>CAOKZL010001029.1:0-600000 GCA_948472985.1 Iguana delicatissima | reverse complement strand
TCCAAGTCTCTGGTACACCAGTTACCATTATTTCATTAAATGTTTTCTGAAGAGGTATTACCAGTTGCTGTTCTAATACTTTATAATACATTGCTGAGAACCCATCAGGACCAGGTGCTTTATTTGATTTTAATTTCTTTATTGCCGCTGATATTTCTGCAATTGTTATAGAAGCATTCAATAAATCTTTCTGTCCTTGCGTTATTTTTGTAATGTTTCTTGTATTTAAGTACTGATGCAATTGAAATATCCGAACATTAGAAACAGGCATCTGTTTATATAATTTTGCATAATATTTCAAGAACTCATTTTGAATAGAGGTCTGCTCTGTTATTTTTCTCCCACCGATGTTAATCTCTGTTATTTGTCTTCTCTATCTCCTTCTCAATTTATATGCTAACCATTTTCCTGATTTGTTGGCTGATTCAAAATGTTTCTGCTTAATTCTTCTCAACTTTTTCTCTAATTGATATATATTTCTCTTCTTAGCTGATCTTGTAAAAATTTAATCTGATTTGGCAAGTCTCTGTTCAATGGATCATTTCTTAAAGCCTCTTCTTTTTGTTGTAGATTGACTTCTAGTTCAGCATACCTCTGTTGCCTCTTCTTCTTCCATTCTGTTCCCCATTTAATTAAATAGCCTCTTATGACAGCTTTACTGGCATCCCAGATTGATTTCATTTTAGCCTCAGAGTGCATATTTTCTTCAAAGTAATATTCCAGCTCTTTTTTGATTCGAATCAAATAATCTTCGTTCTGAAGTAATGCTGGATTCAGTTTCCAATTCCAGCCTTTTCTTTGATACAACTGAAGTTTAAGTTGTATTAAATTATGATCCGATATAAATTTTGGTAATATATCCATGTCTTTTATATGTTTATGTAAATGTACAGAGATCAGAAACATATCAATCCTAGACATGGATTTATGTGGTTCCGAATAAAAAGTATAACCCTTGGAATCTCCATACTTGTATCTCCACACGTCCAATAATGCAAAATTATTCATAATATTAAAGAAGCTTTTTGGAAGTTTGCCTTGAGATTTTTTAATTGACTTAGACGACGCTCTATCCTTCTCTGGGTTTAAAACCGCATTAAAGTCTCCCATTAGAAGAATATTCCGTTGATCTCTCTCCTGAGTATATGCAAGCAATTCTTTTTCTAATGTTTCAAAAAATTTGTCCTTATTGTCTATGGGAGTATATATACCAACAGCTAAAATTCTTGTATTTAAAAAAGTCAATCTCAACGCCAGTATAATGGCCATTATTATCCACAAATACCTCTTCAGAATTAAATTTCAAGTTTACATACAGAGCCGCACCACGTTTTTTCTTTTGAAAGGTAGAAGCATATAATTTTCCCAACTTCGGGTTTCTCAAGTATTTTAGATCTTTTTCTCTGATTCTAGTCTCTTGTAAACAAACCAGGTCTGCTTTCTTTTTTTCCAACAAATGAAATATTTGCCTCCTCTTGTAAGCCGAATTAACACCTTTAATGTTCCAAGATTGTATATTTACCACCATCCTTCTTTTTCTTTCTTTCTTTCTTTCTTTCTTTCTTTCTTTCTTTCTTCCTTCCTTCCTTCCTTCTTCTTTTTTTTTCCCCTCTTCTTTTTTATTTCAAATTCAGTCTTTACTCATCAGTTCCCTTCAAATCTGCAATATTCTCCAATTCCCTCTCCTTTTTTTTTGCTTTCTCTTCAACAGTATCTTCTATTTCTCCTTCTTCTTCATCCAAGTCGTCAATCTCATCTCCTTCTTCTTCGTCTGGGGGCTGTTCAGCATCTTTCTCAATCTGATTACCTTTCATGGCGACACTTCTTTCTTGTCCTGAAAATTCTTTTGGTGGTTGTTCAGATTGTTCAGTATCAAAGTCTTTTTTTATTTTTTCATACATTTCTTTAGCTTTGTCAATATTAGTAATCTTATACCACCTCTG
The DNA here is from genome assembly GCA_948472985.1 of Iguana delicatissima. Lineage (NCBI taxonomy): Eukaryota > Metazoa > Chordata > Lepidosauria > Squamata > Iguanidae > Iguana > Iguana delicatissima. The sequence continues at coordinate 598,057 of CAOKZL010001029.1, read as the reverse complement.
TCTGTAGTATATAGAAACTCCTTCAGTCCGTTCCCACCTGAAATTTATATTGCATCTCTGAAGTAAACGTGTAAGAAATTTATATTCTTGTCTACTTTTAATCACTGCAAAGGGGACATCCTTAAAAATTTTAATTTCATTATTCTCAATCATTAGCTTATAATCGTAATTTTTTTGGAGCACTTATCTCTGGTCCTTACTTTAGTAAAACAGACTATTACATCTCTTGCCCACTTTTTCTCCCTAGCCAATTTCGAGTTTAATCTGAAAATTCTATCAATGTCTGCTTCAAGCTTTTCTTCTGTAGTGTCTATGTACGCCACCAGAGCTGGTATGACCCTCTGATAAAGATTATCTTCCGACAATTCCATTAAACCTCTCGATTTCAGACATCTGTCTCGGTAACGTAATTCATGCATTTTAATTAACATTTCCTGTTGTTGTTGCATGGATTTGGTTATTTTTTGTTCAGAATGCAATTGCCTTGTTTTAGTGTGTAAATTAGTCACGTCCTCTTTTATTTCCGAAATGTCTTTATGAACCTTTTGTATTTTTTTATTTATAGAATCCATTTCTCTTTTATTTCTGTTTTTATTTCTGCTCTCATTTCTTTCATTTCATTTCTGATCTCCTGCCTAATCTCGTGCTTTATATCATCTCTTAGATTTTTAATTTCTTGCAACAAAATTGATAGATCAGGTTGAGCTGTTGGTAAGCTTGGTGCCATAGGTGATATTTCTCCTGATCCTCTTCTTGCTGTGGCCATCTGTGACAATTTTGCTTCAGCTTGTAAGGTTGCTTTCCTCTTGACTGTCGTGTAAGTTGCCATCTTAATTCTCTTTCAATATTCTTCAATGTTCTTACAATAATACAACAATAGAACAATATGACAGCAAACAGTTATAGCAATATAACCCCAAACAATTTGTAATAACACCTACAAATCTGTTTTGATTTCAATAACAGACCTATAATAATTGTAAATCAGCAATGTCAGTGTCAAATACTAAATTCACCTTATATAACTACATATAACTATATCTAAATTCAGAATTAAAATAACACAAAACAGAAATCTCTATTATCTTCCTAGTAAACACCACCACAAAAAACCTTACTTTATATTTACCTTATACTTAAGTATGATTATACATATAAACTTATCAATATACCAGCCTCTCTATGAAAAGTCAACAATTAATGAGACCAGCTGCTCTTAAAAAAGAAAAAAAAGAGAGAGAGAGAGAGAGAGAGAAGTGACCTTGTACTCCAGCTGCAACCCGTCTCTGGCCTTATCTTATCATTATGTTTACCTGTTCACTGCTGCACTGCGGTCCAATATTCCCAATTATTCCCAATTTTTATTATCACTTAAATAAGTACTGCAATTTAAATTCAGGTATAAAATTATTCCGTTATCAACCAATCCGGAGACTTCAGTACGCTTCTCAAGTCACGCTGATTACAGAAAATGCTCCTAGAAATGTCTATCTTTTTGCTTCTTGCTTCAGCGAGCTCTGCTCTACCTGTAGCGAGCTCAAGCCTAAATCCCAGGTCTGTATCTCCTCTTCGCTTCCTTACCAAGTTTAATTCGACCCGACACTTTTAAATAATTCCTTTGCACCGTTTTAAGTTGCAAAAAGTCAGAAAAACAATCTAATTTCCAGTCAGATTTTCCACATAAGGTTTAAATCCAAATCCAAGTCCTCTTGATACCTCTATTTCGCTCCCTTTACCTTTCTCTTCAGCTCTCTTCAGCTCCGCCGTCAAAACGATTCGTGTACCATTCGCAGCCATTCACAGCCCGGTCAAACAAAGACAACCATGACAATCTCATCAAAAAATGTTACAACAACAACAACAACAACAACAAAAATAAAATAAAAAAAATTCTTCTTGATCTTCGTAATTTTACAGTTACAGAGAAAGAGTTCTCAATCAGCGAGCTCCGACACAACACCAACCTTCCAATCCAAAGTATCTTCACGTATGAGCTCAAGCCGAAAAAAAGGTCGCCATACTGTTTGCAGTGTAAATAAAGAAAAGTTTCATACTTCACTCGTCAGGTGATCTCTTTCCAGCAGAGGTTCCAACCATCCAGGGAGAAGCTCTTCTTATTAGTATTTTTCAAAAAGAAAGATTCTTTTAAAAAAAGCTTTTGGCCGCGGTCGCGCTGAGAAAAACTCAGCGATCAGAAGCAGCTGTGGTTGCTCAACGACCCCCTCTCATCCACTGCCGCGATCTGCTGTTTCTGATCAGAGACAGCTGAGAGTATGGGGTCTCCGGCGAGCCCCTCAGCACCCCTTTTCCCGGAGGGGTAGTCGGCTGGAAAATCTCCCAGCTTTACCGCCTCTGATGGTGCCGGGTGACAGACGATCGTCACTCCGACACCGATCCCGCCGCCATGAAGCCGGAAGTGCAACCATCCCTTTTCAAACACTCACCATCATGGAAGTCATTTATTATATATCTCATCAATCTCAGGGTGGCAAATTTAAACAATATACAATAATAAGAAATAATTTAAACAGACTGAAGCCTTTTAAACAATTTGACAAGTTAAGACAGGTTTTAATCAGTTAAAACAATTTAAAAGTATGGTACACATGCAGATTTGGATAAAATAAAATCAGCTGTAACTGCATCTTGAAACAGTGATTACATAGTTTTAATGATGTTTTCCTATGTAGCTTAACCTGTTTTCACATTCTGTAAGCTATTTTGAGTCCTAGTATTGGGGAAAAGCTGGGATTTAAATGAAACAGTAATGATAACAATAATAACAGGCTCAAAGGGCTTCAAGAAAAACCCATGTTTTTACTGATGCAGAAATGACATCAGTGTTGGCACCAACTGTGTCTCTAAGGGCATTCCACAACTGAGTTCAAACCAGAGAAGGCTACACCTCATGTCTTTTCACAGCGTACTGTCCCTACCTGTGGGGGCACAGAGGAGGGTCCCTGCTGTGGACCTCTATCCACAGGCAAGTATATACAGCAGAAGATGCTCCTTTGGGTATTGATATCCCAAGTCATTTAGCCATCATCCCCCACACTTGAAGTCAAACTGAACAAATGGTCATGTACATCCCTAAAGAGAAAGTGCTGATCCATACAAATGATGCCACATCAGGTCACAAGCCTTGTGATGGTACTGCACATTTGGCACCTGATTTCACAGTTGCCTGTAGAAAGCAACTGGGAGGACATGCAACATACTCTGTATGAGCATACACTTCTGGAACTCCACCAGCAACTGACAGACAAATGCTTTTATCTGACTTTAATATGAGAGATGATATATAGCCATCATGGGTAGTAGTGATCGATGGCCCTAACTTTACTAATCCACTTCTAAAACCATTCAGGTTGGCAGTGGATTCCACCGTTTAAATAGTGTGCTGTATGAAGTCCTTCCTTTTAGCTGTCCGGAATCTGTCACCATTTAGCTTGAGTGAACGGCCCCAGGTTCTAATATTGTGAGACCGGAGAAAATCTTCTCCTTGTCTGCTTTCTCTGTGCTATGCAAATTTTGCAAGCCATCAGTCATCCACTCCACAAGCTGAACTGCCCCAAATAGTTCAATTTTCATTCTTAGAGGGGCTACTCCAATTCCTTGATCACTCTGGCCTCCAGCTCTAAACTGATTTTTAGCTATTTTACCACATGAGTGTAACAATTAGTAATAATCTGCATAAATATTTTTCAGTCACATCTCAGGTTGTTTTGGCTCTCATGCAAATAGAAATACAGTAGAAAAATTGGTCCTCTTACCTCTGATCTTGAATATATATTTAATAACTTTGCCTTAAGAATTAATTAATGATCAGAGCTGTTGCCCAAGACATACTTTTTCTTTTAAGTCTTTCATCCTACATATATTTCTGGGGGAATAAAATCTCCCAATAGTGAAGGAAACTGCTGCCAACTATGAAATGTGCCACAAGCAAAAGGAGCTTTCAAGAGAAATGTGGAAAATATAGGAAATTACATTCCTTTTGTTCCTGGTACTTCACAGTTTTGCCAGTTAATGACAGTTTTCTTTTGACAATCTGAATTAGCTCATGAACTTGTGGGGTGCGTGTGTAGGGGGGGTTGGGATAAGAAACTTCTAACAATTCCAGCAATGTATTGTTAATTTCCACCGCTGGAAACTTGGATGTTAGAACAGAACTCTTCATTCTGTGTAAGATTTTCTCATTAAATACATAAGATGGATTTCACTGTGACAATGTGTGTCCTATAAGCTCCTCTGACTTCAAACAAGCCTTTCCCAATCATTCATTTTAAATTTTAATACATTAATATACAGCTAATAAAAACCTCATGTATAGGTAATTAGTGAGCTACAAATTAAACTGATTAATAAACTAAACATATTCATTATCAGGGCAACTGGGTTGTGTGTGTGTATTAAAGAAGAATCTTTAAGGAAGGAATAAAATGACAGACACACATACGATGTAGTGTGTGTTGCGTAAGTGCCTTCAAATTGCCTGTCAACTTAAGGTGACCCCATGAATTTCATAGGGCTTTCTTATAAAGTACTAGCCAGTAAATAGACTGTTTTAAGAACAGGCAAAGCAAATGGGGGAAAGACTAGCTGATTTAACGGTAGAGAGAGGAGTTATCCATCACAACAGCCAAACAGAACACCCATTTTCACGATTTTAAATCCCTTTTTCTGCTCCTTTACCTAGCTATCGATGATCTTTGGGCGTCGGGGAGGGAAGGAGATTCAGAAACCTGTTTTGCACACCTAACATCTTTGGAATCTCCTTCAGAAAAGGAACAGTTGTCTTCTTGTCCCTTACCAATGTACAGCCCCCCCACTCCTTGATGTCCTTATCAATCTTGAGATTAAACCACTCAGAGTCATGGCTGGTAGGCAAGCTCTGCCTTCACTATAATTTTGTCCTCCGGTGCAGCATTTTATTTCCTGCCATGGAGAAAGTTTTATTCACTTCATATTTAGCACTAAATGGCAGCCATTTACTTTTATGGAAAAAAATATGCTGCAGGTAAGCCTTTGCCCCATCCTTAGTGAGTAATGTGCTCTCAACATCCTTGGAGTCCCATTTTATATTCTGTTTCTTAGGTTTGCTAGAGGCTCACTGATTATTAGGAGCCAGCTTTTATAAACCTAAAATCTTGCTCCCTTCTCAATGACTCAAGCTAGAAAAGACTCCCCCTTGCCTACTAAGCTTGGGTGCAAATTGGCAAAAAAGTCTTGCGTCCTACCTGCATTTTCTCCTTCAGTTTCTGGGAATACTTTTTCAGTTCACTGATTCTCTGGCCTTTTGCTTCCAACTCAGCCTCCAGCTTCTCCAGCTGCTGCCGTGAAAGGGATTCTCTAGCCTCATAGATTTTCCTTTGCTCCATTTCCCTTTGCTGCCATTCTCTGCACGAATCAACCACTGATTGCTGCATGGCCTTTCTCCAGGTTTCTTTCTCTTTCTCATGAGAGGCCTGGAGCTGGGTTGCTTTCTCAGTGTATTCTTCTGCCAGTTTCTGATTTTGCCACTTGAAGTTCACTGTCTCATTCATGACAGTCTGCATATCTATACTGTACATTTCAGTTAATTTCTCTCTATAATCTAGAGGATGTTCTGTGAAGGCCCAGTGATTGCTCATGAGGCTGTCTGACTCTTTGTCTGAAAATGTGTTTTCAAAATCTAGTTTCATGTGTGTCATCACTCGGGGAAGGAGAATTTTCTCATCTGCTTGCTTGGTCTCCACTGGTGGCCCATTCTCTTCTGTCAGTTTTGCACAGGTGGTAAATTCTGATGATGTCTCTTTTGTTATCCTCTGGTGTTTTTCCAAAGCTTCTTCAAGGGTGTGGATGTGCTTCTGGAGCTCCTGTGCTTCCTCTGCTTTGCTTTTATACTGCAGGACAGTTTCCCTGGTCTCAGCAAGGATGTGCTGAATCTCTTCTTGATGGGCCTCTTTGAGAGCCTGAATGCTGGCTTCATGCTCATCATTCTTAGTGTTCAAAGCATAAATCACCTGTACTCAGAGAAAGAGAAGCAGCAAAAAAAGAGGATTGGAAACAATTAATATATGATAGTACAGTAGTAGCAGTTCTGTACGTTTAATTCTAAGACATTGATCCAAAGCACACTTGACTGGAAGCAACTTTCATTACTTTGAAATGGATTTACTCAATGTAGACACATACTTCTGATCAAAGTTAGTGTATTTTTAAAAGTTTAGGAAAGCTCCATAACACAGTAGAAAGGCTAGTATGCCCCAGTTCTAACATCTCACTAGATGAATAGGCTGGTAAGGCACTAGGTCAATAGCAGGAAAGAATCTCAAAAGGGAAATACCAGTAAATGCTCATATACATAGCTATGTAAAAATATGCATTAGATGATTCTTTTCTGAAATGTGCATAACTCATGGAAACTGAAATGATATCCAGGACCACCCTACAAAGATAAATCCTTTTGTTTAGAGGAAATAAGGGGAACTTTATTAAGCTCCAGCCAGTAACCTATACCATCCTGCCAGGTTACAGGAAGGTTTCCACTCCACTGCTTTCACAGATTTCCAACTGGGCAAAGGTGGGTGGTAGGCTCTGCTTGGGGAATTTGACTACCATTAAAAAAAAAGAAAGAAAAAGAAAGAAATGGATTGATTGCTTTGGTGGGATGTACTCATATACACACGTAAGTCATCGTAAGTATTAAAGATCATTTGTGTGTGGAGATAAGATGGATGAACTTCAAAAGTGCCCTTACAGGCTCCTGTGCATAATTTTTACCTGGGGTTGCAGTTTGAACTTCACCACTGTTAGGGTGAACGCATCTGCTTAGTAAATCTCAGCAAAAAAGCTTAAAATTACTCTGAAGGATACCCAACAATAACATGGAAGCCAAGGAGTACATACATTGAAACATTGAGTATATTGAAACAAAGGCCATTTCTGCATTAGACTGTTACATCCTATGGAATTCTGGGGTTTGTGGTTTACTGAGGCCAAAGAGCCCTCCGGCTGAAAATTCTAAAGGTCCCTTCCTAAGCAGCAAACCCCAGGATTCCATACGATGTTGAAAGTGGAATAATAGCACTATAACAGAGCAGTGTGGAAATGGCCAAAAAGTACATACTTCATGTATCTGCTCTGGTTATCACTAAAAATTGGATTTAGGCCCGGATATTCCCACAAGCTGGGCAGGAACTTATACCCAGACAACAGTGGTAGAAATGCACTGGGACCCCATCTAACTATCTTACTCGGTCTTCACGTTAAATCCCCCATTCCAGTCATCTATTAAGCAAAAGACAGGGAGTTTAAAGCCATCCATGCATAGGTTCAACACTTCATGATATTTAAAGACTGCAGCCTTGTCAAAAAATAAGTAACATGAGTGTTAGTGCTATATGTAGGAACATACCAAATAAATGTGCAACAGCAGAATAGAATGTCATTTATTCTGGGAACTGAGCAAACAAACATCCCAGTCCCTTTTGGTTGTTAACTATAATTAGCCACTCATAAGATTTAATTTCATATTGATTCTTGTGGGTTCTCCAGTGTTACATTAACTTCTTCATCAGTCAAAGAAAACTGTCTGCTGTAACCTTTCCTCCTAAAGGAGCAGTAACTAACTTGGAAATGTGAATATCACTTAACCATATAACAGTTCTGTCAAATTACTGGAAATGGGGTTTAATAATTCTTCACCTTGAAAAACTATGAATAATGTTCAGCTAATGTTTCTCTTAATTGCTGGATTTTGTTTGCATATAGGCTTAAAAACAGTTATGGCTGCTAGGTTCCGTGCCAGGGATGCTCTGCACAACGTGACCAGATATAAAAAGAGGATAAGGTTCTGGTCCCTTTTAGGACAAGGGTGGGCAACATGTAGCCCTCCAGATGGCATTGGACTGCAACTCCCCTGAGCCCTAGCAAACACAGCCAATAGAGAAGAATGGCGGTAGCTGTAATACAACAACTTCTAGAGGGCTGCATTCGGTCTAACCTTGCTTTAATAGAAAGAGAGGATTCCAGAATGTGAAACTTTCTTCATATTCATGTGATAAATCTGACCTTGCCCAAATTTCTTTTCCCAAATATCTTTGAAGCACCTAAGTGTCAGTGGACTTCAGACACACCTCTTTTTGAAGAGGACTGAGATTCCGGAAAGGTTGCCAGGTTGAATATGGCATAGGGCTCCTCTTGCTTTAATGTTTAGCTGGGACTTAATCAAGAATGCTTACTGTAAAGTTCCATCAGGAGGAACTATGGGACTTCTTCTGCCTCACCTCCCCCAGTGACCTTTTAACTGATGTAGCCCCCACCCCAGCTATACATTGGCCAGTGGAAAGTGCAGGGTAATGGCAGGAAGGCATCCCACACCACAGCTGTAGCTGTAGGCACAGCAGCTGCACCATCCTCTGGGCCCTTCTGACAATCTCCCAGAAGGTCATGGAGGATCCTTGTTGCTCTCAGAGGTCCTTCATTCATAGGATCACAAGTCAAAGTTAATTTGACCGCAAATAACCATAACACTTCTGGATTGACAATTGTCTCAGTATTAAAGCAAGAGGAGTCCTGTCTTGTGTTCGGCTTGAGAAGCCAAGATTTTGCAGAAGATTCTACTCCGAAAGCAGAACAAGAAGAACCTGCAACAAAACCAATACAGTTTGAAGGTATTGTTAACTGATTCCTAGCTGCCACTGACTCTATCATGAGCCCTGCACTGATCCTCCGTTTTCATCCCTTATCCCCTGGGTGTCTATAGCTAGAATGGCAGTGCCCTGATGGGAAACTCAACATCACTAAAAAGTACCTTTTGGCTGCTAGAAATTTCTACTCTCAGGAGTCTACTCAGGAGAAATACCCAGAAGAAGGATGTATTCAGGAAAAGGAAATTAAGACTGCTACAAACAATGCACTGGATGAAGAGAGGAAGGCTAGGAGCTGACAGGTATGTACACAGAGCTTTCAGTCTCCTCTGAACTTTTGCTTGGTTATTAATTCTCTTCAAGCCCATTATGTCCAGGTCCTGTTACAGCTCAACCCTAGACTGGTTCTCCACACTAAGGCCCTTTCCACACGTTCTATGGAATTTGCGCTGCCACGTTTCCGGGTGGTTTTTTTTTTGTCCGTGCTACCGCGGACATGTTGTAAACGGTCTATTGCCATTTCCACACATTCCGTGGAATTTGCGCAGCAGATGTGATTGGCAGCTCTTTTTTATGGCCCCGTGCGTCATGACGTGTGTGCTCACGTCATGCCCTGCAGTTCCTCCCACGATGACTCCCTCCTCCCATTCCTCCTGCTAGCCGTAAAATAAACCGTGTCGATTTTTTATTTTCGCGCCCTGTCTCGGGGGAATGGTTTTCTGCGCCATAGCTGGGTGGAGTGCAGTTTTTCTCCCTATCTCTGGTGGGTTCTCACACCCATTTTCTGCTTTAATCTTTCCCTGTGAGCGATGGAGGAAGAGGTGTTTCCTGAAGTTGAACGGCCCATTTTAGCTGTATTCTGGCTTCTTGGAGTTGTGCTGGCTGAACTGGAACATCTATGGGCTAAAGACCGCATGAGGAGGCACCGGCGATTGGTCTTTTATTGGTAACGCTGCGGAGGATATAAGCTTTTCTGCGCTGCTGCTTGGAGGCTTCTCGCAGTGCGTTCCAACCACTGAAGCTGTCCACGTCCACAGCCTGCCCTCCGATTACATCATGCACGAATCAGCACAGTATGAGGGGAAAAAAACCACCTTTTCCCCGTTTTTCAAAAAGCCCGCGCGCTGACTGTTGGCCACTTAACCAGGCGGATTAAGGTGTGGAGCTTGCCAATTATGTACGAGCTAGCGCACTCGAACGTGTGGGCGATGTCCGTCAGAGCTCACGCTGCCCCATTTTATTTACCCCGTGTGGAAAAGGCCTAAGTGTAAGTCAGAGTCAAAATGTTTCTTCTCCTTTTTGTGTATTAACTGTGCCATGTAGCAGATACAATTTCTGCAATCCTCTCCTGAATTTTTGAAATGCTTCTACTGAAGTATTTCCTGCCCAAGCAGCATAATGATGGAAGAAGTACTTCCAAGTGTCTCTCTCCTATATGCATTCTATTAAAACCACATAAATGATGTTCTGTTTAAAACATGTCAGCTCCAGCTCACCCACCCACTTCTTTAGAGAAAATGCGAGAGATTTAACTTGACAAGCAAAAAAAGGTATTTTCTCAGTAGGCAATAGTTCCTCATCTCCCCCCCAAATGAGAGTACCTTTGCCTGAACCAGCAGCAATTACGATCTAAGCAGGGGTAAGCAACTATGGGAGGTTAGAGACCTTCATTAGCTTCTTTCCAAATCACCAAAAATGTCAACCATACTCCTCATCAATTCCCCCCACATGCTCCCTAGAAGGGTGCAAGAGACTATAAAGGGCATTCCCCTCCCCTTCACCATTGTGGTCCATGATTTGATATAAGGCACTCCGGGACAGGAAGTCACCGCTGTGCGACAGGATGAGCAGGACTGGAAGGAGCATGTGAAGGACTAAAGCACAGGGGTAGATAAAGTCAGACTCATAATGCCCATCTTCTGGAGAGGGTTATAGCTGATTATTTCACTTTTTTTAAAAAAGTCTTTTTGCTGGACAAAAAGTAAACTCTGCCTATTAATAAATTGAGTAGTAAAACTACCAGTGGCTACATAGGAGTGTAAATTTTTTAAAACCAAAAGGCAATAAGGACAGGAATTCATTCTTTTCCTAATTCCTGTTTTTATTTCATACTGATAATGTGGTTTTACAAAACAGCTGTGTGGCACTAGAAATTGGCTGTCCATTGTTGTGGCCCATTACTTGCTGACAAACAATGTCTGTGGCTAACAGAGATTGTGTGGCTGATCATGGTTCTGTCATGTATTCGATGACTAATATGTTCTTATGTACCTTCAAGTCAACTCCAGTTTATGGCGATGCTACCCTAGGGTTTATTTTGGGAAGATTTATTTAGAGGAGGTTTGCTAATGCCTTCCTCGGAGGCCGAGTGTGTGTGTTCCCTCCCACTGTTCCAATTTGGGACAGTCCCAATTAAGTCCTCTGTTTCTCCACTTTTTCAGATGCTTTTAAAATGTCCAAGTTTCCTTTTTCTCTTTCTACTCTCCATTTTCCTCTCCAGCTTACTTCAACTGCTGCAAACTGAGCTCAAAGTGCAAAAGTAGTTTCCAATCATTTGACTGGGGGAGGGAAGGAAAGAATGGGGGCAGACTCTTGCCCTTCCCAGTAGACTCAGCGAAAAGCAAACTGCTGCTAGCCTGTCTTTTCATCCTCATTAATAACTTTTGCCATCTAGACCACAATGCGAGGTTGTTTGGCCACATGTTTCCTTGTTTTCATCTGTGAAATCTTGGTAAGTATAAGCGTAACTACATTTTAGAAGCAGAGCTCAAACTGCTTTGGATTTATTCCTGTCCAGATTCTCCCATCAAATCAGCCCTGGAGTTACAGCTGTTTCTCCACTATGCTGTTATAGTGCTATTATTCCACTTTCAACCTCCAATGGAATCCTGGGGTTTGCAGTTTAGGGAGGGTTGTTTAGAATTCTCAGCCAAAGGGCTCTTTGGCCTCAGTAAACTACAAGCCCCAGAATTCGACAGGATGTTGAAAGTGGAATAATAGCACTGTAACAGTGTAGTGCAGAAATGGTCATGGTCAAGGACAGCCTCCCTCATTTGTGACCCTAAGAGCATTTCTCAATCCATCCAGTGCTCAGCTGCAGGTAGTATTTGAGTCGTCTGTGGCCCCATTGCATATTTAGGCATTTAAACATGTCATATGAAAAACAAGTAAATATTTATCATGTATAAATACATTCTTAATAACCCCTACCTCAAGCATACATTCTGAGTCTGAAAGAGCACAGCTTTTTAAAACCCTGAATTTCTTGCATCTTTTTCCATGGATAGCTCAATTCCACCCTGGGTTGATCAAATAAATGTCATCAAAATGAATCCAGAGGTCATGAAATCAGCGACTTCACTCTGCAAGTCTGTATAGCAGATCTTGCAAAGGAAGTACTACTTCAACTGGGAAGGATGAGGGATAACAAGAAAATAGAGATAAGAAGTAAATAGAGTCAAAATATGAAGTCATGATGGTGTATTTCTGACTCAGAATTGATCTAGTTTTGCTCAGTCACTTCCAATGCAAAGTATATCATATTTTCATCACAGATTACCAACAGTAAAGAAAGGGCAATTCCCAGCTAGCAGAGGCAGCTTTAGTTTTTATGAGAAATGGACACTGAGGCCATTTCCACACAGGGGTAAAACCCCGCGGTGCAACGACTGGACATGGTGGTCGTCTTCACCGCGGGGTGCGCTAGGGCGGGCAAAAAAAGGGAGGTTCTAAACCTCACACCACCCTCGCGCGGCCACGTGCGTGGCGCTCCGTGTTTTATAAAAACCACCTTTCAAGTGGTTTTTATAAAAACCTCACGCATGCTAATCCGTCGTGGTGCCCTGTGCAGAACTGCAGGGACGCGGTAGCGCGTCCCTGCAGAGCTGCCCGGGGGCGGGCTTCTGTCTGATGCGCTGCCCCAATTGGCAGAGCGCTGCTGGAAGCCACCGGCCACTATTTTGGGCACCGCCGTGCGCCGCCGCCGTGCAGAGTGGCAAATTCGCGCTGCTTCCCACAGGGACGGAGCCTCCCGCTTCACGGTAAGCTCCATCCCCGTGTGCGCCACCCCGTTTCCCCGCATGTCCACCCCCCCGGTGTGGAAAGGACCTGAGTGCCACTCTAGTTCTCCTGTTTCTGTAGTTCCTAGCTTTTCAGAAAATATTGCCCTTCCTTCTTATCCTACTTCCTTTTCCTCCTTAATTCCAGATTTATGGGAGAGTAAAAAGGTCACAATGAGTACCAAGGTGAATCTTCTGGTGCCTTTTGACTTGGTGGTGAGGTAAGTAAAACCAGGCATGCATGGGATAACAGAGCTACTAAGACTGACACGGTGTACTGTATTTTCATGCCTCCTCTAACTCCTGATTTCTTGAACCCCTTTCTTCCTTCTCTCCTGTGCTAAGAGGCTGGAGCACTGCTTCTTAAGCACTGATGTGGAGGACTAACAATTTATTTTTCCCAGAGTGCAAGGGACAAGCATCATATTTTTTGCCCACTGGCTACAATTGTTTCTTTTTCTGGAACCTCTCCAGGGACCATCAGTCGTCCAGGAATCATCACTTAGAGTTGCAGTAGTGAAGCGTTTAGGACTTAATTGAATGTACCTGAGTGTCAGTGAAAATGGTATCTACAACACGCTGGAGTGCTCGTCATGCTGCAGTTAAGCCAGTTAAAGAAAACTTCAATAGGTTTGTGGCGGCAACTGAAGCTCTTTATGATCCACATGAACATCTGAACACAAGAGATTCAGCACAAGGTATTTTGCTTGCTGCCTGTGATTACACTTTTCTGTGCTACTTGTACTTCTGGTGTGATGTACTTCAGGAAGATAATCTTATACAGCAGTACCTGCAGATTAAGGACTTAACTCTCAACAAAGTGGTGATAGAGCTAAAGGCCTAAGACTATTTCTGCAGCAGGACTGCAGTCACCTAGTGCCATTTGAACAAGTGCTTTTAAAATGAGATGAATATGGAATTATAGTAGAGAGAAAGGCCAGATTCAAGAAGAGGATGGCAGGGGAGCAAGCAAACAATGCCAGATGTACTCTGCAAGAAGAAAAAGAGAAAGTGATGCTTGAGTGCATTGATCACTTTCATTCTGAACTCCAGATCAGGTTCAGGACTGGTCACGCAGGGAAGTAAATCACAATTGCAAAAGGATAATAGTGTCTTTGGCTAGGACTATCACATTACCTCATTCCTCATCTATTGTTGTCCTGGAGGGAGACCATTTGGAAAGTGTTTCTTCTACAAAGGAGGTAATCAATGGGGTTTTTTGGTGTGTTAATAAAAGAAACATTTTTTGAACAGTCTCCCACTAGGAGAACAACAGAAAAGAATGTCATGGCATAAGTGCCAACCAAAGGGGCTATCATTCTGCTGCAATTGTGATTTGCCCCTTCATGTGATAAAGCCTCAAGAACCATCAAGGAAGCAGCAGCCATGTTTGAGGCTGTTCAAGTGAAGAGTCTCATAATCGCCACTGAAGAAAAGTTAAAGGCGTCCATTCCAAAACTAACCACTTTCTATGATGAGATATCCAAAAGTGCACTTTTAATGGAAATATTAGGGCTGAGAAGATGCCAGAAAGCAGCAGAGACAGATCTGGAAAAAGCCAAAGACTGAGCACTAGTAGACATTTTGATGTTCAATAGAAGACATTTTGATTCTAGGAACTTCCTAGAATCTCCCCAAAACCTTTCACAAAGCTTAAAGTTATTTCTGAAATTTATAAAGAACTATTTGCAATCTACCATGGGAGAGTCAAGGCTTTCTGATTTGCAATACTATCAGTTGAAAGTGAACTGGCAAAAGGCATTAATTTTGATGAAGTGATTTACAAGTTCACAGATTTGAAGGCCAGGAAAGGGAAGTTCTGATTTAGATAAGATGTTCACTAGGTGCTGAAACGCTTGTGTATTTGTTCCTGTTTATTTTTTTGGCATTTGTCTACAACTTCTGCACTATATGGGTCATTATTGATTATGCAAACCTAATTCATTAATGCGTCTCATATAATGGTAAAGTTTAATGTTAAATTAACATAACTGATTAATTATTAAACAGTTTTACTACACATTTCATTGTTTTCCTACAAAATGTTCTCTTTAGCCGTGTGAAACCATGTAAATGTAAATACGTTTAGGTTGTGCATATGATATTACAATTTAAAGATGTAATTTTAAGTTTGCTAGTTGCCCATGCCCCTACTATTACCATTAGATTAGGTGATATACCGGGTTCTCCCACTTCTCTGACAGGTTAGGGACTGCAGCATTGTCAGAATGTGGAAATGGTTAAATAGCAGAAGCCATCTACTGTAGGGGACATGGAAGACTTATGGAGGCTCGCTTGTGACTGATCACGAATTCACACTGCTTATAAAGTCTCTCAGCTAGCTTGGCACCTTTTTCCCACTCTGAGCTCACTTTGCAAGAAGCACATGTACAGTGCCAAGTGAGCCTCTGTAGGCAAGAAGCACTGATGGAAGCCTGCTGTTTCAATGTTTGTGATAGACAAGTTCCATTAATTTGACCAGGGGAGCTGTTCTTTTCCTAGGCAAAACTTGGGACTGTGCATGTGAGTGGACTCAACCAGCCACTGTAGGCAAAAAGAACTGCCAAAAGAGCAGACCCCATATCAAATTAATGGAACTTCTTCTTTTGTTGCTTCCAAATGAAGGATAATTCGTCAGATAACAGGGCATCAAAAGGTAGGGGCTTCCTGTACAAGAATTACAATTTACAAGTAACATTAGTACAAAAACATTACTAAGGATTCTGTATGGTCTGGTACTGGAGAGGAAAGTTCATTCTGCCATAGTGAGGTGAAATGTCCCTCCCATGCTCAGACCATGGACTACCAGTGCCTTGAATGAATATCTTGTTCCTTGCTAATTCAGACTCCCTATCCTTCAACATTTCACATATGAAAATGAAGACATGAGCAGCCAAGCAACAAAATACAGTCAAGATAAATTTTTTTTCTTGCTTTTGCCTAAACCTCCTGGGTACGGCAAAATTCTGCCCCCTCCTCTCCTCTCCAGCCTACAAACTACTTTTATACTTTGAACTCAGTTTGCAGCAAAAGAAATAAGCTAAAGGCAAACAGGGGAACTGGGAGGCTAAGAAATGTGAAGAACTGGGGGCGGGGGGAATTGATAAAAAAAATTAGGTAAACACTTTCCCTCCCAAATTTTCCCCCAAAGCATTTTTGCTGGAAAAAAACTGAAAATTAAAAGGGGAGAATTGGATTATGAAATATTATTTGTTAAGAGTTTACAAATAAAATGTTTAAGAAAAAATATTCATATCTTCACGTGTGTATGTGACTTCAAGTTAGCTGTCAACTTACAGCAACCCCATTAATTCCACCGAACTTTCTTTGGCAAGGAATACTCAGAGATGGTTTGCCATTGACTTCCTTTAAAATACAGTTTACAGCATCTGGTATTCTTTGGCAGTCTCCCATCCAAGTACTAACCAGGGCAGACCTGGTTGGTCCACAGGTCCTGGAACACCTCATAACACCTGGCACAGCTCCAGACCTCCCAGTGCTTCTTGAGACCTTTGGCACTGGGTGAGCCAGGGAGGAGGCTGATGAACGGAAAGCTCATGGTTGCCTTGGCATTGCTGCTGGAGTTCCTGGCTGAGATGCACTGGCTCTCCTTGGCACACTCTTCACCAAAGAGATAGCAGGATTTCTGTAAGACCTGCTAGGAAAGGTCTTTCCTTGTGGGGGTGGGTTCTCCCTCTTGGCCTTTGCTGGAGCAGCAGCAACAGTGGTGGGATTAAGAGGGACTACATAGAGCCTATGGACAAAGAGTACACCAGCCACTTTAAAGCTCTGCCACTGCTGCATGAGGGAAGTAAAGCAGCAGGTAGAGACCATCATGCTCCTGGTGGGGCTAATTGGGAGGGCCCCTGGGGTGGGCTGTGGTTCTCAGGAAGGGGAAGAAGGGTGCTTGTGAGTCTTTCTTTTGCTTTTGCATGTGAACCTGGTGCTGTGTGCCAGAAATCAAGAAGGAGCCTCAGATGTAGCAGGCAGCTTCCCCCATCAATTATGGCAGCGGCAGCTTAGTCCCCCAAGAGAAGGCTTGGAGCCACTGAAGCTCAGCTGTTCATTTCCTTGTGCTGTTCATTGCTAGCTCTCCTCTGAGAAGCCCTCATAAGTGTGACTGCTCCCCCTACTGCTCTCCCCTGTGGTTCACCTGCTGGCCGAGCCATCACCCCTCTCCCCTCTGAAGCCCACCTGCTGCTCAATGCCCAAAGAGACACCAAAGGTATGCTCATTGTGGTCTCTTCTTCCAAGGTGTTACCACCGTATACTGGCCTGGCCTTTGGTGAACCAAAGATATCATTTTGATATCGCAATTTGGCCCTACTCTGCCACCAGCCAAGTGTTTGTGAGGCCCGCCGAACAAGCGTGAAGCTAGGCGTGGCTATTACTTGTTGCTCCCACCAAACCAAGCCAGATATTGCCAGACCTGGTTTAGGGGACCTCTCGAAACAAACACCTTCATTACAAATGCACGCTACCACAAAGAGATCCTCTGCCCTGAGAGGACACCCTGGTGAGCTAGGTACTTAACTGCCGAGCTAGCCGCATCTACATACCGGCCATACCATTGTCAATTCAGACTTTAACTCAATCATGCAAATTCTGACCTTTTGGAGACTTTGTCTCCAACCCAAAACTTATTGTTTTCACCCAAGACCAGACTAGCCTGCGGTCGTTCTTTTCCCAATAAAAATCCCCCACTCTGAGAGCTCTTCGGAACTCTTGCCAGATCACTTGGACTTCATTCTGCCTTGCTGCCGCTCGGTTCAGCAGATTCCCCTCGGCCGCCATGCCGGGTTTCCTCTTCTACAATTGGCTTCCCCACGACTGCAGGACAGGTGGCGTATCACCCATTCCCCTTGAACTCTATTTTCCTTTTCTAGTTAGGAGTGTGTTTGTGCTTTTCTTTAATAACTGTTTAATAAATCTTAATTGTTGTTTGAACCATTTGCCTCCTCACTGACCTGACGCTGTAGACATAGAGTAAAAGATCCTGCTGCGTTACCCTGCCTCTTGTTAGCCAAGAGAGTGCTCCAGCTAATTTCCCCGTCTTGCTAGTTTTGTTTGGTTGTTTGGGCACCCCTCCCAGGACCCCCAATTCACAGGGTAATAAAGGGTTCTTTGCCAGTGGCAGCCTGATTCCCAGGCACAAGGGCAGTGGCATCACTAGGGTTGGTGTCACATCCTAACAGTGTAGCCTAGTGCGGTCTGCACTCCCTAGTGATGCCACTGCTTGTAACTCCATTTGTGACCAAGAAAAAAAAAGATTTTTTAAAACGGAAATTCAATTTGCAATTATTGTCTGAATAAACTGTTCTTTTAATATATCAAACCAGTTTTATGCATATAATTAATATACATACATGTGTGTGTGTGTTTTATATATATATATATGTATTTATTAAATTTTCTTCCTAAAGTAACAAAGTGACTTTCAATCTTGAGAGCTTACACAACATTTTTTCAATTACTTGAAGCTTTTCCATTTTTTTGTTTTTGGGGCTGAAAAAGTAGGAGGAGGGAAGCCATTTTGCCCATGTGGCAAAAGGATGAAGATAAGAAGAAAAACATCTCTGAAAGGATGAAGATTAGAAGGAAGAAACCTCTGAAGAATTAGAGAACTATCCTAATTTTGAGATGACAGTAAATAATACTTGAAGATTTGTATAATTACAGAATAATACAATACAATACTGAAAATATGCTGATACTATGACAGTGAAATGACTACAGTCGTAGGTGTCCGTAAGAGTGGGACCAGGGGAGAAATTGCACAGCAGCACGTGAACATAACATGCCTGTGCATTTTTCTTGTGTATGAGGACATTCTGTGTTTTGTAGCATTACATTCAGTGAGATTTAGAAGCTTACACACAATGTGGCAAATCAAAATCCTCAGAACATATAATGATACCACTAAAGCAAAACTCAAATTCCATCATGAAGACCAACACATTTTATATTGAGTAAAGAACATTTTTTTTTAAAAAAAAAGAGATGGAGTCTAAATGGACAAACACAATATTTAAGAATATACTGGACATTTTCTGGTATTACCACCTTTATCAAGTGTTGACAACTTCACACGGGACAGAAAAGTCTCTCACTCATATTTTAGAATGGGGTGGGAGAAGTTAAGTGCTTGGGCTGTAAGATGACCTTGGAACACCATGTAAAATTCCTGAACCACCATCCCCTAGCAAAGTCCTTCTGAAAGTACCCTGACACTTTTTTTTAAAATTGTGCTAGTTTTCACCGGAAAAGTGGCCAAATCAACCCAAAACTAGCTACAAAAGTGTTGGGCTACTTTCTTCACCCCAGAGCACCCCCATAAAAATGGGCAAAAATCTATCAAAGGCAGCCAGAAGTGATGCAACAGTGAAGCCCAGCACAAAGGGAGAATGACCCCCCTCCTCCACAACCGTTCATCCCTACTCTAGAATGATTTCCTTCATTTCAGAAACACTGAACGTTCTGCAGTAAGTAGAACAAATAAAGGGTGTATTTAGCAGAAAAAGGAGAAATAGCTATGTTACAACAATGCTTGGAATTCTAGAAACCAAAACAGTTCATTTTACTCTTCACATTTTGAAAAAACTTTTAAATAATTTGAATTCTGAACAGTACAAACATTATTCTAAATTGTGAATTTTGTGTCTTCAGTGTGGCAGAGGTGTAGTATTTCTGGTAAAGCTGGTAGTCTGGGTACCAGGTCTACCAAGCTAAGTAGACTCAGGGCTTTTCCGCACTTTGAGAGGGAAACGGGGCAGTCCGTTACTCACCGGACTGGCACGCTCCCCCGACAATCCCCGACGATCCAGAGCAGCGCGCGCCCGTGCTACACCCTCTCCAGAGACGAAAATTGAGGCTTTCAGTTGGCAGAGGCCCTCCACCAACCGGAGAAGCCCGCCCCCGGAAGATCTGCAGCCTCTTGCTGGTGCGAGCCTGCAAATCTACACTTAGGGCAGCGATGGACTAGGGCGCGCCGGGCTATTGAAAGTCCTCTTTTTAACCTCTTCTAATAATAACTGATGCGAGTCCATCTCCCCTGATGATCTTCTTTGTGAAAGCGTGTGTATTTGAGTTTGGACCACTTTCTTTCTTCCCCCTGCCATCTTCTAGCTGTTCCTGGTTCTTTCTTCTTTGCCTATATTTTTGGTCAAGGGAGAACTGTACAGTTCCTATCTATACCTATTATATTTTAATAATATTTGTAAATCAATTCACCCTAATTACTAATTTTAACTAATTTTAATTACTATTTAATTAAATTAAATAACTGTTGATAATATGTTTAAAGCTAAATTAAGTGCTAAATGAAATGGCTTTACTAATCTAGTTTCTTTCTAGCCTGCCCAGTTTCTATCAACTAAATTAATTAATTCAGCTGGCCACTTAAATCTTATTCAAAATAAAATCTTTTTATATATTTTTAATATGTCTATATACCTATTCTATGCATGTATCTATTTATCTATTATATATATTATTGTGCACTATTAATGTTATATTATATTGCAAAGTACCTAAAATTACCTAGAGAATTAAATGGGGTCTTGCCCCTTATTTCCACTAGGTGATGCTAAATCTTCACTCTATGACTCTGTAACTTAAGCTTAAACTTTCCCTCTATCCTGTACTTAATGGGTTAATTCAGTTAAACCAACCGCATACACCAAGGAATATAAACAAAGACTTACGGACTGCTGTTATCTGCTGTCCTTGAACACTATCTTCAGCTTAACTGCAGCACAGAATAGAGCTGAGACTCTAAGTGGGACTCTAAAGTGGATACTCTATATGCGTGAAAATCTATGAGTAAGCTTAACAAATAAAATTTATCAAGTTGCCAAATTTAGCAGATTAACCAAACTCAGAGAAAACCAGAAATAAAAAAGAGGGAAGATTAGCCATGCAATTTATATTAATATCTATAATGTTTCTCTGGCATTAATGCCCTGCATATAACAGAATTAATCCAGTAGCTATCTACAAATCAAATTCAAGCGGGTAGATTTCTTTCTCACAAATAAACAGATAGGCAGACAGATAACACTATATATATATGTTTAACTAAATTTTGATTACTCTGATTACTCTACCCCTCCCTTTTTCTACTCCAGACCACTTTCTCTTTAAACTCCGCTGTCCCCATCTCTCTGCTCTCCAAAGCAAAAAGCAGACTTCAGTTTCTCACCCACTGTCTTCTTTGTTCATCTTTCTTTCTTTTTTCCTTCCCACACTTTCGCCTCCTTTCTCTTTTCGCTGCTTTCACCTCCTTTCTCTGTTCTTCTTTACTCTTTCTCGTCCGGACTTCCTCACTTCCAAGATTCCTTATTTACTTTAAAAGCTCTCTATTTATATAGTCCAGTCCACTTTCTATAATCTTCCTTTCTTCTTTCTTGAACTGTAAGATTCAACACTCTCCTTGTCCAGAGATATCCAAAAAGTAATTTTAATGTCCTTAAATTTTAAATTATGTTTTATATGTAAAATAGAAGGGATAGAGTCGATAAACTGTCCTTGAAGCCAAGAGCAAAATAACACACCCCTTCCTGAGAGGATTTCGATGAAAGAAAAAGAAAGAATCAAGTTAAGCTGAACAATCCCAGAGTCTCAATATTATATATTAATAGTCAGGGTCCTTAAACCCCCTAAAAAAGAAAGGAAAACTTCCAGTCACTGATTTATATGTAGTAGATTCCTGTCATCCGACGCCAATCTTTCTCACTAAATAGTTCTCGCTCGGGTTACCTTCGTGATCATACAGTGTCCATTAATAATACAACTCATCCAATATGTCAAATATGTCAATTTGTATCCTCCTAGATCTCATAATTAAATTTTCAAAGGTGACGCCAATGAGAAGGAGCTTTTTCTTTGTGTTCTGAGTTTCGGTAGATTCAAACTTACTTGTTAAGTTTCCCTCTAGTTGTCAAGCAGTTTGCAGCGTAGCCATTACCGTGTCCCGGTGGCTGCTCGAGATCTGGTAACTCCTACGACCCATCGGCTGACTTCATGCCCCTCTTCTCTCAGAAGTTTCTGGGGAGCTGAGCGCCGAACCCAGTCTAAATCGGAGCCCCTCCAAATACCCTCTCCCGAGGGAATAAAGTGCCTCGTTTCTTTTACCAAAACGGGCAGAAACGATCTCGTGTGCCGGTCGTCAATCTCGCAGCTGTGCGAGGTGACAACTTAACGCTATGCCATCTTTTCCTCGGTTAAGAAGATAAGACTGGACATGCGCTCAGAGATGAAAGAGCTTATGACGGAAGTCAAAAAGGAAGTAAAAGAAATGAAGAAAGAAATGGAAAACTTGGAGCTTAGATTGGAGACTGTTACGAAAGATGTGAAAAGTATGAATAAAAGTGTGGAAGAGATGCAGGAGAAAACAACGGTTTTGGAAAAAAGAAATGGTGACCTAGAAGGTATGGTAGAGCAAGCAGAAAGACAAAACACACTGGTAGAAATGAAATATAGAGAGAAGTGTATTAAGATCAGAGGTCTGGAAGAATTGGAGGAGGAAGACCTTTATAATAGAGTTGTCCCAGCTCTAGCTAAGTTCATTGATTGGCCCACGGAACAGATGGACGTTGAAATTGATCGGATATTCAGAATCAACTTGTTAATCGCCCGTAAGAGGAAGGTCCCTCGAGATATTGTGGTTTATCTGGTACGTGAAAGGGTGAAGGAGTTGATTATTCAACAAAGTTATTCGAGCAAACTGATTGTTGAGGGAACAGAACTGAAGATCTTCAAAGACGTACCCTCGCAAGTATTGAAAAAGAGGAAAGATTATAATTTTCTGATACAGGAACTGAAGAGAAATGAAATCACCTACAGATGGGGGAAGCTTGAAGGGGTGATATTCACATATAACCAAAGAAGACATGTAATTAATTCGGTCTTTAAGGCCGAAGATTTTTTTGAAAAAACTTAAAGAAGATGGCAAGAAAAAACAAGGGAAGGACTTTAAAATAGGAGAGAAGAAAGAAGAGAAGGAAGATAGTGGATAGAAAGACTGATTTAGCAGAACTGGCAGAACATTCAGAA
The DNA here is from genome assembly GCA_948472985.1 of Iguana delicatissima. Taxonomy (NCBI): domain Eukaryota; kingdom Metazoa; phylum Chordata; class Lepidosauria; order Squamata; family Iguanidae; genus Iguana; species Iguana delicatissima. The sequence goes on along the minus strand of CAOKZL010001029.1, from coordinate 575,313 downwards.
GAATGCTCTAAACAAAAATACCAAGAACAAGAGAAGAACAAGAAGAAATAGTTCAGGAGCAAGACCAAGAAGAATTGGATCAAGAGGGTGAGAAAGAATTATCATTGGAGTCAGAGACGACGGAATAGAATAAAATCAGAGTAAAATTAGAGTAAAATGAAGGTAAAATTATTAACTTGGAATGTTAGAGGGATAAACTCTATAATAAAAAGGAAAAAGATCTTTCATTATTTAGAAAAACAAAAAAGTGATATCTGTTGTGTACAAGAAACTCATATAACAAGAAAAGGAAAACAAATGTTAAATAACAGTAAATTGGGAGTCGTATTCTCCTCAGGAGCAGAAAAAAAGAAGAGGGAAGTGGCCCTATATGTGAATACAAAATATGATGCAAGAGAAATGATAAACGATGACAATGGGAGATATGTAGGAGTAGAGATTAAGATGAAATTATTGTTGGTGGGGATATAGCCCCGTTGGAAAATAAAAGTGAGTTTTATGAGAAATTATTAGGGAAAATAAGAGAGGTTGAGAGTCAAAATGTAATGATTATGGGCGATTGGAATGGAGTTATACAACCCGAATTAGACAGGTCTACATCAAAGAGGGGGAAAAGAACAAAGGGAAACTCCCTAAAGCATTCTTTGATATGACAGAGGAGTTAACATTAGTAGATGTTTGGAGAAGCCTCTATGGGGAGCAAATAGAATATACCTACTTTTCTGAAATATATAAGACCTGGTCTAGTACAGACATGATTTGGTGTACAAAAACAATTATTAAACAAATAGGTAAATGGAAACTTGTCCAAGAATCAGATCAGACCATGACCCCCTGCTGGAACAATGGAAGACCGGAAATTAGAATATAGATGGAGAATTAATGAGAACCTACTGAAAGATGAGAAAGTAATTAAAAAAGGTAAAGAAGTAATTGAGAAATATTTTGAAGAAAATCTGAATAAGGGTGTATCTAATGAAATCATGTGGGAAGCTGGGAAAGCAGTAATTCAGGGATTTTTAATACAAGAGGATATAAAACTCAAAAAAGAGGAAAGGAAGAGAGCGCAGGCTCTGACAGAGGAAATACATAAATAAGAAAGAATTTTAAAATACTTCCCTGGAAATATTAAAATTATAGACCAAATAAAGGTGCTACAGAAGCAAGTATCAATCCAAGACACCTATGAAAGGAATCTGAAATTTATAAGGCAAAAAAACTTCTTCTTTGCAAATAAAGCGAACAAGTGGCTTGCTTACAAAATCCAAAAAGAAAGGGAGAAGCGATTGAAATATCAGATAAACGAGAATAAGAGAATTTTAGTTAAACAGTAGGAAATTAAGAAGGCTTTTGAAAGATTTTATAGAGATTTATATGCAGATCCAGGAACAGGTCAACTTAAGAGAAACAAGATAGAGAAGTATTTAAGGGAAGGGGGGATTCCAAAGGTCACAGATGAGCAGAGGCAGCAATTAAATAAACTTATAACTAAGGAAGAAATAGTGCAAGCCATCCAGAAGCAAAAATTAGGCAAAGCACCAGGACCGGATGGTTTCACCGCCCTTTATTATAAAATAGTTCAGGACCAGTTAATAAATCCACTACATGAGATAATGAACAGAATGAGCAAAGCTACACAACCCCCATCATGGGGTGAAACAAATATAACTTTGATCCATAAGGAGGGGAAAGACCCAAAAGAATTAGGTAATTATAGACCTATTTCGCTCCTAAACGTTGACTATAAAATTTTTGTGACAATATTAACCGAGAGATTGAAAAAAATTCTCCAAATAATAATTCATTCAGACCAAAATGGAAGAATGTTAAAAAATAATATTCGAACAGCGTTGGGCATAATTGAGTATTTTCATAAGCACAATGAAAAGAAAATGGCTTTGTGTTTCCTTGACACCGAAAAAGCCTATGACAGAGTCAACTGGGCCTTTTTTAGAACTAACAGTAAAGGCTATAAATTTGGGATTGCAATATACGGAGTGGGTAATGGCTACATATAATGACCAAAAAGCCAGAATAATAGTAAATGGAGAAGCTTCCCAAAACATAAGGATAAGTAGGGGAGTGAGGCAGGGATGTCCTCTGGCACCGCTCTTATTTATATTAGTTCTAGAAATATTTACTAATAGGTTGAGGCAAGAAAAACAGCTTCAAGGTGTTAAAGTCAAGAAACAAGAGTATAAAATTAGTGCTTATGCAGATGGCTTAATAATCATATTGGAAGATCCCCTCCTTAGTGCAGATTTATTAAAGAATAGACTGGCGGAATTTGGTATACTATCGGGTTATAAAATAAATACGCAGAAGACAAAAATAACGACAAAGAACATCCTAGTCCAGGAAGAACAAGAACTAATAAATGTAACGGGTTTTATCCTGACTAAGCGGGTAAGATATCCTGGAATAATCATTACAAAGAATAATGTTGATTTATTTGATAATAATTACAAAAGGGTATGGAATGAACTTAAGAGGGAACTTGAAAGATGGCAAAAGCTGGAATTATCACTAATGGGTAGGATAGCCACTGTTAAAATGAACTTATTACCAAAAATCAATTTTCTGTTTCAAAATCTCCCGATAATTTTAAATGAAAAACCCTTCAAGGAATGGAATCGAGAATTGCGAAAATTTATATTGAAGGGAAAGCAGCCGAAAATAAAATCTAAGATTTTACAAGACAGTAAAGAGATAGGGGGATTGGGATTGCCCAATGTAAAATTATATTATTATGCAAACTGTTTAGAGTGGGTGTCTGAGTGGATTACTTTAAGAAACACTAGACTATTAACCCTAGAGGGTGAGGATTTATATTTTGGATGGCATGCCTACCTGTGGTACGGCAAATCATCCATAGATAAAGAATTCAGAGCTCACCTTTTAAGAAAATCCTTAATCACAGCATGGTTGAAATATAAAAGGTATTTATACTTAAAAATTCCACTTTGGGTTTCAACCCGTGAGGCATTTTATAAAAGAGAAATTCCCAAAACAAATATTTGGATTACATATAAAGATATATTAAATGTAAATGGCAAAAATATTACCTTTAAATCCAAAGATGAATTAAATGCCCAGGGTTGGCAGACACATTGGCTATTATTTACGCAACTAATGGAAAAATATAAAAAGGATAGAGTAACAGAGGGATTTGAAACTAGTGAAAGAGATTTTGATAAGATATTAAAATCTGGTGCAAAGCATAAGATAAGTCAAATATACAGTATTTTATTGGCCCTACAATAAAATGGTGTTGTGGAGTTGTTGTATTGTATTGTACCATAAGGTACTGTCTAATATATTGTGTGTAATTGTGTGCAACTATTTAATAAAATTTATATAAAAAAAATGGAAGTCCTCTTTTAATCAGTCTTTCAATAGCTCAGGGAACTACCAGTTCTGGGCGTTCCGGAGCGGACTGAGGCCCGGACAAACATTAAGTAGTCCAGACCCAGTTTGCCCCCATGTGTAAATGTCCTCACTGGAGGACGCACCACCCCAATTTAAATATAAAATGCGGAAAAGGCCTCAGTCTCTCAAAAATGTACTAGGTTTATTTCTCTGTTGTTTGCCAGGAGAGGACCTGGGGTCCAGTATATTCCTTTCCACCTGTAGCAGATAATCTCAATTGCTTCCTTTTACTTCCTGTAACACTCTTGGTTGTGGTTTATCACTGGCAGGTCAGGTAAGCTTAACCTTTCAGCCCACAGTCCACCCCTAGGCAATGCTGTTCAAAAATAAAAGACCGAGATTCCAAAATCCATAGCAGGCCAAATCAGAAGTCATAAAAATGTGACCTTAAACATTTGAGATCACTAGATCTCAAAATCCTAGCAAATGTTACAAATAGAGGCAGGGGTGGGCAAGGAGACAAGAGCTGATGATATTGTAGTCATTAAATCTGTATGGTCTCATTTAACTCTTATTTCGTAAAAGGAAATGAGGGAGAAAAAAATCAATCTCTCTTCAAGGAATACATGCGTATATATAACACAGCTTCCTCTCTATCTGTAGACATTGGAGAGGAGTATGGTCATGCTCCTTTGCATTGCTTTTCTTGGAATCAAGTCCAAATGATTGATAAGGCCAATATGAATGCTTAGGCCACTCTTAAAGGCATAGCTTCGTAAACAGTAGCTCAGTATAAACCATCATAGATGTTCATTTATCAGCTTGGAAGCAACTTGCCTTTATCTCTCTAGTTCTGTATAATTTTTATACATTCCAAGCACTTTTTTTGTCTATATAACACCTGCCAAGCAGAGATGTATTAAAAGATTCTCAACTGTGTTATGTTCCCTAGTGCCTAGATGCTTCTTGAATCTATAGCATGAGTAGAATCCAGATACCAGCTTTATTATCTGTAACCTTTTACAAAAGTGGTATTATCACAGTTCAAAATAAACAAAACTAATTTCACTTTTTTTATTTAGCCATCTGTCACTAGCACTTTTCTTTTGTTTGTTCACTCTACTTATTTAATACTACAGATAATAACACCTATAGCCTGAGTTTTTACTATGTTTTTCTGTTAATCACGCAAGGGATTAATAATATAGACATCAAAACTAGGGCAGCAGAATGTATCTCCTGTGAAATACATACATATACATACTCAGTATTCATGTTGCAAAAGCAACTTGGGTTTAAGGGACAATGAAGCACAAAAAAAACAAGTCGAAAGTGGAAGCAAGTCAAGGCTGCAATTATACACTCGCTTACCTGGGAATACACACAATTGAATTCAGTGAGACTTACTGTTAAATAGGCACACACAATATAGCATTGTGCTATAAAAGGTGGGATTGGGAATGTTTGTTTAGGTCAGTGGTTCTCAACCTTCCTAATGCCGCAACCCTTTAATACAGTTCCTCATGCTGTGGTGACCCCCAACCAAAAAATTATTTATTTATTATTTACAATGCCTCCTCCCCCCGGCAAAGGCTGCCTCGTAGGCCAGGAACGGGGGGGCGGGCAGGGAGGGAAAGAGGAGCCGCTTGTCTCCCCCAGGAAAAAACTCCGAGAACCCCCCTCCGGGCTCTGCTTCTGCTTTGCTCTCATTTCCGCTGGTGGGGGCAATGTGGGAAAAGTTTCCAGAGTGTTGATCCTGGCCGGGGGGGGAGGAATCCCAGCACCTTTGTCTTTTGTGCCAGGCGCGGCTCACCCCCCTGGAAAAGCACCGCCTTGCGGCCCCCCTGGCCCTTCCGCAGCGTCCCCCTCCGTGGCGAGTGGGGCAGGGGCCATGGCGAGGAGGGGGCCTGCCCCTTGTACTGCCGCCGCCCCCCAAGCTGGCCCGTCAGACAGGAGGTTCTCCCGGTAGCGGAGAAGGGGAGCAATTTCAGTCTCTTCTGAACAGGGGGCAGGAGGACGCGAGCACGTGGCTCACGCTTGCGCACCACCACTCCTGGGCCTTTTCCGCACATTACCTTATCGCGGAGGTGGGGGGTGTCCTCTCTTTGCTGCTCTTTCATCCTGCAGCTGGCTTCCTGGTCGCACGACTGCCCTGCCCCTTCCTCCCCCAGCGCAGCCTACAGCTCCCAGGCTGCACTGCAGAAGGGCGGGGCAGTCACACGACCAGGAAGCCTGCTGTGGGATGAAGGAGCAGCGAAGAGAGGGCACCTCCCACCTCCGCGATAAGGTAACGTGCGGAAAAGGCCCAGGAGTGGCGGTGCACAAGCACGAGTCACGCGCTCACGTCTTCCTGCCTCCTTTGGCGGTACATGCGCACCACCACCGAGGGGGAATGGAGCCTAAGACCATTGGAAATACGTATTTTCCAATGGTCTTAGACAACCCCTGTGAAAGGGTCGTTCGACCCCCAAAGGGGTCGCGACCCACAGGTTGAGAATCACTGGTTTAGGTGCAAATGTTTGCATGGGCCAATCTGTAGTTCTTACTCATATTTATACAGTGATCTTCTTGCAAGAAGCTCATCTCTCATATCAGTGGTCCTAACTCTTCCCTTATACTTCCCAAGAACCTCATGAAATTGGGTTAAGCTAAGACACTGTGAATGGCCCTAAAGCGGTTTGTGGCAGATGAGAATTTGAATATTGTCCTTTTATGTTGTAGTCCACTATTGTAACAAGTCCACCAAACTGCCTCCATCTTGTTTATGACAAAAATACTATTCAGACAATAGCTTCTTTAAAATGGTCTGTAATTCCACAGAAAATAAATCATGGCTATGACCAGTTCTGGTTACTGTTTTCTTAGGAAGGTCAACTTTTCACCCAGCCCTTCCCTGTCCCTTGGATAGCAATCTGTCCCATAGACACTAGAAAGTGACATTTCCATGCTGTCAAGTTTTTTTGGATTCTGCTCAGAAATAATCAAGATTCTGACATCTCTCCCACCTGAAAGTTGTAAGAAGCTTCTTCTTTTCCCTTCACTTTCACATTTCATGAAAACCAGCGTGACTGTGGGCTGCTTGTGTGTTACATGCTATAGACTACTTGTTGACATGGGCAAGCATAACTAATTTCCAACAAGGTTGTACCCAAGTTCCACAGTGTAAATTGAGAGCATGTTTAGACCACAGCAGTCAATATCTTTGCAGTTAAGTTTTTTCACCCTAATGGGCACACTGTCTGTTAGAGTGTGACTGTATGAGTCACAGTTCTTCAAAAACTAGCGTAGATCAGAGACAAGAAAGCTCATTACATGAGGGATCCAATTTTCAATACCTACGACTGGAATCATCTTGACAGACCAAATGCATTGCTCTAGGGGTGGGTTTTGGTCTTGTACTTACCATGTTTCCCCTTGAAATCCAAATGATGGGTTAATCCCAGTGGTTTTTTTCACCTCATTTTCCACTCCCCCAGAACTCTTTTTTGTTCCTGACATTTAAAAAATCCAGTATCTGTCTCTCAGAGTTCAACTAGTGTGGATTATAAACGCAGAACATTTGGATTCATTTGTGAGTGTCTGTTGATGACATTGGCTGGGCAAGCCTTTTAGTTGTGAGTGTGTCAAATCCCCTCATTCTCCTGATTTCTTTTCTGTTCCCAGTTGTACTTCTGGTTTGGAATTCTTCTGTTCTCCTTCACCTCCAAAGTTTCCTATTTTATTTATTTATTTTAAAAATGTCTGTGATATTTGTGCTAAGATAGCCAGCGAATTCTTCTGCTAGGCAGTGCAGTAATCATGTAGCTTCAGCTTTCTTCTCCATCCTTGCTCCTGTTCATACAACAACGATGGAATCACAAGCTGAAAATGCTGAAACACTACAGCAAGGGAGAAGGGCAGATAAAGAGATCTCCCTTGAGAACCCAGTGTTATTATGGAGAGATTTATTTATTTGATAGATAGATAGATAGATAGATAGATAGATAGATAGACAGACAGACAGACAGACAGATTGATTTACTTATCTCATTTTTCCTGTCCCTTCCATTTCACCCTTTCCCTGTTTTATCATTTCAGTTTGATTATCTAGTGCCAATACAGAGTATTTTTTTTCTTTAAAATGAGGAGTCATTGGATGAGAGGGGAGAAAGACTCCACAGTAGTTGTATGTGTAGTAAAACAGGGCAGGCTGAAGCAGCAAGATTACTGCACTGCGTAACAAGAGAATTTCAACATTTAATCACTGTAGCTTGCTACTAACACTCACAGTACGGGGAGTTATAAAAAATTAAAAATTAATACAGGAGTCATGGGAAGAGGAAGAGAACAGGAAGATTCGAAACTAGAAGCACAAGTGGAAATAAAAGTAAAAATTGGGGTGGGTGGGTAAGGAGAATAGATACACCCACAACTAATATTCCAACGAATGTCATGAACAGATGCCCACAAGTATACTGAAGTGAGCTGCCTTTATGAAGAGAAGAAAAATATAGCAGCATTCAGATGCAGATGTTACAAGATGCATTCAGATGCAGAAGTTACAAGAAGCAGTATGAAATGTAAGAGAAATTGTGGCACAAATAATTGAATTTGACACTGAATGAGCTGAATGACTGATAAATGGTACTATGTAGTGTGTTGCATTTGGTGGACATTTTTTGTCAGCTGGGCTTTCCATCTGTCCATACACATTTTTTAAATAATACAACTAAACATACACATGTTTACTTCAAAGCCTATGTCTCATATCTTCATTTCTTCTGTTCAGCTTACTCAGTAAAGAGACTTAAAGGTAAACAGAGATGCAATTAGGCTTATTGTGCTAGTCTTGGTGCTGATAATAAGCTCTCTCTGTGAGCTTGATTCTCCTCTCTCAGTCTCAGTGGGGAAGGAAGAGGGGGAAATACACCCTTCCCCTCGTACTCTCAGTGGCTTAGTCTTACTTCAGTGTGTCCTTTGAACCTAAAGTGAGCAGGAGCTGAGTGGATCAGGCCCTCCAGATCGATACAGATCTTCAACAAGATGTACAACGCTCCTGTTAAGGGCTCTAGCCAGTCTGTCAGGTCCCTTCCAACACATTTTAAACATATTACGCACACACATAAACACATGAAAATGCCTTACACTAACTCATACTATTGGACCACCTAGCTTGGTTTTGTCTACTCTGACTGCCAGCAACTCTCTACGATTTCAGTCTTTTTCAGCACTGTCTGGACATACTTCCATTCTGCTTCCCCAGTTTTCTCTTTTTCTCCCTTAACATTCAGTATCACACAGCAGTCTACACTCAAAAGAATTTTTGCCCAAGAATAATAATAAAAATGATGAATAACTCATTGCTTTCTATAACGCATTTCTTCCAAGCTGTGATCTAGACCAGCTCTGAAACTGTTATGGAAGTGAAGCATATCCAATGAGCTTTCCAAAAAGTAAAGTCTGTGTTGCTTATTATGTCAAAACTCTGCTTTGTACACTTTGGTTATTTAACCAGAATTGAAATGTAAAAGCACGGAGCACGCAGCCCCGTGCCAAAACACATACAGAAATAAAATATTTCCAGCCAGCAGCCTCTACCCATCTGAGTTGGTTCTTTGCAATAGCCTGCTCATAATTGATCAGCTTCTGGTGAGGTGCTTCTACATTATGATCATCTTACAGCCCCATCCTATGTATGTTTATACAATGGCCCTTTCTGCACGTGGAGGGGGAAATGGGGGAAAACGCACTAAAACGGAGCTTACTGGTAGCCGAGTAAGTCCGTTGCCATGCGGAGCAGCGTGAGCTCACTGCTCTGCAGTCCTCCAGCATCCAAAATGGCAGCTTCCGGTTGGCGGAGGCTCTCCACCAAATGGAGAAGCTCACCAGCCTAAAGCCCACCCCCGGCAGACCTGCAGGCACACACTAGTGTGCGCCTGCAAATCTGCACCGGAGCGCGGCGACGGAGCTGCACAGGACTGTGTGCTCCATGCTTTTTAAAAACCTCTGAAAAGAGTTTTTTAAAAAACACGCTGCGCCACCAGTTCCGGTCGCTTCAGAGCAGATTGAGGTGTGGAACTACAAAAAGTAGTCCGCCCCAGTCCACTCTACGGTGCAGAAGACCTCCGTCAGAGGTCACTCTGCACCATTTTAATACCCCGGTACGGAAAGGGCCATAATTGAAATAAACGTTTGTTTTCAAATGTGTTTAAGATAGGAGTGGCCATGCACTTAAAAAAAGATTTACACAATAAATCGGGCAATTGTATTTTCACAGCTGTTTCACAAACATGTACATTTTACCCTTCCTCTTTTCACGTTTCTGATCTAAATCTATGAGATCTTATTTGACAGAGATGAAAAGTCTGTAGGTCTTGTCACACTTAGTACAGTCAGGATGTCACATTTTTGGTTAGTTTTTCAAGTATAACGTATAAATTTTGACATACAGCTTCCTCTTACAAAGATAAGCACTCATAATCTTATTATCCATGAACCAGATTTACTAATATGTCTATAAATTATTTATTCCAAGGAAATTTAGAACTCAGGAGAACAGCAAAGAGGATCATAAGCTGGCTTTTGATCTTATTTCCTCTTGGAAACATAGAGGCTCATGTCTCATTATGTCCCTTATCTGGCTGCGCCTCTTTCTCCTCAGCAGCACACACACAGCTTCCTTTTCCTATGCCCTGTGTCCTTCATCACACTTCTCTCAAATTTCTGCCTATTGTAGATTTATTTCTCTCAGCCCTCTGCCCACATATTTCTGTTATTTAAAAGCTGAGAGTTGTGAAATGATGATTAAGGGGCTCCTCATGACAGCAAGGAGCTCTATAAAAGTGGACACCTCTTGAGAGTTAATGTCCCTTCATGTTGAAAACAACATGGTCGCCTCATGCTATAAAATGCCTGTGAGTGTGGCACATGGGGTGAGGGCAGTTCTGGAGAGGTTTCCACTTTTCCTACATTCTGATTTGGGGTATCCATGGCTGTTAAACACACAGGATCAGGGAGCTGTTATGAGGTGAGACTTGAGAGGTATGGTGAAAGCAGAAAATGGGAAGACTTAGTGGTTTCCATGTTGCTTCCATTTCTGGTCCCGCCTCTCATCTTAGGAACTCCTGCTGTCTTGACGAAACCCATGAAAAATTCTAGCAGTGTTGCAGGATGACAGTGTTGCAGGAGGGGCAACCTTTCCAATATCAACAAGACTTTCCTGGGATAAGAAAGATGGATGGCTATCTCTCAGCTCCACTCAATGGGTTTATTTTGTCTGGCATTCAGCAGCATCCTAAACCCAACAGGCAGAGTTGAGACTGCTCTTGTTTGTAAGGATTCTAACTTCCGTTTTGCATACCAGCTTCTTTTTTTCTTTTGTACCAGAGACTGGGCCTAGGAAACAGGAAAAGTATTCTATTTGTGTGCAAACAGTGCCATTGCCCAGCAGTTTCCCTGACTAGCTGAAAGGAAAGATACTAAAGGTGGTGACTGTGGGACTTTTCTTAGGGATACTTCAACTACCATGCCACAGTCACTTTGTCAGAAGTAGCTCAAAATTTCCTGGACTCTGTTCAAACTAAGAGATTCAAAACTTCAAAGGTAAGTCTCATGGTATATGGTGTGTTTCCTTTACCATGAACTCAGTACTCAGTATTAAATTCAACAGCCTCTAATTTTTGTGGGAGTGGGGGACCAATCAGGATAACACCAAGAATAGAATTTCTCCCACTGAAAAGAAAGAAAAACAACTATGATATACTATGGGTACACATATATATATATATACACATATGATGGACACAATGCAAAAGCAGAGATAGGTGTGCTTTTCACTGGACCCATTGCTGAAAGATACAACATCCTTCACAGTCTTAAATTCCATCTTGGGAGAAAAGTAGGATATAGGTTATATATATATATATATAAAAAACATTGACAGAGAGATTTTATTTCAGATAGAAAACCAAGGAACCAAAAAAACAAAACAAAACAAAACCAACAACCCAGAAAGCAAACAGTTTCCATTTCTCCTGAATCACTAGAGCCAACATGATATAAAATGTCACCAAATTCACAGAATTACAAGCACTCCTCAAGCGACAGTACCCACCATATGAAGTTTAAAAAAAAAATCAACAAGGCAAGATATTTTCACCCAGAGCTGATTTATTACAGAACTGACCAAAGACAGGAAATGGCAGAACCCCACTCGTGGTCATATACAGTTCCCAACTGAGACCACTGAGACATATCATCAGTGAACTGCAACCTATTCAGGACAATAATGCTGCCCTCTGATGGACTCTTGGTGGCAAGCCTTTACTTGCCTACAGACAGCTTCCAAGTCTATAGTTACTTACCTACAGGAAAACACACAACTTACATGAGGAGATGGATACAAGACCTTGCCACAATCCCAGGTGTAACTTTACACACAAATCCACACATCTACTTGGGAAATTTCATCCCAAGACCTAATCACATCACACACAATACTGCTAATCCTCTAATGTGACATATGTTATCCTCTGTCAACAATGTCCTTGGGCAAACAGGTCAATCTCCATGCCAGAGGATAAATGCACATAAATCAGACATTAATAATGGGAATACACAAAACCCGCTGCAGAACACTTTGATCTTCCTGGACATTCCATCCTGGACTTCAGAGCAGCAATCCTTAAACCAAATCATAAATAAATAGGGAAGGAAAACAACAGAACTGGAATATATCCATAAACCCCAGTCCACTGTCAGCGGGTTGAACAGAGATAATGGTTTTCCTAGTACACTAGACATACTGCAAGACTAATTAACACCTCAGTCTCATAAGCCTCCAGGATGGGAAGAGGAATAGAATTGGGTGTTGGTGAGCAGTGGGGAAGCTGGGCTCTGTTACACCGGATGGAATTGGTGGTAGTTCTGCGAAGTCCCTTCCCCAAAGCCACAAGTTTGCCTGCATTTGTTATGGAATCCAATGCAGTCTTCCAAATGCATGTCTAGGATAAACTGCAGGATCTCTTGTGTCAAAATGCCAGGCTAAGGAGTGGTTACTGGTTGTCACTGCTGCCTTGCAGCGGAGCCAGCAACTGTCAGTGAGGGCTCTAGAGGGGTGCTGCCACTGCTTTTCTCACTACTGTTGCCAGTGCCAGCCATGACACCGAAGGGCCCTTCTTCCCATTTCCACACCGATGGCAGAGGAAGGAGTACAACCTCTGCCATCAGAGGTTGTACAGATGGTGAATGGTAGGAGACGCAGGTCCTTGCCCAGCCCAAAGGCAATGCTGGGGCAGTCCTGGAGCAATTGGTTTGATCCTGCTAAACTTCATGGGAATGATGAAGCTGCCTTAGAAGCCAGTTTTAAGGAACAAGGAAAAAACAGAGAAGCACTGCAACTCTACAGAGAATGGAGAAAGGGGAAAGAAACAACTGCAGAGATAGAAGCAGAAGGATCCACAACTGTCTGCTGCAACGTATGTGCAATGTTTGCCTTCTTGCCAGAAACCATCACCAACTATACCTACAACAAGTGCAAACTGCTGGCACTCTTAGAAGATAAGGTCAGTGCACTACAGTTATGAATTGAGTCCCTTCAATGCATCAAAGAATATTGGGATTTCCTGAACAGAACACAGGGAGAACTGATCAGAAGCAACAGGAAGAAACTGCCAAAGAAAGTGAAGAGGCCTGTAACATGAGGAGACACCCTGAAGGAAAGAAGTCACTGTCAGCAGCGGACCATACAGAAAGCATTCAGAACCTTTTCAACTAGGCAATTGCTTTTTGTATCTCCATGAGGATAGCAGCAGTGAAGATGCTCAAACAGGAAACCAGCAACAATGGATACCACATAGCAAACGAGTTGAGATAACCACCAACTGCAAAAAGAAGAAAAGAAAGGTGCTGGTGATTGAGGACTCATTGCTCAGGGCTGTAGAGCCACCTGTGAACCAGCCTGACAACACTGGGACGTGTGCTGTCTTCCTGGTACAACATGTCATTGACAACTTGACAAAACGCATCTAGAATATAGATCAGTGTCTCTTTCTCTTTATTCATGTGGCACCAACAACGTGGCCAAGAACACTCCTGAGCAGATAATCTTTGACTATGAAGTTTTGGCAGGAAGCTGAAGGGGTTTGAGGAACAGCTGGGATTCTCATCAGTTCTGTCCGTGGAGGATAGAGGGTTACACAAAGACAGGAAGATACTAAAAGTAAATGACTGACAATGTAGATGAGAGAGGTTTGGCTTGTGGGACCGCAGCCTTCACTTCTTAAACATAGGACTACTGGCTACAAATAGGCTGCACCTCACAAAGACTAGAAATAAGGTCTGATCAAGAGGGCTTTAAACAAACTCCTGGGTGGGGAGTGGTGATTGAAAATGATACCTCAAACACCAGCCCAAAGGCAAGCTCTAAACACAAGGATTTTGGAGAGTGAGCGCGGTGCCAAAGGACAGGAGAAGGGCAAACACTTTCTCTCTCTCTCTCTCTTTAAAAAAGGCAAAAAGAAGATCCAAGAAACTACAGACCAGACAGCCTGACCTCAATAGCAGGAATAATATTAGAACGGATTATACAGGAGTCTGCCTGAAAGTATCTTGATGACAGTGCAGTGATCAGCAGGAGACAGCACAAGTTTATCAAAAACAAACCCTGCCAAACTAATCTAATATTTTTTTTATCACATCGCTGGTTTACTAGATGGTGGGAATGCTGTTGATATCATTGGAAACACCGTCAGATGGATCAATAATGGTTTGGAAAACAGTGCTGAACCAGTCAGCCTGAATGGCTGCACTTCAAACTGGAAGGTGGGCTCAAGTGGAGCGCTTCAGGTTTCTTTCCTAGGGCCATTACTCTTCAACATTTTCATTGATGGCTTAGCTGACAGGGTGAAATGTTCAATTGAAATCTACTGTTCTGTAACTTCAAACCATTAGACCTGGTCCCACCCTCTGGAACAGCAGAAAACAGGTCTGCACCCTCCTCTCTGTGAAAGTCCTTGAGATATTTAAACAGTGCAATCATGCCACCACCTAGGCTCTTTTTGCATGGTGTTTTTAAAGCGTATTAAGCACGCTCCCTCCCCCCTTCACGAGCCTCCGTACTGCATGATGTTCTGGTGAACCAGGTGCTATCACAGCCACGGATAGGGTTGAAAGCGCATTTTCTTATTTTTGCCTGAAAGGCAAAATAACCTCCCTTTCACGCATTGGTCGTGCGACCAGAGGGCCTGCGGAGGCGTCGTCCGGTGTGCTTCCGGGAAGGACCCGGGAATGGGTAGGGTGTGAGCAGTCCCTGCTGCCTGTCCCTCACGCCGCAGCTCCCGGGGACGCTCTGCCCAGCAGCAGGCTGGCTGCTGCCCCCATCGCAGCAGGGAACACTGCATGATGTGTCGCTGTGAGATGCCGCCCCGGGGCTGCGTCGCCACTCACACTCGAGACGACAGCAGCCCCTGGGGTCCGGCTGACTGTGTTTTTTTTTTCAAACCTGGTGCTATCGTTACACATTAGTATGTTACCAGCATAGTATGAAACAGCTTGTTGGCAGGATCTATCGTGCTAACATTAGCACGATAGGCCGAAAAAAAGAAAAAAAAAGAAAACCCACCGACCAATCAGGGCCAGCGGGGCGGGGACAGGGTGGGACCTGGGCGTGGCCCAGGACACCGACATGTGGAAGAGGCACCGGGTGGGGACCGGTGCTCTCTCGCAAATGCCCTACTGTGTGCGGAGTGCAAGGGGCTCTCTTGCAATGTTTGTAATAGCGTGAGGGCTCTAGTTCATTGCGCTATCAAGCTATGGTGCGAAAAGGGCCCTAGTCTTCTCCTTACCAAGTGGAACATTCCCAGCAACTTCAGCCTTTCCTGGTATGTTTTCCTCTCCATGCCTCTTATCATTCTTGTTGCCCTTCTCTGAACCCAGTCTAACTTGTCTATATCCTTCTTAAATGAAGCTCCAAGAACTGAACGAGATGTGACCTGTCCAGTGTAGAATATAGTGGGATGATGGCCATTTCCATACTACACTGTTATAGTGCTATTATTTCACTTTCAATCTCCTATGGAATCCTGGGGTTTGCAGTTGAGGGAAGGGCATTTAGAATTCTCAGTCAGAGAGCTCTTTGACCTCAGTAGACTACAAACTCCAGAATTCCACAGGATGTCGAAAGTGGAATAACAGCACTATAATAATGTAGGGAGGAAATGGCCTATTTCTTTTCCTGACTTGGAAACTATGCTTCTATTAATACCGCTTGAACCAGCATTTGCCTTCTTTGCTGCAGGATCACATTGCTGGCTCATGTTCAACTTATCATCAACAGTAACACCAAGGTCCTTTTTCCATGTAGTTCTGCTGAGCCATGCTGCCTCCATCCTATTATCTGTGCACTTGATTTATGTGGCCTAAATGCAGAATTTTCATTTTATTAATTTCTGCCAAATTTTCTAGTTTATTATGGTCCTTTTGAATTCTGTTTCTGTCTTCCAGTGTGTTAACCACTGTCTCAGTTATGTGTCATCTGCAAACCTGTAAAGATTCCAATCACTTTGTCATCTAAGTCACTGATAAAAATGCTGAAGAGTGATGGTCCTAGGAGCTCTCCATTCAAGTCCTCCTATTAGTTTGAGGTGCAGTCATTGATGCTGACTATTTCAGCTCAGTTTTCCACACAGTTATGGGTTTAACTGGCAGTGTTCCCATCTATTCCATATTTAATCTGTTTGCTAACCAAAATATCACGGGTGACTTCATCAAATGCTTTACTAAAATCCAGATAAATGACATCCACAGCATTCCTACCACTTACTAAACTACAGACCTGATCAAAAAAAGATACCAGATTAGTTTGGTAGGATTTGTTCTTGACAAAGTTTTTCCATCATTCTGACTGTGTTCTCAAATGGAGTAGTTCTACAGTCTTTTCCACAGAAATAATTCTCTCTACAGAGTGTGTCTGTGCGTGTGTACCTTTCAGATGTTGCTGAATTCTCATCAACCCAGACCCGCATGGTCTATGGTCATGAGTGACATAAATTGTACTCCCAACAGGATCTGGGTCATACCCATCTCTTTTTTGTGGGATTTGCAACATGTCCTCTCCTGGTATCAAGACTAAAAAACATGTTTTACTCTTAGCATAACATACACAAATATATCTCAGTTCACAAAGATGTATTCTTGGACTTTGCTTCTTTAAGAGAATATGCAGTACTAGAGTCAGAATAATCATGGAAACGACAGGGATAAGTTCCTACTGCATGCACACACACGCACACACACACACAGAAATACAGTTCGATATGTTTCAGCCAATATATCTTGCCTAAGCAAATAAAAACATTTTCACTCTTCTAAAGACCACTTAATGGCCTGTTTCAAAAGGCATCCAGGGACCATTTTTCTTTCACCAGCCTCCACTTTTCTTTTGATTTCCATTTTGGTGACCAAACATACAGATTTATGTTTTTTGAACATGCTGGGCCTGGCTGCTGAAGCAGGTTTGTATGTTCTCCTCTTTTCTATCTGTTTTGCTCAGTAAGACATTCTGCTGTTTGCCTCATCTGTTTTGGCCAGGCAGACACTGCCACAGTAGGATTGTCTAGGGTAGAATCCTGATCTTTCCCAGCACAATGGGAATGTTTATTGCATTGTTTACTACAGACATGCTTCTGCAACATGAAGCCAAAAAACTGCCTTTCTGTAGCCCTCCTTCACTATCTTCTCAGTGTTGATGCTGCTGAAAAACTTCTAGCTACCATGAGGAAGAGGGAAAGTAGGGGTTAGGCAAGTGTAAAAAGGAGCTTCACTGTCAGAGGCTTTGTTAACTGAGGAATACCTGTATCACCAAGACTTTAAGATTGTTTTCAGAGGACTCTCTCTGCCTATCCCCACCAAGTGGTATGATATGTTGCTACTGGTTACATTTATAATATCTTAAGAGTCGAAACTCTGATTTCACAATTTGCTTTTATTTAATGTTTGTCTTATATGTATTATGGTTATTTCACTTGTTTGAGGATGCCATTCTATATCCATTTATTGGGAGTAAGCTTAAACAGGACTTACTTCTGACTAGAAACACACCTAGCATTTGTAAACCAATTGTTATCGATTAGAGGCAATACATGATATTGTAAAAATTAAATTACAGAGACTAACTGTAGTATTGTAAACTGCAGTAGTGTAGAAATACTAACTATAGTATTTTATTTTAATATTACTTCCAGCAATAATGCTAGAAGTAAGCTGTATGAAAAAGGCATAGTACAGATGCATGGTTCATAAACTGGGCAATGAGGCTGGTGCCTCAGATTAATTTAGGTTGCAATCTAAATGTGCATTTATTTGGGAGAATTTAGCAGGACCTTGAACTGGATTCAATATGAGTTATTTCAAAATAAACATTCAATAACTTGGGAAAGTTACTTTTTTTAAGACTAAAGCTCTCAGTATCTGTCAGAATGGCCAGTTGATCCTAGAAACTATGCAGTCAGCCCTCCACATGGTGGGTTTCACTTTGACTGATCTGATTATTTGTGAGTCTCTCCAACCCTTGTCCTGCCTCCAAGTTCTTTCACTTCCAGGGGAACCTTCCCTCTCAGTGGCTCCAGTCAGGCCTCACAACCCTGTTGTTGTCCTCCTCTTCCTCTACCACCACCAGCCACTGATTGGCCAGATAAGAATGGCTCACAGCTGGATATGTCAGTACCACAAACCTTCTCCCAGTGCCTCCCCCTGAAATGCCCAAAGAAGGAGATTGACAAGAAAGAGGAAGTATAGGGTCCCATGCTGACTTCTCCCATTCCCTCTCCTTGCCTTGATCTGGTTTGGACCCTAGGTGCCCACTCTCCCCACCATGCCTTGCCCCCCCATTTTGATATTTGCATTTTTTCTACTTCTGTTGGGGTCCTGAGGCCCTAACCCTAGCAAATGTGGAAGACCGACTGTAGTTTAAAAAAAGATCCTCCCCCTTTCAGTTTCCCAGAGGATTGCAGTACATGTAACAGAAGTACAAATAATACATTGGGGCTGTAACTCAATAAAAATTATAAAGATGAAGGTATGAAACAGCTTGGATGCATAGCTGTTTTGGAAGCATTTAAGTCAGTTTTGCATTCATTATAGACAGAGGAGGGACTTTAAGCTACTAGTGTTTTCATCCATTTAGTCCTGTAAAATCAAGGTTTGTTCATGTGTGAAGCTGTGCATTCATGCAAACAGATGGAACTATTACAAAACACATAAGTACACATTGGTAACAGCACAGAGCTTCACTTGTAAGCAAAGGTATATATCTGCATTCACCGTGCATTAAGCCTGCATAAAACACATGGTATGTTGTTATTTAAGGATGAGCGAAGATCAGAAGTAACAGATCACAGAAGTCTGTAATGTTCAAATGCCTTAACAATAAGCATCTCCACAGTTCCCTGGTTTTGTACACTCATGACAAAACAGCACAGTATCTTAAAGGTTAAGAAAGGACTTTTTAAAAGGGAATGTGTTGGAAGAAACACATGTACAGAAACTGAAATCAATATTCATACATGCATGGACACATACATGCCTTTTGGCAATTAAGGGTCACGTACTACTACAAATAATCAAGTCACACTACTCAAGAGATGTTGGGAAAATCTGCCAGGACACAAAAGCAACAATCATATGCTGCTATATTATGTATGTTGCAATTAAATTGTATGTGACCCATAACTAACGACCTCCATTGGCCCTATGTGTTCCAAACTGGACCTTCAGAATACAGATACAATTGTTGTTATGAAGAAAGTAACTGATGCAGTATGAACAGTAAAGTATTGTATCTATAAAAGTCCAATATACTTTGCCTTCCGGTCGCATGGCGCGCGCGAGTGGCAGCTCGGAGTGAAGCTGTGCAATGGCGCGGCCTCAAGCTGCCACTCGCTGGATTCCAGCCACTTTTTTTTAACACCAGAAGCGGCTAGACATCTCTCCAGTAAAAGGGGTGCGGAAGAGGTCCGAAGGGGACCCCGAAACTGGTGTCTGGCTCTACCCGGCTGGGGGAGCGGAAAGCACCGGGGGGGGTCGAAGGACCATGACGGAACCAGCGGGATAGTCGCAAGAGCGGCACAAGTGCTGCCGCCGACTCTTAAACAAGAAACTTCTTAAAAAGATAGTAAGAAAACATGTAACCTGATCTGGTCTTCGATTTTGACAATATCACATCCGAAATTGACTTGCTACAGTGCGCAGGAGTGGAGGAATGGAAGGACCCAGAGGAGATGTGAGTGCGTTATGGCTGAGAGTTCGTTTTAAAGGGGAAGCTGATTTTTAAAGAGACTGTTAAGCGGCTTTTCTGCTTTTCTACTGAGGATTGAAGTCTTTAATGGTAAAATGATTTCTGACTTGCAATTTGAGACAGAGATTCACAGTTTGATAACGCTAAATAACTAAATGGACGGAACTGGACTAAGGATTAAGATTGGATTTTACAAGATCTAATAAACTCCATTTGGACATTGAACTTTCTTTATTTCCACATCTCACTATTTTGGTTGACCTAAGAGGATTGGTATTTTGGCTTTTTGACTCTGGATTTCTGATTTTAGAAGACTACTTTGGGAGGCAACAGTTATTGAGCAGTGTTTTTTTTTTCTTAGCTCCTGCTGTTTGAGACTTGCTTCCTATCATTTTTTGAGTTTGGATTGTTGAGACTGGCAAGCCTGTGTTGGAAGGTCATTTAAGCAAAACATCCTCACTCCCACGGACTTTAAGCGGCTGTTGAGAATACAGAAGAATCTTTAAACAGCAAAGTTTCAGACAGGAGGGGGGAATGTGAGGTGGATTAAGGCACAGGGCTCTGAATTAGACAAAGTGGTTTTGTACTTGAACAATATTAGAATGAATTTAAACAATTAAGCTTACGTATTTGATTGATACATTGTCATTAATATAAGCATTTTGATATTGTTAAAGGGTCGATGGAGGTTGAATAGGACATAAGTATAGAAGTGGGAAACAAGACATTTTTAACAGAATGGAATCCAGGTCAAGAAGATGAGTGACTGTTGCAGTAATAACAGCTCAGACTACCAGATATACATTAACAGAGATACTTTAGAAATTTTAAGAGTTTATGTTGTAAATGATGGAGGACTTAAAAAGTCTAAGAGAAGATACCAGAAGATCTAAACGAGGCAAGAAAAGAAATCAGAATAGATTGAAATCAGACGATTAGTGAACAGCAGAATGGCCAACTGAAATGGGTGATGGCTGGGAACTGTCAAGTGAAAATGACTGTATTATGATCGTGGAAATGACAGTGGGATAACAGCAACATAACATGAAATGGGAGAGGGAAATATATGATCAAACATTTGAGATAAACATTGTATTGTGATACATAAATGTAATAAGTGGAATGAATTTCGAGAAATGAAGACTGGATCAGAGTGAAAGATCAGAAATATTTCATGTAAAATTACAGGTCAAGGAATGTTTTTTTTAATCTGTGAAACTTAATAAAATTATAATTAAAAAAAAGTCCAATATACTTTGTCCCCATTTTCAGAAATGAATACTTAGCAGGAAGCTTAGAGTTCTGTATACTTATAATGTGTGTGTGTGTGCGTGCTCGCATATGCACACATATTTACACAGTATACAAAAAATATATTATAATTTGCAAGATAGAAAAGGAAAAAAAGAATAAGAAAGATTTAAACCAACCAATCAGTGGCTTAATATGATGCATGCTGGCATGTTTCTGTTCTGTTTGATGGGTACGGATGCAATTATACCTTTGGAATGATTTTGGCCAGAAAATGGTGTGGGAGGATGTCCCTTTTCCAGCAGTTGCGATTCAGATGAGATTCGTCACTGCACATACTTGATCTCTCTCCCTCTCTCTCTCTCTCTTTCAACCTGGGAGAGTCTATCACATGGTAAACCTATCCTTTTTTCTAGGTCATTGACTAATCAAGTTTTAATTACATGATACAGAACTCACATACAGATATCAAACAAAACAATCGGCTGGCAAAGTTTTTGGGGTGTGCTGATCTAGTTCAATTCCATATTCAAGCAGAAAGTAGCGCTTACAAGCAAACCCAAGCAAACTACTAACTGAATAAAAGCATATGGGTTAAAACTGAGCCAGGCTACCCTAAGGCTAAAGACCTAAACAGAGAAAACAGGGTAAAATAGAAAGTGTAAGTTAACCAGATGCAGATTTGAGAAAAAATGAGAGGGAAAGGTATTCTACCTTTCCCCTGCATATATAAACAGGATGCATAATAAGATGTTTTGCGCTAAGCTGAGACAAATGATGAATGTCCACATCTGCTGCGGCAGATCCACGACACAGAATGAAAACCCATTATAACATACTGTATAAATATTTCCAGTGAAAATTCTGGAATTAGCTGCAAGACTGTTTTCATAGCTTCAAAATTTACTGAAAAGTTCTGAGAGAAGCAGCAGTATCACCTTGAAACAGCAATATCACCTTCAGACCAATGAATAATGCTAGTTTTTTTTCTCCTGTCATGTAGTATGACAAGGTAACAGTCACATTAACTGGCATAATATTAAACAAGTATAATAATCAGGCAGGTCCAACAGGACCAAAGATCTTAGCGAATTAAGAATGGCTGAGGACCTTTTAAAACTGCTGGTGCTGCTGAAATATCAGATTCTCATTACTCTGGTAACACAGGACTTCTAATACCTAGTAATAATCTGTTGTGTGTGCAAAGGAAGAAGAAGCAAGCTGCCTGCTAAGAGCCACTGCTTTCCTATGTCAGAAGTCTCTCTCTCTCTTTTTTTTTGCTTTCCCACCAGCTATATTCTGATGCATCTTACTGGGTGAGGCCACCAGCACCAGTCCAAGGAGAAGCTACAGGTGTGCCCTTCTGCCTATCTTGCTGCCCTCACTGAGCCTTCAGCAATATCTGTACAACTCCCAACCTGAAAACACACTCTGCTGTGTGCCTGAAAAGAAATCTAGCGTGATTTAACAATATTTTAATAACAGTACACATGCAGATTTGCTCATTTCATACTTATACGCAGACTGGGCAGGAGCAAGCCTTGGTCTCTCCTCATTCAATTAAGGCCATTTCCGCACTTGACTGTTATAGCGCTCTGATTCCACTTTCAGCATCCTATGGAATCCTGGGGTTTGCAGTTTAAGGAGGGGCCGACCGACTGCAAACCACAGGATTCCATAGGATGTTGAAAGTGGAATCAGAGCGCTATAACCATCAAGTGCGGAAATGGCCCAAATCACACCCTGGTAAGCGGACGCAAAAGGTCTGCAGAGAGCACAGAACATCGCCTACAACTGCAGGAGGAGCTGACCTGAAGGCCCACCTCCGCCGTGCCAGTCCGTTTTCTCTTCTCAAAGGCACCGCTAGTTTCGTTACGCAACACGCGGCGCCCGCTCCCCGCCGCTCTCCCCACCGTCCCCATTCACCGGAGCCTGTGCGCGGGAAGCCACGATCGCAACGCTCACGCGCGCCGGGCAACTCTACGCTCCAGACGGATCCCTAGCAGCCGAGCTCGGGGGGGGGAGGCGTTTGCAACCGGCCGGGGGCGGGGGGCTGCTTCTAGGCTTTCTCCTCGCAGCCACCTGTCAAGCCGAGGGGTGAGCGGTTAAGGTGAAACTTCCCTGTTCCTCTCTGCCGCAGAGCAAGTTTTCGCCCACCTCTAACTCCCCTCGCCCCGCCCCGCCCCGGCTTTTCTACCTTGGTGAGCTGGGCGATCTTCTTGCACATTTTCTTGTGCATTTCTTGGTCGCCTTCGTCCGACGAGCCGCAAGGGCGAGGAGCTTGGGAAGCCCCGTTGCAAGTCCCGGGCTGATGGACCTTGTTGGAGCCAGAAGCCATGAGGCAGGCTGCCAGGAACTGTTTTTTCTTCCTCTTTTTTTAATCTATCCGCGCTCCGAGACGGCTGCGCCCGTCCGCTCCCTGTCACACTCGACCCCCCCCCCACCGGGAGAGACTTCTTCCATGAGGGGAAGAAAAACTTCTCTCGCGGCTTGGAGACGGGCGCAGGCTGCCTGCCTTCCTCGCCGCCTTCTCTGCGCCTTGCCTCCGCGCACCGCGGGAGAATACGGGGGCGAGGAAAGACGGCGACGACACTTGCCAGCCCGCCGCCGCCGCCTGCCGCGGAGGCGCCCCCGCCTCCCTCTTCCTTCGCCTCCCTCCCGCTTCCGCCACGAGGAGGAGATGCTACGCCTTCCCTCGGGGAGGCGCCGAGCCAGTTGCCCGGGCCGGAACGGCTGAGGCTGAGGGAGCTGAAGAGAGAGAGGTTAAAAAGAAAGGCATCAAACACAGAAAAAACGCCCTGCAGGATGTCTCCCGGGCAGCCTCCTGGTCCCAGTAGCCGGGCGGGTGAGACCATTTCCGCGCTGCACTCTTATAGCGCGATTATTCCACTTTCAACATCCTATGGAATCCTGGGGTTTGCAGTTTCGGGAGGGGCCGGATGGCCCCTCCCGAAACTGCAAACCCCAGGATTCCATAGGATGTTGAAAGTGGAATAATCGCGCTACAAGATGTAGTGCGGATGTCTGGTCAGTTAGCTTAATTCCAGCACTGGATAATTCTCACCCTCTGCCCGTGGAGAGTCTATTTAGCTACCGATTCACGAGCTCTCCGGCCTCCATACCTTTGTCTAACGCCCCCTTCAAGCCGTCCCGGCTGACGGCCCCCTCCACCAGTTGGCGGGAAAAATTCCAGAGCGGTTTGCAGGCCTCTCTCCTCAGGTCTGCGGGTGGGAAGCGCTCGCTGTTCCTCGTCCCAAATGCCTGCCTGATAGCCACGTTTGAATATTTGAAGGGATGTCATGTGGAGGAGGGAGCGGGCTTGTTTTCCGCTGCTCCAGAGACTAGGAAAAGGCGCAATGGATTCAAGCTGCGGGAAAGGAGATTCCACCTGAACCTCAGGAAGAACTTCCTGACAGTCAGAGCTGTCAGGCAGTGGGATATGCTGCCTCCATGGTGTGTGGTGGAGTCTCCTTTGGAGGTTTTTAAGAAAAGGCTGGATGGCCAGCCATTGGGAGTGCTTTGATGTGGGTTCCTGCATGGCAGGGGGGTGAACTGGGTGGCCCTGCGGTCTCTTCCAAATCTATGATTTTATGAGAAAGGAAGCCCATTTTCTCTTGGTCTGCTTTCTTCACATGGAGCAAAATCCACCATTGGTTGTGACCTTTCTTCTGGCAATCAGCAGCTATTAGCAACCTTTTTCTTTTTTGCAGGCTAAGCTTGGCCCACTTGGCTCAGTTTCAGGCCTTCAGTGGAAGAGGGCAAACCGAAGTCACCTTTCACTATAAGTAAGATCAGTTTCACCCCTGTAAGAAAGTGATCTGCCCTGTTGCCAAACCAGCAGGTGAGTATCCAGCTGAGAGAAAGTCAGGAGTCAAGGCTTAGCACCCAAGGCGGGAAACAGTGGAGGGGTCTGATGTGTTATCCTCCGGAGATTCTTAAGAGTGGAAGGAGAGAATGTGATTTAACACCAAACAGGAATGTATTTCAGTAAAAACGTTGGTTGTCAACTCAGAGATGCTAGTTGTCCCCCTTTTGGCATTTTTGCAAGGTTTTTATAACGGAAAAGTTTAAGATATATCGCTCAAGAACAACACTGCACACTTAACACCAAATTCAACTGAACTTATTTTTTAGTTATTTACTTTCCAGTGATCTTGCTTAGGATAGCTCTGCAGATCCTGAAGGAGTGCCAGACACTAGAGGATGTGAAGATCCTTAGCTTATTTTCATATGCCACACAAAGCCTCGTATCTGAAATCATTCCACAGTCATAGACAGCTGTTTCAAGGCGTGGGATCTACATTAAAAAAAAGTTCCAAAAGTTACCATCTGAACCTTAGTGTAAAAGACACAAATTTAAAATAACAAAGCCCAGTACTTTTGATTTCTGTGTGGAAGGACTGTGAGCTGACCTATCAGATCATGAAAACAAATGTGTTTACCCTCAGCTTTCTCCATTTCAGTAGCATAAGGTGGAAAAGGGTAAATTTGCTATCACTGATGTTAATTGGGAGTCCAAAATTCTTGTCAGTCACCCAGAGAGCTAACAGCAATCTGTCAGCAAACCTCTCCTGTACGCTTTCATTCCAATGTAAGCTGGCAGTTGTAGTTCTCACAGGTGATAAGGACAACTAGAAACTCCCTTCAAGCTGCTGTCCTAAGCACTTTCACTTGCTTCTGTGTTTCAGTAAGTGAACACAGGACCTATTCTTGCAAATAAGTCGGTGTCAGATGGGTAGGCATGCCTGCAGCCCCACTGCATCCAAATATCATCTATATGTCCTGAACTAGAATGTCCTGGAACATACAATTGTCAGTCTACACAGGACTGTGACTTTTAAGGCCACAAGCCTCTGCCTATTTACCTAGGAGTGCCACTGAATTCACTAGATCTTCTGGGTAGACGTGTAGGTTTGTGCTGTAAAGAGTAGCAGCTGCCCATATGGTGAATAACTTTAAACTACAGAATTTTGTGGGAAAGTGGACATAGAGCTTACCCTCACATTTCTCTGAAATGCTGGTTGTTTCCTTCTTTCAGTTTATTGCCTCCTTAGCAGAAATACTTTATTTGGTAAATACCCATTTCAAATAAACAAATTTCAAGAGAGAGAAAAAACACTAGATACTTTAAACACAAATAGGCAAGCTTTGTCCACTGATACCCCATTACAAAATGTATACAGCTAATGACACAATGGATCACATTTTATGTCACTGAAAAGTTGTCAGGCTGGAAAAGTTCAGTTTTGGGGCTGTATATGGTCCCCTATTGTTGTTTTTTGTAGTCTTGGTCCTTTCCAAACTCCTTGGACCTTTTAATGACCAACAATGGGGTGGTGGTGGTGACAGTGATGATGATGGTGCTGCAGGATTTCCTGTACTATTTAACAACAAAAATGTTCTAAAAGCATAAATGGTCATTCAGCCACTTCAATATAATTGTTCATTTTTGGTATTATGTGTTATAAAGATGACTTCAAAATAGTGCCCCCACAAATGGGAGATCTCCAAGAGACCCTGTTATTTAGAAGCCCTGCTCAGGTTTCGCAGACTCAAGCGTCATGGCTTGATTGAAACAATCCTCCTATAACACAGCCTTCTTCTTATCTTGCTGCCTTCCACTTCACGCAGCATTGCTGTCTTTTCCAGTGAGTTATTGTCATCTCATCATATGCCCAAAGTACAATAGCCTCAGTTAGTCATTTTGGCTTCTATGGAGACTTCAGACTTGATTTGTTCTCAGACCAATTTATTTGTTTTCTGGAGGTTCATGCTGTTGATAGAACTCCCTCTAGCACCACATCTAAAATTAGCTGATTTTTTTTCCTATTAGGTCTTATTGCTGTCCAGTTTTCACATCCATATGTAGAAATCAGAAATAATATGTCATGGGTGATCCTGACTTTAATATTCAATGAACTGAAGATCATAGCTGCCCTTCCAAATCTTGTCTACTTCTGACTTACTTGTTATACAGTAGAGTCCTGGTTATCCGACGCTCGGTTATCTGACCATCCGGATTAACCGACGTCGCAGCGGCCTGGGGGCATGGCTGTGGGCATTTCCGCATCCCCAGACACGCCCCAACATGCCCCCAGGCCCACCCCGACACCCCCCGACACGCTCCCAAAATGGTGGCTGCCACGGGCATCCAGGTAATCCGACCTTTCGGTTATCCGACCCCGCGGCCGCCCGTTTGGGTCGGATAACTGAGACTCTACTGTATTTTCCATTTTGATTAATGACTGTGCCAAACTTTAGAGAGTCTTTATTTCAATGTCCTTGGCACCCATTTGAAAAGTATATCTTTATTTTTATTTCCTTAATATTTAGCAGTAACCCTGCTTTTGCATGTTCTTCCTTAACTTTCATCAGTAGTCATTCCAAGTCTTTGCTATTTTCTACTAGTAATATGGTGTCATGTGCATAAATTATTTATATGTCTTTCTCCTGTTTTCATACCTCTTTCCTCTGATTCGAGTTATACTTACTGTATGATATGCTCTGTATATAAATTAAACAGATAGAATGATCAAATGCAGCCTTGGCTGACTGCCTTGCGAACTGAAAATTATTCTGTCATGACAGTGGCCTCTTACATAGAGTATAGATGAAGCATTAGGACAATTAAATGTTGTGGCACACTCCCATACCATTTAGAGGAAAACATATCTTCTCAAGATCTATAGAGTTAAAGGCTTTCTTGTAATCTATAAAGCATGGGCTTTATAAATTACAAGAAAATTCTTTGTTCCACTCCATTCTGAAAACGCTTTGTTCCACTCCATTAACCAACGCCTGTTTGGAATATGACATCTACTGCCTCTTCATTTTCTGAATCCCTCTTGAAGTTCTGGTATTTCTCACTCCATATATGGTGGAAATCTTTATTGTAAAATCCTTAGCATCAGCTTGCTTTTATATAACTGTACAGTGGCTATCACTATGACAATAAATAAAGGCAGGGGAGAGCAGGAACATAACAGCTTAGATTAACTGTACGTAGCAGAACAACTTCTAACTCACTTCTAGCATAGGCCATTTCCTCACCACACTTTACAATGTTATTATTCCACTTTTAGCATCCTACGGAATCCTGTGGTTTGTAATTTAGGGAGGAATGTATAGAATTTTCAGCCAGAGACCTCTTTGGCCTCAGTAAACTACAAACCCCAGAATTTCACGGAATGTTGAAAGTGGAATAATAGCACTGTAACAGTGTAGGGCGGAAATGGCCATAATATCAAAGGACAGGTAGTTGCTACTGTGAAGAGACAGGTCCTGCATATTACCAGGTGTTATCAAAAAAACTGGTTATTTGTAGGATGTTGGTATGTTGCTCAAAGTTCCCCAGGACGTGTGATCCACCAAAAGCTAGTTCTCTGGGAGGAGGCATGAGAAACTGTAATTTTCACTCCATTAGTAGCCATGCTAAATTGTCCACCTGAGTGAAAGGCAAAAGTATGGATTTTAAACTTTTGGAAGGCAGGATTGAGCAGTGGAACTGTAGCATCAGAGAATAAGGCCAGTAAATAAAATGGTGGTCAAAATTAAAATAAAAGAAGAACTCTCTTTGGAGGAAATAACATGGAAACCTATCATCAGCTGTGGCTTGGCATGTGTGTGGGATGTTGTTCAGTGGGTGAGATTAGTCCTGCACTTCCCACTGACCTGTACACATGTTTAAAATCCTTGAGTTCCAAATGCATGACCAATCTTCAAGTTTAAGTAAAAATAGAAAGGTTGGCAGTAATTTGCGATAACTTATTATGAGATACAAAGACATTCCTGAAAATGATGGCTAAAGAAAAGGTAGGAAGCTCATTTTGATTAGAGTGCAGTAAACGATGTTTCTTCACAGAGTTTCCCATTAACTGATTACCATTAGTAATGCAATACAAGCTACCACTGTTCCATAAGTAATTTAAAATTATGTCAGAAGGAGAAAGATAGAACCATTAATCAAAGGGATAATGGCAAAAAGAATGGAGAAAAGAGGAAGGCTTAAGAAGGGAAAGTAAGAAAATTAATCAAGTAAAACAGAAAACATGCATAAATGTGTGTCTATATAAAGTTTGCCATAAAGCAATATTTTTTTTTTGATCTGATTAAAAATGCCTCACAGCAAACTTCCCTCATAGCAACCTAACAAAGTGCCCAACATTGTGTCCACTGACCTTTTCACTCTTCCAATCATTCCTGTGATTCCCGATCTCTTTCTCTTCATGCCATGGGCTTCATCTGCTGCAAAGTGAAGCACTGGCCTCCAGCAACATTTTTAGTCCCAAGAATGCTTCTGGGCCTCAGTGCCACTCTTGCAAAATAAAAACAGCAGCCCAGAGCTTTCTTTTGAAGTGTACCTCACCAAAAAGTGAAAAGATAAGCTGATGTGGTGATGGAGAAGAGTGTTTTGGGAGGCTAGAAGTGTTCTGCCTCCACTGTATGAATGTTTTATTTTCTCTGTCAGTGCTGCATGTGTTGTTAGTTGGTTTTTATTTTGATGCGGTTTTCCCTTTGAGCATCTCCAGCCTGCATTCTGTCAAATGGGTTATTTTTATTGTGCTTTGTGGGGGCAATGTTTGATTTCCGTACGAGGATCAGATCTATATGTGCTCAACATTTCCCCCCCAACTTATCTGTCTTTGAGCCTCTATGAAATGGTTGTTTTCAATGGGTTTTCTATGAAATGGATGTTGAGACAGAAAACTGTGGACAAGTATTGTGATTTGCAGTTCAAGTCACACATCTGAATTGTTCTTGTAGTTGCCATTTTAAAAAATTCTTTGTTCTGTCTTCTAGCAAATTGGTATTTTGTTGGTACTTATGGTTTGTATCGTTGTGTGCCTTTAAGTTGCTTCCAACTTATGGTGACAACTTATGGTGACCCTAAAACAACTCTTATCATGGGATTTTCTGGGGCTGAGAGTGTATAACACACCCACTATAGTGGGACTCCATGGCTAAGCAGGGAATCAAGCTCTAGTTTCCAGGGTCAAAGTCAACTGCTCAAACAACTACACCATGCTGACTGTAAGTTATCATGTTGGTGTGATCATTTTCAGAATAGGTTAGCACCTCTCATGTATCGTATGAAACTATTCACAAGACCCTCTCAGATGTATAACAGCATTTATCAACCCTAAAAGTTTGAGGACCCTTACATTAGAATGTGTTAGTTCATCCATTGGAAATCAGTAGTTTTGGTTTGGCTATCTTAGAAATGGTCTTTATTAATTTAATATAATTCTAGCCAAGTAAATAAACTTCTGTCATACTAGGGACTACTGGGACAGAGGAACATACACAGCTGTACCTCTATATTATAAAATACAAACACTGGTGGTTACTCAGACCTATATCAAAAACTCAGGAAAACAGATGAGTCCCATATGGGGGACAGAAGTAAAAAGCTATATGGTAATACTAGAAAAACTGAATGTTAATTTTAGTTGGTAAGTCAATAACAATGATTTTAGTATTCCCACCTTTAGGTAGTAAGTGACTACCTATCGAATCCATGCCCTGAATCTGAATTCAGTATTCACTGGTAGGCATGTTGACTACCATATTGTTGGCCTATGAATCGATTCTACAGAATACATACCATGATTCTATTCTGTTCAATGAGGTGCCAAATATATTTTAATCCTTAATATTTTTCATTTTCTGTATTGTTGCCTTTAAATAGTACTGTGTGGTATTTGGGTTTTTTTCCCTCTCTCTCTCTCTAATATCCTTTCTTTCTTCTTGCACAGGATCCCAGGTGGTATCATAGTTTTTATCTGCTTAGCATACCATTTTGTGGAAATAAGGAAAATTCAAGGAACAAAGTGAAATAGCATGGTTACAGTTAAACATTAAGAAACAAAAATAATGACTAAAGATTATTTCTATCACTTTAAAACAGATTATGAAGACATTGAATAGTTAAATATTTTCTATATCTTGGTGCAATCATAAATCAAAATGAAGAGTGTAGTCAAGAAAACAAGAAGAATTGGAAGGGCAGCTATGAAGGAACTGAATAAAGCAGTGCTTTGCAAACTTTACCAGGCTGGGGCCACTTAGGTTCTCAGTCCACCACTATAGATAGATTGAAAGAAAGAGGGTGCAGGGAAGCTACAATTAACATGTGAGGGTGTTCATAGGCAGGCCAAATTAATGGAGCAGATGGCTTCCGATCATGCTTCCTACCACATCAGGAAAGACACCCCAAAAGACATAATAAAAGATGCAAGACTCTAGAGAGACAGAATAACCTGTGAAATGGCGGGAGGTGTGGATTAGTGCCAAGCAATATACTTGGAATGCCACCATTTCACAGATCCTCATGTTTCTCTGAAGGCAGTTGAGCCACCCATTTCCTCCTCATATGGCAGCATGAATTATTGAGTTCCAAGTGCACAAGTACCTTAAGCTTTTAGGGGTTGGCAGAGGTCAAAAAGTGTGCTGCCAGGTGAGGCAAACCTTCTTCATGATCCTGTGTCATTCTCACATGCTAGCATTGAGTTAGTAACTTGCAGGTGCAGAAGTCCCTTTAAGCTTTCGGGGGTGGTGGGGGTGGTGGAAAAGTATACTGGCAGGTGAGGCAATTCTTCTTCCTGATCCTGCCTCTTCCTTGCATTGTAGCACTGATGCCATTTCCCTCTCCTCAAACTTAAGGGACTTCTGTACGTGGAAGTTGATAACTCAATGCTAGCACATTAGGAGGAAGCAGAAAAGTGGCTGCCAGGTGAGGCAAACCTTCATGATCCTGCTTCCTCCTTGTATGCTAGCACTGAGTTGTTGATTTCCATGTGCAGAAGTTCATTAAGCTCGGGGAGGGGTGGGGACAGCGGTGGAAAAAGGCTGCCAGGTGAGGCAAACCTTTTTCATGATCCTTTAAGCTTCAGGAGGGGGGAGGTAGAGGTGATGGAAAGACATACTGGTAGGTGAGGCATTTTTTTTTTAAACAAAATGCTTACTTGGTTTTGATGCCATCCTGCCACTCCCTACCACCCCCTATTTCCTCACGTCTGGATCTTTCCACTGCTGCCAGGGAGGCAGTACTTCCCACTTTGGGAATGACTGTCTTGAAGGAATTGCACTGATAAAGGAATTGCACCTATACGCTTCCATTCTGAATTAATGGTGCTGGCAATTAGATTTGAAGCCCTGAACAGTTTGGGATCTTGTGCCTCTCCTTGTATACAGCTACCTGAAGACTAAGATTGTGTCGCCGGAGGGGGGGGACTCTCTTCTGTTTCCCACCAGTCAGGGCAGTATGGTGTGGGAGGATGTGGAAAAGGACTGTCTTGGCTGTGCCTCCCCCCATTATGGAATGGTCTCCCTTTGAAAACCTGATTGGGGGGCAATGTTGTACTTATTTCAGTGCCAGGTAAAAATAAGCTATTATTAAACTCTTTGGACCCTCGTAGCTATTTTCCAGCATGTCTACATAACAGTGTAAATTGTTTTTAGCATTTTAAACCTGCTCTTAACTTGCTAAATTGTTTAATATGAGTTTAATGTAATTTATTTTATTGTTTTAAATGGTTTTATCTTTTGAATGTTGCCCTGAAATCTCATGATGTAGTGCAGGATATAAATATTTTAATTAATGCAGTAAATAACTGCTGTTGGCTACAAACCTCATGGTGATTTATGCTGCTACAACTAGAAGTTATGCTAGTTTAAGTTTTTTAGGGGAGCAAGTACTAGACACAGTTTCACCTCTCCTCCAGTGCAGTTACATTGACCTCGTTCCTGGGCCTCCTGTATATCTGCAGAACTTATTTACTAGTGTTAAATAGTTTGTAGCCAAAGTTGCAACTATGTCCTGTTGCTGTGTTTTAAATCATAAAGAAATAAAGACAAAATGGCATTGAAGGTGCACATGGCTACTCTATCACATTGCTGTACTAACAAAGGATGGCATTTTAGAGAAAGTGGTAACTTTCCCTTTTATGCTAACATTAACATGACTGTCTCTTTGAAAACTGCTAAAATTAATCCAAAAAAGAAATTTTTTCCCAAAAATCTTGCTGCTGTAGTGCAGGCTGAAGAAAACTCTACATAGTCTTCATTATAGTACATGAAGCAGTCCATTTGGAAATGCTTTTAGTCTAGTGCCTTAGGATATGTAGGCCCTTTCCACACGGGGGTAATAAACGTTTAGGGGACCTTGAGGACGTTCCAAACCTTGGAGTGCGCTGCGTTTTTTTAATTTTTCTTTCCACACCTAACCCATGCAGAGACGTCTCCAACTGTGTACCGTGTTTTTAAAAAACCGGAAAAATTGGTTTTTTTTTCCTGAGGCACGCTATCATGTACATGCTCACTTGTGTAGAAGCGCAGATATGCGTGATTGCTGATGAGATCAACGGAGGGCGGGCCGGGGGCGGGACAGTTTC
Source organism: Iguana delicatissima (assembly GCA_948472985.1). Taxonomy (NCBI): domain Eukaryota; kingdom Metazoa; phylum Chordata; class Lepidosauria; order Squamata; family Iguanidae; genus Iguana; species Iguana delicatissima. Next base: position 542,031 of record CAOKZL010001029.1, on the reverse strand, counting down.
AGCATTTGGGTCCGCCCCACAAAGAACAGGACGGCGCCATTTTTTAAGCCTGGGAAAAGCGGTAGCCACAGCGGGGAAAAAAAAAAAAGGGTTTTTAGGTACATAGTGAGGGTTTTTTTTCTTTTTTTTTATTTAAAAATGCATACTGCCTGTGTGCGTGGGGCTGCTGGCGGTTCAGGATGCTGGGGATATGGGGTTTGGGGGGGGCTCATGGCTTGGGGGGTCGCCTTGGGCAAATCTCCCCTGAAATCTGGCCGTTCCCCCAGGAGAGGCCGCTGGATGTGGGAGTGGGGGGGGCTTCGCTGGCCTTGGGGCACGGCAGAAAGGGCAACGTGGGGGGGCCCAGGGGCCCCTGGGAAGCCTTGCCATTAAATTATTAATTTTTACGGGCCCACTCAGGAAAAGCGCTGTGGGGCTCTCATGCCTCTCGCCCTGAAATGCCCAGATCATGGGGGTAAACGGGGCGGGGGGGGCCCTTTCGCCAGGCGGCAAATGTTGTGGCGGGGGGAGGTGGAATGGGGTCAGTTTTGGGGGGGTCACCTGGCTTTCTGCTGCGGCTGTCCTTCCCTCTGCCCTATTTGCTTGGGGGGGCAATAGGAGGGAGGACGAAGCATGGGATATGGAGTACTTCCCGGCCAGACAGTGTTCCTCCCGGGTGAACAGTGTTCCTGCCCCCTCCACAGGTGCACAATGGGACCTGTTCCCCTCCCTTGGTGACCCCTTTTCCCGAACTTTGGTGAAATTGACCGAAACCCGCGTCACTGCAGTGGCACAAAACCTTCTGCAACCGCCCTCAAAATACGCCGGCTCTGGAGAAACCTGGGGTTGGGGAAGAAGGGTTGGGGATGCCTTTTGCGTGCCCCCTCCGCAGGTGCAGAGTGGGACCTTTTCTCCTCCCTCTGGTGACACCTTTCCTGCTTTTAATGTTGCAACCGCGTCACTGCGGTGGAAAAAAAAACCTTCCAACCGCCCCAAATCACCCCGGCTCTGGAGAAACCTGGGGATTGGGAAAGAATGCGGGGGTGGTTTTTGACGCTGCCCTCTCTCCGCAGGTGCACGTGGGACCTGTTCCCCTCCCTCTGATGAATCTTTCCCGAACTTTGGAAAATTAAAAAGGTATGCGTCCCTGCAGTAGGTAGGGGCGAAAGCAGGGCCTGGCTAGACAAACACCCCCTCCCCCGGGGAAGCTGGGACATGGCGTATTTCCTGGCCAGACAGATTCCCACGCCTTGACAAATTGATCCTTCCCTGCAGTGGCAGAAAACCTTCTGAACCGTCCTCACAATCACCCGGGCCTGGAAAAACCCGGGGGGGAGGGGGAAGAATGCGTGGGGATGCCATTTGACGCTGCCCTCTCTCCGCAGGTGCACAAGGGGCCCTGGGTCCTTTGGTCTCTGCAGCCCCACAAAAGGTGCTAAAAATGTCTTCTGCTGCACACTGGTTAGGATGGGAGGGTGGTAAGTGCGTGGGGGAAGGGGGCTTGCTATTAAGGGTGGGACATTAAAAAAATACATTTATTTCCTTTTTGTAATGGCTTTTGGTTTCCGATTAGGTCTTTTTTACTTCAAAATGCCCTGAGATCTTGGGACTGAGCGCGAAACAGAAAGATTTTAAATTATTATTTATTATAATTAAAAAAAAAGAATACAGCTAACAATACACATTATACACATTTAAAAATATAAATATAAAATCTTAACACAGTGCAATAAATATTGACAGTAGCCCCCCCAATCCTGCAAATTTTCCCTTTTTTCATCACTCTAATTTCTTGTCTTATGCCCGCGTAAGACTGTTGAGGCCCTTGGCATCCTCTTCACGTCTCTGGGCGGTCTCGTCTGTGGGTAAAAAAGAGCTGTTAGAAGACCGTGGCCGATATCACGGACACCCCTTTAATCACCCCAACTTCCTATTATGCTAATTGCTTGCTTACAGAGATTTGTTGTTTCCTTCCCCCCCATCATCCTTGCCATCAACGCCCGCGAAAGGGCAACGATCCAGATGGGATGGACCTAGGGCAAATAAAGTCTGCTTTGGCCCCGACCACTCGTTGCGGGGGGGTTGGGCCAATAAAATAACATCAGCGGAAACAAAAAACTTGCCAGCTGTGGATGGGCCCTTTTCCTCTTCCTTTCCCCTTCCCCCTTGTCCTCCGGGGCCACGGCGCCACCTAAAAAAAAAGTACACTGCACAGTTGTCCTTTCTATTAAGCAATACATCAGTAAACCATTCCGTTTTTGGAAAATTTGGGTGTACCTCCCACGTCGGGTCTTTTCCTCCGCCAGATCAATAACCAGCCTTCCGGAGCTAGGAGGAAGAACACGTGGATTTCCGGATGGGCCCGTGGTTTAAAAAAAAATGGAAGGAACGACTGTCAGGCGAAAAACAAAGCTTGATTTTGCTTATTAATAAAGTTTTAATGTCAACGGTTTGACACATATTTCGGAAAATTTACCTTAACATAGTGGCACCTCCAGCATCTGTCCCTTCGCCACCCCCCGAGGTGTCACCAAAAAATTTGGCTTCTTTCTCTGAAAAAGAGGTGGACGGAAAACGCCCAAAAACATAAACATTGCCAGAACATGGCGCCACACCTTTCCCTTGCCATAGTGAAATTACACCTGTTCCCCAGGTTTTGACAGTGCAGAGGAACAGGGATGACCAGGCCAAAGTAACCCGCTGAACATAATAAAAAAAGCAAATTGCGCCAACCTTCCCTCTCTGATGCGTGGCGCATCCACTTCTCGAGGGGGTGCCCTCTCACGGCGTCTTGCCCCTGTGGAAGTGGCACATGGGATTTTAATTGTGTCAGGTTAAATTTCAGGGGGAAATGAGCACCCCCCCCCCCCGTTTGGTTCCCAGACAAAAAATTTCCAGTACTTGTTCTTTGGGGGCAGGGATGGGTGTGAACACAACTCACATCCTCTTCATCTTCCATGCCATAAAGGGCGCCCCGCTACTTCCAGAGCCTCAGCAATGTGTTGAAGTAGGCCGGCCTTGCAGCGTGGGAGGGGTGCCCGTTGAACCTCTCCATCGCATCATAGAAGGCCGACTTCATTGCCTTGAACTTGGAGTTCACCTGGGCAGGCGTCGTCTGGAAGCCCTGTGGGAAAAACCCCAGCAGTGGTCTCAGACTCCCTCAGCATTGGTGTAGGGAGAGCACATGGACGCCTCCGCCCATCTAACCATGGCTAGCATCTCCCTAATCTCAAAATCCCCCCACAGGGCCCCCTCACGCTCCATTATGCTGTCCTCTAATAAAGGGTAACCCTCTTTCTTTTTCCCTCTCTCTCTCTCTTTCTCCCTTTCCCCCCTTTTTTCCCCCTTCTCCCCTTTTCCCCCTGTCTGTCTGTCTGTCTGTCTGTCTGTCTATCTATCTATCTATCTATCTATCTATCTATCTATCTATCTATACAGCTCTAAAATCTGTCTATATAACTATCTATCTATCTACACCTATATATCTAACTGTCTTACCTACCTACCTATCTCTCCCTATCTCTCCCCCCCGCCCTCCCCATATTGAAAAGCTGCAACTTGCTCCCCCCCCCAAGAAAAGGAAAATCCACCTATCTATCTACTTGTTGGGGGGGAAAAAGGGGAAAAATGTCAAAGGCTGGAACGGGTTGAGAAAATGGGTAAAGGAATGGCAAAAATATTAGTACAGTGTAGGAAGAAAAAGAAGGGCAAAATTGTAAGGTGGTACACGGGGAAACAGCAGGAAAAATAGGGAAATGAAATTACACTTCACCTAGCCTACAGCACACACTCCCTCCTCTCCTGATTTCCCCACGCCCACAGAAAGCCTCAGTTCCTCCGCCTCCCTGTGGAGGTCCGAACGCCTACCTGTTTGGCACCACTCGCATGCGCGAAGGCTCCCCAAAAAGGAGCTGCGCAGGTCCAGCGGAAGGAGCCATTTTGAGGTGCAGGAACAGCGTGGTGAGGTAGAAAGTTTTGCAGCAGGGAGAAGGAGGGGGAGAGATGGAAAGCCAGGCATCCACTCAAGGGACTGCTTCCAGCAATGGAGGGGGAGAATTTGAAGTCAGGAAGTAGAGGGAAAAAGGGAGGGGGGGGGCATGGTGCCCCTCAGAGATAGGGATTTGTTGATGTTTGCGGGGAGCACCCTTTAAAGCTGACCTGCAGGACAGCTACAGGAACATAGAAATATTCGAGGACATAGCCAAGGAAATGGCTAGGAGGGGACATAAGAGGACTGCGGAGGAATGCAGGACCAAAACTAAAAGGCTGCTTTTGGATACCCCACACGGTTGCAGCCAATAAAAGGACAGGATCTTCCAGAGTAACCTGCCCATACTTTGAGGAACTATCTAGAATACTGGGGGGAGACGCGAGTGCCCATCCACCGAGGGTCATCGCCAGCTTGCAGGTACAGAGGACAGGGAGCAGGCTGGGACGCCCCTGCTGCAGCAGAAGGTATTATGATTCCTTAGGCAAAGCTTTTATTTTGTTTTTATTTTATTTATTTTTTATTTTTTCTTTTTTTTATTATTATTAGTTGTTATTCATTATTTCTTTTATTCATTGTTTATTTTTCTTTTATTTTTTGATGTAATAATTATCTTTTTTCCCCATATTTGATGTTAATTATTTTGCATTTGTTTTTTGAAACCTTTTCTTGTGGCCCCATAGCTCTACCCCCAGCCACTTTCATGTCTCCATTAGTTTTGCAGTTGAAGAGCAGGCGCATAGCCAAGAACTGTTCACAGAACCCAAACTCCCATGCAGACACATCTGGTAACAAGGGTGGATGCGTGACACAACACCAATAGGTTTTGTTTTTGCTCCCCCCCCCTACATCTTTCTGTTTGCCCATAGTAATTGCAAAACACTCTTTAAAGGTACCCATGCAAGCAGCCTCAAACTGTTTATTGGGCATGTGCAGTCAGAGAATAAATTCAAATTTTACTTCTTCCTTACAAATAGAACCAAAGGAATTCAGCTTTAAAGTTGTGGTGCTTTCAGGATATCATTGCCTGAAGCAATTTACCTGTGTATTGGAATGACAATGCCCTGGCGGCAGAGGAACGCCGAGAGATCATCTCCCCCCCAGGGAATGCGTCAAGGCAATGTCTACCATCACGGACGCGGTGAAGGAAAGAAATGGTAGGTCCCAAACCCCGGATTGATGCCTGTGTGGGTTCCGCCCACCAGAGGCGGAAGCAGCCAGAGGGTTCTCTGGAGGCAAGCGCCTGAACGTATTCCCAGCAGGAAGCAGCAAGTAGGAGGTTCCCCCCCGAAGAGACCCCGCCACCGGACAGCCCTAAGAAAAGCATCCCCCCCGGGTAATGGCCCGTTTGATTTTTTCTTAATTTTTGTATTTGTTTACTGTTTTTTCTTTTTTCCTTGCAAATGTGAAGTAACATTTGTTAAGGTTTTTTTATAAAAACCAAAAATTTTTACACTGTTGATATTGTTTTAAACCTGGTTTAAAAAAAGTAAAAATGTTTTGAAGCCAAGACAAAGGTTTAAACATTTATTTACAAAGCTTTTAAAGGGGGGGGGGGGTAGAACAAGGGAGAATTTCAAAATATAACAACAAACAAGCAAACTTCAGCAAAACTTTAAAAGGACAGTCTGCTTCCCCCCGTGATTTGCAGTGCCGGGGCCCCAGCTGCCACTAACCACTGTCTCCCTCATTGAGGCCCGCTATTGCGTTCCTCACGATTTCCCCCTTCCCGGAGCCTCCTCACAGAGGCATAGGGACGAAAATCCTCTGAGGTAGGTGGAAGACTTGGGGGGGGGGGGGAGCTATTAGGGGAGATGTAGCCCTTGCTCTCGCAAATGTTGTGAAGGACCACACATGCTGTAACCACAGGGGGGGAGTTTTTTCGGAGATGAGAGGAGCGGAAAACAGCGCCAGGTGCCTTGAGCCTTCCAAAGGCCCGCTCCACGACGTTCCGGCAGCGGTTTTAAAACCCCATTGTATGCCATCTTTCTCTGGTCCAGTGGTCCTCCATATGGCTTCATCAGCCACCGGGAAAGGGGGGAGGCAGCATCACCCAGGATGACAGGGCCAATGGCAACACCCTCAATGGTGATGGTTAGGTTGCCAGGAAAAGTCCCGCCTCCATGGCATGCCACAGGGAGGAGTGCCGTAAAACAAACGCATCATGCTTCTTCCAGTGTAGCCGAGCACAATGTCCAAGATTTTCCCCCCATAGTCTACCATCCCCAAAGGGGTATGGAGAAGGAGCCTTCCTGTTCACGAACTCTTCCCCCCTTCCTTTGGTTGGGCACCAATGTGTGTCCCATTGTACTGATGCATTGGGGGGAAAACCCCTGCGGTGGAAACCATCCATGTTGAATTGGTGGGGTAAAAAAAAATGTTAATGTTCAGAGGAATTGCACATGAACTGCAATACAAGTCTGGGAAAGTGTGGGGCCACAGAGGAATGAACTTTCCGTTTCCTTTGGGGGGGTTTTTCTTTATGTGTTGTCGTGTGTTTCGTCCTGAAGAAAACAAAGCTGGCATTTTTTGTATTTATCTAAATATATATATTTATATTGATATATTTATCAATATAACGGCTGTGCTATAAGGGAAGGAGTGCAGCTGTGGGACCAGGTGTAGTTCCCACCACGGCTGTGCTCTGTAACTGATTTTATTTAGATCTTGCCAGTTCATGTGAGATGATGATTGTGACAGAACTGTTTTGGGCTGAGAGAGTGAAAGTAGGAGAAAGAGGCTAGTGGTGTGCTGTCTGGGGAGGGAAAAACTGCAATTTCCATGTGTTCCTGGGGGATGAGGGAAGGCACTGCTTTGGAATGGGTGGCTAAGAGCGTCCCCTAGTGCTCCTGTGTTAGCACGGGAGTGAGTGCAGAGCCATGTGTTCTTGGGGGATTGGGTCCTAAAACCACCCTTTAAATCTCCAAGGCTGGGAGGGAGGGGGGGAGCGGGGAGAGAGAGGGAAAAAGAAAAGGCTAGTGGTGTGCTGATTGCTGTGTGGGACATGCCAAGTGTCATATAGTGTGTTCCCATGGCTGAGTGGGAAGCAAACCCTTGTCTTCAGGTTCAAAGGCTAATGGTGAAACCCCCACACCATCTGGCCCGCCAACCTGTAGACATATAGCCTTAAGAAATTACTTGGTACAGACAGGGACCAGTGGTTTCCCCCCATGGCTGTGCATAAGGGCAACCGTTTTCCAGATATGAAATGAATGGCTGATTGTCTTGCTGTGGGAAGGGATATGTTAAAAAGACTCCAGGATCTCAAATCATGCATTCTGCATCGGCTCTGTAACTGATAATTTTGAGATTTGCCAGTTCATGTGAAATGATGATTGTGACAGAACTGTTTTGGGCTGAGAGAGTGCAACCAGGAGAAAGAGGTGTGGTGTGCTGTTTGGAGGAAATACTGCAATTTCCATGTGTTCCTGGGGATGAGGGAAGGCACTGCTTTGGAATGGGCGGCCAGAGGGTTCCCCTAGTGCTCCTGTGTTAGCACAGGGGTAGTGCAGAGCTATGTGTTTTAGGGGACATTGGGTTCTAGAGTACTCACCCTCAGATAGTCTCCAAGGCAAATGGGGACGACAGAAGCACATGCTCTATCACCAGGCACACCCGATGCGATCCTGCCCACTGGGAGATCCCCAAGCCGAAAATTTTGCTGTCTTCTTGATGACGGGTTGTCGCCACCACACAGTAATGGCCACTCTCCTCCACAGAGATGGGTTAGCGCATCTCTGTGGCTCTTTCTCCAGGGGGGGACGCACATGGTCAGCCATTTCGAAAAGGGTGGCTTTGGTCATCTGGAAATGGAAGCCACTGATCGTCGCCCCATTTGGCCAGAAACCCTTCAGCCCACCACGTCCTGCGCATCCTCTCCCGAAACCATTTTTTGGGCGTGGCACACGCCGTGAGGAGCCTGTCAGCAGGGGTGCATTGAAGCTGTCGTGACTCATGCTCCCGATAGAGCCTGGACTGCCTCGCTCTATCTCTGGCCCACTGGCCTTGCATCATGGCCATCACAACGCCCAGAACCGTCATTACCGGTCCCAGGACCCTGACAACGTCACTCATAACCTTGTCCTCCATTGCAAAGCCAGAAAGCAGGCAAAAAACAGGGGGAAAAAGCAACGCAGCTAGATAAAGCTCGATCCGAAAAAGGAGGGAGGGGCGGGGGAGGCGTCATGGGGGGCCTAGGTGGTGTGCGCGCGTGTGCACGTACGCATGTACGAATATGACAATTTTTTTTTTTTAAAAAAAGTAACCAAAAAGGGGGTGAGGTTATGAGAATAACGGGGGGGCCCTGACAGAACATGTGGATTGTTAAAATAATGTTATGCTAGAGCCGATGGAAGAATAAATTAAAACCCTTAGCGGAACAGGAAAACGGCCGGAAGCGTCGATGCGATTTTCCTCCCTCTGTGGAAAAGGCCTAGTTGAGTGTAGCAGTTAAGACTTGGAACATACCCCTTTTGTATATTTTAAAACATTAGGTTCTGTATTTAGGCTACAGCCATTTATTGGCCCGACTATTGAGGTAGAAAAATTACTTATAGCTGGCAGGGCACTGGTGTAAAACATCTGGAAACCCAATCGATTACTAGAAGGCTGCAGCCAAACATTCGCTGATTGATTCCAATCAGTATATGAAGAGAAAAAATCTTTGTTCCTCCATCCAGATTGGATGAGGGGAAAAGGGCACTTCCCTTGCTTCAGGGGCTGGAGTTGTCTACCATTTTTATTTTTTAGAATGCTACTAGGGCCCATATGGAGACCAGACACATTCTTGGAAATAAAGGGGTTGGAGGCATCTTTAATTGCAGTAAACCAGTCCTACAAATAAAAAATTAAAAACATTTGTTTTTAAAATCCGGAAGCAGGCAAGTACCAGGATAGGGGTTTGCAGGCATTCAGGGCTCTATGACAGGGATGAGCAATGTCCATGGGCTGGTGTACTCTGAGATTTAGGAAACCCCATCTGCCTCACTGTACCATTTTCAACTCTCTGTTGCCCCACCCTGATCCAATGATTTGGGAGCTTTAATTTTCCAGTCAATTCTTAATGCCCCAAGGATGCTATTGGTCCTGGGGCCAGATCTCTCACTTTTGCATTTTTCAGGCTGCAGAGCCTTTTTTCCCCCAAAACCTGAAGTGACCTTCAACCTAGATACTTTTGTTTTGGGGGGGGGAAGTTCCCAGATTTAAAACAGATTTGCTACCCCCCCACTACCTGGATATGACAAATTCTTCCCCACCCTTCTGGATAACTGTTTGGTCACTTTTATGTTAATTTTTTTTTGGGGGGGGGGATAACATAGGAGGTTTGGGGGGGATGGAAAAATGTATGTGAGAGAAATAGAGGGGAGGGGAGGGAGGAGATTGGACTGCTACTCAGTGCTGGCTACACTTTGTGCATCTCTACTCCAAAATTCTTTCAGATCTTCCTTGGGACACTTACCTATGCTAAAAAGATTTGCTAAACTGCATGGAAGTCATGGAATTAACATTTGAAGCCCTGGTAAACTTATTAGGAATAAATAACAATGATAGGTTTAGCCTGAGAAACATTATGGTATTTTTGATGCAAACCACACATCATATGTAAATATATTACAAAGTCCTTAATGATTTTTAGAAGTGACTAGTCACCTTGAATGGTTAAAGTTTTTGAGTCTAACTTTTGCCTCCCAGCCAGTTTAAGCTCAACCCTGCCCCCACCCCGTTGCTTTTTCCCTGATAGGATTGAAGATATGTTTACAAGGGTAATTACACATCTGGAATATTATATAATTCCAGATTATGAATGAAATGAAAGTATATATATATAAAGTATCGAATATAAGCAGCTTTGGGAAGACAATTTTTTTTCCCTGGATCTCTTTTTTGTAATTTTTATTTTGAATAATAAAACGAGAAAGATACAAAGAAAGGCAATGTTTAAAAAATACTAAAAACTACAAAAAGCATAGCAATACAAAGAAATAAGCTATAAAACTACACAACAATAAAATATTTTAAAAAATTAAAAATAAACTACAAATATCAAACTAAGCTACAACATAACTCCACATTACTAAAAATTGGTTCCCGCCTCTGCTACCAACAGTGAATAGTAACCCAGCAGTAACAACTAACCATTAGATTCTAAAACAAAATTGGAGTTAATACTTGTATTAACAACAAGGGCGCGGGGAAGACCATTCTGAGTAGAAAAACATGCCCCATTCTTTACACAAAGCACTATATAGAACTACTATATAGTGCTACACTGCTATTATTCCACTTTCAACATCTTGTGGAATTCTGGGGTTTGCCGTTTAGAGGGGGGCCTTCAGAATTCTCAGCCAGAGAGCTCTTTGGCCTCAGTAAACTACCAACCCCAAAATTCCACAAGATGTTGAAAGTGGAATAAGAACACTATAACAGCGTAGGGCAGAAGTGACCTAAAATAGTGATCCTAGCTTTTTGATATTCAAAAGTCAGTGCCACTGAGTTCAATAAAACATATTTTTAAATGTGCTTGGTATTGGAGGTGGGTAGAGCAATTCTTTCTGGGAGAGAATGTATGTTTTGCCACTTCCAAAGCTTTGAGATTTTATTTCTCTGTTTCTAAGCTTTTCTTAATATCTGATTAAACTTAAACTACTCTACTGAGTTTTTGGGTTGTGGCGGTAATTCTAGTCCCAGACTGGCAGCTAAGGGGTCAAATACTGGCTGCTCTCTGAGAAAGGAAGGAGATTTGGATCCTAAAGATGTATTTTAAAGCCATGTCTGCCCTGTCCCCAGAATGCTCCAGGCCTATCTCTAGCAGAACTGTTACTGACAATCTATGTTGGCAAAGTTTTCAACCAGTGTAACTAAATCCCATGGCATACCTTCCTCTGCTGTCAGAGAAGAAACTTTACACCATCCTAAGATCTTCCAGCCAGCTGATACCAATGTCATACAAAGATGTTTTTGCTGACATGCACTTCTCATTTCATAATGCATTTCTTTTAGAGCTTAAAAAAATGGAAAACTAGCACATTTTTGGAAGAAGTACCATATTTGCTGGCATCTAGGATGCATCTGTGTATAAGACCCACCCCATTTAAGATGCGCTAGCTTGAAAGATGTACCCATTTTCAAACAGTATTTTTTTGGAAAAAAAGTGTGTCTTATATGCCAGCAAGGGTATGTTTGGTGCCTTTGGCATTTAAATGATAGGGTATGAATTCTAAAAATAAACAAACAGAAAAAAGATTCTTTAAAAAACTCAGAATTTTCTCACGTTGCTGAAAATACTGTTGGTTTTAAACATACAAATTACCAGGTCCATACTAAATGTGAATCATACCTGCAGCGAAGAAATCTCTGTTCGTGTATCCTTGCTGTTGTTCTGTGTCTAAACTGTGCCATTATTGTCATTCTGAGTGTGCATGTGTGTCTGACTTTCTATCGGAGAGGGGGAGAATGACTTTTGTAGCAGGGTTGTATAAATCTTTTGGATGCTAAAGTCCCTTCTTTGTTAATAATGTAGAATTCAATCAGAACATAACATTTTGAATGTGTTTTGACAGTAGCTGGTCTTTTAAAGTGTATGCTTGAGGTATAGAATCATAGAATCATAGAAATGTAGAGTTGGAAGAGACCACATGCGCCATCCAGTCCAACCCCCTGCTATGCAGGAACACCCTCAAAGCACTCCCGACAGATGGCCATCTAGCTTCTGCTTAAAAACCTCCAAGGAAGGAGACACCACTAGACTCCGAGGCAGCAGATTCCACTGCCGGACAGCCCTGACCATCAGGAAGTTCTTCCTGAGGTTCAGGTGGAATCTCCTTTGCTGCAGCTTGAATCCATTGCTCCTTGTCCTGGTCTCTGGAGCAGCAGAAAACAAGCCCTCTCCTTCCTCTACATGGCATCCCTTCAAATATTTAAACATGGCTATCATGTCCCCTCTTAACCTTCTCTTCTGCAGACTAAACATACCCAGCTCTCTAAGTCTATTCTCATAGGGCATGGCTTCCAGGCCTCTCACCATTTTGGTTGCCCTCCTCTGGACTTGCTCCAGCTTGACCATGTCCTTCTTGAATTGGGGTGCCCAGAACTGGACACAGTATTCAAGATGAGGTCTAACCAAAGCAGAGTAGAGTGGTACCAGTACCTCCCTCGATATAGACACCATACTCCTGTTGATGCAGCCGAGAATTGCATTGGCTTTCTTGGCTGCCGCATCACACTGCTGACTCATGTTCAGCTTGTGGTCTATGAAGACTCCTAGATCCTTTTCACACGTACTGCTATCCAGCCATGTGTCCCCATCCTATACTTCAGTATTCCATTTTTTCTACCTAAGTGTAGGACCCTACATTTCTCTCCGTTGAATTTTATTTTGTTAGCCTTGGCCCAGCTCTCCAGTCTGTCCAGGTCATTTTGAATTTTGATCCTGTCCTCTGGCGTATTAGCAACCCCTCCCAATTTGGTGTCATCTGCAGATTTGATGAGCATGCCCTCTATTCCTTCATCCAAGTCGTTGATAAAAATATTGAAGAGCACTGGGCCCAGGACAGAACCTTGTGGCACCCGCTAGTCACTTCTCTCCAGGATGAAAAGCAGCCGTTTGTGATCACCCTTTGGGTTCGGTCGGTCAACCAATTACAAAGCCAACTAACAGTAGCCCTGTCCAGCCCTTATTTTCCTAGCCTCTTTGCAAGAATGTCACGGGGAACTTTGTCAAAGGCCTTACTGAAATCGAGATAGGCTACATCCACAGAATTCCCTTCATCTATCAAGCTAGTAACTCTATCATAAAAAGAGATAAGATTAGTCTGGCATGACTTATTTTTGAGAAATCCATGTTGACTTCTCGTAGTACATAGCTTTTTTATTTTATGGCATTTAAGCATGGCTTGTTATAGTGCTTTCACTTTTTATGTATTTAAGACAGTTCTCCTTCCATAACCCAGCTCTTCAGTATTATATGCATAAGGACTTTTATTTATTTATTCATTTAGGAACCCATAGGCCAAGCCAACATAATGGCAGTGTTTTGACCACAGGACAGGGGTTTATAGGCATTCAGGGCTAGGCTGATTCTTCCTTCATCCAGATCTGGATGGAGAAGGAAACTGAAATCTGGAAGCAGACTGACGCCTAGTGGTGAGCTTTTGGATTATTTTCCCCTCTGAAAGATGACTGACTTTCCAAATAATATGCACCTCTTCCCATAGCTGCATAGTCTAACAGAGATCTGTAGCACAATATCCCTACATAGCTTCCATTCCAAATTACATTTTCCTGAGCTGGTAAAAAGGAATCAGATTTTCTGCAAATAATATATTGGTTATAGCAAGGCAAAATACAGCCACACACACTCACACCATACCTGAAGTATAAGAGGTTTTTTGAAGGGAAATATCTGGATCTTTTTCATCAAATACATTTTAATGTGCAGCAATTTATAAACCCAGAAAGATACTGTATATCTGTTCTGAAACAATTTTCTTGGGAATCACTTGAAGAACAAAGGTATGTGAATACATAATTTTCACAGGAATTATTGAGGGAAACAGTTTAAAAACACAAAAGATTTTGAATTCTAATGCAATACAAAAGCTGTTGAATAGATGTGATTAATGAAAGGAAGGACAAATAGCCTGCTAAAATGAACTAGACATAGGAGTCATTCATGTAAAATACATCACAGTTCAAAATGACAGGAATTCTTTGAATGAAAAACAGATTATCTTTGTATTTGCATTTACAGTGCCAATACTTAATACGTGGTACTTTTGTTAGCTTTTGTTTTTATGATTGTTCTAGCCAGTCTCCCTGTTTTTCCTATTACTTCCTACAGGTGTGAAGACTGCTTTCTACAGTTTTAGAAACAGAAGTGAAAGCTGCTTTCAAAGCACTTGAAAGAAATATATGACTGTGGATAGAAGACATACCAGCAGAGCTATTTTAAGCTACAGACAGCATCCATCCCAATTGTAATAGAAATGTGCCAACAAATATGGAAAAGGAAACAATGTCACACAGACTGGAAATGCTCAATATATCAAACACCAAGAAAAGGAACACCAAGGACTGTAATAGCCTTCAGACCATTCCGTTAAACTCTTATGGAAGCAAAGTTACTCTCAAGATTTTATGACAAAGACCTTTATCACATATGGAGCAACAAATGGTAGATGTCGAAGCTGGCTTCAGAAAAGAGGCATTATAGATCATATTACAACATGTTTGCTAATGGAGTATACTGAAAAACAAAGAAACAAGCAAACAGAAGAAAATCAACTTGTGCTTTATAGATTACAGCAAAGCCTTTGGCTGTGTCGATCACAAAAATTAAAAGAAAAGTGCCAGAACAATTGATTGTTCTGATGAATAACCTATACTCTAGATAAGAGACCACTCTCAGAACAAACTATAAAGAAAAATAATGGTTTCCCACGTGGGGAGGGCAGACAAGGCAGACCAACCTATTAGTTTAATCTGGAGCATCCTATCTGTTTAATCTGGAACATCCAGTTGTTTCTGACTTCAGTTTTCATACCTCTTTTGTCTAAGCCTGATCCTGGTTTTTCAGGATTAGGCTTGGAGGAAGGAGGTATGAAAACTGGAGGAAGAAGCAACAGTAATTTAAGATATGCAGATGACATCATAAAACTAGTAGAAAATAGGAAAACCTGGCATGACTGTTCATTAAAGCTAAGGAAGAAAATGCAAAACAGGGCTATATGAAGAAAACAGAAATAATGACCAGTGAAGATTTAAGTAACTTTAAAGCAGACAATAAATAAAACAGTTAAAGATTTTCTGTAATTTGGCTCAATCATTAATCAAAATGGAGCCTGTGGTCAAGAAATGAGAAGAAGGCTAAGATTTGGAAAGGCAGCAATAAAGGAACGAAAGAAGATCCTCAAGCACATTATATACACACACACACACACACACACACACACACACACAAATTCAAGAAAATCCATGCCATAGCACTTGTTATTTCTGTATGAAAGCTTGACAGTAATGAACGCTGATAGGAAAAAAATCAAGTCACCTGAAATGTGGTGCTGATGTTCAGTGGATACCATGGGCTGCCAAAAAGACAAACAGATAAGTCTGAGAAAAGAAATCAGACCTGAACACTCCCTACAGGCCAACATGAGTAAACGAAGGCTATCATGCTTTGGACATGTCATGAGCTGACATGATTCACTGGAGATGCCAAATATAGTGGAAGGCAGTAGGAAAAGAAGATTGCATTATATGTGGATTTTCTCAGTGAAGGAAGCCACAATCCTGACTCTGCAAGACTTGAACAGGGTGTTTAATAACAGGGTCTTTGAGAGATCTCTCATAGTGACAAACAACATCAAACCCTCAATCTCCTTGCTGTTCTACCTAATGCTGTCCTATTATTCTGTCTGGCACTTTGTTCCATATTTTCTCTTTACAGGTTTTTAAAAGCCATTCATAGATGGGTCAATAATCAGGCATGGTCAATAATCAAGCATGGACTGGACAAATAAAAATTATTAAACAATAGTGAACTAATTGTCTTAAAACATGTTCATAACACTCATCTTACAGTTTCCCATTCTTTATATACGTTGCTTCACCCTACTTATAACAGTGATGGACAGGATTGGAATGTATGGGAAGAGTTGGGCCGTCACAATAACTAAATCCTGTTCTATTTGGTACTAACTCCTTACCCACCAAACTGTTTTTTCAAACTCTAACCTCTCACACATATTTAATTATTTCTTCAATGTCATATCTATTCATTCCCATTAACCAATCTATATCTAGTACATGCCAGCATCTCTTCCCTGCTCTCACATCTTACTTTATTTATTCTAAAACAACAATCTATAGAACTTTGTTCCATGTACATACAAACCAGCGCAAGCATATCAAATTGTCAGACACCAAAGGTATCAGACTGCTGATATGACCAACAATCTGTGGAATTTCAAAAGAATAAAAGCATTTTTAAACATTTCAGTTTCATTTTGCAAATAACTTCTTTGGCAAAAATGTGGGCACATCACTCTCCCAGCCTCACAAGAAGGAAAAGGCAAATCTCTTCCAAACAAATCTTGCCAAGAAAACCCCATGATAGATTTCCCTTAGGGCTACCATAAATCAGAAAAAAGGCAAACAACAAACCCCAAGTATTCACGGTTGTTTACCCAAATACTCCAATTAGCTATGTAAGTTTCTCTTTATTACTCTGGCACTGTGTAAGATCAGTGGTCCTTTAGTGACGAGAGGACCTTATCTGTTGTAATTTGTTAAGCAGGATGATGCGTGATGTTCCTTTTATGTACTTGTCTATGACCATTCTCTTTTAATGTTTGATTGGCTTAATTGTATAGTTATTTTTGAAACCATATTTTCTGTCTGCTACCTTGCTATTTGTAGATAATGGCAAAAATCAAAATGGGATTATAGCTCAACTGCAATAAAGGTGGAACAGGAACACATTTAAAAATCTTTTAATAACATAATTTGCTGGAAATGCCTGTAACAGTACACAATTGTATCAGAATTTTGATATTGTTTTTCATGGATGGTTGATGGGATGATTTTTAATGTATTTAATATTTTTCATTTGGGTGTGTGTGTGTGTGTTACTATTTTAGACTGTTACTGAATTATTTATGAAAAGGCCAAAATTTTAAATTTAACGCTGCTCTGGATTGAATGCGTTATAACAGTATATGAAATTTTATACAACTGAAAATCAGGATACATCCAAGAATCTACTGGCTCTTTAAGTGCCTTGTTCCGCTTGCAGTTTTGTGTGACACCAACACAGGCAGACAGGCATCCTGTGGCAGAACTTCCCTCAGCTCTAGATGAGACACCAGCGATTACAGGTTGCACTTGACTGAAAAGGTGTGTGTACCGGCTTTCCACCAGCCGTAAACTATTTGGAACTCTCTTATGTTGAGCGGCTGTATATCGGGAGGGCTGTTGGTGCTGCAAACTGTTGTGGGGTTTTCTGCAAGTGAGAAGCAGTATTGAACATTTCTAATAAATACATGTGGCCACAACCGCAAAGAGGAGACAAATACAGTATACAAATACAGTACATTGCAGATCCGAAAAGCACAGATCACGTGGATAATAATTTGCGTGGTGCTGCATATTCTTTCCCTTAACGAAAAACACCGCGAAAACTACCGCTATCGGCCCCTAAAACTCGTTGCAGAAGCTTGAGCCTCGCTACTTTCCTCAGCCCCTTAATTTCCCGCCTCCCCGCTGTTCAAATGTCTGGCCACGCCCTTTTCAGAAACGGGAACAAGCGCATCGGCCTCTCCCCGTGAATCTCGCGAGACCCATAACGAAGGACGAGATCTTTTCGGGGGAAGTGTAAACATTTGAAGAAAACGGCGCGAAGAGGGAGGTCCCGGTGTCCGCGCTGTACTCAGGTAAAACGGGATGTCTGGCGGTTGCGGGAGGGCAGTGCGCGTGTGCGAACAAACGGCAGAAGGTGAGGGAGCTCGACTCCCATAGCAGCGCCGTGCCTCTCTCCGCTTCGCGCTGTACATACATACATGCATATATGGGGACCTGGATTACGTGGGCAGGCACTCGCTTGGTCTCGGCGCTTTAGTTAGCTGGCGGAGATTAGTATATGAAAAACTTTATGAAAAAGATGTGAAACAGTCGGGAGTCTGCCTCTGCTTTCAGTCCTGACGGGCCATTTCCGCACTAGCCTGTTATAGTGCTGCCATTCCACTTTCAACATCCTATGGAATCCTGGGGCCTTTGAGGCCCCTCCCTAAACTGCAGACCCCAGGATTCCATAGGATGTTGAAAGTGGAATAGCAGCACTATAACAGGCTAGTGCGGAAATGGCCACGGTGCCTATATGATTCCTTCCCCATCCCTCTTTAATTCCTCATTCTGCTCCCATGTTTTTATTATGAATTATTTCATCTGTTGCTCCTTTGGTTATATCCTTATTCAGCCTCTTTCCAAGGGGAGTCATACCCGTCACTTGTTCTCATTTTATCCCTACAAGAAATCGGGGAGATGAATTAAGCAGAGGTATATTATCTGGCATAAATTCACCCGCCGAGCAGACGCATTAAACTGTGGTGCAAATCTTGTAATCCAGCGACTTGGGGCAAACTCTAAAGAGGCGGGAGAGAAACTGTGCCCCACTTCAGATTTTGCTTATGTTTGGAGTGCACTCCAAAGCAAGATTTTTTCCCCTGACTTAGAAGACACTGGTTACTGAGAAAGTTACTGCTTTTATTTGAATATCCTCCTGAAAGATTGGTTCAAATGTACAAAGAAAAGCAATGGGAATTGCATCCAGTACCCTGGTTAATTTGTCCTACATCTATTTTGATATTAGGCTATAGTTCTGCTATTATAAACCATTGTGTTACAGTCGATCTTATATTTGTGGTCAGCTCAGTTTCATTAGGGCCTAGGATCAAACAATAAAATGATTAATGGACATGAATCTAATCTTAAATCTCGGATGGTACAAAATTTAGCAAGTTAATCTCTCATATTTAAAAAAGACACTTTTTACTTTTTACGTGATGACCACAGTTAACAGCAGAAACGAGATACATGGTTCACTTGATTTGCACTCTTTTCCCCAGACTGTTGTGAGTAACAAATCAAAACTGATAGCTTCTGTTTTAATTATTCTCTGCTTGGTGTTTTATCAAGATTCAACAAACTGTTAGTGTGAACTCTTTTATTTGGGAAAGCCAAATTCAAAGCATTATATCATCCAACTTTCCTGATCTGGAAGGGATGATCTTGTTTAATCCTCTGCCCTCTCACTTTTTCAGCTGTTTTTAAAATATCCCAGTTTTTTTGTCACCCTTCACCTTCCCCCTTTGTCCTCAGTTTACTTCAACTGGTGTAAACTGAGTTCAAAATGCAAAGGAGAGGAGATGAGGGAGCAGAATCTCGCCTTTCCCAGGAGGCTCATCCAAAAGGAAACTGCTGCAGCCTCTCCTAGCTTGTCTGTTCTTCCTCATTAATAATGTTTGTTGTCTTGACCACACTCTTTTGTTGCTTGGCCACATGTATCCCAGTTTTCGTCTGTGAAATGTTGGAAGGTGTGAAGCATGGTTTAGGAAACTGAATTGTTGAAACAAAACAGTTAAAGCTGAGAATAGTTTAGAGTTCACTCAAAATGTTTAATTAATAATGAAACAGAAATGTTCTCTGTTTTGTCTGTTCTTGCCTGGCTTAATTACACACTGTAGAATGAATCTTAGTTGTTGTACTGCTTAGGACTGGAAGGGATAATGTTAAGTTTGTGTGGTTGGATTGGGGATAATGGTTGGTGTTCTGTTGTCCCTTAGATTAAAAACAAAGAAGCAATCTTTAAAAAGCTTCTAATCATTCATGGCCTGGGTAGGAAGAAAGACTGTGCAAGTCCAAGGGTACTGCGACTTACTGGTGTAATGATTTATCATGAGAGAAGCTCAGTTTTTGCTACTAAGTTTTCCAGCCAAATGCAAATGCTGTAGTTACTTCAAATCTGACCAGACAAAATAGCATTCTTTTTATAAACAGAAAATAGCATGGATATGAAGGGTCCTTTCATAATTGTATGCAATTGTAGCCTTATGATTCCATTTTAACTGCTGTGGCTGCATCCTATAAATTCTGGGGTTTTTAGTGTGATGAGGGGCTAGAGATATTCTCTGAGAATTCTGAGTGTTGCACCGTAAACTACAAACCCCAGGATTCCATGGGATAGAACTATGGCATTTAAAGTGGAATCATAGTGCTATAATTGTGTGTAGTGTGAAAGGGGTCATATAAGATTACTTTTATACTTGCCCCATGTTCATGAGCCTGGCATACACGAATCATGCAGGTGAGAATGATGTAGAAAACTTGACCTTTGTGAGCCCCGATGGCAAGTCCAATGGAAGAATGATTGAAATCCTAACTGCAGGATGAACATTTCCCTCGTACAGTTCAAACAGCAAGATAGTTGTTGAAAAGTACATATTTTAGTTGTTTCATAAAACTTTCCACATCTAAGAAATATTAGTTACATAATGAGATTTATTCTGAAATAAGAGAAACAAAAGAGTATTCTCAATGAGATAGGTAGGTAAAGAATAAGTTTAAGACAAACAAACAACCAGAATGCATAATGAGAAAACAGCTGCTAACAGAATTAACTCATATGAAATGAGAATCGCCACAGGTGGCCTAAGATCATAGCTTGATGGCAGAGTGCATGTTTTTTATGCCAAAGGCTAAGTCATTGGCACCTCCAGAGTTTTTTTAAAATCAATTTGTTGAAAGATCGAGTATATCTTAAAAATAATAAATAGCAGATAATGGAGATGGCCTTGCTGAACTCTGGAGAAATGCTGCTATTCAATTTAATACTGGGTTAGAAGGACAAATAATCTGATCTGCTATAAGGTTACATTGTATGTTTTTGGTACATTACTGCATCAGTTTGTAGAGTATAATGAGCTTTTCAGTAATGTCTAGAGAAATGAGAGGTTTGCCCCAAAAGGCAGCATAGAATAAATCTAGCTGTGTGATGTTTAACAGCCAGCTATTCCACCTGAAGCTGCTTTAAAGAATGCAGGGTGTTATTTTAGTTTTATCATTACAGTCTTATTGTAAATCATTAGAGACAAGTGATGGAAAGCAGGGTATACATCAAACAGATTAGAACTCTCAGTGCAAACACTTTCATTCATAGTCTTACTGGAGAGCTAGTAATACTACAGTCAGTCCTCCACATTTGCGGGTTTCCCTTTTGCAGATTCGATTATTCACGGATTGTTTGCTGTCAACTCTGCTGCCTCCCTCTGCTGTTTTCAGTAGGGACTGCAAGCTTCATGAGACTGAGAAATTGCAAACAAGGTTCGTAAGTCTCTATTAAAAATGGTGTGGGGCAGCAGTGGAGGTGGTAGTAAGCCCCACTAGCCACCCTCTTCTGCCTTGTGAAGGAACCCTGATGCCTCAAAAGAATCCACAGTGGGTTGATCATACTTTTTTGTGTGTTAGATATGATTTGGGAGGACCTAGAGTTATTCATGTGTTTTTTACTTTCATGGGGGTCCTGTGCCCCTAACTCTAGCGAATGTGGAGGGATTACTGTAGTGGGTAACATACAGTTTGAAACACAGCTTGAAGAAAGCACCTGCAACAAAGCATAATGGTAAGAAGATTATTCTAGTATGTAGGAGGATTCAATAGATGTATTACAGCATTCATTTTTTAATATCACCTATGTCTTAGCAGCTATGAAAGGGAAAAAGACATTCCATATAAAGGATGCCTTTGAGCAAGCTCAAAAACCTCACCAAAATCATGCAAAGCTGGTGACATCTTTAAAGCACACATATGATGAGGTAACTATTACACATTTAATTTCATATCTTTTTTTACTAGAATTGACAAAGTGTTCACAGCACTTATAAAATACTGTGGTACCATTAAAAATCATAAAATGTTAAGCCCTGCAATCATGGAGATAAAGGATGCTTCTGCAAATACATTCGTGGGTAGAGAAGACAACAAGCTGAGAAAGAGAATTCTAAAATGTTGAACAGAAAGAAAAAAAATAAACAAGTTTCCTCCCTCTGGAGAGTGTTAATTTTTCTGTACACAGGGAAGAGGACAAGGGGAACATCTGAGCTGATACTGTAATGATATCTTTACCTGCCTTTTATTTTTATTTTTCCTTCAAATAAACAAGAGCAACCATATTCATATGGATTTGCAAGAACTGAGCTAAGTTTAACTTCTAACAATATATTTTATAGCAAGAAAAACCAAATATGTTTCTTTCTGTAGTAGTATCCCTGGATATTCAAAGTAGTTTAGTCATCTTACCAAACCGAATAGAATTCTAGTTAGTTCAGGAGGGTTCTGTCTGAATGAATAGTGGCTTGCCCTGGGTCACTTAACAAATTTATGACAGAGCAGTTCACATCATGTAAATCAAATTACAAAAGTTAGTAAATCAAACTCCAAAAGTTAGTAAACCACACAAATGTGACTGCAAAGTGGAAAAAATCATTTGAAAGAACATTTTCCTCTTGCTGGCCATAGTTACTGTAAGAATTACTATTTAAGAGCCTGCTCTACTAGTCTGGGGAAAGCTGATCCAAATAGTAAATTAAAGTTGCATTCCTTTAACCAGGTAATGCGCTGATTGTAGTTACAGTTGTATGTCACATTACAGAACTTGAATAGATATTTAAATGCCTAGTTACAGAGCTTTTTAGCCAATATCATTTCAGATTTCAAGGCTTAACAGGAGTTTTTCTCAGTCCCTGTTCAAAAGGCAGTAGTCCCAGTGAGAAATATGCGTATGCTTGATGGAAAGGTTGTTACATTTAAGTGTTGTTAAAAGCCCTATGTACTTGTTAACCTAACATGTTAACAGCGTAGCAAGCAAGCTCCACCTTTTCTCTAATTCAGTTGCTCTTATATGGTCAGTTTCAGGCCTGAATAAGGTTGCTTCCTTTAGGTGTGGATTCAGTCCACACAGTGGGGTCCATTTCTTCTTGATCTGGAGAGTGTCCATGCATAGTGGAAGCTCTCCTTATGAGAAGACTGTTGGAATAAGCAATGGGATGGGCAGGGTAGCCTGTTCTTTTCATATGTTTTATGAACATTTCCCCAATGATTGCAGAAGGATAATGTGTTACTTGGATCTACCCTATAGTGTTCTACTAGTTCAGTTGTGAAAATGAAATCATATTGAGTACTGTGTAACTTCTAACTTCTAGTTGCAGGAGAAAAATTGTTTTCACGAGGAGTTTGTTCATTATCTTAAGTATGCCATAATAATCTACAAACGAGAACCTGCAGTGGAACAAGTGATAAATTTTGTGGCCAAGTTTGTTGCTTCTTTTTATGATCCAGAAGAAGATGATGCTGAAGAGGAAGAAATAGAAAATTCACTTCTGAATTATTTGTTCAACTTTCTGCTTGAGGTACCATAACAATAATGGATAGTGAAAAACTGTTAGTGAATAGAGATCTTAGTAAAACCATTATCTTATTGATACCTTATCAGTCTATATAGTAGTGAACCATATGTTCATGCTGTTTTCTTAATAGTAACATAATTAATATTAAGCTGTACTGGTATAAACCTGTATCACTATGTGTGAAAAGGCTGTGTTCACTTTCCCAGCCTCAGAGTAGGGAAGTGAAAAGTTGAAAACACTTTTCCTTATGTTAAAAGTGCTACTCCTAAAAACCATTGTTTAGGCTAGAATTTCTGAAGAGTGGCTGCCAAGTCTAATGCAGCCACTAAGGTTCTGATTTGCTCAGTTTGTTTCTCTGGTATATAACTGAGTTGTGGGTGTCTCAACACAATTTCTGTTTCATGGCCTTGCTTGCAGATGAAGAACGGTGTGACAATCGCTGTCTTACCATAAAGATCTTTGTTCACAGCAGTTCTAGATTAGAGTCAGTCTTCCACACTGAAAATAGACTAACTTAAGACTAGCGCTGACCCAGTCAGAATTGAAGCATAATTTGAGAACAATGTGGAATATATGTTTTATTAGTGCATGAATTTATATATTTTCATTTCTGAATTTTAAATATATATGTATACAAGAATAATGCAAGTATCCTTAAAAATTTTAACTCCTCTTCTCTTTTTAAGTCCCACGATGCTAACAACAATGCAGTTAGGTTTCGAGTATGCCAACTTATTAATAAATTTTTGGGAAGTCTGCCAGAGAATGCTCAGATTGAAGATGAGCTGTTTGATCAAATTAACAGTGCCATGCTGCTCAGAGTGAAAGACAAAGTGCCAAATGTGAGAATTCAAGCTGTGCTGGCATTGTCTAGACTTCAAGATCCAAAGGATAACAATTGCCCTGTTGTTAATGGTAAGTTGATGATCCTGTTGTTGATTTTTATATTTTAAATCAGGTAGGGTTTTTTTCTCTCTCTAATTGTTCCATGTTTGGTGAAATAATAATGAATATCAACTTTATACGCGTATGCTGCATCATGAAAAATCATAGAGATCACATTTCTTTTGAATTTTGTCTGGCAGACTGAAATGTGCTATTCCTGAAGAACTCTGAAGATGATGATGAAGATGAACAAAGTAGAACACAGATAATTTATTCCTGTCAAAGGCTTCATACTGTGTGCGCGTGCTCTCTCTCTCTCTCTATATCATCTATATCATAGTGATAATAATAGGTTAAAACTCTCTTGTGGTCCTCGTTGGACATATGTTTCCTGACTTCTTCTTCGTGGTCTCTGTACCTCATACATTAGGAACTTTCGCGCCTGCGCGGTAGCGTTCGGAAGATTCTAGAGCTCGTTAGCTTGGCGGGAACCCCTCCCCCACGCCGGTACTGCGCATGCTCCTCCCGATGAGCAATGGTCTCTCCTCAGTTCTTTCTTGTCCGCCTCAGCGTACAGAAGGTTCTCTCGTTGGCTTGTGCTTTGCTTGTGCTTCGTTTGTGCTTTTCTTGGATTTTTTGACTTCGGATTGGATTTTTGACTACGCCTCTCGGCTTTCGGATTTGTCTTGGTGTTGTTACGATCGGTTTTGACCAATTTCTGGACTGTTTACGATTTTCGGATCTTGGACTGTGTTTTGGTTCCCTCAGACTTCTCACCTCGCCCTGCCCTTGTTTTATGTCGGCTTTGTTCTGGGTGAAGGACATATTGTCCAGGCCTGCCCTATCTGCAAAGAGTTTACTCACCAGACTCTTCGCAACAGGGCTGTGAGGTTAAAATCCCATTGTTGGGAGCAATCTCTGCATGCACAGACACTGGAGACGATGGCCGAGAAACGCCCGACCTCTTCTTCTTCTTCGGCAGCAGTGGCGGCTGCCATGCCTTCTATGTCATCTGGATCGGTACCGGGCTCGGTACCGATCATGAAGTTGACAAGAATACCTAAAATCTCGGCAACTCGGGCACGTGAGGACCCTGCGGGCTCGCAGGCCTCCTCCTTCTCCAGGCTGCTCACCCTGGCCCAGAAGAAGTGCCCCGCCACTGAAGGGGCGGGGAAGGAGAGGAAGGAGAAGCGGCGCTCTCCACCTGTCGTGGTGCGACCCCCGACTCCACCACCCACCCATCCCGCCGAGGAACCTGAACCGATGGAGCCCCCTGAGGAAGAGGAGCCTCCGGAGGAACAGGAAATCCTCAAGGTGTCAGATGAGGAGCAAACCGTGCAGGCCTCGCCCACTCATCCTCCCGAGCTGATTGCGGAGATCACTCTGCCAAGTCGCCGTCTGCCCTCGGCAGGCTGCCGAGAGGAGTTGTGGTCAGGCAGCGACCAGCCTCTCGACGTGACGAGTCCCGCTCGCCGGAGCAGCGGGCCAGACCTCCATCCCCGCGCTATCGGGAGATGCGCCTGGAGAGAGTTCGCTTGGGCGAGAGCGCCTACTCCTCTGCCTGCCTAGGAAGGTACGCCCAGGAGCAGGTGTGGCACAAGCCGGCTGGCTCTTGTTATTCTTATTCGCCATCCTACAGGGACCGGTACCATCCAGATCCACGGTACTGGTCACCTCGTCGCCGGTCTCGCTCGCCACCGCGGGAGGCCTATACCCCCGCTATGAACGGTCACCGCTGCGTCAGTTGCCGAGTCACCGAAGATCTTGGGAGCCCTCACCCTGCTACAGGGCTGTTTCACCACCCCCGCAGACGACGGCCACAGCTACTCATCCAACGCCACAGTCTACCGTGGCCCAATTGGCGGTAGCTGGCCGTCCACAACGCAGGTGGCACACCGTCGTAGGCCCTCGGTTGTGCCCCTGACCCACCATTCTACCGGTAAGCTACACAGTCTCCTAATGTATGAGGCACAGAGACCACGAAGAAGAAGAACAGG
Organism: Iguana delicatissima; assembly: GCA_948472985.1. NCBI lineage: Eukaryota > Metazoa > Chordata > Lepidosauria > Squamata > Iguanidae > Iguana > Iguana delicatissima. Next base: position 516,229 of record CAOKZL010001029.1, on the reverse strand, counting down.
TTGCTTACCTGTAACTGTGGTTCTTCGAGTGGTCATCTGTGCCCTCACGCATCCCCGCCCTGCCTTCTCCTCTTTTTCAGGTCCCATCTTCTTCGGCGGACCAGAACTGAGGAGAGACCGTTGCTCGGCGGGAGGAGCATGCACAGTACCGGCGTCGGGGAGGAGTTCCCACCAAGCTAACGAGCTCTAGAATCTCCCAAACGCTACCGCGCAGGCGCAAAAGCTCCTAATGTATAAGGGCACAGATGGCCACTCGAAGAACCACAGTTACAGGTAAGCAACCTGTTCTTCCTGGGAATGAACCCTGGTTTACAGCTAAGAATGAACATTAAACCACATACTCATCTCCTGCTTTCATGTACAGCTACATATAGCCCCACCCTCTGCATGTTTTTGTGGCTTTCAAAAAGTAATCTCCAGGTGGAATTTTTTCGTGGTCGAAAAGCAGAGGTTGAGTTCCTTTCCCAGTAATTTTCCAGGTGAAGTAATTTGCTTTTTTAAAAAAAGGTGGTAAGGCTTCCCTCTACTGTTAAACATAAAATGAACAAAACGATTTTTGAGAATCAGAAGTGAACTTTTGACTACTTTGGGGTTTTTGGTTTTGGTAGTCCATGTGGCCCTCACAAGATCACAAGGCAGACGTGCTGGAGGTGTTCACTACCATTGCCAGACCTGGTTGGCTTAAAAGATAGCCTCAATTTGGGTTTAGTTATGGGTAGTAAACTTAACCACATTTTCTGCTTTGTATTTAATGGTATATCAGGACTGATAAGGAATGGGAGAATTTAATCCTGATGCTCATTCTCAGTCACTGAGCTATGGAAAGGTAAGCTAGGCAATGTACACACAAGCTGCCCATTAGAATGGGGGTAGGGAATGCCTTTGACTGAATTAGACTTCCCAGTTAAATCAGTTATGATTTAAATTGTGCTAAGAACTATCAAATGTGACCCTTTTCATCTCTTAATCTAAGGAACTGAGCACTGCCTTGATTCACAACAGGATGGATAAAAATGATTACTTAAATCAAATTTAAAAATGGAGTATGTAAAATAATAATTTATCAGTGAAATGAAATGTTTTGATTTACATCAGTTTATTTAGTAGTTTGAGAAAATTGTCTCAACTATAATACTTTGAAGATGTGTGATTACACTGGTGTAGGCAGTCTCTACCAAGGCAGTTTGTAACTATTCCATATATAGTTGCTATAGTTAGTACCTGGTGGTCATTCTTTTGGAGGCCAGCCTCTCTGTATTTATCTCTGGAATCTTACTAGTACCTTTACTATATCTGCCAGTACTTAGGCTCTGCTAACGTAGCCTTCAAATGCCCAGATTGAACTGCACGGCATGATGAAACAGCAAAGTAGGGCTTTGTGGAGGTCCAGCTGTAGTACCATTTTGAAAATAAACTGATTTAAATAAAAGCTGAAATTAACGCACACATAGTGTTGTAAAACTACATGGCCTTCCTTTAAAAGGCTGTAAAAATACATTTCTTTGTAAGATATGCTTTTTCCATCATTATATAGCAGAGTTATTTGTTTATATTATAGTGTTATGCTGAGGATCGAGGAATAGAAATTCACTACAGGGGTTATCCACAAATACTTCAGACTTACTTATGCTTAACCACTCTAACGTTGGTTCAGAATCAGTACTCTAATTATAAATCAGTATACACTATTCCTATAGTACTAGCTAAGAGTTAATATGCACATTATTTTGGTCTTTCCCATTTCCAATATTTATATTTATGTACATATTTTCCAGTCACTAATAAGCTTTATATAACGTTCTCCTTTCAGTTTACAACAATTTAATTGAAAATGATTCCAATGCAGAAGTCAGGCGTGCTGTATTGTCATGCATTGGTCTGTCTGCTAAAACTTTGCCAAAAATTGTAGGTCGTACTATGGATGTGAAGGAGACAGTCAGGAAATTAGCATATCAGGTAAGCTGGTTTCGGTACTCTTGTTAATTTACTGTGTTTAAAAAAATAACCAAACACTGGGAGATTTCAAGCTTTTTTTCTCTTGGGGAGAATATCTTCATATCTTGGATGCACTTCACAAAAATGTGCATTGAATCTCTATAACCATTAGTGTTGTTTTTTGATCAACAATAAGAGCTGTGCAGAAATAATTTTAACAAATCCATCAAACTCACTTCATGCCATGGGGTAGGTTTCTTTTGTTAAAATGGCCTTGAACCAATGGATGGATATGACAATGAGTGAATATGAATATACTGATAATCCAGCACTCATACCACTACACCATGCTGATTGTCGTGGCAATATCCAAACAAAAACAGCTTAGAATTTGTGAGGTAGTGAATGCATTAAATCTGTGCTTGTCTGCTGAAAGAATGAGCACCATCAGTATTTAGAGGTAATTATATCAGAGCTTTGGTTGCATGAATATTGGCTATCTGAAACAGCATTTCATGTAGTTTAATATGGTAGCTTTTGGTTCCATGTTCTAAACTATAACCATGATACTGTTAGGAGACATGAGTAGTAGCTGGTAGTGCTTTCACGTTAGAAGATGCATATAGCCAGTTTAGAGCAACCTGAATGAAAATCTTGATGTGGACATGGATATGTATCCATATTGACTGTACATGCAGAACCCTGTTTATACATGGGTATCTTTTGCCAGAATGAGATTTCACCCACTTGCTTCTTTGCTTTTATGGTAAGAGTAAAGGCTTCTTGTGTTTGCCCTGAGTCATAATAGGCTCTGGAATCGATGTCTTTTTTAAGGAGTTTAGTTCTAGGTTACAATCTCAGTGAATGCTTCCACGTTTTCAAGGTTTCCTTAGAAAAGTGAAATACAAATGAAGCAAATACAATAGCTGTTATTTCTTCTCTCTGGTTTTCAGTTTGTCTACTTACTGAACTAATTGTTCCCAAATTATGTGACGGAATCAATTTACTTTTCTCCTTTAATTTATTCTAGTGTTTGAGGCTATGTTTGAAGTCAGAAAAGGGAATTTAATTGCAGAAATGAAATCTCTTCTTACAGGTTCCTAACTTAAATGTGACAAAATGTCCATAGCATACAAAAGGCAGCTGTGACAGTCCTGTATCCCTTTATTTTAAAATGTCAAGATACAATGCAATCTGTATTGATTATTCATTACTATATTTCAAAATATTTTAGATTTAATGCTGAAGAAGATATATAAAAAAAGGAAACAAATGTTTCTCCTATGTTTGGGGTTCTTTATTGTAGGAAAAAATGTGAGTGGGGGATTGTGATAGAGTTGTATAATATTATATTTGGTAGCATATAATTTTGAAGCATGGTGAAAATTCCATTAAGAGTTTAAGATAAATTAAGTAAATTAATTTGAATTAAATGTAAATTAAATAGCGTAATTAAGCTCATGTAAATCATGTAAAGTATTACCTTCACTATGGGAGGCAACATTTCTGTAAGCACCAGTAGCTATGGAACATCAGGAGAGAAATGTGGTACTTGTGTTTTACTTGTGGGCTTCTCATGGACATCTGGATGGTCACAGTTGTGCTCTAGAGTCACATGTTCTAATCAGCAGAAATTCACTGTTAGTCAAGTGCTGACATCTATGTCCTCTTTTTTCAAAGGTTTTGGCAGAAAAGGTCCATATGAAAGCCTTGACAATAGGCCAGAGGGTAAAACTTTTGCAGCAAGGGCTGAATGATAGATCAGGTAAGATATTTTATATTTGCCCTGTTTGCATTTCTGCTCTGTTATGCTACCTGTTTCCCTTTTCTCAGTATGAGTGAAATGCGTGGCAGTGATAAAAAGATACTGAACATATACATATGCATATTTGTTTAGGAGTAAGTCCCATTGAAACCAGAAGGCTATGTTTATGGATTCAGATATACAGACTTAGATTTTAATATCTTCCATGCCAATATCTCTTATCTTAGTGAGAGAATAATCTTCTTTTGCTAGAACCAACTCTTTTTTGGCATAATCCTGCTCCCTACATCTATCTGCAAAGGTAGGAGGTAAGTAGGAAAAGGTAGGAGGAGGTGTTAGCTAATAAAATGTTAGCCTGTTGGTTGATGAGAATTATTGAGAACAGCTAAAATGTTGCAACAAGTCTCTTATAGTGAAGAGTTATAGCAGAATAGTTACAATTGCTATCATGGTTATAGAAGAATAGCTATGATTGCTATTAATGATTTCAGAAAAGGCCTTGTTTATAATATGCAATCCATTCAATGTGATAGATTTAGCTTTGGAAATAGACAGTTGTAAGAATATATATGTATGTGCACACACATGTTCTCAAATGCTAATTTGAAAAATTGTATTTGAGTTGAAATTCCTCTGCCCTAATAGACTCTGTGAAAGAAGTGGTACAAAAGCAACTTCTTCAAGCCTGGCTACGTTTATCGGAAGGAAATGCGTTAGAATTACTTCACCGATTGGATGTGGAAAGTTGCCCTGAAGTGGGTGTTTCAGCACTTAATGCAATGTTTTCATTGTCTCCACTCAATGACGTGCTTAAAAACTTCACAGAGCTTGATGACAGGTATGTTTTTAAAATACATTTCTATTTGAGACTTTGACTTTGGTGTTTTTATTTAATCCGAGTAAAAAGGAATTATATTTAACTATATTTATTTATATTTATATATTTAACAATTTAACATTGGGTGAAGTAAACCAAAGATTTCTGCTATTAGAACTTAATTTCATTTTTGTTTTTGATTATTGTTGTGTCAGGTAACTTTGTTCTAGGGAGCCGTATGTCATTTATATGCCACTTTCCCCCCATTTTTAAAACTCTAATTTTATAATTTGTAAAGCGTCAGTAATATGCAGCCAGAGTTGTTATTGTGTGCCTTCAGGTTGATTCCAACTTATGGCAACCCTAAGACAACCTGTTAGAGGATTTTCTGGGGCTCAGAAGTAGGATCCATGGAGCTAATGGGGCTTCCTCCCAGATATATAGAAGATTTCAGGAAGAAAATATATATATTCTCTAGGAGCTAGGTTGGCTGTGCAGCAAAATACAGTTCTGTCTGAGATGCTGTCAGTTCAGATGGTATTGAGGGATTTCAGTTCAGGCAGAGGTTACTGTCCTTATTGGCCATGTGGGGACTAGAGACAAAGACCTTATTGATGCTGAAGTGCAACAATGAAATCTGATTTTTACTTACAAAGACAGTATAAACTTGGGATAAGGCTTCTATACCTGCCATAGAAAAGCATTAGTTTACTTTGTGACCAGTACTGTGGGATGATAATTGCGTATGTTACCTCCTGGTAATAATGGGATAATAGCAGAAGTTGAAATATCTGAACCTGCCATTGTTTTAAGTAGGATTCTTTGTTGTTGTTAACTGCCATCAAGCTGACTTCAACTTAGTCTTGCAGACTTAGGGCTGTGGCTTCCTTGGTTGAATCTATCCATTTGTAATGTAGTCTTTCTGTTTTTCTACTGCCTTCTACCCTACCAAGCACTATTGTCTTTTCTAGCAAGTCATGTCTTTTCATGGTATGTCCAAAGTACAACAGTCTGTTTAGTCATCTTGGCTTCTAGAGAGAGTTCAGTGTTGATTTCCTCTAGTACCTATTTATTCATCTTTTTAGCAGTCTGCAGTGTCTGTAGAACTCCTTTTCAGCACTGTATTTCAAATGAGTTGATTTTCTTCCTATCAACTTTCTTCATTGTCCAGCTTTTACAATCATACATAGAAATTGGAAATATGATCGCATGGGCAATCCTAAATTTAGTATTCAATAATATATCTTGACACTTGAGGATCTTGCCTAGTTCCTTCATAGTTCCAAGTCCTAATCCATTTCTTATTTCTTGACTGCAGTGTTCATTCTGATTAATGACTGAGCTAAGGTGTAGAAAATATTGAACTAATTCAATGTCTTCATTGTCTGCTTTAAAGTAATGTAAATCATCTGTGGTCATCATTTTTGTTTTCTACTATTTCTTATCTTTGCACTTTCTGTTTTGACTTTCTTTAGTAATTGTTACAATTCTTTGCTGTTTTCTGCTAGTAGTATAGTGTCATTTGCATATCTTAAATTGTTGATGTTCCTTCCTCCAATTTTCATGCCTCCTCCCTCGAAGTCTAATCACCCAGGTTTTACAATGCTTGTACGCATCATTTCTTGTTTTTTACTATATCTAGCTTCCCTTGACTGATGCTTCTCATGGTCCATGTCCCTATAATACGTGTTGGGCAGCTTCTTTTCTTTTACTTCTGAGCATGTCAACAGCTAAAATCCTTTTGTGTCATTCACCACAGTGGCACTCATAGTTGTCTTCTGCTGTGTCCCATTGGCTCACTGAGTGCCATCCAACCTGGGTATTTTATCTTCTGGCAATATCTCTTCTTTCATTTTGGATTGTCTTGCAGGGTATTTATGGGTAAAGTCATTCAAAAGGGGGTTACCTTGTGTGCTCCTGTGCAGTACTAACAAGTGTTAGATGTGGTGACACTGCTGTTGTCTTTGAAAGATGGTCCACCAGTGTCACCCCCTCCCCCAGTATTGCTGCTGCCCAGTAGTTTTTTTGCCTGTTTACCCTGGCCTTTCCTCAACATCTTTTCTGATGTGTGAGATCCTACCAGCAGCACTGCTATCATCAGCATAGCCTCTTGCCTCACAGGAGCACACAATCCCAGCACCAAGGAAAAGTAATGCCAATTGTGGGAGGATTTCTCAAAGGAGAGAAGAAATTCCCGAAACACAAGTGTGTTTCAGGAATGTATGTATGGCTTTTGGTATGATTGGGTTGTAATTTGAATGTTAGTTTGTAGTATAAGTGCAGTGATAGCAAAGCTGACTGTTTTTTAAGTGGCACAATAATGTACTTTCAGCTTGATGAGAATATTACAACTGTGTTTTGTTTTAAAGGAAAGTGATTCCAATAGAAAAGCTAACTGCAGAAAGTGCCTTATTTTGGAAGGCTCTTTGTGAGTACTTAAAATCTCACAAAGAAGAAGAATTTGTAGAGTGTGTTCTGCCAGAGCCTGCAGTATATGCAGATTATCTATTAAGGTAAAGTAATTGTGGTTAATTAGAAAATAAAATGTTTGTTGAATATATATTCTGCTTTCCCTTTTATAGTTATAACTTCTCTTGGGTGTGACCCATTTCTGTTATACACACCTGGAACACATAAAAGACTACTCTTGTTAATATGTGGATGGTATCTTGGGACAGGTGTAGAAATACTAGTGTGAGACAAAACAAGTTCTGAAGGAGAAATTCACAAGGACTTTTGGGAAAGAGATTCTTCCAACAGTGACAAGGTGGAACATTATCTTGGGAGGTCCAGTGAAAGACTTAAACACAAAAGCCATTTTGCAAAAGGAAAAAGAAAATGACAGCAACATATAGTAGCTAGTGGAAGTGGAAGACAGCATTGCTGTTTATAGGCAAAATTAGTCAGTCTATAGCTTGCTAGCCTCTAAGCTGGTAAAGGTCATGTAAGATTGAAAAGAATATAGATATATTTTTCAAGTCCCACTGAATAATCAACATTTCTTTTTTTTAAGCTATCTTCAGAATATGCCAGTTCTCAGTCAAGAAGAAAAGGAAGATATGGCTTGTATTGAACATTTGATGACCAAAGAATTTATAGGTCAGCAGCTGATTCTTATGCTAGGCTGTATGGATATTACTGAAGAGGGAGGAAGGTAAGAGTTAGCAGTGAATAGATATTGATATCGTTGCTATTCTGCTGCTTTCGCCTTTATGGTGGAAGTTTCTTGCTCTTTTGAGTGTTTAACTTGTTTCCTTGTTAATCTAGATTTGACTGAAAAAACATTCTCTATTATTGTTCAGTTCATTTTATATTCAGAGTTCTAGCTACTTTCTTCAAAATTAAGGATAAGTGTTCTGGTACCAGTGGTATCAAATTTTCTGTTAACAAAACAATATCCTGGAACACATCTACTACATTAACTGAGGTATTCCTGTATACAGCCCTTTTTAAACAGCTTTGTACAACCTTTACAACCTTTTAAGAACCTTTCTATAGTGTAAGTATTCAGCCGTACAGTGAGACTTTGCTGTTTAATGATCAAATTCAGATTAATGTTAGTAGTAAATGGAAATGGGAATTTTACTCATTTACACCAAAAAGTCCAGCAAGTACAAAACTTATTGTGAAGTAATATAGGTACATTATCAAAAGCTGGACACCCTGTTTTCTAAAGATGGACATCCTATTAAGCATATATGACATGCATACACGTGTTTATATACAATAACATACAGTGGTGGGCTTGGATGGCAGTACTCTGATAAAATGCTATTTTCTATCTGCTCAATTCAAATAACTCACTGAAATTAATACAAGTGATTAATGAGTCTTCCCCTTGTCATTTTGATGTGTGATCAAAGGAATATATTGATTCCTACGACTGTATAATGTAAACATCTTACAGAGTTAAATTATCCTTGTAAAGGTTGGAATGTTAATTAGTTAGAGGCAGAGAATAAGAAAGTAATAATCTGAAGCTAACACACTTGAGATTAATAGCTTATTTCTTAGCTAATGCATACGTTCGATTGTTTGGAAAACTCTTCACCTTGTATTTGTTTATTTTTGTCTTTATTAAGAAAGAGATTGTTGACTGTCTTACGAGAAATCCTCATGATTCCAACAACTTCCGCATCTTTTGTACCATCACTTATGGAAAACCTCCTTCAAATTCTGAAAGATGATGACAGAAGAATCCAGACTGTATGTTGTTCTATTTGACAGTTTCTGAACTTTCAGGTCTTATGATATGGGTGTTTACAACTGTAGCAGCTGCATTAGCAAAGCATCTCCACTGAGTTTACTTCTAATGTACATCATATACCATTAGTTATTTTTTTCATACATTTAAAAGAAATGGCTGAACATAACTCACTGTGACAGCTCAATGTATAGATACTCAGTTATGCAGGAGGATCTGTAGCTGTTTCAAATGTACACACACATGTATACCTGTACACAAAGATGGCAATTTTATGTATTAAATTTGTTTGGTCCAGATGTAGAAAATAATACTGAGTGTCATCTTAACAGGTTTTCACAAAGATGTTTGGCATAGCAAACATAGTACCCTTGATGATTATGACAAATGCTCCAGCTTTCTTCCAGTTTGGAAACTGCAAGTATGACTGGGATTATCCAGTGATGTATTTAAGTCTTTTACTCCAAGTCTCAAGTCAGGTCTCAAGTCCTTCAAGATACTTTCAAGTCAAGTCTCAAGTCTGGAAGCCAACTTTATACCCCAACCAAAATTTCAGAATTAATGGATAGAGTGAAATAAATTCAGTTTTAACAATCTTACTCCCCATTACTGAAGATTCAAAAGCTTTAAAAGGAAGGATCCTTCTTCCTCAAGCCCATTGCCTAACACACTTGCTGGTCCTCTGTAAGAAATGCACCTGCACTCTGAGGGGCAAGTCTTGTCTTTTGCTCTCAGGAAAAGTTTTAGAAGGCTCCTCCGATATGAAGCGGGGACAGGCTGCTGAGCAGACCTCAAGCCTGCCTCAAGGCCATTGCCTAAGCTGTTTGCTGTTTCCTTTTGAGAAATGTGCCCACACTTTGGGCTTGAGAGAGATTGTCATGTGACTAGTAGGCAAAAAGAGATGGAGGCGTTGTTCAAAGTCGTAAGGTTTCTGGATGAATGTGTTATGTTAACTGAACCAAGGGCATCAAGTCAATCATTAAAAATATACAAGAGTCGAGTCGAGTCAGTGCATCATTTATGGCTGAGTCGAGTCCGAGTCAAGTCACTGAAGCAACTTAAACCCGACTTGAGTCCGAGTCTATCAACTTGAGTCTACGTCACTGGGATTATCTGAGGAGTTATGTGGCAATTCCTACCATCTTGTCAGTTCCAAAATGGAGAAGAAAGCTGGAAAACCTCACCATGCAGTGCCAAACCAGGAACCCTCTTCATACTGGCCTTTCCTGCTTCAAGGTTGTTAATAAAGTCAAGGATGCTGTTACCTGTTTGGTAGTGCTCAACAGCACGTGCTCCCAGCCTTCCTTACAAGAAAGACTAGTCGAGCAAAACTGTTCGGAAAGTAATGCCCAGCAACATATGTTAGAAGAAGTGATGTTCTCTGTACCCTGAACATACTCCACACATTTTTAGAAGTTTGGCCTGTAGTGCATACTTCCTTTCCTCCCAGCTTTTCCCACAGGAAAGACGGTGGTCATGGATGCTGGATGCCATCCATTTGAAGGTCCCTGTAAAGCAGTACCCCAGCAAGCCACACTCCCTCCCCCACCTGGCCATTCTCTTAGGAAAGACTGGATTAGGGGGACTTCCTGGAGGCATGAGGACTGAGAAGTCTTTTGAGTAGCAGTGTCTAATAGCTCATGTTTCACCTGCCTTTCCTTGGGAAAATGTGGTTTGTTGACAGGTGGAGTGGGGGTTATCTACCACATTTTTTGCCTTGGCTAGCTTATCGTGTTTTATCTAGTGTCACACAAAGTTCTTCTTCAAAGGGAAAATATTTCAGTAATGAGAAATGGAATTCATGAGAAAACAGATAGTTTTGCCAAAAGCTTAGCACTGGTTATTGTTGATTGTCTTGGTTAATTAACAATAGGCACATATTTAATTTTTGCATCAAACTGATTTTGCTCTATTCAGCACTGATGTTGTCACGTAGCCAATTATGGTGATGTAACCATTGCTAGGGAAACTGATTTGGAAAAACTCATGCTAAAGCAGCATCTGGCTTTAGACACTAGGGAAGCTCTTCCTGAAATATTTGTTGAGATTGTTTGGGTTGGTAATGGTAAATGGACCTTCCAAAATCAGAGATGGGCTCCCCCCCCCAAATTTCAGCTTAGTCCTAATTTTATCTGCATTCCCAGGTTGCTGAAATCATTTCAGAGGTTCGTGAAGCAGTTATCACAGTAGATAAACCACTAGATGCTACTGAAATAAGAAGGCAACAGCTTCAGGTAAGTGTGAACAGCCTTCTTCCTTTTAGAGAAGAGATGGGCAAAGTTAGGAGATCTAGGGGCCACAGATGTGGTGTAGGAAATTTGCCAAAATGGAAAAAAATTGGATGAAAAACTAGTATTCATTCAGTTATAGTCACTGTATGATGAATATAAGGGAAGTATATGCTATTCTCTTTATGTCATTACAAACATTCCAATAACATAATTTTCACATAAAAATTGGAATGCGTTTGAAAATAGTATTTAAACCAAATGTGCTAAATCAGATAACATATCTAAAGCTTTGGAAAATCTCCAGCTCTTAATTTTTCCCACATCACTGCCATGGTCAAACTTTTGCTCTCTGGGCTCTTCATGTTGGAGGTTTGGTGTCCTCCAGTCTCGCAAACTAACATTGCTAGAAGGCTCCAGGACCACCAAAACTAATGTTTTAGGCCTGTCTTTGGGGAGGGAGTGGGGGCAACAGACAGGTCTGCTTATCACAAAATAGCCTTGTATTTGCTGTTTTAGAAATTAATTGTTTCATTCCACTGTATTGTAATGTACTCTACTGAAGGTTCCCTGGGTCCACAAGTTGTGCTTTTAAATTTTCCAACAGCATAAAATAATAAAACAATAAGGGTTCAGTTTTCATTTGCGCTGGACCTGTAATAGTTCAGCACCTTGTAAGTGTCTGTAAAAGCAGCTTTAGTATGGAAGTTCCTGTGTATGTGTTTTCCTATAAAAAGAAGCATCACATAGTGAAGGGAAGGTTGTTCCTTCAGCATCAGGCATTTAGCAGGCAGCAAACACAAAGGATCAACTGTTAACTTGCAGGCGCCAAGTCCAAAACAACTGGAATATTATCCACTGAGACATGTACATCCAGTAGTCTGAAATTTACAGAAGTGTTTAATTTGCACTTTGATGATTATCATGCAAACATAAAACTGGGAGGGCTCAGCAACTAGCTATTCTCACATTAGATGTGATACTTTGAATAGATGGACATAACTGCAATTTTAAGAAATAATACCAACCAGTCTTCTGTCATAATTTTCTTCCAGTTAGCTGAAGTTAAAGTGAAACTCATGGAAGCAAAAGACGCACTGGAGAAATGTGTGGCTCTGCAGGACTTCAACCAAGCATCGGTGTTGAAAGAGAAGATAAAAGAGCTTGAAACCATTAGAAGTGATCTATTGAAAGAGACAGAGGAGCCTCAAACAAAAGAAATATGCATGGAAAAGGTATTTCATTTTATATTTACCACTCTGGTCCTGTATCTCTTTTTAATAAATTCGAGGATATGTGTGTATGTTGTAAACTACATTTAAGAATAGCAAGTAAATTATAAAGCAGTTCTAATGTTGATGCATTTATGAAATCACATTTTCTATTTATTATTATTTATATCTAATTATTCATGTCTTGTGCTTGTGATTATTTATTAAGGGCTTAGAAAAGTCACAACTGCCTAGGTATCTCTAGTATCTTAATGTGAAACATATATGTAGGGTGTGACGATATAGTCAATTAGTTTTTAGAGGTACCCTCTGTGTTGATAAAAGTCTTTCTATTTGACTTTTGGCAAGAAGCAAACTGTTAATTCAGGTGAACATTGTTTACCATTTGTTTTGTGGTTATTAAGAATTGTCTCTGAAATAATCTTTGGTGTTATGAGTTTGAACTAATTTTTGATATTTTTATTTTAAAGAATGATCCTGAAACTCTGCTGAAATGTCTGATAATGTGCAATGAACTTCTAAAACAGCTGTCCAGTTCCAAAGGATTAGGCCCAACAATGGATGGAATAATTGAGTCCTTGGTAGGTGACAAGAAAAACAGATGCTTGACATACAAGAAGGTGTATCCTGATATAAACTATAAACATACTAGTCCTGTTCTCATTATCGTTAGCCTTGCAAGTAAGTTTGCAAAAGCTGCTATTCTAGGAAACTTTTGTACCAGATAAACTGCCAACATATTCCTATACCAGCAAAGTTTAGTAAGTTGTATGTAGCTTTTCTGCCATCATGAAACAAATGCAGAATAAAACAACAGTCTGCAGTCAGAATTTATTAGTAGGAGTCAGCAAGATGACATACTGTGTCAATTACTTTTGTCTGATAAGGATGGATAAAGACAACTATCAGGCAGTCTTTCTAGCTATAATCTTAACTAAACCCTTTAGTAAATAAGTTATTATCGTTGGGGACAGAAACTACTCCCAGAAATTTCATTATATTGAATAAATTGTTACCAGAGTTATGGCACTTTGATAAGATGGAGAGAAAGTAAACTGGGACAGGTCAAGTTTCATTTCCCTGCTTGTTTTCAGGGAGGAGCTTCTTATCTACCTTAGTCAATGGAATAGCTGCTTGGAAGTGTCTTATGTTTCTTTTGACATGAGATGTGGAGCCATTGTTATAATTTTTTTTTTGTTCTAGATAATTCCAGGAGTTACCAATATTCATCCAGCTGTAAGGAATATGGCAGTTTTATGTTTGAGCTGCTGTGGTCTACAGAGCAAAGACTTTGCCAGCCAGCATCTTGCATTGCTATTGCAGGTAAAGGCTTCTAGGTTGGAGCTGCTTCATATGATCACTTCTAAGTTATAACAAGCTTTGTCATTCACTTGAAAAATGTGGTCTTGTATTGCTGAGAGGATATATTAATGGGAGGACTGGTTGTGCGAATAAGATTTAATGAACTTGGATTCCCTTCCTTGTCCTGCTGGTTCAGAGCAAGAATGCATGCATTCTTTTGAACCCTGCCATCTCCTTGTGCTGAGTTGTAAGCAGTTACCACCTCTTCTTCTAGTACCTTGAAATATTATAGTCAGAATGTAAGAATAAGTAATAGTGTTTGTTTTGTGTCCTTGTGATAGGTAGATGCAGAGAAATTGCAAGCTTGGAGAGTGTGTTGCTTATTTGTAGCTTCCTACATATCCTCTGGGATGAATATCTGCATAAAACTGGAGTTGGGAATTGGAGAGAGAACAAAATAAACTCTTTTAATGGCAGAGGGGATTCTGATTAATTTGCCAGCTGATTTATTTGTAGGCAGTTGCTGCTGAATATTCTGTTAAAAGATGGTTGGGAACAAACCTGAACCCAGCAAAGTTCTATCACTCCTTGTTACTGCTAAATACCACTGTTTTAGTTTGTGCCTTCATTCTTGGTTTCTGGAATATTTCAAATAATGTTAAAAAATTATATGCTACAATGTGTATAACTTTTTACAAGGTAAACTTATATGTCTTCAAAACGGTCGATCTGAAGAGTTATTCCTGCTGGAAAACAGTATGTGTTCTTATTGTGCTATGTCTACCTGGAAGTGTTTTTTGATACTGGAAGAAAGTGGGTTTTGGATCCTGAATGTACAGTTCTTCTTCGTGGTTTCTGTGCCTCACACACTAGGAGCTTTCACGCATGCGCGGTACCGTTTGGAAAATTCTAGAGCTTAGTAGCTTGGCGGGAACCCCTCCCCCATGCCCCTACTGAGCATGCTCAGCCCGCCGAGCAACGGTCTCCCTTCAGTTCTTTCTCGTCCGCCATCGCGTACGGAGGTTCAGAGCTTGGTTGCTGTCTTTCTTGGCCTTTTGCAAGTCTCTTTCTGGTTTTCGACTTCGGATTTTGGATATTGGATTTTGTCTTTGGATTTCAGACTCGGTTTGTTGCTTTGGGGATTTGTCCCAGCTTTTCTTCGGACTTCTAATCCCTGACTTGCCACCCCCCCTTTTTCGTCTTCACCTTCAGCTCGTCATTTCTTCTCTTCTCCGTTTTTTTCCAATTTCTATGTTGGCTCCTTTCAAGCCTTGCGAGAAGTGTGGTCGCAAGGTTGCTCTTTGCGACGGACATAGCCAGTGTCTCCTGTGTTTGGGCGAGGCCTGCCCAATCTTCAGAGACTTCACCTCCCAGACTCTGAGGAACTGTCTGGCCCGCCTCAAGTCGTTCTGCTGGGAGCAGTCTCTGTCAGCACAGGAGTCAGCCCTGTCTGGCCCGAGGATGTCTACCTCGACTCAACCTGCGACCACGCTTCCATCGGAATCGGCGGCTGCTGAACTGACCACGTCGACGGTACCGGGCTAGGTACCGTCACATAGGGCTTCTTCATCTGCCCTACCGAAGATCCCTAAAATCTCGTCAGTCCCGTCGATTTCAGCTTTGAGGGAGGCCCCTGCGGACTCTCAGGGTGCCAAGCCACCGAAGATGCTGACAGTGGCTCAGCGCAAGCGTCCTGCACCCTCGGAGCAGAAAAAGGAGAAGAAGAGGAAGAAGGAGAAGAGCAGTCCTCCACCTAGACCGGCTCCTCCCACTCCTCCGACCCAACTCCTTGACGACCCTGAGGAGGAATTGGAACCTCAGGAGGTTCTGGAGGTTTCCGATACTGAACAGACCGCTGGCTCGGTGGTACATCTGGACCCACCTCTTTTCACAGCCGCAGTACCTCCGCTCGGACGCCCTGAAATGACGGCCCGCCTGGAGACTGTTCTGGTAACTCCCCAGGCCTCCCACCACCACCAAGGTTCTGAGGGTTGAAGCGCCTCTCCCATACTGGAATGGAGGGTCAGGCAGCCTTCCTCTCACCATCGGGAAGCCTACCTGGAATGGAGGGAACCTTATCCGGAACGGAGGGAAGCCTATCCGGAGCGCAGGGTCAAACAACCTTCCCCACGCCACAGGAAGCCTATCTGAGATGATCTGCACCCTCCCAAGACTTGCCCTATTCCTCCGCCTCTCATGCTGCGAGGTACGGGCAGGAGCAGACCTGGAAGGAGTACCCTGCTTTGTACTGGTGCTACTTGCCTTCAAACTGGGACCAGTACCACCCAGATGTGAGGCAGTGGTCTCCGTATCGCCACTCCCACTCATCATCACGCAGAGCCTACTGCTCGCGGTGTGAGCACTCACCATCACGCTCACCTCGAGGATCGCCGTGCCATCGCCGATCCCATGAGCCCATGCCTCACTACCGGGCGGTCTCTCCACCTCCACAGGTCACTTCTACAGCATCTTGCCCAACTTTGGAGGCTGTTCCAGCACAGACCACGACTACTGCTGCCACGGTCACCCAGGCGATCCAACACCCGGTCCCTGCTGTGATCCCTCCGACGAGGGCCGCTCCGCCTAGGATGACCAGCACGATGCCTCCGCCGACCAGGCATACCACCACCACCACTCCGACGGTCACCCTGTCGGTACCGTCCCAACATGCGTTTGCTGAGGGATTGCCGGAAAGATTGCCGGACTGCTTCTCCACGACATCCTCCCAGGACTACAAGTCTGACTCAGATTCCAAGGAGTCGACGCCGGAGTCGCATGAGTCCCCACCCTTGGCCTTTGGGGACCCAGCACCAGAGTCGGCACTGGAGGAAGTTAAGCAGTTCTCGGACATTGTCCTCCGGATGTCAGCAGCTCTGGGTCTCCAGGTGGAGGAACCTGCCCCAGCGGTGCAGGACCCGGTCTTCCACTGTGTGGACACCCGTCCGCCATCAACAGCCCCACTCCCGTTCCTGCCTGCCCTGATGGAGGCCCTGAAACATCCGTGGGCCCAGCCGGCCTCCGCCCAGCTGATACCACACCGGCTCGAACACCTGTACAGGACCCAGAGGGAGGACGCCGAGTTTCTGTTCAGCCATCCTCAGCCCAACTCTGTGGTCATTGAGTCTGCCCAGACCAAGGGAGGCACCAGGGCACATATGACTCTGCCCGACAGAGAAGGACGCCGGCTCATCACATTTGGGAGAAGACTATATTCAGCCTCCTCCCTGATAGCCAGGGTGTCGAATACCCGGGCCTGTCTGGCGGCGTATCTCCGGAGCCTGCTGGACAAGTTTTTCCCTCTCTTGTCCTCTGTTCCGAGGAGAGCAGGGCGAGTGCCAACCAGTTTTACACAGTGGCGGTGGCACTCGCCAATCAGCGGATCCTTTCCTACAGGCACTCCGTCAAGGTTACCACCCGCGTCATGGTGAGTTTCATAGCCTTGCGCCGCTATGCTTGGCTACAATCCTCGGGCCTCCAAGAAGACACCCAAAAATGTATTGAAGACCTCCCCTTTGATGGCAAAGGACTCTTCAACACGTCGACTGACGAGGTCATGGACCACATTGTCAAGGCCCGGCTAACGGCCAAGAAGATGAGGATCCATCAGCCTCAACAGTCCCACCGCGGCTTTGGCTCTCGACCCGCTTGGCGCAGGTCATCTTTGTCAAGCTTCCAGCCGTGCTTGCCTCAGTTGGCGCCGTCCCGAACTTCGACTGCGTCCTCCTCACGAAGACCTCCGCGAAGCTGCCAGACCTCTTCAAAGAAGTCGTTGTCTGGGACCAAGTCCTACTTTTGATGCGTCGTGCAGGGCACCTCCACAGCCAACCTTCCATCTGCCAGCAGCCTTGAAAGATCATCCCAGCCTGGCCAAACACCTTGACGAATGGCGCTCAGTCACCACAGACTCTTGGGTTCTAACCATCATCCATCTTGGTTACGCCATCGAGTTCTCAAATATTCCACCGCGAGGCGTTTTCTATTCCATCCCGGCCAGCCCAGCGCTGCTGGAAGAGATCCAGTCCCTCCTGCAGAAGGCAGCGATCGAGGAGGTCCTGCCCTCAGTCACTACCACCGGCTTCTTCTCCCGGTACTTTACCGTACCGAAGTCGGACGGGACCTTGCGACCCATTCTGGACCTCAGAGGGGTGAACGAGTACATCCGCCCCAGGAGGTTCAAGATGGTCACGCTGTCAACGATCCTCCCCTTCCTTTGTCGACAGGACTGGTTCGCATCCATCGACCTGCAGGATGCCTACTTTCACATCTTCATCCGTCTGCAGCACAGGAGATACCTCTGGTTCGCGATCGACGGCACCTGCTATCAATACGGGGTGCTGCCGTTCAGCCTCTCCACCGCACCGAGGGTCTTCACGAAGTGCATGGCCCCAGTGGTCTTCCATCTGCGGACGAAGGCCATCTCCGTTTTCCCTACCTCGACAATTGGCTGTTGGTCGCATCCTGCAAACGCAAACTGTACCTTGGACATTCACCGGACTTGACACTCCTGACCCGTCTGGGTCTTCGGGTCAACCCAAAGAAGACCCACCTTGAGCCGGCGAGAGTGCTCGACTTCATCGGAGCGACCCTGGACTCGTTCTCTGCCAAGGCCTACCTGCCCCTGGAGCAAGCCCGTACCCTCCGTCGGGCCGTGTCTACCGCCTTCGACTCACCGATGACATCAGCGAGGAGGATTCAGCAGCTCCTTGGGTACGTGGCTTCCACCACGACCGTCACTTACCTCTCAAGACTGCGAGCGTGCCCGCTCCAACACTGGTTCGTCAGAGCTTTCAACCCGCTCCAGGACGACCAGGGGCTGCGACTCCGACTTCCACCACAGGTACGCTGCTCCCTGCTATGGTGGCTCTCCTACCACCACCTCCTGTCAGGGATGCCTTTCCGGCAGCCGACTCCTCGACTCACGGTCACAACGGATGCCTCCCTGTTCGGGAGGGGAGAGCATTGTGACAACCTCAGAGTCCGAGGACGCTGGACTGGTGACGAGACTGAGCTCCACATCAATGCCCTCGAGCTCCTTGCCATTTGGAAAGCTCTGAGGGCATCCCGCAACCTGGTCGCTGGGGAGACAGTCCTCATCTTGACGGACAACACGACGGCCGCCTGTTACGTCAACAGACAGGGAGGGACCCACTCCACCACGCTTCTCACCTTCGCCCTCCAACTCTGGGAATGGTGCGTGTCACTTCGGGTCCACCCTATTGCCATCCACCTGGCTGGCCAGGAGAACACCACAGCGGATGCCCTGAGCAGGGACACCTCCTCCCACCACGAGTAGTCCCTCTTGGATGAGGCGTTCCGGATGATACGGCACCGCTGGGCGAGCCCATGGTCAACCTCTTCGCCACCAGATCGAACGTGAAGTGTCACCGGTACTGCTCGAGAGCCGGCTGGAGACCGGGCTCTCTCGGTGACGCTTTCCAGTTCCGGTGGACCGATGGGCTCTTCTACGCCTTCCCGCCGTTTCCTCTCCTGGGCTGAGTGGTCACCAAGATCCTAGTGGACTGAGCCGATGTCATCCTCGTAGCCCCGTACTGGCCGAAGCAGCATTGGTTTGCGCCCCTGCTCGAGGCTGCTCGGGGTCGACTTCTCAGGCTACTGACAGCGCCTGATCTGCTGTCCCACTCGGACAGTCATGTTCTCCATCCCGACCTGCCGCTCCTGGCCCTGCACGTGTGGAGGATAATGCCCTAGACGACCCTGCCACACAGGATGTCTTGACCGCGGCCAGGAAGGAGCTGAGCCGCTGTAACTACGCCTACAAGTGGCGGCAGTTCGTGACCTTTTCTGAGATGCGAGGCGAGCCAGTATCGCCTGTCGGTCTCGGTACAGTGCTCCGCTTCCTGCTCCACTTCCAACAGCAGGGACTTGCGTTTTCTTCTTTGAAGGTCTACCTCTCCGCCATCATGGCCTACCAACCTCGAGGCTCTCCACTGGCAGCGCTCTTCCGGGACGTCACCATGAAGCAGTTCATGAAGGGGGTTTCGACATCTATACCTGCTGGTTTCGCCGCTGCTGCTGCCCTGGTCGCTGTCCCTGATCCTTTCCCAGCTCACGCGACCACCCTTCGAGCCCACGGCCACTGCCAATGACAGACTCCTGACCATGAAGACAGCCTTCTTGGTAGCTGTCACCTCTGCCAGACGGGCCAGTGAGCTGACAGCGCTGCAAGCCGATGAGCCTTTCCTGGTGTTCCATCGGGACAAGGTAGTCCTTCGCCTGGACATTTCTTTCCTGCCTAAGGTGGTGTCACAGTTCCACCTTGACCAGGACATCATTTTACCTACTTTTCACCCGAACCCAACAACGCCTCTGGAGCGGTCCCTACACTCTTTGGACGTCTGTCAGGGCTTGGCCTTTTACACTCAACGGACTGCGACCTTCAGGCAGACTCCACACCTGTTTGTCTGCTATGGTCAGCGTCGCAGAGGCCACAAGGTGTCCACCCAGAGATTCTCTAAGTGGGTGGCCCAGACAATCCTACTGGCATACGAGATGGCCAAGCAGCCTCCACCTGCCCTGCTTCGGCCCCACTCCACCGGAGCTGTGGCATCCTCAGCAGCCCTCCTGCGAGGTGTGGACCTGCAAGAACTTTGTCGAGTGGCGACCTGGTCCAGACCATCGACCTTCGTGTGCCACTACCGACTGGACTGCCGGTCCCAGAGAGATGCCCGGTTTGGATGAGCGGTGTTGGCCTCCGTTCTCTAGGACCTGACCCACCGTCCTTCTGGTAAGCTACAAAATCTCCTAGTGTGTGAGGCACAGAGACCATGAAGAAGAAGAACAGGTTGCTTACCTGTAACTGTGGTTCTTTGAGTGGTCATCTGTGCCCTCACACACACCCGCCCAGCTGTCCCCTCTTTCTCAAGTCCCTTATCGGCAGCCCTTAGAACTGAAGGGAGACCCTTGCTCGGGAGGCTGAGCACGCTCAGTAGGGGCATGGGGGAGGGGTTTCCGCCAAGCTACTAAGCTCTAGAATTTTCGAATGGTACCGCGCATGCACAAAAGCTCCTTGTGTGTGAGGGCACAGATGACCACTCGAAGAACCACAGTTACAGGTAAGCAACCTGTTCTTTCTGGAGTAGAATTGAAAACTTACTCTTAGAGAGTACCATTAACAACTTCTTTAATAATTTCTGTGTTTAAGAATTTATACTTGGCTTTTGTAGCCATGTATCAATTTTGGAATGCACGAATTTGCCTTTCTGTTGCTTTTTATATTTCTTCTGACTTGGTTTACTTTGAAGGGGAAGAACCAAGAGAACCAGAGCTTTATGTCTGTACCTTAAGCAGAAGCTTTTTCAGTGTTCTCTCACTGTGCTCCATTTACATTTGTTTTTAGTGTTTCCAATAGGTTCTAGATCAGTGGTTCTCAACCTGTGGGTCCCCAGATGTTTCTGGACTTCAGCTCCCAGAGGCCCCAGCCACTATGGTCAATGCTCAGGGCTTCTGGGAGCTGAAGTCCAAAAACATCTCGGGACCCACAGGTTGAGAACCACTATTCTAGCTGATGGAAGTGAAAAAAACAAGGCCATTACAGAATTCAGGATTTGACCATAACGTGGACAAGATTTAAAATAAATTGAACACTGGAGACATGTCCAGTTCATAGCTTAAGACCAACCTTTTGAATTCATATTTCCTGTCTGTCTTGTTGAAACTACCCAGGTCTTACAGATTGATGAAATGAAGATAAAATTAAGTGCTTTAAAGGCAGTCTTTGATCAGCTAATGACATTTGGAATAGAACCATTCAAAGCCAAAAAAGGAGGAAATTCCCAAAATGAAAATGAAGACAATGAAAATGAGATAACAAAGGAAACTGAAGAAGAAACTGCTACTGCACACAGCCTGCTGCAGCTTCTTTCTGGGTTCTTAGACAGTGAGGTAAGGCAGTCAAACCAGGAAATGTTGGCTTGGAGGATTAAAAAGGAGAAAGTTTTGGCATAATTTTTTTATTGGATTTTATTAGTTATGTCAGACCTTAATGAATATGAAAACGTCAGGTATGTGTGTATATAAACTTTAATGAAGAATAGTTTGTCCATTTTTGTTTGTATTCTCAGCCTATCATATTTTTTGACGTTAGGGTAATAGCAGTTCTTCAGAAAAAATATGTTTCCATTTCCTTCATAACTGGGTGGAAGGAAAGTCAAAAATGGAGAGAAACAAGACTATATTATTTTCTAGCTCAAGTTCATTGTAAAAACTGGCTTAAAATACAGTCCTCCTCCCATATTCATGGGTTTGACCTTCACAAACTTAATTATTTGCAAGATGCCTGCTTGCCCCCCCCATTCTCCCCCTCCCATTCCCTGGGCATGTGTGTCTTCCTTCCACAGACCTGGGCAGAGCCATTGGCAAGCAAATGGCAGGGGACAGCCCTGCGCATGTGTCTTCTCTGGTCGTGTTGCTGCCCCCTCCAATTCACTTGCCTTTCACTGGGGTTCCTGGAAGGCAGTGTACCCGGGTGAAACACAGTGAACAGAGGAAGGCAAGCATGCACACCTTCTCCAGAGATGGAAGTGCCCTCTCCCAGTTACTTGCTTATCACCTGGGTGCCTGGAAGGCAGATTGCGCAGGTTAAACGCAAGTGAATGGGAGGAAGATGTGTGGCTGCTCCTCCTATTTACTTACCTATCACCCCGGTGCCTGAAAGGCATTGCGCCTGGGAGAAACACAAGTGAATGGTGGGGAAGGCACATGGTTGCCCCCTCTCATTTGCTTGGGCACCTGGAAGGCAGGCAGTATGCCTGGGCAAAATGCAAGCAAAGGGGCAGGCTGGAAGGGAACAGGAAGGGGAGCACTCACTTGGGTGGGGTGTGAGTTATTTGTGGTTTTTTTGACTGTCCCAAGGGTTCTGTGCCCCAAACTCTTGTGAAAGTCAAGAGGCCACTGTATTCCTTATATTGGGTGGAGATCAGGAGAGTTAGCGAGAAAAGAGATAGGGACCCAGAGAAGACCCAAGTTGTCATGGGGCACCCCTTTACTGCCTTCCCGTTATTTCAGAGGTGATCTTAACTGGGGGTAATCTGAAGTGCCAGCTACGAGTAATTGGTTGCAGGTGCTGCCGTTTTGTCCATTGAAGCAGCACAAGAAGCTTTATGCTATTGTGGTGAAGAACCATAATTACCATGACTATTTTTTTTTGTTTTTTGCATTTGGCTGGATCAAAACTTAGTAAAAGATATAGTAGACCCATCAAAATCTATATAAATCATATTTACCATATAGATACAGTTTTGACTAGCATAAACCCCACTGATTTCAGTGGTTCTTCAGCTGTGACTGAATACTTAGAGGTATGAGAAGTGCATCATATAAACGATCCCAAATTTTGGATGAGAAGGACTATTAAATGCCTTTATATTAGTCTGGAATAATATTCAAATAGATTGAAAACCTATGAGGGTTTCACCCAAAGATTCCATGATTATGACTTTTAACAAAAAGTTTCCTTAGTTTTCAGAACTCAGAACAGTATCTGCTGAGGGCCTAGCCAAGCTCATATTCACTGGACGGCTGATCAGTGCTAAGCTTCTTTCTCGACTTGTTTTGTTGTGGTATAATCCAGTAACTGAGGAAGATACTCGCCTCCGACATTGCTTGGGAGTTTTCTTTCCTTTGTTTGCTTACTCAAATAGGTATGGCTCTGTTTTTGTGATATCCTACATTTTATTTTTCTACATCTTAAATATTTCAAACATATTTTTGTTTTAACTGGATTTATTTGAACAGAAGGGGTAGGGGGACTTGTCATTTTCTTGCTTAATTAATTAGAGATTCTTTACAATCCAATCCTACTCAGAAGTAAATCTCACTGTATTCACTGGGCTTGGCAAATGTATGTAGGATTACAGTTCAAGTCTCTTCTTGCTTAGCTTGCCTGCCTCTTTTCCCTACATTTATGTGTCCTGCTTTTAGGAAAGCAAGAGGGTTTGTTTGTTTGTTTTGGCAGCAAGACTCATCATTCTCCCTACTTGCCTTGCTTAGGAGATCACTGTATCTGCAGCAGAGCAAATTTCTATTGCCATGTATTGTTACAGGTCAACTTCATGCTGGGCTTTGGTTGCTTTTCAAGTGTTGCCTTTAAAAGGCAAGAATTTTCAAAGGTTCAAAGTTTAGTTTGGTGTCATTGATTTTGGTAAACTTGTATTAACATTTCATTTTGCATATTTCAAAAATCTAGGGCTAATCAGGAGTGCTTTGAAGAAGCGTTCTTTCCTACTTTGCAAATACTGTTTAATGCTCCTGCATCATCACCATTGTCTGAAGTTGATGTCACTAATGTTGCTGAACTGTTAGTTGATCTGACAAGACCAAGTGGACTGAATCAATGTACTAGAAATTCCCAGAATTACCTGGTATGTTGAATCTTATCAATGCAATGCGGTTTTCTTTGAGTTGTACATTTTGATCTTGATAAATGCCACAGGTTCCTAACAGTGAAGGTGGAGTAATTGATGGGCCTTCCCTTTAAAAGATCTGCTAGTATTAGACTGAGAGCCCGTGTGACGCAGTGGTTTGAGCATTGGACTATGACAGTGGAGACCAGGGTTCAATTCCCTGCTTGGCCATAGAAACCCACTGGGGGGCCTTAGGCCCATCACACACTCTCAGCCCCCAAAAACCCCATGATAGGTTCACCTTAGAGTCACCATAAGTCAGAAACAACATGAAGGGACACCACCACCACATCAACAACTGCAAGTATTAGATCCTCCTGATACTTGCAGCAGTTTGATATAATGGTGGCAGCAAAGAAATCAACTTTTCTGCCAGTTTTTCTACTGCACAGTGTCATCCAGTGGAGCTGTCTTGAATGGTTAGGGGTCTTCTGTGCTCTGCCCCACAAGGAGGGACCACAAATCTGCTGTTAAGACAACCTGTTGTGAAGAATTTGCACAATACCTTACAGATGAAATTGCTTGCATATGCTCTAACTTGGATGCTGTAGTTGATACAGGTCCAGTAAATGTAACCTTGATTTCTGTTTATCTTGTGCTGTTTAATACCTTTCAGTTTGTGCATCTTGAGGGTGTAGACAGGATCACTTGAAAGGTGAGAACCATGGCATGTGTATTGGACCCAGGCCTCTCTATAAAAGCAGCCAGAGGGGGACTGTCTGAGTGGGTAAGAGGAGTGGTTAATGCTTCATTTTTACTTGTTCAGTAAATTGTTTGAGAGTTCCTGGTAAAGAAGTTTCTGCAGTTTGATTTTAAATAGCCTGTAAAGAAGGCTTTAAGAATATATAAAGGCTGAAATGCATTTGGCTTTTTCACTAAAAAAAAATCAACCATTTTTTGAGCACCTTTGAGACGTGTCTCAAGTTTATTCTATGGATTTCACAGAATGTTCCCCCGTTTCTGCCATGCCTGAAAGAGGCTGTAGTGAGACTGTTAACTGAAACAACTCTCTCCAAACCCAACCATCTTATAGAACTGGTGGTCAGTTTCCAATATCCCTTTTTTCCGCATAGTTCTAAAATGTATATTGGGCTGCCAGTTCCAGGGATCCCTGGATGAATTGGATTATTTGGAACCATTTTGATCTGGTTACAAACCTGGTTATGGGACAAAGACAAAGTTTGTGAAGGTCACACCCATGAATGTGAAGGGAGGACTGCAGTGATCAGTCAAAAGACATATCAGGGAAAGGGATTCAGTCTGTGCTGGATGGTGTTACACTCCTGAAATCTCAGGTTCATTGTTTAGGTCTTTTCCTAGATTCAGCCAGCCAAGATAGCTAGGTTTCATCAGTGGCCATGAGTGCCCTTCTACATAGCAAATTGGTTTCCTAGCCATGTCCATTCCTGGACATCAGATCTACCTACAGTGACACCTTGATTCCATCTGTCTGCATTACTGTAATGCCCTCCATTTGTGTCTGCCTGGCTACCATATGGAAACTTCACCATGTCCCAAATGTTGCAGCCAAGCTGCTGAAAATGTCTGGTTACCCTTCTTGAAACAGCTCCACTGGCTACAGGTTCCTTTCTGGGCACAGCTCAAAGTACTGCCTATAAACCCTTATAGATTTAGGTCCTTATAAGTTAGGTCCAGACTGTCTGAAAGTATCTGTCTCCTTGTATTAACCTGCAAGAGTTTTAAGATCATCGAGGAAGGGCTTTCTCAGTCACAACATTGGCACTGATCTTTCTGGTGACACAGTCAAGGATCTTCCTAGTGCCTCCTCCAAGGCTGTGAAGTTCTTTCCCATAGGAGACTGAGCTGGCCCTCTCTACTTTTTTCTGGTCGCAGAATAAAAAATGCCTTTTTATTTATGAATTGGTTGTGAAGAATTGCCTTTTAGTGGTGTGCATATGCAATACTGCTGTTTGCTTTCAAGTTGTTTCTGACTTAACCCTCGTCTCCTCTTCCAATTGCTACACCACACTGGCCCTCAGAACACTATAGTTTTATCTTTATTGTCTTGCTTTTAAAATGCTTTTATACTCTTTGTGTTAATGGTGTTCTAATATGGTAACTTATTTAATTGTTCCTTGTGTTGGGAAAAATATTAAACAAAGGACAGATTATAGTAAAGATTTTGCAGAAAATTCTTCAAGACAGCAACATAGTTAACTTTTCTGCTGCCAAATACTACAACATTGCTTTGTCTTTTTTCAGGGTTTGACAGCTCATGATAATTTAGCAATTAAAATATGCAATGAAATTTTGAAGGATCCAAGTGCACCAGATGTCCGAATCTATGCCAAAGCTCTGAGTTCTTTAGAACTCAGGAAAGATTTTGCAAAAGATCTCCTAGTCCTGCTTGGTGACATTCTTGCAGTATGTAATAGTTTCACTTCTTTTTCTTAACATGTTTGAATATTTTAGTATGGAAAATGGACATTTAAGGTGAATAGCATTTTAATGTTTGCCAAAAAGAAGGTTTAAAAATTTAATTTAAAAGTCCAAAAAATTCTCAGTCTTATTAAATGTGCTAAGAAGGGCCAGATTGATAGTACTAATGTTACTCTTGGAGAGTAACTATGAATCTTTCTTTTGCCAAAAGAATTAATGTTAATCGAAAGTGTAGTATAGGCTCAGTTAAATGTTCTACTAAGGTTATCTTCCTTAACAGAGTTTTGTTGCCATCAGCATATTGTGATCCCACCAGTCAGGTCACATTGCTTCTTTATAGTATTATATGGGAACATGTAGAAGAGAGCCTGGTTTCATATAGATGCTTATGTTCCATATCATATGTCCTGCTGGATGCTTTCTGCCATGTAAGCTTGCTGCCATGTGTAAGAGTCTACCTGCAAATTACCTATATGCATTTGGTTGCTATAATGTAATCAGATAAGTAGGATGGGGTTAGAGAATAAAAGCAAGGAAGGAAGTGTGTCATGAGAATGAAATATTGTTAACATAACAGAGAGGACTAGGAGAAAGTCAACAACCATTCAAGGTAGAGAAAGTGGGAAAGGAACCAACCTGGGAAAGAAAATCCAATGCTTTACTAACCAATGAAAGCTTAGCAGAAGCAAATTTGTAATGCATTGTATATAAGAAAATGTAATGTTGCTGTACAATTCAACTTCTGTTGAAGTGTCAGTTTGGTACCCATGACTATCCTTTGAATAAAGTGTGAACTTCACAGTGTGTTCTTTGAAGGGTTATCCTGGACATGACGCAAAACTTGCCCATCTGTTTGTACCTCCCGAAATGGAGAGGAAGTATCTTTGCTTAAAAGAGTAAATAACAATAAAGGGGGAATGTCTCCATTGCAAAAACTGGCAACCTTCTTATTTTGAGGAAGCGTTGAAACTAAGTCCCAAGATTGTGGTGGTACATCCACCTGATCTATGCCAAAATGTTGTCCCGTTAAACCTTCAAGAACAGATTTATTTTGGATATCATCTGGCAGATATGTTCCTGAGTTAATAAAAATCTGTTCAGCAAAAGTTGAAGTCCAGGATGTTTAAAAAATGGGATAGCTTTTTAATGTGTTTTCAGTGTATTTCTGAAAATGTCTTTTTAAATTGTTTTCAGGCAGCATTTATGTATTTATAGTATTACTAATTGTTTTTTTTTGTAGCTGTTTACCATTAATAGCAATTTATTCTTTATGCTTCTTTATGTTAATGTGTTTCTTTAATCTGAGGTTACCTTGTGCTGTTGCAGGTCTAAGGTGGAAAAAAGACATGATAGGGTGTTAAAAAATGACTATTATACAACTACTTTTATAGTTAATTTCCACTTCAAAGGTTTGTTAACAACCTATATTAAAACTGCAGAAAGTGAAAGATAAAGCATGTTTAAGAATGATTGAAAAAGTGAAGAACAGCTTAAATGGGGGAAACCATATGAATGGGGACATCTCTGAAGTGTTACAGGAAACCAATCCTTCTCAAGTATCTCAAGACACTGGTGGTCTCAACATTGTACGAGACAGTGACAGAACATCTGATCCCACTGACCAGTATGGAGAAGGTAAAATAGAGAACAGACTTCAGTGTGTTTTAAACATTCTTTACATAGGGCAGAGTCTTGAATAGTCAAATCTGAAAGCTTGGTTCCCCCTCAGTTGTTGCTGGATTTCAGCTCCCAATAGACATTTCCAGTATAGCCAGTGATGAAGAACTATCATAGTTGCAGTTCAACAATATCCATGCAGCAGGAGGGTGCCTACCACCCACTGGGCCCCCATAAGTACCATTCTTTGCTAGAAATATATGGTATAAATCTAATAAATAAAAAAATGATAAGCTGTGTGTGAACAGGTTCCTGTGCACTGGCATATCATCTAGAAGCTTTACGTATGTGACAGTCATAGAGTCCTTTTAGAACAGTGGTTCTCAACCTTCCTAATGCCACGACCCTTTAATACAGTTCCTCATTTTGTGGTGACCCCCAACCATAAAATTATTTATTTATTATTTACAATGCCTCCCCCCTGCAAAGGCTGCCTCGCTGACCAGGAGCGGGGGGGGCGGGCAGGGGGGAAAGAGGAGCAGCGCGTCTCCCCTGGGAAAAAGCTCCAAGAACCCCCCCCCGTGCTCTGCTTCTGCTTCGCTCTCGTTTCCGCTGAGGGGGGCAGTGTGGGAAAAGTTTCCAGAGTGTTGACCCTGGCTGGGGGGAGGAATCCCAGCGCCTTTGTCTCTTGTGCCGGGCGCAGCTCACTCCACCCGGAAAAGCACCGCCTTGCGGCCCCCGGCCCTTCCGCAGGGCCCCCCTCCGTGGCGAGTGGGGCAGGGGCTGTGGCGAGGAGGGGGCCTGCCCCCCGTGCTGCCGCCTCCCCCCCCAAGCTGGCCCATCCCGGTAGCGGAGAAGGGGAGCGATTTCAGTCCCTTCTGAACAGGGGGCAGGAGGACGCGAGCACATGGCTTGTGCTTGCGCACCACCACTCCTGGGCCTTTTCCACACGTTACCTTATTGCGGAGGTGGGTGCCGTTCGCGCAAGCAGGTTCTT
This sequence comes from Iguana delicatissima, assembly GCA_948472985.1. Classification (NCBI taxonomy): domain Eukaryota; kingdom Metazoa; phylum Chordata; class Lepidosauria; order Squamata; family Iguanidae; genus Iguana; species Iguana delicatissima. The sequence continues at coordinate 487,311 of CAOKZL010001029.1, read as the reverse complement.
GCGCAAGGGGCTCTCTTTGCTGCTCCTTCGTCCCGCAGCTGGCTTCCTGGCCGCGTGACCGCCCCGCCCCTTCCTCCCCCAGCGCAGCCTACAGCTCCCAGGCTGCACTGTGGAAGGAAGGAAGGGGCGGTCGCATGACCAGGAAGCCAGCTGCGGGACGAAGGAGCAGCGAAGAGAGGGCACCCCCACCTCCACAACAAGGTAACATGCAGAAAAGGCCCGGGAGTGGTGGTGCGCAAGTGCGAGCCACGCACTTGCATCCTCCTGCCCCCTTTGGCAGGAGCATGTGCGGCCACACGTGCTCCCGCCAAAGGGGGCAGGAGGACACGAGCGCATGGCTCGCGCTTGCACACCACCAGCGAGGAGGGAACGGAGCCTAAGACCATCGGAAATAAGTATTTTCCGATGGTCTTAGGCGACTCCTGTGAAAGGGTCGTTCAACACCCAAAGGGGTTGCGACCCACAGGTTGAGAACCGCTGTTACAGAATTTTGGCTCCAAACCTGGGACTGTGATCTCAAACATACTTTTTGTAGGGAACAGAACCGCGCAATATGTATGCATTTATCCTCACTGCTATGAATTCTTTTACTGCTTGTTGATAAACAGAAAATAAAGAAACTGCTCAATTGATTGAAGAGAGAGAGACCACAACTACAAAGTCAAGACCTGTACAGAGCAAAGCTGTGAAAGGTACCTTTTTAAAGAAAAGATAATAATTGTTTGTGTCATGTGAGTAAGTTTTTACTTTTTGAAAACAGTGTGTAGGAACAATTTTTTTACTCTTTCGATTTTTGAAATGCTCTTTATAATCCGGTTTGTCATCAGCTATATCAATAAAACAGCAAATTCTGTTTTTTGCATAGGTCAACTAAGGGATGATAACAAATGGAGAGGTCTTACAAGGACCTTTAAAAGATGTAGGGTATTTCTTCACATACAACATTGCATTCAAAACACAAATTGGATTATGAAGTTAATTAAGTCAATGTCTATTTCTTTATTTATGCTGAATAATGCTTTCATCTGTACTCTGTATGAATAAATTATGTGCTAGGAAATCATAACTGCATGATTCTATATGTGAACAAGTTACAATGAATTCGAAAAAGAAATGAAAAATACAGGAACACTGACCTCACCCATGGTTCTCTGTGGAAGGGTTTTATTTTTGTTTTACTCAGCATATTCAGGAACAGGAATTAAAATCACTCAGTATGTGGTTTTACTTCCTGTTCCCCATCCCACTCCCTCTTCCAGTCTCCTCAGTCTAACATCTATTTTCTGAGAGTCCTCTAAGGAACATGAATCCATAGGATAAATCATCTAAGGAGCATATGCCCTTACGCTCATTTGCTACCAATCTTAATTATCAAGGGTATAGTGTAACATAAATATAAACAATAAACTGTAAGCATATGCTGCTTGATACTCCCAAAATTGTGGCAATGTATATCTGTTTTCAGACACTGTTACAGTTCATCTGGGATCAGTCTCTCTGTTCTGCTCTTTGGAAGCCCCTTAATTGAGGCCTCCAGATCATTCAGTCACTTAGGATACAGGAAGTCTCATTTTTAGTGCGTTTTGATATTCTCTCAGTGGTGATGGAGCAGCCTCAGGGGGTCTGAAAAAGGAATCTTCACGACACTTATTGTGCCAAGTACAGCAAAGGCAGTAACTCTTTCTAAAAGAAGTAAATAGTAGGGGGATAAGTTTGAAAACATGGGTGAAATAACCAACTCCACAGTTTAAGAATTCAAAGACATAGCTGTGTTGGTCTGGATCAGTATGCAAAGGTAGCTTGTAGCATCTTTGAGATTAACTGAGGAAAAGAAGTTAGTAGCATAGGCTTTTGTAGACTTAAGTCTATTTCATCAGAGGCCTCTAATGCACAAGAAATAGACTTAAGCCTACAAAAGCTTATGCAACCAATTTCTTTTTCTCAGTTAGTCTCACTGCTGCTACAGGATACCTTTACTACTTAAGGATAGCCTTGCTAAAGAAAAGAAAATTTGTTACTTTTAGGTCTGAGAGAAAAGGAAACAAAATCTGTGCCCAGAAGAAGAGATCGTAGAACTGCAGACTCTGAAAGTGAAAGGTAATTTTTTTTTTGTTTCAGCAAAGATTGTTTCTGCTATTACCCTATTTTAATTGGATGAATTAAACTCTCACACAGACTTTCAACTTACCTTTGCTTTCTCTTTCTAAGGAAGGCAACTGATTAAATAGATATCCCTAAATTAACCTGCTTGGTCATTTGTAAGCATCAGGGGTATACAGCCTATGTTTTTGGCATCAGATATGGCCCTTGGATGCTCTCTGTGAGAATGAAGGAGCTACAACTACTTTTCCCCACTGTCCAGCTGATCACCTGGGTTGTGGAGTACAACTGCTCTTTGATAGCTTCTGATTGCTGTAAAAGATCATTTTCAGTCAAAATGGTCAGTGGACAGAAGACATTTTCATCTCCCTGCTCTATAATGTGAAAGGTGAACAGCCTGCATTTCTGGGGCTCCATGTACCCTCTGTGCAGTTTTTGACACCGGGAAAACAACCCAGTTCTATTCTTCTGTGCACCTGTTCTATGCTGGGGAGTAAAAGTTGGGGGAAGGTAGAAACAAAATTGTGCTTCATATAGTCCAGTGCTAGGCAACTGTGGCAATTTTGAGGACTAATTTTCTGGTCCATATGGGCAGCCAAAAATGCCCTTCCCCAAAACCCTCACAGGGGGAAAAAAGCCAAAAACTGAAATGGCCAGAAGTTTACATCTGGTATTAAAAAACAGGTATTTTGTCATACTGAGGCCCTGCAACCTATTTAAAAGTGATTTGCTTGGACTCTTCCAAAAAGGATAATCCTTTTATTATGGCCAGAAAAAGCATGGTTCTTTTGGAAGGATCAAGAACCACTGCCAAAGAAGACATGGGGAAAAGACCCATGCTTCTCCATACTGGCACATGAGATCCTCAAATTTGCTATAGTGGCCAAGGAAGGGATTTGGGGCTGGAAGTGAGCATATGGGTAATGTGGAACGGAGCAACAAGAGCATTAGGGTAATCTGCAATCAGATAACCTGCTGTGATTGTAGACTAGGTCAAGCTGCCTAAAAGAGGAGGAAGAAGCATGAGAAGGTAGCAGGTCAAGAGGAGTGGGAAATGATGGAGGAAGAGAGTTGGAAAAGAAACGGGCACAGAGAGAGGCAGTGCCTATCAGCTGGAGAAGTAAAGGCTAAATTTTTCATATTGATTTATGATAACTGCTCAAATAATTGGAGACAGGCTCTAGTTTTAAAAGAATGGAATATGTCACCTGGATCTAATCTATATCTAATACGTATTTCTTCAGCAGTGAAGATGTTAACCAGGCTGTTTCAGTGGCAAGTTCAAGACCATCCCGCAGAGCAAAAACAGCAGCTCTTGAAAAAACTAGGAAGAATCTCTCTAAGTTTCTAGACAAAGAATGAAGTGATCGATTGAAAAGGAGACCAATGGTTGATTTCCCTGATCTCCCCTGCCTTTTTTTCCTTCAAAATGACAAGATCTCTGAATTTAGAGTTTCCAAGAGGAAATAGTTGCTCTGGTATTATCCTTTGTCTGTTCCTGACAGTTTATATTTTAAATAAATTAAACTGCAGTACCCAGTGTGGATGCTTCAGAACAAAATTTTAATATTAACCACCTAGCTTAATTCAAAGCTGCATCACAATTCCTGTATATGGAAAGCTTTGCCATGCAAAATGTATTTCATCTTGCAAAATACACACATGCAATTGAAAGTAGACTTTTAAAAGAATAAAATGTACTGTATTTGCCAATGTATAGGATGCACTCCCCCCCCCCGAAAAATACTGTTTGAAAATGAGGTGCATCTTATAGGCTGGTGTGTCTTACATGCTGGCAAAAACAGTATTTGGTGGTGCATATAATCCTTAATGATAACCTTTAATGTGTGAAGATTATTTTGGTTTCGGAAAAGGTGGTTCCCTTATTTTAAAGAAAAGATGATGAATTAGGTTGGCACATACTTGGTAGAATGTGTCTGGTTTTAGAATTCTAGCAATATCAATAGTTCTCTTCCTTTCTTTTTTAAAATCCCAAATGTTATCCATATCTGATACATACTTCAGCTACTCCCAGTCTGTAGAATTCCCATGCAAAAGAGGCTAGGGTGGCCCTTTCCTTGTTGTGCTTCTGCCAGTGTTGGGTGTTATACTTTTTATTGATGTGTTTTTAATTGGTTTTTAATTCAACAGTTCTGAAATATAATACCTTTTCTGCTTTTATTTATATTGTAATCTTCTGAACTGCCTTAAGCCTCAGTTTGGGGAGAAAGGCAAGAAATAAATCAATAAAGTAAGGCTAATATAAGTTTGTGGTTTAGAGTATTGATACCTTTGTCAACGATGGGGCTCCAGAGCTACTTAAGCATTTGTCCCCTAACTTTAAGGTTTCAGTTAGAATTTAAGACACAGCTGAGGAGGGAGGGATAGGAAGGTGGGAGAAGGGAATTAAATTCAATACTTGTCATTAGGGCCATGCAACTGATTGAGCTGAATAACAAAATTAATTGGGCTCATTGAGCCTGATTTGTAGAAACTGCCAATTGGAATGGATTGACCCATGTTGAAGCTGAAGCAGAACGACACTGAAGAGGTTTGGATCTATTAAAAATAAGTAGGAAAAAGCCACTTGACTATGACACAAGTCTTGTGGATGTCTTAAACATGTGTAAACTTCTCTGCAGAAAAAGCTGGACATTTTCATCCAGCGTGGAACATCAGCAATTCAAAGTTCTGGAACTGGAGTTGCATATATGGTGTCATAATGCATGCACTAGTACATTGTGCATTGCACATGGACATGCATCTGTTTACATCTTTGGTATGTTTGTTCAGTTGTGAAACTTTGCTGGGCAACATAACTCTCCGCATGTGGAGAGCTACATTACACAATCCCAATGTAGCATTTTGGCCTATGGAAAGAATGAAGATAATACAACACAGTGGTGGAAGAGGGAAGCTAGGCTTTGCTCAATGATAAACCTGTGCAGTCTGCCCAAGAATCTCACTAGCACTCTCTCCAGTCACAATGCTTATGGGATGAGATTATTTGAAGTTACATAATTATCTTCTGGTGATTCTATTCTGTATTGGAAGCATATCATTACTGTGATACAGATTGGGTGACTTGATTTATCATCTGAGTTGGTCTTTCTGACCTTTCATTGTTTTCAATTGTTTTCTTGAATAGTCTGTTTTAAATATGTTAATTTGACTTGTTAATTTGACTGTTGAATGACTCCACCCCTACCCCCAGCTTCTCTTAGTTGTTTTTAAAACACCAGGCAATCTGAGTCTCTATGCATAAGATAAGAGCTTTATTTGGTCTACCGTGAGGTGGGAGCAGATCTCAGGATTTCTGCCTTCACTGTAGGCAGCAAATGAGCATGGGTATGAACCATCTCACAGAACCAGCAACTGCTGCAACACATTTACAGACAGCACCAAACATTCTTGCTGGAGGCAGAGGTGGATGAAACATTTGGACAGCCAAACTGAAATATTTGGCAGGATTGTGATGGCAACAGCAGCTCTCAGCCCTCCTCCCCTACAAGAGGCTTGTAAGCAGACGTTTCTGGAAGAGATGGTGGGGAGCAGGAGAGTGGGAAGCCATGACAGAGAGGTTTACAGTATTGTTCCAGATCACCAGATGTCTTAAGGGGCAAGAAGAAGATCAAATCAGTTGGCCAGCTGGTAATGAAGCTAGCTCTGATGCCTTCTGCACTTCCTTACGCCACCATTTGGTTTGATGGTAGAATAAAACATCTTCAAGGATGATATATTTTCATTAATGTATCTTAAACTTTTAACAGTGTAGCTGGCAGGTGCACCAGGACAGTGTCAGGGCAAAAGAAGCATAAAATTAATTGCCAGGATTGAGGTGTTGATACTCACTGAATATTCTTGGTTGTGCAAAAGAGCAAAACCTCTTGGATAATATCCCAACACATCAGTTTCCAAGGCAAGATTCATGTCTTTTCCATCATTTCCATTGACTTCTTCTGCCTTTGTTGGTTCATTATGTAGCCTTGCCCAACAAGAACTTAAAAGACAGATACAACATTACAAAAGAAAGGAAGAAGTAAAATATGGAGTCCCACACTTTGCAGCCTTATTGCAGCCACGTATCTAGGTAGGGGTGAATTAGCCCTCTTCATGGCCAAAAATGAATATTCATGGTAAGTACCAAAGCTTCATTATCTGGAGTGAGCAGAAGATTAATCCACAACCTCTTAACTTCTCTCAGTTTTGGATAGGTGCCTCAGTGCCTCAAAACTGCAGAACCTGATGAACAATGCTGCCTCAGCAGACTGATATTTTATAGTGTCTCTGTATGGAAGGCTGTTTCCATCCTACTCCATTACATCTTTGAGGAATGTGCAAACCTCGTATGTTTAATTTGTTGCCATAGTTCTGGAAGAGTGAGCCTAAACATTCTCAGGCCTTGGCTTCTGAACAATGTAATAGCACAAAAATAGGCACACCTTATCCCTTTCATTTGTTTTCACGCCCAGTTTCCCATGGATCATGGACTGTAGGAAATAAACAAAGCTCTGTCTGAAAGCATTAGTTCTCAGAATATACGTTTTTATTGTTCTTACATCTAGCTTGTGTCATCTTTTCTGTTACAGAAGAATCATAGAGTTGGAAGGGGCCCTAAAGGTCATCAGATCTGATACCCTGCTCAGTGTAGAAGAAATGGCTTTCAGTAATAGGTAGGCAAATGCAAAGTATAAGTGTAAGCTGCTGCCAATAATGTTCTAGGGAAGAAAGTTGGATCTATCGTCAAAGTTAGTTTATCTTCTGTAAGATGGCCAAAATTTTCATTTACAGCACAGGTGACTGTCATCAGCAAAAACACATTGAAGCTCCACAGTCAGCCTGACACAGTGGTTCAAAAGGTACTCCTGATAATACAGTGCATACTACATTTAAATCACACACTGGGAATCTGCAACATCCTAGAAACTTACAAAATTGCTCCTCAAATGTGGATGTGCTAATAGTTTGAGCCCATCCACATCAAGTATCATTGACCAGTCAGCAGTCTGATTCTTTAACATGTTAGGATGCAAGCCCTTGGAAATTCCATCTTGCAAAAAGTTTGAAACTTCTTTAATTCTTATTGCTGACATATTGCATCACAACTTAAATGCTATTTCATATATTCTTTGATTCCTTCTTTGATACCAAGGTTGTTTATATCACAGAAGAGAATAATCTAGTTGAATAAGTTGATTACATTCAACACCCACACAATCAGGAAAGAATCGATGAGCAATCGGACCTAGCGGCAGTAGGTCTTGGCCTTAAGAGGTAATTGAATTAGAGGTATCTCTGTCATCTGAATCTGTTGTGGAAATGAAATCAGGCCAGTAGGGGGTTACTAATGCAGCTTCCGTTTTCCCTGATGTTATTTTCTAGATTACTTTTTCAAAAATTGGAGTTTGGGTGGAATGTGTAATGGTATCTCTTTTGGCCATGCCCTTACTAAAGTGTCATGACCCTCTGCTGTTGGTGTAGAGACTTCACTCGATGTCATAATGTGGATGCCTTCTCCATCAGTCCCTGAAAACAAGATTCCCCCTTGTTTGCACATGCTTCCCACCAATCCTCTTTACAAACTTCAGAAGTGATAGCCTCACTCCTCTCAATTCCAGAGAATTCATGCTGTGATTCGTCTTTGACCACTGACCTTAAACTGAATTTTGAGTGAAAACCTGTTGAGCTTGCAATGGTGGTTGTGACAATCTTTTTTTACATGAATGAAGGAAACACCTCTGAACACGCTCCCTGAATCCACCAGTGCAGTTCCTCTTTCACATTCCTCAGAGTTTTCATCAGACTTCTTTTTCATGATTGCCATCTGATGTGATCTCAGTAGCAATATGAGTTCTCCTGTGTGTAGCCACTCCCATAGCAATAAGTGAATTGTTGATCTTAATAGCCCCAAAATCTTTTCTAAGTGCATTAAATCTGCCATTTTAATCACTAACAGTTTCTGTATTTTCGTCTTTATTTTTCCCTTCTCTTAACTCTCAGATGTGTCTGTCTCTGTCATCTGTCTCTACCTGTGAATGACTTTGTTAGATGATTCTTATTTAGATTTATGAGAAATCTATACCATTGAGTTATTTTGAGATTCTTTTCTGTCTTGCATCTGCTCTCTGCTTTCAAAATGATATCTTGATTATAAAAATAATTTAATTCCTTGCTGCCTCAAATATGCCACTGACGAAGCTAAAATTTTTATGCAGACCTCTGGATCTGATGCCAGGTTGAAGGTAAGAATCCTGAACTGATAGTGGTGATCTTGACACTGAAATGCAGAAACCTCCCATAAGTTGTTGCCATTGGAAAATATACTTTCAGCAAACTGATTGATGCCTATTTTTCCTCTAGATTGCCTTGAGGGACTCCTTTTTGATTTTTTTTTAATTTCATATAGCCATTTAAATATTTCAGATCCAAAATAGGGTAAAAATCCTTGCAGTGTTTCAAGACAATGAGGAAAATGGACTAAATTCTATAAAACCTTTGAGAGATAGGAATTTGTTCAATTTGAAGAAGATACTGTCTCTCTCCAAATACAATGTGCTGTTTTAATTGGAACTGGAGAAGAAAAATAACATATCTCTTGGTCTTTTTGCAAGTAGCATGTTGTAATCTTGGCAAACAACTTGCAACACTCATTGATCTGTTGTTGCTGTTGCCCAGCAATACCCAAAAAACAATGCTCCCTACTGGAAGTACGTCAAAGTCAAAATTGTAATTGCCATTTCTATTTATTTGGCAATTCCTTTTTCAGTTGCTGCTGACCCTGTTCCCTAAATTGGTCAAAGTAATATGAACTCTGTCTTTGTCTTCCATAACCTCATCTTCCTTGAAAAAAGCCAGAGTTATCAAATTAGTTTAAAGAATTCCTAAATGACTTCTTGTCAAGTTCTCTCTTTTGATTAGTTTGCAATGCTGCTTTTTGTTTTCAGTATCAATGAAAACTTTTTCTAAGTCTTCATCTCCAAAAGGAGACAACCTGAAAATGGAGCACTTGCAAGATTAGCATGATATTTTAAATTTGTGCACCGGTGGTGCAGCCACAAGGACCTGCCAATATTTGAAGCTGCCATTGAATAAACAGCGAAAAAGTGGAAAATTGCTAGTGGCATCTGTTACAAACAAGCATTTTATAGATCTTATTCAGTGCACTCTGCAGAGTGTGCACTTACATCTGCTTCCTCTACAATGCTTTGAATGCACAAAAACACTGCTTATGAGAACACTGATGCTGTCACAGCTCTTACTGATCCAGCTAAAGCAACATCTGATTTCTTTAATGCTATGTCTCCCTGCTTCTCATTATTATCTTTACATACAGGATCACCCTTTAGATGCTAGGACTTCTGAAACTATAGCACCAAACAGCACATCCACCAGTGGCATAGCCACTTGCTTTTCAAATGCATTTTTGAGAAATGCCCAACAAACATTTTGTATTTACTGGGGCTTCCCATTCCCTCTTAATCAATTCCTCAAATGCTCCTGGCATTGCTAGTTCCTTAATCCTAGGTCTTGGTTTTCTAAGAAGAAAGCTATCTGACCTACCTTGACCTTCCCGTTCTTTTATTAAGAGTTACTTGAATGTTACAATGGTAAAGTTTTTGTTACTTTCCTTATCAAGGTGTAGTAGTCTTCAGCTGAGTACTACCTATGTGATTCTATCTCATCATTTACTTCAGCATCAGAGGAATAATCCCTCTCACTCTCTTCACCTTCTCTCTCTGCTAAGTCATATTTACTAAACTCTTCATTGAATGTTTGGAGGGATCAGAGTCAGAATTTTCATGTGTATTCCTTCATGAAGAAATTATCTGGCATTTTAATGCTGACATTCTTAAATTACCAGCATGCTTAGACTTACTCTTGCCTTTCTTGTTTTCATTCCTATCCTCAATAACATTGCCAAGTGAAGTGGCAATTTTCACTCACTGCAGTTTGCTCTGTTGAAGTGCTATTGTTTACATTGATGTGATTTTGTTTAGTTGCTATTTGATCTGTTTACTTTCATGCATTAAATACATGGATTACTTTCATGCATTAAATGAAATCAAGATTGAGCTTTTTTTTTGTTGCCACTTTAAGATTTTATTGAATCCATTAAATTCATTAGATTGCTGTTACTTAAAGTGCCGCTTAAAACTGATTGCCCAGTAGATGACACTGACTTAGGCATAGTTTTCTCAGTTACCTATTAATCAAGTCTCTTAACTAGTAAATGGATTCCTTGTAAATCACATTGTTCCCTCAAATTCATTGAACATAGAGTGAAAATGAATTGTTGCTGAGAGGACATAGCAGGCTGTTAGTAGAAGATGCTGAACAAACTGATTGTAAATATTGAATAAAAACTTATGTCAGGAAATGAACTAGGAGCATTCCTACTGTCAGCTTCCCTGCCAGTGTGAATGGATTGTTCTGTCAACATTCTGCCTGGTTTCATGTGCACAGGCAGGCTTCATTGATTGCTCAGCTGGTGGTTTCTGAGCACTCTAGCTTTACCTGTTGCCTTAGAATCTCTTCCCCCCAAAAAACTTCCCTCTCTAAAAAAAAATCAAAAAAAAATCTGTTTTTCAACATGGTAGATACCAACTATGGGCAGTATTTCCCCCCCTGATATATGAACTCATTATTCCTTTTGTAACTCCTCTCCTAAATCCTTCCCTTTACTCCTCTTAACCCTTCCCATTTCTCCACTTCTAACATTTCTTACCTCTCATCCAGCTCTTTCCACTATACCAAACCAGACAAGTTTTCTCTCATTGTCCTGCTGTGTCACTTTCTTTTCTACTGCAGTATTTTGTTTTTGAAGCTGCTTTGGAGTTACTTCAGCCAAGCCCGCCAAGCTGTTTGCACTGGAGCTGCAAATTTTTCTAAGTAATGCTTTCACTGATTGGTCAGAGGCCTGCTCATGTGCTGCCAATGACTGATTTTTTTATTGCCCAGTCAAATGAGTGTTTGCCTGGGCTGGCTCCTAGTTCTGGTTGACCAACTTTTTTTTCTTGGTAAAGCCACTGATTTTTCCTCATTCATTGATAAAGCTTCTGCAGCTTTTTTTTTTTTTGGCTAAATCTATTACATTTTTTTTTCAGAAGGGGAGAACTGAAATTCTGGAAATGGGAAGAGTGGAGAGAAAATTAAAAGTATGTGATAAAAGCAAGTAGTTGAAAACAATGAAGTTAGCAAAATGAGTAGTAAATGGAGAAATCATTGAGCCATATCTAGTTGGCAGGGTAGGATGGGAAAAACTGAGAGGGAAGGAGGATCAATGCAAATAACAGAAAATTTGTGACTGCCTCTTCAAAAGTTGGTGCATGGGCATATTAACTGAAGAAGTTGTAGATTGTCCTCTGCATACTCCAGAGAATGAGCAGTCAACAACAGCATTTAAAATTTGTTTTTGCTCTGTGGCAGATTTTACAGGTGGCTAGCTCCGAATCCCTTGGACTTACTTGTTTGCAGTTGGGTTGATTTAATCCCTTCCTTAAGGCCTTACTTTGCTTCCAAATTTTATTTGGATGGGTGAAAAAAAACATAAAAAGTCCCATTTGGGGTCAGGCTTGATTCAGTCCAAACTGAGGTTTGATCAACAGTTGTTCTTGGCCTTTGGCCATCCACATGATTTGGACTTCAACTCAAGGAATCCATGAGATCAGCTCTTGTGGCTGGGGCTTCTGGAATTTGAAATCCAAAGCATCTTGAGTACCACCTGGTGCTTTTCTTTGTGCTTTCATCCCTTTATTTAATTATGAAATCCAACTAAAGTAAATCCTTTAAATAAATGACATTTATATGAATGTTGATCAGCAATTTTCCATTAGTTGGATGGGTCTACTCTACTTGGGAACTACCATTTGTATTTAGACTTGTGGCACTCATTTGGGGTTAGGCCATGCAGAATCAGTCTAGAAACTTCTAGAGTTGAACAATAGTTGGGATAAAAACCCACCCATCTCCTCCAGTACTTATTATATAGAATATTCTCTCAGATTAGCATGCCTGTATGGTGGTGCAATAGCCATCTTTGTGGGAGAAAAGAAGGGAAGGAAAAAATAGCCAGTACTGAGGACTTTTTAAAAAAATCAATGCTTAAAACATGGGGAAACTAAGTTATGAACAGATGATGTGACCCGCTTGCAGAATGAGCAGACATGACATCTACATGATGACTTCGGCCTTCATGGTGTCAGGGATCATCCTTATTCTTTCAGGTAATGCAGTACCTGGTCTTATACAATGGGGCTGGGCTAGAATATAGTGATTGTCCATTACTGGTGGGATGCTAGAAGCAGACTGCCTTGGAAAGTGGATGGAATTCTCATTTACTACACCAGCCATCTTTTGGAAACTGGCAGGGAAGAGAGTATAATCACCTCAAGACAATTTCAGTTATGTACAAAAGAATATTCATTAGAAGTCCAGTTTCTTAACAAGATTCTAGAAGTATGGGTAGTGGGTTTATTTTAAAACAGATACAGAACAAATAGTGAGTATTAGGATGACTAGCTATATTTATTGTTCATTCTGGCTGTATGTTACAGAACATTCCATTTTCAAGAAAATGTAATGATGAGGAAAATTTTTACTATGAACCTGATACTAACTTGTGAGTAGCTATGTACAGAATTGTGCTGTGAGCATCAGGTGATATATAACTAAATTTTGGGCAGCTCAACCACTTAAAACCAAACCAATTTTTTAAAAAAGATAAAAGCAACAGCAGGTAGTTTACAACCGTTTTACTCTGAATTTGATGTAACTTCCTAGAAATTGTCACCCCACCACCAAACACTTAGTAAAATGTTGATAAAGTGAAGGCTTGTTAAATGACTCCTTAAGAGTTTGTTTCCTTTACAATCAATGGCCTTTGAGAATTTAAAAAAAACTGACACAGATGTTTCATAGAATAAATGAAAAATATGATTTAGAAAGCATACAATATGTTCTGATAATTACAATTTGCATGATTTAAAAAACCCTTTGCATTTTATACAGCTTTGCACCAAGGTAAACTATTGAATTCATGGAAAACTTTTACACATCACATTACATAAATATATTAACATCTGTGCACAAATTAAAACAAAAGAGAATATATAATTAGAGGCAAAAAGATAGAAAAATTACAACATACTGTTAAAAAGACAGTATTTGATTCTTATATGACGTATACTGAAGCTGTTTCGTGTATGTACATGCAAAAAGATACAGCCAATGAATAATGTGCATGGTTTACTACAAAGCTATAACACCAGAATGTTGTTTCTTAAAAAAAAATGCACACAATGTACAAAACAATAGTGCAAGAAGAGCTGAAAACTACTCGTTCTCTTCATTTTTGAGCTTTTGGTTAAAAACTATATAGCTGACCAGAGATGCTGTTGCAGAACTTAGCTTCAAATCCATGGGGTATATTTAAGGCACATCATTATTTTCAAAAGTTGGTTGGTTATCATTTGTGTCAAATATATTCCAGTTCTCAGTAACTTTTCACTTGTAGAAGTAGTTTTAGGAGGAAAGCTCAATTTACAAAATAGCAAAACTCAAAGTAGACAAATGTGACTTTTATTGCATTGTCTAAAAACAAGCTAAAAACATCTTGACTTTTATTCCCATTGGCTTTTCAAAGAGCTGTGCTAGTAGAACATAGTCTTTTTTAGGCTGAGCTTTGTCAGTATGCAACATGCCCTACTTGGACAAAATTATAAAGTTGTATTTTGCCAGTGAAAATAGGCTTTTCACAAGTGGTTAACTCTGGTGTTCTATATTGGATGAACTTGAGAGACTGTAATTCTAGTGGTTTTGAGCATAATTTCAATCATTCTCAAACTAGAGAAAGTTGAAAATCAGGTTTTCTAGAAGCAAAAACCTATTACAGTAGAGTCTCGGTTATCCAACTTAAACGGGCAGGTGGAGGGTCGGATAACCGAAATATCAGATTAGCCAGAGGCCCGTGGTGGCCGCCATTTGGGGGGCGTGTCTGGGGTGCGGAAATGCCTACAGCCACGCCCCCAGGCAGCCGCAACGTCGGTTAATCCGGAAGGTCAGATAACCGGGACTCTACTGTATCTACCTCTGCTGGTCAGCATTCTTCAGTTAGTTCAAGACTGCTTGTATTAGTTCACCCAGGTCCTAGACAGTGTTCAACAATATCCATAGCTCAACCACGTTCTTAAGGTTGTGAGTGTCTCGATGAATGCAGTGGAACTAAAATAATTTTCATTGTATGTATAACCTGCCTTCCTTCTATGATGGAACTCAGGGTGACATGCAGTGCACATTGGAATTCCCTCCCATCGAGTTACTTATCAGGCCTGACCTAGAGAACCTAGAGCGGTGCATAGCACTGCTACTCAATACAGGCCATTTCGGCACTTTGAGGCCCCTCCCTAAACTGCAAACCAAAACCCCAGGATTCCACAGGATGTTGAAATTGGAATAATAGCACTATAACAATCTAGTGCAGAAATGGCCACAGTTGTGGAACTCCCTCCTGAGAGAGGGCAGGTTGCCCCCCCCCGCTCTGCATTACACGGCCAGTAAAGAGTCTTCTGTTGTGTCAAAGGTTCTAACTTTTTTGTGTACTATTTAATTTTAATTGCACATTGTAAAATGTATTATATGGTTTGGTTGTGGTTTGTGAAATTCTAATGTTTTTACTGTACAACACCTAGGCACAGGGTATGATTTTATAAGTGCAAATAATAAATTTATAATATTTATATTTATAAATATGTATGTAAAATAAATCTAGGGTATTTTGCTTTTGGTATTGCAAGCACAGAGCCTGTCCTGACAGTGCCTCTCTTTTTTAAAATTGTCTGTTGATGATACCTCACCTTTACCATGGTGGTTTGAGCTGCTGGAAGTAGCTCAGAGAGGAAGAGAATGATTAAGCTCTCTTTGCAACTAATTTAAGTTGCATGGACTGATGATATGAGAGTTCATTTCTTGAATGTGACTGCTGCAGATTTTCCAGCTGTCCTATGGAAAGGTCAATTGTATCACTTCTATTTACTTAAGAACAGTAAAAACTGAAGCTCAGCTGGAACTGAGGAATGTGAATGTAGGTCAAAGGCCTGGATATCTTTAGGCAATGATCAAGTGCGTTTTAAAAATGCATCTCTACTTATCTACAGCCCAGGTGGCATAAATGCATTAAGTGGTCTCTAAACTACATTGGGTAGTTGAGCCCAAAGGCTGTAAATACAAATCCCCAGTGGTTAAAAATAAAATGCATCTCTACATAACTTCTTCTAGCACATTTTCCCAGTGCATTACTGACGTGCTGTGCTCCAAAGAGACCTCAATGGCAGAGTACAAATAAGGAGAAAGAGAGAAAAGTTCAAACACTGAAGAATGCCCAAGAAAGAGAATCCACAGGACAGCTGTTCTTGTATCAGCACCTCCCGTTGAGTTAAAACTAATAAAAACCCATTGTTTATGCCAGACATTGGATTCATCAGGGGAAGGTAAGGGACACAATTTGGATAGAGGTTAAGTCTATGCCTACTTTCTCTCAGATGCTTTGCTTTTTCTATGATGAAAGGAGTTCCTTGGGGGAACAAGTACTGCAATATGGAGTAATGGGGCACACATCCCCTTACTAAGATCCCCACTTCCGGTTGCTGTGCACTTTTGATTTCTTCTAACAACACCTGCATCGAGTCTAATGTCTATTGAAAACTGCAACTGAATAAATCAGTGGCAGAACTGATAATTGTAATTGTAATACAAATCCAACATATGAGATGCAAACTATTAGCCCAAGTGCACGCTCAGAAAAGATGTCACTCCAAAATATAGGAATTTACTAGAGGAAACTGCCCAAACTTGTATAATTTCATACATCTGTCATGAATGACTATGTGTTTGCCATTTGGCAGGATGCTAACAGCAACCATCAAGTAAGCCAAACTAATTGCAGTTCTTCCCTTTAAAAACACGGCTTTCTATTATTTTCAAAATATATTGGCTGTGGTTGATAATCAGAGAAAACATGTCTTTGTAAGTATGTGTGCACATGCTCTGATAGCCCTTCAGGAAAATCCAAAGCTAAAAACTCTGGGAAAGATATTAGCTATATCCCACTCTGCTTATTTTAAACAAATACACATTAATCATGTTAAGCCGCCAATGTCAACAGGGCTGGAGCCATAATCTGCATTTGTGGACAGGCGGATTCCTCTTCTGTAAGGTGCCACTATTGTATTCATGGATCTCCCCTCATCTGCACACACCACAGATTACTATATGGAACAGTGTCCTCCCTTATAAAGTAGTAGTAGTAATTTCATGGAGTGGGAGGAGCTGAGGTGTGTGCAAGTCTGATTGCACAAACTTAGTTGACCAATTGTCCAATTCTCAAGCATATTTATTAGTCTGAATATTTAAACTGTGATTTAAGATACTGTGAACTAGTTTTAGATTTCAAAGAGGCAGAACTAAACTCTTCTGAATAAATAAGACCAATACCGCCCCATTCTCCCATTTCTTCTCTCACCAATTATATGCTACATTAGTCAGTGGTCTCAATACAGTCTTTTCCAAGGTAGTGCAACCACTTACTATTTAAAAACAAAAACAAAACAAACTTCTCTTAAGTTTTCATATTCACTGGTCCCCGAATGTCTCCATGAGTTTGCAGTCATATCTATGGGAGAAGACATCTGGGGAGAGGAACCAAGCAAACAGAAGCACTGTCTTCTTATATTGATTTAGATTCTAGGTACAACTAGATTCTTTGGTAACTGGCTTAATTTTCTTTCAGTTTGTTCATCACTTGGTTTATTTCTCAGGACTTGGATCATGGGAAACTTTCAACTAACAACAAGACTATTAATGACTCGATTCAATGGTTTGATAGGTTGGTGCATTCACTTGGCAGAGTGAGACCAGAAGAGTTGCCTTGGAAGATGGGCTGTTGCTCATGAGACACAAGTGTTGGCATCACATGATGTTAGGCTTGTCTGGCTTTCTCAGCTTGATCATCTTGTTCATTGATCAAGTTTCATGTCCTTCGGCTCTGACAGTGAATATAGCAGAGGCTGTTTGCAGATCTTACACAAATACTTTTTTCCCCTAAGTGTTGCTGAGGCTTCTTGCTGATTTTTAATTTCAAATTTCTGGTTTATTTATCATGTTTAACAGATTCTGCCCAGTGACTGTGCAGCCTTTGAGCATGAGTATTTATTCTGTTGAGAGTTTAGGCCATCCTCTCTTTTAAAAACATGTTTGCATTTGCCTCCTTTTAATATATCTACATGTTATTATTTTAAATCAGAGTGGTCATCTCTGTCTTTTTATCTGTAATGAGAACTTCTTTTCATGTTTTTTTAATAGTGATTTGTCTTTTTTATTGTTTGGGGTGAGATTTGTCATTTGTGAGATTCTGTTCATTTCAGTTTTTTAAACTTTTGTTCTGTTCATACTAGTGAATATCAAATTGTATGTAATTTTCTACTACTGTTAATGGTTATTATTGTATACCTTGTAAGTTCTTTTCAATGATATTATTTTAAGGTTAACCTGATCTTTTACCCCATTTTGGCTGATTATCTAGATTTATTTTGTATTTTGGGAAGTTTCAGGGAGTCAAGGGAAGCAAGCCACTGTGGTTTGGGCACATTTGGGATGGTTTTGGAGCACAAACTCACCCCAAAATTGACCTAAATACTTTCTTAAAATAAAAAAAATAATAGTTGGGGGGGCTTGGGAGGAATTTGGGGAACACAACTTGGGGCTGCGAAAGGCTGCCTGTGGCCCATGGGCTCATTTTGCCCATGCTTGATGTATAGACTGTTGGAGACATTTATATGTCTTATGCATCCAATCAGGTTAAAAGTGTTGTTATTTTGATATGTAAACATGTTTCTTTCTACATTCTGTGAGTGATAAATGATTCTGAAAGTTATTCCTTATTTTGGTGGTGATATGTGCTAACACTATTATTGTTTAGGTCCTAATCTAGCCTAATTTTGATTGTCCAATTATATTTAATCAATTTGGCAAAGATTACACATGCTTATTTACTGGGCTTTGGCAGAGTTTGATGATATTTTAGATACAATCCTTGCTAAGAGAGTGCAACCACAAGATAGACTTAAAGCAAGTATTGCTGAATTAGCTTTAATTGCTCCCTGATACATTTTACATCCAACTGACAAGAGTTTGCATTTTCATTTCATCTGTGCATCAAACACCTTTTCAATTAGATTATTTCCTAATTTCAATTTCTTTGATGGTTCAAATTACAAAATGTAACATAAAGGCGAGGATAATTTCTGATCATGCTGTTATTTAAGTTCAGTTTCCAGATTGGGACAGGGACCTGGCCTTTGGCCTTTTAATATTTCCCATCTTTCCAAAGAAACCTTCAAAACTTGGATGGCTGCTGACCAAGTGGATTCTTTAAATCAATGGGGGTTCCGTTAGTATGGATGACTGAATGAGAAACCTACAAGGCTCTTATAAAGAGAGAAGATCATTGTTTATGCCTCTCAGAGGAAGCTTAAATGTAATGAAAGGAATTGCTTTGAAAAATAAGCTGAAATATTCTTTCATAAGATACTGAAAGAGCCTTTGATAAAATATATTGGTAATTCATCTTCACTACATTAGCATAATTTTTGAAATGGGTTATAATTCTTCATTCAACTCCAAGATGTGGGTGCTTACTAATGTATGTTTTCTGCACAAAGAGTATTGTTCCCTTTCTCCTCATATATTTGAGCTATAGCACAGGCCAAAGGGTCCTAAACATAAGATAGAATAGTAATATTCATGATTCTTCAGAATGTTTATTCTTTGGTCAGATAAAATTTACTTTTCATTTTATCAGTCTCAAACATACAGGTAATTAATGTTTTTGCAGATCAATCAATTAATTGTGCCATTAATTGATCAAAATCAGTGTAGAAACCAATGGGAGACAATATGTCACTTTTTATTTGCTGAATGACTGTTCCAGTGCTGCCTCGATGTCATTATTTATCATAGAATATTAATCTCTAGGGATATGTTTGTATTATTGTGCTAAATTTTAATAAATTGATTGTAACATGTCTTTGGACCAAGTCTGGTAAAGTTAAAAATGAGTATTAAACCTCAGATTGTTAAATATTGCCTAGTTGTGTTGATCACTTTTTTGTTCAGTTTGCTTTCAGAAATTCTTACAGAGAAGTATTTTTTGTCAGCTAATAACTATGATATAAGAATCTTGGCTACACTATTTTGTCTAATCAATAGACTGGGGTTCTATACTTACTGTTTGTATGGATCTTAAGTTGTGACTTGCCCAGCAAAAAATTATATTCCACTATGTTGGGCACCATAAATCCTTTTCAATATTTCAAAAATATTTTAATTTTAATTTTTAAATTGATTTAAATTAAAATAATTTAATATTTTCAATATTAATTAAAAATTAAGTGTTCCTAATGTTGGTGTTGTAAATCACTTGGTGCATCTTTTAAACAGCAATCTGGCTATGCCCAACTACAACAGTTTTTGGATTTCAGAATTCAAAGTCAGCTTGAATTTGGAATATGCTTTCCAGTTATCTGCCTGTATTTAAGAAAGTAACGGGCAAACAGTGGGAATAAATTTTTCATACCTTTATTATGGGTAAAAGACCTATGTTCTAACACTGGGAAAAAAGTATACCTCCTATTATTCAATTATCGAGGAATTTACTTACAACCCTTTCAACATTCAAAGGTGTGTCATATATAGACAGCAGCTCTATGTGGATATCTTTGAAAATGTTCACGCCTATAACTGAAGTTTATACATATTTTTTTCTTCCACTATTGAATTTGTTCTTATTCTGTGTGATTTTAGTTTTGTTTTCCTTCTCTTTCCTTATATCTGTGCATCTTGTGCTTCTGAAATCTGCCAAAAACCACTCTCCTGGGGAAAAAGAATGCAATCAAGGCAATTCTCTCCTTCCCTACCAATAATAGGTCCAAAAAGAGAAGGGATGCTGTCAACGAGCAGTACTGGTTTGTGGAGTCAGAACGTGGGGTGCACATGTAGAAACTGCAGGGCAGTAACACAAAGGAACCAACATTTTTAAAAGGTATAAACATGCCTTTTTCACTACAGTTGGCATAATTATAGTGCAAAGGTTTTACATAGCTCTGCTAGAACAGATATTGTAGAAAGCAACTGTTAATGGATTTACCCTACAGTTACTTTTGCCAGCTGTAACTTTGCACTACTCTGTCTATTCTATTTATATTGTATCATTACAAGTCATTAAAATTTTCTGGCACATTTATATATTTATTTAAAATATAATTTGAAAAATGAGTAGATGAACACAACTACAGACTTCTTTTAAGAAATACCTGCTATTATTATATGCTATAGAATTTCCCATGATTTTTTTTAAAAAAGTAATCAGTTTATCAAGCAAAGCTAAACCATACACTGTATCTGTCAAGTACGAAAGAAGCATCCAAATAATATACCTGTGTGTAAACTTCTCCTTACTACAGTTTCTTGGCACTCCCCTAGAGATACTTCAGACTGGGAAGAAAGAGTAGAAATGCAAACTACACCATGAGTCCAGCTATACATGATTGTCTTTGCTAGTTATAGGCCTCACAAGTCTGGTTCTAGAAGCGGGCAAGAGAAAGGAATATTTCAATCTCCATGGAAGATTGTTCTCTTTCCCTTGAGCCTAAACTTTTTCAAAGCTAAACTTTTGGAGTTTAGTATAATCCACCAAGTGTCCCAAAAACACGATGAAATACAGAATGTGATGTTGGTACTCACTGTGAATAGTCACTCTTGAGAATATGCAGAGGAGCAGTCCTTTGTAATATGGATTGCACCCTCTCTTGGCCAGTTGCAGATGTAAGACTTATATGATCTTTCTTTAGTTATGAGCACTGTCTTTTTTCTCCATTCCTTGGTTTTATTATATAACCTTCATACAGAAAAGTATAGAAACATGAATATAAGCAAGAACGAAGAAAGAAACCTAACCTCACCCACCTTCATGGCAGTCACATATACTAGATGGAAGTCATAATGAAAGAAAAAACACATGACTCCTGCCCTCTGGAAGTGGTATGAGAAGATGTAAGCAGATGATTATGGACTGTTCTTCTGCACCATGAATGTAACTGATTATTGGATGCATGGTTTGGTTTATTATTGGAAGCTACTACAAACCCTACTATTTCAAGCTACACTTAACTCATCACCAGCAGATAATATCAACTCCAGCTCCTTCTGTTACACATCATATTTTGTTGAACAAATGTCTCAGAGACCACTGCAGGAGATCTCTGGGTAGAAGCAGGCTGTTGCTAATATAACCAAAACAAGACCAGGCCTACAATTAGGCAGTAAGGTAGCTTCTTCAGGCAGTGGGTGCTGATGGACAGAACCCCATATGCCTTGTGGCCTAGACTTCCTAAACTGTTATCTTCAGGTGCAGTGGAAAATGCTGTCCCACTCTAAAGATTGAAGTAAGATGCAACTGCCAATCCAGCCAGCTTTTATACGTGGAATAAGAGGGATGGTGTCATCTTGCCCATCACATCAGGTAGTAAAATGTCTTGGGCCAGCCCTGCCAATACTTATCTGAGGCAAACTGGTTGGACTAAACCAGTTAGAGAAAACCTTCCAACGCTGGAAAATAAGGCTCAAACAAAGTTAATCCCAGTGTGAGTCTTGTCTTCATCTTCTCCAGTCCATCTCTTAGGAATGCCAATGTTGTCTTCTCTGTGGTATCTAGTAAGCCAATAGCTTCAAGAGTTACATTCCTGTAAGTCTGTCTCACGTGAGGTAACAGTGCAGATGTCCAGGGTATCCAGTAAAGATCCCTTATAGCAAACAACTTGCCAATCAAGTTCCCCATTAAATGGGAAATTTTAAGGAAGTCTGCAGACCAAAAGCTAATCGTAACACAAAGAAAAAATACATATAAAAACAAAGGGCTCATTGTAGCAATCTTAATTACATCAGAAAGGTTTCTAAAGCTGCTAGAGCAAATACCTTCAGCAGGGTTGTTTTCAACTTTCTTTTAAAAAGACGGACATGCATCTTAAAGATGCACACAGAATGTCACATAGAAACAATTCAACAATTTCATCGTGTATTTGAAAAAAATTATCTGGAAGCTAGATTGCCAAGCATGCAAATTGTAGGCATCACAATGGAATGACTAGTCATCCTTAAGAAACTTTGGCATGCTCATTCAGAAATCATAAGATGCTTTCCTGTAACAGGAACAGGCCTAGTCTCCCAGGGCAGCTTTCCAGTAGACTCTGCCTGAACTTCAGAAGTAGGTCTTACCCAAGTAGATCATGCTGCCTTGCAACACTCTCAACAGCAACATGATTAAATCACAGCTTCCAGAAAGGTATTTAGCTCCTTAACTCTTCCAAAAAGATATCTTGCTCTTTGAAGCAGATTTAATTATTACAGCAATGACTTGCTCAAGTTTTTACAATCATTCACAGTACTGCATGCTAATGAAAAAACTATGTGACAGAGGGACTCATCTTGATAATTCATGGGTTTTGCTGTTAGACTTGGGAGCTTCCATGAAGAGGCAACTGAAATGGGATCATGGAGTATTCAACAGCTCTGCTTGCAAATCCACCCATCAAAGGCAGTCCAACAGGTTTAAGAGGTCCTATAAAAAAGAAATAAGCTATTAAAACCTAAACTTCTTTCATTTTTGTGCATGTAAAAATAATTACAAATCTGCTACGAGGCAGCTAGGGTGGCCCTGTTTAATCAATAATAATATGTTTGTTCTTTTTATTGTGCATGTGCATTTGTCAAATGCTGTTTCAAGAAATGAAAGCCCAGTTAAATACTCTTGAGGCTATTGTGATTTTAATGGGAAAATTAAGCATACATTCCAGTCTCTTCCAGGAAAGCAATGGGGTTTGAGAGCTTAACTTTGGCTGTACACTGCTCAAAATTTACCAACTATTTCAGAAAAAGTCTGCCAATTATTTACAAATGGACCACATAGATAAAGACAGGTAAACTGTGCTGTTAAAAGTGTTCCCTCATTATTGGAGATGCTGGTTAAGGCTGATAGGAATTGCATCCCAGCAACATCTGGAACACCAGCCGTCTACCCGATTTGTAAAGTTGTAAGATACTTTTAAGAGACATTCTCACCTAAATTGTTAATTTAAAGAGCTTGCACAATTTAAACTGTTCTTAAAATTCCTCGAACTTTTTTGATATGACACTAAAGGCAGAAGTAAAATTGTCTTGTGTCAGGCACGAATGACATTATGCAGGCTGGAATGCAGATAAGCAAATGCACTTTTGTAAGCAATTAAGCTTTTTTATTAGTATTATAGACTAGTTTAAAGCACAAATCAGATTAACCTTCATTTATGAAATGCACTAAGTGCTTAAGAGCTAAATGATGGGTGTTTAAAGGATGCTGTATAGCTAAGAACATTGAGATGTTCCATCAGAAGCTCAAGGTTTTCCTCTCTCTAGTTATTCTCTGTATTCACATTTATTTAGACAGGTCTTTGGCTGTCAACTGGTTGTGGCACAAGGCTCTTCTAATGCAGGATGCTCTACACTGATTTTCATTACTACGTTTTAAATGTTTTTTAAAGCTGTATTTAATACTGTTTTAAATTCCTACATTTAATATTTTTTAAAAGAAAATCCATTATTGTTTTATCTGTACTTTGTTTTAACTTCTGCTGCAAGCCATACTGGGTCCCATATTAGAAGAAAGTCACAAAAATAAATAAGTAAGTAAGTAAGACCCAATATGGTACAGTGGTTTGAGAGCTGGACTACAACTCTAGAGATCTGGGTGCAAATTCCCACTTGGGAATCTTCAATATTAGACTGTTTGGGATGTTTGGATATTTAATAATTTTCTTCTGGATATTTTTGATGAACTGGATTTTTATTTGAATGATTTTAATAATGGAATAGCTGACTTGCTGGCCTTGCCACAAAACAGGACTCATTGTCTTGAGAACACTATCACTATAGTGATGCACAGGGGTGGCAGCATCATTTTGTGGGGATGTTTTTCCTTGGCAGAGATGGGGACACTGGTTAGGAATGAAAACAAGAAACATACAACCCAACACTGGGCAATTCTAGAAGAAAACATGTTTCAGTTTGCAAGGAATCTAGGACTGGATCAGAGGTCCACATTTCAGCAGTCCAGACACACAGCCAAAGTAACAGTGCTTTCAAAACAAGAATCTGAATGTCTTAGAATGGTCTAGTCATAGACCTTAATACAATTGAAAATCTGTGTCAAGACTTGAAAGTACAGTAGCTCCTTTACATTCGCCAGGGTCTGGGGCACAGAACCCTCGTGAAAGTGGAAAAACCATGAATACCGCCCCCGTGATTCCCCTCCCATTCCCCTCTGAAGCTTCCCCCCTCCCACTCCTTTGCCTCTGGCACTGGCGTTGGGGGGGTGGGGAGAAAAAAAGACAACCTAAAAGGCTTACCAGTACTTTCCCCTCAAACAGAGAAAAGGGTGGTGGTGGTGTTCTAATTACTTCAGGTGGCCATCTTGAAAAGGGAGGGGTAGGAGCATCTAAGGTGAGAGACCACTTCCCCACGTTTGCTGTGTCTCCCACTCCAAATGGGCTTTCATATCAGTTTGTTTCATCAATAACTTTCCTCTCACTATTCTTCCAGCTCTAAAGAGTGCCCAGGTGACAATTGTCTCAAGGACGATTTCTTAGATTTCAGCTGTGGATAAACAGACTGTATCTGTATTACAATTACAGACTGAGTATCTGTAATTGTGGTTCTTGGAATGTCATTTGTGCACAGACAGGTCTCATCTGGCAGTTCAGAATATTAGCTTATTAGTTCTGGCATAAACCCTAGTCTTTCATCTACACTACGAATGATCTTGTATGCCAATTTTGCTCTCCTGAGTTCTGGAGACTGCTGAGAGAACCATGTCATGGATCTGAAAAAAGAAGTGGGAGAGAGTTTGTGGTGCACTGTGAAGGAGGCAGACTGGCATGCAGGCAGCCAATCATAGCCCAGAGTGGCCATGAAGGGGAATTGTGGGGGGGGCAGAATGTTTCAAAAGGAACATTGAAGAGCCTTTTAAGTGAGTAGGCAATGATATTGTGGCCCCCTTATGTAGAGGACCAGGAAGAGGGAACAAACACCTTCTGACCTTGGTAGATTATGCTACTAGGTACTCAGAAGCAGTTTCCCTGACAAACCTTGAGACTGCCACAGTAGCAGATGCACTGGCAACCCTGGGTATCCCACTGAAATCGTTTCAGACTTAGAGACACTATTTACTTCAAAAGTGACAAAAAGACCGTGAGAAGTGTGTGTCATCAAAACTTAACCCCTATCCCATACCATCCTGAAACCAAAGGACTGGTGGAGAGATTTAATGGCAAAATGCTGAAGGTATATGTGGCAAATAATCCAAGCAACAGGGATGTGAAACTTCAACATCTCTTGTGTATTGGGAAGTTCCACAGAAGCATGTCAGATTCAGTCCCTTCAAGCTGCTATGGGGAAGGAAAGTGCATGGATCACTGGACAAAGTAAGACAATGATGGGAAGGAGAGAAAAATAAACCATCAGAAGCAATTGTCACCTATGTGGAGAACCTGTAAACATCATTAAGGGACATTATACAGTTGGCGGGAGAGAATCTTCAAAAAACCCAGACCAGACAAAAGACCTGGTATGACCAGAAAGCCAGACATCACCTATGAACCTGGAGACTGAGTTCTCATTCTGCCTCCAGGAAAGGGGAACAAACTACAAGTTGCATAACTGGATTTGTTAAAATCCAGGCCGGATAAATGATGTAAACTATGTGATGAAACTGGGAGAGAAGGAAGTTCTATCCAATGTGATACATGTAAATATGAAACCCTATTATAGCAAAGAAAATTTAATATTGCATGCTTGTTCGGGAAGGGGGAAAAGGAATCCCAATTACCTCACCAGGAGAGAGGAGAAAACAAAGGCAGTAGGATTTATAAATTACAGGCAAAAGAAGTGCAGTGTGCTGAAGCATATAAGGAGGTATTTTCTAGTCTTCCAGGAAGAAAACAAGCCATTCAGCATTATATGAGTGCTGAAGATGCTGCACTCATGACACTCTTGTCTTTCTGGGTAATGAAAGGATATGTAAAACATGGTAGATGATTCTTTGCTTAGGGAGACTGGCTTACTCACTGTTTAAAAAGAAAAAAAAACAGTTAATGATATGAACTAATTTTTTGAGAAATGCTTAAATGTTGTAAGATGAAACCCAACGGACCAGTGAAATGTATGTATGTTACTGAAAGTAAGGGAAGAACTGTTGTACGTATTGTTATAAAAAGCAATGTATTTTATGAAACTGTAAAAATGATCAGTAAGTAATGTGCTGAGATTAATGTAAGATAAGAAACTGGAAAAATGTTTATGGTCAGTATAGTGATAAGGGCAATGTTTCAAATGTATAGCAAGGTGCTATATCTCATTGCTCTTGATTGAAACCTGTGGAGACCTCAATAGAGCAATGACCTCTGAAGGAGGGGTGTGTGAAAGAGGCAGACTGGCATGCCAGTCAAAGCTCAGAATGGCTGTGAATACAGCAACTCAATTCAGTAACGAAGTAATTGAGTCAAGAAGGGCAGGGTGAATGGTAGGATTCCTACGGGCTAGACTTTTAGGGCCAGCCTGGGTAAAGGGATCTGTTACATGTACAGATTATGACTCAAAGAACCACGATTACAGGTAAGCAACCTTTTCCTCTTCATGGTCTTGGTGCACCAAGTGGGGTAAACATGGATGGTTGAGACACACAAGAGATGAACTGACTTTTTGAAGGAGGCAGGGCAATTTCTATAAAAGCCCGAGACCATTTGACATGCAATGAGTGTAATGCAGCATCCAATGGCTAGGAAGATTTTACATGAAAATTGGTAAGGTAACATCTTTATTGATGTTGAATATGATACAGCTTTGGGAAGGAGTGTGTATCTGGTCTGAGGACAATCTTATTTCCATGAAGTACATCTTAGGGCTACCAATTCACTAGCACAGTGAGCAGAAGTAAGAAGCCACTCTGACCATCAGAAGACATAAATCAGATTATGCCAACCTTGTGAATGTTTTTTTGACATCAGTTAAACAAAAGTAAGAAATAGGAAGGGCTCTATACTGATAAGGCTGATTCTGTGGGAAGAGCATGAAGTAAAAATAGGAGTTCTTCATATCTATGGTTGCAAACCAATTATTGCACTGCAGAAGAGGCAGAATGGAAGTCAGACTAATCCTATGGAACCTTTTTTTGTGTAATTACTCCTTTCAAACCCACAATAAGCTGACGCCCTCCATCTTTCTTTGGGACTATAAAATATCAGCAAGAACTCCACATAATGGCAGTTATAAATTTCTTCTCTCAGTATTTATGATGGAGGAGTAGATCAGAGAACTGCTACTGGGGGCAGAGTGTATATCCTAGGCATCACTGGTAAAGTTCTGGCAAGAGAGGTAATGTTAGTTTAATTTGCAGACCATTGGTGGTGATTTGATTAATGGACTTTAGAACTTAGAAGCAAATGAAGTTTTACAGAATGAGGATTATGACAATGAGATTTTAGGGAAGTACTGCTGGTTTGAGGAACTGTTACAGGACTGTGTAGAACTGTTCAACAGGAACTTGGAGAAAGCATAGGAGATGATGGCTTATGTTCTCCAGTATGTTCTCTGGGGATGAGATTGGTGAGCTCGTGCTCCAAAGTCCATCCCCTCTGCTGTGGATCTGATGTTAAACAAATGGTCTATAGCCTTATTCATATTTGCGCTCAATAATCCATTTCCATCAAACAGGATATCTTCAGTCCTCTACCTAGTATCAATCAAGTGTCTTGGGGCAATCAGGACAACCATCACTTTTGACTCACAGTCACTTGCAAACATACAAGCTCCTATGTTTGCAACTCTTATATCAAGAGCAGCCAAGGAATACTAATGATGTCAAGGCAACACTCCCCTTTGTCTGCTAGACTGAAATAAGCCATCCTGCTGCTCTTGGCTGGAGGGCTCAACCACAATCAATATGGGAACAGGGCAATTAAAGAGAAAGGAAGCTCCCTCTTTTTGCATCCTTTATAAGCTCCTGAGTCTGCGATATGCTGGTGGCCAAAAATAAATAAGTAAGTAAGTAAGTAAGTAAGTAAGATAAATAAATAAATAAATAAATAAATAATAAAAACTTTAAAAAATATTTTATTAAATAAGATGGAACTGGCAAGAGTGGAATCATGGCAGTTCTGGGTGTGTACTCTGAAAGAAAGGGTCTGATATTGGAGCTGGAAGGTTTATAGCCTCAGTGGAAAGTCCTCTCTGCAAATATATTCTCTGAAAGACAAGTGGGAGCTGTTCCTAATAGAATAAAGACTGTTATAAACTGGATTTAGTACTGAGATGAGGAGTGAGATGCAGCAGCTCCGCATCTGGTAGTGACTGAGCTGGTGGTGAAAGCAGAGAGTAATACTTTAATAGTTATTTCTTGCCCACCAATGACACTGTCTTTCCATGGTGGTGGGATTGTGTGCTTCTGTGAGGCAAGAGACTATGCTGACTGCAGCAGTGCTGCTGATAGGGTCTCTGATGTCAGACAGGCTTTTGCTGAAGAGCCAGAATAAATGTACCAAACAGCTACTGGGCAGCAGCAGCAGTGGGGAATGACACTGGCACAGGATCTCTCAGAGACAATGGCAGTGGCACCATAGCGAATACTTGATAGTACTCTGCAGAAGGAGGCATGGTAGACTTCTTTTCACTGTCTTGTACCATAAAAACCCAATAATGAGGCAATCCAAATTGAAACAAGAGATAGTGCCAGAAGATGAGACTCCCAGGTCAGATGATGCTCAACTAGTTCCTGGGAAAAAGCAATGGACAATTATGAGTAGACTGTGAGTAATGATTCAACTGTCTCAAGCTGAAAGGACGTTCAGTTGTTGACGTGCTCAGGGGCAAAAGGAAAGTCCAAAACTGCACAACAAATATTATAGCAACATGGAAGATGAGAAGCACAGATGAGAGAAAATTAAACATAGTAAAACAAGAAATAGAAAGTATAAACAATGCAATACTTGGGGTGAGTAAGCTAAAGTGGACAGGAATGGGACACTTTGTATCAGGTAATTACACAATCAAGAAATGAAAATCTAAGAAGAAACGGGGTGGCATTTATAGTAAAGAGAGATATAGCAAAAGCCATCAAAGGATATAATGCAAAGTCTGACGAAATCATATCAATAAGAATTCAGAGAAAACTCATCAATATAACCATAATCCAAGTTTATGCTCCAACTACAGAGTCAGAAGAAAAAGAAATTGAATTATTCTACGCAGGAGTCCAGGAGGAAACTGATCACACATCAGACCAGGATTTCTTGTTAATCAGATGTGATTAGAACGCAGAAACAGGAAACAGAGCAGACTCAAAGATTGTAGAAAAAATTGACCTAGGATCAAGAAATGAAGAAGGAGACCAACTGGCTGAATTTTGCAAGATCAACAGTTTCTTCATTGCAACCACATGCTTCAAGCAACCCAAGAAGTGACTGTATGCCTGGACATTATCTGATGGCCAATGCAGAAACCAAATAGACTATATAATTGGAAGCAGAAGATTATTCATTCATTCATTCATTATATGTGTATGCCGCCTTTCTCCTGGAATAGGATCCAAGATGAAGAAGCTATAAATAGCAAAGTTTAAGAGTAAAGCTGAAGAACACAAAATCAGCTTTCATGCCAAAATACAACCTGAAGAACATCCCCGCAGAATTTAAAGATAATGTGAAAAACAGATTTGCACTATCAAGCCTGATTGACCGGGAGCCAGAAGAATTCTGGATTGAAGCCAGGGCCATTGTCAGGAATGCAAAAAGACACCATCTGTATCCAAAAAGAAAAAGAAGCCTCAATGGATGACAGATGAAACTTTTCAAGAATCAAGGACAGATGAGAAGCAAAAGTAAAAGTGGGCAGAAAAAAAGTCAGAACTCTGAATGCAACTGTTCACAGTGACAAAAAGGAAGAACAAGAGACCTCTTCTACAAGAACCAAGAAATCAAAAGAAAATTTAAACCAACAGTGGGGATGGTATATGACCTGCAGGGAACATTTTAGAACAACAAGTGCCAGTAAAAAGACAATGGAAGCAATATACTGAAGAACTATTTTTAAAAAGATCAAAGGATGACAGAGACATTCAAAGAAAAACCATATGAAGATGAACCACCAATTTTAGAAAATGAAATAAAAATGCACTCAGAGCAATTGGGAAAAAAGATCATCAAGAAAAGATGGCATACCAGTAGAGTTCCCTCATGCTACAGATACGGAATCTATTCTAGTTCTAACTAAAATTTCAAAATTCTACAACAAAGACTTCTACAATTTATGGAGTGAGAAATGCTAATGATCCAAGCTGGGTTTAGGAAAGGAAGAGGCCCTAGGGATCATATTGCAAATGTATGTTAGTTAACGGAGTACATCTAAAGAATTACAAAAGAAAATCAGCTTATACTTCATAGCTTATAGCAAAGTGTTCGATTGTGCAGATCACAAGAAACTATGGATCTCTCTTAAAGAAATGAGTGTGCCACAACATTTGATTGTCCTGAAGCGTAACTTGTATGCAGGACATGAGAAACAGAACAGTTTCCAATTGGCAAGGGGATCAGGCAAGGTTGCATTTTATCACACTATCTGTCTAATTTGTATGCTGAACATATAACACCTAAAGCAGGATTAGACTCAGAGGAAAGAGGCGTGAAAATTGAACGATGGAACATCAACAATTTAAGATATGCAGATGATACCCTACTACTAGCAGAAAACAGCAAAGACTTGGAATGATCACTGAAGAAAGTCAAGGAAGAAAGTGCAAAGGCAGATTCACAGCTGAACATTAAGAAAACAAAAATAATGACCACAGATGATTTACATAACCTTAAAGTACATGATGAGGACTTACTTGAAGGGTAGCTATGAAGGAACTACATAAGATCCTCAAGCTATATCACTGATTAATAAAGTTAGGATTGCCCATTGCCATCATATTTCCAATTTTTATGTATGGCTGTGAAAGCAGGACAGTGAAGAAAGCTGATAGGAAGAAAATCAACTCCCCTGGAATGTGGTGCTGGAGAAGAGTTCTACGGATAACCTAGAGTAAATCAAGCCTGAAATCTCCCTTGAAGCCAAGGTGACTAAACTGAGGCTGTTGTACTTGAAAACACATGACTCACTAGAAAAGACGATAAATAATGCTTGGTAATATAGAAGGTACCAGGAAAAGAGGAAGACTGCATTAGAGATGGATGGACTCAGTCAGGAAAGACACATCCCTAAGTCTGTAAGACCCAAGCAGAGCTGCTGCTGATAGGGTGACCTAGAGGTCTCCCATCCATAGGGTCACTGTAAGTCAAGTTTGACTTGAAGGCAGGTATTAACAACAGCAACCTATTTCTTGCATGCCCAGCGGAATTCAAGAGGATGGGGTTACTCAGTGGTACATGCTGATGAGATTTATCAGGTGGTAGAGGAGGAAAAGTGAGAATGGAGATTTGGATTGTATTAGCAGCTGATATTGAAATGCTGGTATCATCAGAGTCTCGATACTGAAGATCACTATTGATATAAGTATAAACTACCTAGGTAGTTGGCATCAGAAGGTCTGATGAAATAAATGTTTCTTGTCCTTTGACTTATGCTTCTCCTCCTCCTTTTTTCATGTTGATCACCTTGGCTGAGCCACCCTCTATCAGCTGAGTGGTGGACTGATTGAGAAAGAGATCTTCTAAGAGTCAGCACATATCAAAATATAGGCATTGTAGAGACTGGAAGGACAGGTTATTGAAGGAAAAACAGTCCCAACTCTAAAGCAGGACACCTAGTGTATTGGTTCTGATGCCAAAGATGATATCAAAGCTGTCCAAACTGAAGGAAGAATAGTCTTGACATGCATGAACATGTGCAGTATTGAGGAAAAGGTAGGGTCCCTGCCAGAACTATTCAACTCTAGAACATTCCAGATGAGTGAGTGAAAGACCCATTCGTATAATACAGAGCTTCTCCGGCTATCTGATGTAGAAAACTCCATTTGCACTGGTCCAAGGAACACTATGCTGTTGAGCAACACTGGCATTATGCACAAAGACTACTAAGGAAAACTCTCCAGTTACCATAGGCTTCTTGGTTGCTTCTCAGACTAACATCTCCCTAGCTAGCAGAGACAAAACTGAAGCTGGCTCAAAATAATTTATTCTTCCGGAGCGCCTGCAGGCTTTGCCCCACATAGTCTCCAACTCATCAGTCGAGGGAGACAGAGAGAAGGAAGGGAGGGAGGGCCCTACTACCCCCTTCTCTGCAAACACTGCATTTTTCTTTTGTTTTTACCCCTTTAATTGAACTACTTCTGCAGAATTACAGTTTAATATTTCTTCTAATTTTCTGTATGGTTGTAAGGTTCAAAGATTGTGAAACATTTTGAAATATCAATTTTAATGATAAATTAAAAGTAAATTTCTATGCCAATATTTGTAAATGGAATCAATTCAGCAACTGGCCAAAATCGTGATTAGTAGATTAAAATTTCTTTAATTAGTTTCCAGCCTTTCACATGCACCCTCTAGGTAAGTAAGTCCATTTAGCTACAATCTTTTATACATTTACCTGTGAGAAAGGCCTACTGAAGAGCCAGTGGAATGAAGCAGTTTGAGTGTTGACTGGGACTTTGAGAGACCAGGGTTCAAACACCTGTTCAGCCAGGGAAACCCACTGGTTGATCCTGGCCAAAGCACATTCTCTCAGGCCATTTCCGCACTAGACTGTTATAGCCCTATCATTGCACTTTCAACATCCTATGGAATCCTGGGCTTTGCAGTTCAGGGAGGGGCCGGCCAAACACCGGCCGGCCCCTCCATGAACTGCAAACCCCAGGATTCCATAGGATGTTGAAAGTGCAATGATAGCGCTATAACAGTCTAGTGCGGAAATGGCTTCAGTCTCTCAGGAAGGCAATGGCAAACCTCTTCTGAACAAATCTTGCTGAGGAAACCCTGTGACACATTCACCTTCAGGTCACCATAAGTTGGGAATGGCTTGAAGCACACAACAGCAAATTTTTTTTACTGAACTCAGGAGGATTTGCATCTGAGTAGACAAATGTAAAGCTGCTGTAGCAACTAAACATATAGAACCAATAAACCAGCCAAAGACACAAAAATATCTGAGGAACCATCGCGTGCAATCTGACATAACAGGGTGGTGGTGATCACTCCCTAAATGTACGGCTGCTTAGAAAAAAATTGGACATTGAAAACTGTATGCTGTGCATTGTGTCACTGAGGCTTTACACCAATGACACTTTCATGTACAAGTAATACAATCAGAACTTTGTGACTGAAAACAGTGGCAGAGTTGAAATGATGGCTGTTTTTCTTTTGGAGTTGTCCAGAGAATTTTCACATATTTTTTCTTTAAACGAAAATGCATGGCAAACTTTGAATGACAAAAAAGGAATAAAACAAAAATAAAACAAAAATAACAAAATAGAAGTCTAAAGTGAAATAATGAAAGACTAGGAAAAAGTTATCAGTTTCTTTCTTAAAATCATATGACAACAGTATCTCTAAAAAAATGTTTTCTGGTACCAATTTCTTTCCCCAATTTTACCATATCTTTGCTTTTATCTGAATGGTTTGTTGAGCCAAACATTGCTATATTACAACTTTGAGATACTGTTTGCCTTTCAATGTTTCGAGGTAGCAGTAGAGTGTGTAAAGACTGAGCAAAACATGGTCCCCAAGGCTCTGAATGGACTTGCACCCTCTTTTAAAAAAAAATTAAAAAGCTCACTGTGGCCTCTACTTTTTGCTCCTCACAGATCTTTGCTAATAGTGTTATTCTTGGCTGGGGGGGGGGCTGCTTTCTCCATGATCAGAAGTGATTTTTTATCATTTCTTTTGGGCCTGAAACTGACCCAGGTAGGCCACAAACTGAACAAATTTGGCCCTGTTGCCACTACAGGGTATAAGATAAAAAAAATAAAAATAATTTCCATTAGGGATGTTGCAGGCTTCCTGAGTCTGAGTGCGTGTGTATGTGTGTGTGTGTGTGGTCCCTCGACCATGGCCAATCCCTGCACTACATTTTCTGCCCTACTCTTCTATGAATTTATTGTACCCCCCAATAAATGTTGTGCAGAATAAAACACAAGTTGTGCCTATCGTAACAGAGGAAGGAGAGAGGCTACGATACCAGCAACGGCAGGAAAGGCAAAGTTGGAATCCTATTGGTGTTTTGGATTAAACAAATATAATACCCATGAGAGAGCTCTTTGTACATCAATGATAAAAAAAAGTCAACCCATTTCGTGCCAAGGACCTCATACCACAGGTAAGTTCCTTTTTTTTTTTAAGGACACGTTCAAAACAAAAGCTCTCAATGTGTTAAAATTCATATTTTTTTTCCTCCCTCATTCCACTACAGTATGTTCAAACAGTACTTTTAGAGGAACAACAGAAATAAAAAAGAAAGTGAGTTACATACATTTAGTCTCTTTTCTTTCATTTATGGATTCGAAAAGTAAATTTACTTTTTCAGTTTTTTTTACTTTTACAAATCTACTTTATATATTGTTATTTACATTGTTTCACTACACAGACTCATTAAATCAAAGAAAGAGTAGTATAGGAGCACCTCACTGAGCTTCCTGTAACGTGCTGATGTAAATTTCACTTCAAAATAAATTAGTCTCTTCTCTAATTTAGTAGAATTTTGTACTTTTGAATCTTGCATTCTATGTGTAAATTTGGAATGTACATGCAGAATGCCTTCTTTTGGACAAATACGAAATTTTCCCATTAAAATGTACAAAATTTACACAACATTTTCTTTAGCCTGCTTTCTTATATACTTGATATGCCATTTAAATGTTATTTTAACATATATAGGCTTCCCTCGCTTATTTAACAGGTTAAAGACCAGAGCACTGTCAGAAAACGGAATTGGTTGAAAAGCTGTACTGAATCATGAAGGATTTACAGAGACTCACTTGGGACCAACTACATGCACATTGCTTGCAAAATCTCTCAGCTGGCTTGGTGCCTTCCCCCCATTTTACTTTGCAAGCAGTGCAACAGCAGTCCCAAGCAAGCCTCCATAGGCATGAAGATGAGACAGAGGAACCCCTGCTGAATTAATTAATCTGGAACCATCAAAAGAGTTGAATTATCAAATAACAGGGCATCAAAAGACAGGGGCTTCCTATATGAAATCCTGTTAACATTATGTATTTGTAATTAAGACCCTGCCCTGCCTATCTTAATTTGTGTGGTTTGAATGATCCCTGTCTGAAACTTTTGTATGCAATGTTATCCATATATGGTCAGAACTATATGGCCTACCCACGCCATGGAGGAAAACACAGAACCATCCTAACACATCCTAACATTACTCTGTTGGTAAAAGCCTATCAAGCCAATAATTTATTTGGTGCTGCATGCACAGTTCCAATCCAATTACGGAAAGTGTCTATATAGCCACTGTTGTCGGATGCAAGAAACTAGACTCACAGCACCTTTATATGCATAGCCCCACTCCAGCAGCCAATTAATAAAGGGCGTCTGTTTTCCTGAAGCAGACCAAATTTTAAAGAAAAGGATGACCATGTGTTTTTAAAATTAATTGACATCAAATAGCACTGGGATGTGCCCAGCCTACTATGCATTCTTTTTGAGGGTGCTTTGACATTCTGCAATAAAACCAAATTCTATTTTGCACCTCCATAGACGATACAACCTACTCCTGTAGCATTATACAGCTGGAAATTAGTTTTCCTAAAGATTTTGGTTGCTTTTCTATACTGAATATTTTCCTTTGATTACTTCATCTGAATGTAAAGGTAATCAAATTTTGTAAAAAGGTGAGGGGGGAGATGAGATAAAACTTACCTAGTTGGTATTTTGAGTAACAACTTGGTACTTGGCCAGCACTGCATAACTGTCTTTTACTCCTTTTTCTTACATCCAGGTCAGTGAGCTTGCATTGTGTCTTCCTCCGCTTATTAACTTTTTTAGGAACCTCAGCAGGGCCATCATCGAAAGTGACACGTTTGCTCGATTTCTTGCTGTCTTGTTCAATATGCATCCCTTTAACCAAGGTGGAATACTCTGCTGTTCTACATGCTTCTGTGTTCCTTTCACAATTGTCAGACATGTTTTGCTTAGCAGAATGAGACCTCAGATTACAGAGCCTTTTCTCCTGAAAGCAGGTGTGACTGGTGCCATGATTACCAGATTCTGGAGTACAGACAATAGGATTTGTAGTAAATGACCACTGCTCTTCAACAGGATTGATTTTCTTCAAAAATATTCTACAATTTTTAAAGGTTTTGTTTCTCCAACCATCTTCACCAGAGGCCTGCACTTTTTCACTATACTGTTGGTTGTGACATGCTGACTGTGTGCTTGATATGAAATTGTTTAATGTGCTGAGGTCGGACAATTGTGTTTTCTGCTGATAAAATGGACTTATGATTTTATTTCCAGTTGATGAAGTGACTGTACGAGGTTCTAGCAAAATTGAGGGTGACTGACTTTCTACAGTACCATTCCTGTGATTCATGCACGTTTGGGTGCTAATTTTCCTATTCGTATTAGCAAAACACTGGCTTTGGCAGAAGAATCGCAAGTTTTTCCTTTTAGATCTCCAGTCACTTGTCCCATGATTATACAATTTTTTCATTTGTCTATGTCGGTCATGCTGTGCATTCTCAAATTTGGTTTTTCTTAATTTAGCTAGCGTATAGTTATGTTTTCTCTTTAAGACTTGGGACCTTACTATTTTATGTAGAATTTGTAGATCTCCTGCAGATTTTGAAGGTGTGGATAGTGCAAATTTTTTAAAGTGCTTTCTGAAAGGACTAGTATTACAATCATACTGTCTTGTTCCCATTTTAAACTGCCTTGTATTAATTACTTCAAAAGGATTGCGAGCATTTGCTTTTCTCACTAAAGACAGTGACTGTGTTTCTGTTGTTTGCATAAACCATGTGCACAATTCATCTATATTGCATTTTTTCTGGAAAAGCATTTTTATAGGTGAAAGTTCAAGCTGTAAAATGCAGGAATCCAAAGGGTTTGATACCTTAATGCTACAATCTTGTTCAATATGACATTTTTCACCATATAGACATTTTTCAAATTCTTCTCCATTCACATTTAGCCAAGTATTTGTTATCTGGTCGTATCTACTGTTCAGTTCTTTCAGCAGGGAATCATTGGAAATGGAAGGATCCCACCACTTAAGAGAATTGGATGAAATGATGGGATCCAATGACATTTCATTAATGGACTTGAATTTATTATGCTCAGAACTCTTTTTTGCATTTTCTGGATCCTTATTTACTGAGGTATGTTTGGGCATCATGCTTGAGTGATGCTGCATTTTTTGATCTCTGACATTTTTCAAACAGAATTTATATGATTTGTGTGGAAAGGCACGTCTGCAAGATAATGGGCTCGAAGATGCTAATGAATTTATGAAAGGCAGTGAAGGTCTTCTATCTCTAACTGACTGCCTCAAAGGAATTTCAGGCTTTTTTGAAGCTAAAATCTCCTCATGTGAAATCTCCTCATCTGTGTCATTCCAAACGCTTTGAGAGACACACTTCTTATTGCACTGCTTGTTACCCTTCTTAAAAGATTCTTTTTTTCCTAATACAGTCTCTTGTTCTAAAGGGGGCAGGCAGCTGCTAATATTCACTTTTCTTTCCTGAGACGAAATCTGATTAACAGTCACTGATATGCCAGATATTTTTACTTTTGCTGGTCTGCCAGGTTTTCTAATTATATTTAAAGGCTTCTGGTTTGGTCTTATGATATTGCTGCAATGGGATGCTACTACTGGGCTGCTCTCAAGAGGCCTAACGTACTCATAACCAGATGCAGAATTTGGCATATTTTTGTTCTTCAATGAACTGTCCCTGGTTTCTGAGTTCTTTAGTTGAGCAGATTCACATAAAACATCACAGTCGCTGTGAGGATCTGGTACCACACTGAGTACACTTACATTCCCTTCTGAAACGCACCTCTTAGTCCTTCGTGATCTTCCAAAGACAACTGTCACAGTAATATTTTTGTTAAGGCCCTCCCCTCTAAAACCTCTGCATTAGAGTTTCCACTTTTCCTAGCACTAGTGGAGTCACCCATGCAGTTGGCATTTTCAGCAACAGCCACCTTAGGCTTTGGAGGTCGACCAATTGGCCGCTTAAACTGTTTCACAACTTGGGGACCTATTTTTTTAGGGCGGCCAGGTTTTCTTTTCAGGGAGGATCCACTGCTGATTTGTTCTATGGATTCTTCACTTGGCTTGTGTTCACTGATATTTATTTCATTAGTTGTAGGAAAAACAGAATTTACTTCATTTTTATTAGCATTTTCACTATAGCTGCATTCTTCACCTATAACATTTGTGCCAAAATCCCTGGTTTCTGATTGTTTTTCTGATGTTACATTTTTCTCATGAACAGAATAAAGATCAACGTTTAAATCAGAAGAATTATTTACAGATTTTAGTGTATATTTGACACCTTCACTACTGTTAATTTCTGAAAGAAACATAAGTTTTATAGGACTGGTGTAATTTAGTGTTGTGGGTGAATTATATCCAATAGCATCAGAACTTGTTCGCAAATCCTCATTACTAGAAGTCAATATATCTGACTCAAATGTATTTGATGATTTCCAAGGGGTTTTACATCCTTCGTCAGATATTTCTTTTCCTTTTGTTGACATACATTCCTTTCTGCTATTACTGTTATATGGCACGTGAGTTTGCGACAGTACATATTGTCCCTTATTTCCAGTTTCGCTCATGCTAATAAAAAAGCCACTTTTAGAATTGTTGTTGGCATCAGACTTGTGAATGTCTTTCAGTTTGCTGGATATTGTATAACCATTAAAAAAAGGTTTTTTAACCTTTTGGGCCATATTTAATGTATCTTCCAAACGCTCTACAACAACATGTACATTTGTGTTTTGAACAATTTTATTTATATCTCCATTGCTACATGTTTTGGACTGAAAATCTATGAGTGTTTTATCTTTTTCTTTGCAGTAGGGATGACCTTTTGCCATTGAGGAGTTTTGAAATAAAAAATTGTTTGTAACATACACAGAGCACCACATAGGATGGATAACAGTATGTTTGGTCCTATCTAACAACCTGTCATCATCTTTCTTTACAGCGGCAGGATCCATGTGCAGATCAACTCCACAACTACCATGTATTTTAGCTGAGTCAGTTTGGGATGTTGTACAGTTATTTTCTGAAAATGCCACAAAACTAGAATTGGTTCCTGAATTATTAAGAGGTAGTTCAAGTGACTCTTGTTGACATACTGGCAGAGACTTTGACTTGATGGGAGAAAATAGTTTCTCTTTATTTTCATGATTTTGTAAACCAAGGTTGCTTAATGTACAATGACTGGCAATTTTGTTTTGTGATAGTTTGCCATTTTTTGCAAACTTTTTTGCATTTCTTTCTGAACTTGCCTTTTTCCTTATGGAAGTTTCTTCCAGATTAGCCAGTTCTCTCTTGATTTGCAAAGACTGTCGTCTAGATAGAGAAGAATCAGGGGAACTGTGCATTGCAAACAAAGTTTCTTGCCGTTTTCGAAATCTCGTTTGGATAATTTTATTTTCTACTTCTTTGTCGTGTTGGTTCAGCAACTCCATAAAACTGTAATCATTTGCCTTAGCATCATGTAAGAGAGATGTTATGAAGCTCCGTAATTTAGTATCAACTTCTGTTCTCCCATCACTCTTAGATAATCTTGCAACATTTGTGGTATCAGTAGTTTCTATTGATTTTAATTTCTCATTGATTCTGTCCATTAAGTCTTGAAAAGGGGCATTTTCAACTTGTTCAAGCTTATCAGAATTTATAAGGCTGTTTTCTAGATTTGCACTTAGAAGAGTTTCACCCAGATTACCAGCCACTTCTGTGATGCATATATTATCTTTCTGTTCACATACATAAAAACTTCTTTCAGCTGGCAGGAGGGATGGAGGCTGGTTACAATTCATTTCAAGTCTGTTATCTAAGGAAGGAGAACCTTCAACCGATTCTTCCAAAGAATCATGTTCATCAGTTTCTACAGGTGATAAAGGAGGTGGTGAAGGGCTGCGGGCTCTGCTAGCTTTATTAGTCTTTTGTCCTGTTGAACAGAGATGCGTACAAAGTGCAGGTTTTGCAGAGTGGATTTTACACTGCTGTAACTGTTTGGGGCAGCATCCATGTGGACTACAAGGCACACAATTCCCTTTGCTCACCACAGTGTTAAAGTGTCCAACAGCCACAGACTGACACGACAAGCAATCTGTATTGGTCATACAGACTGACAGAGGTGGTGAACAAGTATTTGGTCTTTGATTCTGTAAACAGCACCTTTTTATTAGCATGTTGCCATCACAGTTGCAGACTGGAATATGCACATGATCTTCAGCTGTTTCAGAAAATACAGCAACTGGCAGTTGGCAATTACAAATTGAATGAATGTATGGGTCCTGGATTAAAAATTTCAACATAGCTAAAATCTGATGCCAATGATATGTGCATAATGATGCCAAAACCTTGCTTAGAGCAGAGTTTCCTCTTTCCAATTTAGTTGTTTCCTCTGATTTTGCATCAGCTGCTGTACTTGAACTGAAAACAAAAAGCAGATCAAAACAGAAAGTAAATTACACTTAAAAATGGCACAATGTGACTGAAGTTTAAGGCCATTTCTGCACTACACTGTTACAGTGCTATTATTCCACTTTCAACATCATGTGGAATTCTGAGGTTTGTAGTTTACTAAGGCCAAAGAGCTCTTTGATGGAGAATTCTAAATGCCCTCCCTAAACTACAAACCCCAGGATTCCATAGGACATTAAAAGCGGAATAATAGCACTATAACAGTATAGTGCAGAAACGGCCTCACTGTGATAAGATAGCAAAAGTGTCCATATCCCAAAGAGTATTATAGAAATGTTCTACTTCCTTTGAGATTTCATATATGAATTATAAGGAAATGTGTACAAATTCTACTAAAATTAAGAGATACAACAGTATATTTTTTTCTAAAAAAACTTACCTTGCCTAACAAAAACATTGGCAAGGTAAACTACGTGACAGAAAACACACATTTAATTTCATCTCTTTGAATAGCTGAATATTAATAAACTTTGTATTCCTTGAGGGAGACATTTTAATTATTGGACACTATAGTTGTAAGTCTGAGCACATTAAACCATATTTACACTATACTCACTCAGTTCAACAGGATGTCAAGCTGCTCCACACACAGCAAATTTCTTAACACATTTGAACATACCCTACAAGTACCCTAAAAATCACATGTACTACAAAAGTACATTTTACTCTAGATATATTAGTACAGCAAAAAAACAGTTTCCTGATAGCACGTCAGAGAAAAATACATACATATTTGCATTTATAAGACATGTGCACAGAGGTACACACACCTTCCAACATAACTGTTCTACTGATCTAAGAAATTGGCCATCTGTGAAGCAGCCCTTACTTTGAAGAAGTGTTCATGGTTAGGAAGGGAAACAGTAACATAATCATTTTTGAAGCTAATGTAGGAAATTTACAGAATTAGAAAAATCCTTTTATTGTCTTGTGTTTTGCCTAGGAGAGTATAGTGTAATTGCGTAACAGTATGCAGTTAAAGTTCATGAAACTGAGATAAATAAAAGGTGTCTCCTGGGCCCAGACTCCTAAGTATGTTTACAGCAAAAATGTGCTGTGTATTTCTAAAACTTGCTTGGAAAAATGCTCTGTAGCACTGGAATTAGATCTTTTAAAATTTCAAGCCACATTAAGTATCGTTCTTAAAAATTAAAAGCACTGGACTAAGTCCAAGTGTTAAGTCACAAATAGAGTAGAGTAAGTGTTGACTTATGAAGTTCCATTTATTCAGTAAGTTTTCTCATTAAATGGGAGTAATAGTTGAATTCAGCACTTTCTTTTTATATCTTCACCATAGGTACAAATGTGTGTCTTCTGCATTTTACTTATGTCTTCATTCAATATACAAATGGATCATTGTACAAATGGGATTTTCCATTCAATTCAAGGGAAAAGGCAACTTTCCATATGCATTCTTATTCTATAACAGCAAAACCCTGCATTCACAAGGTACAATTGAAAAAGGGTAATTCTATATAGTGGAACGTTCTCATAAAGTCATTGTACCTTTGAGTCAAAGAAATTGAGTTAGGACCCTGGTTGTGTGCTGCTTTGAGTGTGTCTGTATGTTTTTCAGTTTATGTGAAAGTTAAATCCATGTTGGGAAATTGTATTTTTAAACATTTTAGACTACATTTAAAAGGATCTACATCTAAGTAAGTCTGCAACTAAAGTAACAAATGAAATATTCTGACTATATTAAAAACTGCTGCTACTTACCTAATCATTAATTCAAATGGAAAAGCTAATAGCCCATAGCAAAAAGGAAATATAGACTTAAGAACAAAATTCCTGAATTGCAATTTCAATCTTCAATGACTACCATAATTTGTTTAAAGTACCAATTGAAAGAAAGTAATTATATTAATATAATTCTGTTTCAGAAAAGTACGTGTTTTCAAACATATCACCAAACTCTGAACATGAAACTAGCTATTCATATTTATTTATTCTATTCAGTATTTACAGCTGTATCCTTGTGCACTGCAGAACAAAAGGTTATTTAATACCACAGTATACATTTTATCATGTCAACTGTAACATTAGGACTCTTTTTGTCTTTTAAGTTGTATAGCATAGCATTGCTCTTGTCTAAAGAACACCTAATTTCTCCATAACCTTCCATTACTGTAGTCAGTTACCAGATTTTAAAAAAAGAATTAAAATAACAAAAAATGCCAGTGATTCTGGATTACCAAAACTGGGGAGATTCATTCAGTGGATCAAGATTGTCTGAAGAAGCCAATAAAAAGCCCAACAGTTCAGCAGGCGAAAAAAAAAGTCTAGAAACATATATAAGGTACCAAGTCCAATCAACACCTTTAGGTAAAATGCATCTGACAGCAACTGTAGGAAACAGCTCTGCTGAAGACTTGCAAGAGCTGCTGCCATTTAAGACTTGACAGCAGTAATCTAGATGGACCAAATATCTAATTCTTTTGTATGGACATACATTGTTATGCGCAACTGAATACACTGATCACAGTGTCATTTAAGTGCCAGAATAGTTGTGCAAATTGGGTTGATACAAAAAAAAAAGGTATCAACTGGGTACTATAGAAACAATAAATCTTTGTTATATATGCATATCAAGTATTTCATAACAATAACTTTTAGTGAGATAGACTTTCAGTATCAACAAAACTATCTACACAT
Source organism: Iguana delicatissima (assembly GCA_948472985.1). NCBI lineage: Eukaryota > Metazoa > Chordata > Lepidosauria > Squamata > Iguanidae > Iguana > Iguana delicatissima. The sequence continues at coordinate 443,754 of CAOKZL010001029.1, read as the reverse complement.
TCAGAGACAATCTCCTCAGAAATCAGCAGATGGGTACTATATAACCTTCAGATTCTTAATGTGCAAAAGCAAGTAGTGACTCATGAAATGCAGAGCAATTCCTCAAAAAGAGCTTTTCTGATGGTGGCTGAAGATAGAACTAAGTTATGCCTCCTTTGTCGAAGTGTTTGAGGCCGGGAGTGTTCCATATTTCGATTTTTTTCAGATTTTGGAATACTTGTGTAATGAGATAGAGATGGGACTCATGTGGAATTCTTATTCCCTGGCCTCTGACCCTCCACCAGGACTCTTTTTTTCTAAGTAAAGATGAACAGACCAGAGGATAGGGTGGGCAATTAATTCCTTCTAAGTGTCCCCATTGCCTTTCTCAGCCCACCATCTCTCTCTAGTCTTACATCTTGTTTGCTCGCTCCCTGTGTATGAGACGTGAGAGACACTGAAGATCTGTGAAATGGTGGAAATGCATGCCTCCCGTCATTTCATAGATCCAGCCTCTCTCCTGGGTGCCTACCAGCTATCTGCTTCTGACTTGAGCAAAAGCAGTGCAGCTGCTGCCTCGAAGGTAGAAGTAGGCAGCCAGTGGCAACACATTTAAGTTTTTAGAAGATTATGGATTTTGGATCTCCTGACAAGGGAGGCTCAACCTGTATTAAAAGGAAAGCAGTATTTCCAACACTATGTTTTCATACTAACACTAACATAGGGGAGACTAATGTGGACAGTTTTTTTCTTTACTCTTTCCTGTTGAATTTCTCTCAAACATAGCTCCACCACAGCTGTTTAATTTGTTCTCCAGTGAGCTTCCAAAATATAGGTTGATCTGGCTAAGGGAAGAACGACTGGAAAAGAACCTTACCGGCGGGAGGGGGGATAACCACAGGAGAGGATTTAGACATTCTCTCCCCTTCTACTGATGATACTCCCATAAAAACGCTACCTCTGCTTCTACATTCTCATCATCTTGGCAAACATTTAGAAAAATATTTGCAAGTTAAATTCTTGTTTTGCCCTTTGACAAGCCACTCAAAAAAATAAGTTCAATATGAGTAATATCACCTCCCACAGGAAAAGCTATGGAAAAACAACCCATGCTTCTAACAGCCAACTTCCCTTGAGAAAAATGCTATGCTGTAAACCTTACTAAAAGCTATTATGCGCTCTATAAACCTACATAGCCAAATTGTAACAGATTTGTTTAGCATGTATGACTTTTCAGACTCACCTCAAACCCAAACTGTGGGAGTGTACATATTAGGATGTTTCATACAATTAGGATAACATGAATAGAAGTGGATTTTTTAAATAAAATTATGATTCCTAAAAATGACAGAGATTATAGGACAAAATTCAAAACTGGACTATATGAGAAATGTATAATGTATAAATGGAATGGTTTGGATTCTCTGTTGATACCGCCTACTGTTTCTCTGTACAGTAATTAGATCACACTGAGCCTTCAAGGGCAATGCATAAAATTAGGTCACATGTCTAATAAAATTTTACTTTTCCTCTGAGCACATTTTTTGTGGAATTTTAGCATTTTCTTTAGAGGATAAGAAAGGCACACTGTACTTACACTGCTACCATCCTTAAACTCTAATAAACCATGGACACAATCCACTAGAAAATTCTTTCCTTCTTTATTGTTCTGTGTGTAAAATGTTCTCATCTTTGCTATAACCTTGTTAAGCCAGTGCAGTTATGCTTATAGAGTAAATCAAATCAGTCAACGTAAAGTATTTTTCTTTTTACTGAATGAGCAAATCAATCACACATCAGTGTTGTAAATTTATGTGCAAAAGCATTGAAGTGCTTTACTAAAAATTACAACATAGAAACACATTAACAAATTCATACAATCAGATTTAGAAATATAACAACACAGAGGAAACAGAATTACAGTACATTTACAACACAAGACAAAATACATGGAATTAATTAGAAAATATTGTAATAAATAATTCATGAATTATAGTGCAATTGATTTATGCATAAATAGAACTAATTACCTAAAAATCTGTTATTAACAAAATCTGTCAAAAATCAAGGCAGCCACAGAGTTTTACTAAATTACTGCAACAATGGAAATACTGCAATAAAAAAACCCACAAATACAGTTATTTGTACTGTAAACAGCTAAAAAAAAATCAGTCTCACTAAAGTTAATATACAATTTAATTTAATATAAAATAGTCATTAGCTACCAGAAATGGTTTAAACAACTTTACTGAGCAGTAGTTCTAAAAACAGAGGCACTGTTTTTTAATATAAAATACTTGAGAAACATTCAAATAAGTAGAAAGCATTTAGGGCTTGCTTTCACCTTCATTTAAAAGTCTGCTGAAATATGAATTTTCAGAAACTTGTCAATTTCTAAGTAGCGACTGGTAAATGAATTTTAAAAGTACTTCAAAATTATAAGTTAAACAACTTTTTAAACAAACACATTAGGGATGAATAAGGGGGGTTTATGTGTTTCCCTGCCTTTCCTCAGTTGTATAATCAAAGGTTCAGCCTATTCATTAGAAATAATTACGTTTCTTTTTAAAACTTACAGGTTGAACATTATCTACAAACTATCAAAAAATATTTTAATATACTATTTCTGGCCAAAAATAAATACAAGTACTAAAATGCTGAAAATTAATTATAATATTACATACAAAACTACCACTGCTAAAGTCAATAGCAAAATGATCCCTGATTTTATGAATCTGTTACTTTTTGGTCAGGCCATCTTTAAAATGATATTAAACCTGTACTGTAACTTGTCTTTGATATACATTTCTGGCTAAAATTTAGAACTGTCTGAGAAAATTAAAAAAGCTGGGATCCCAGCCTCGCCTCCACTAGCACACGAGTGGGAAAGCCAATTCCCCCTCACAGCTGCATACCCTTATATCTTCCTCATCGTAACTGGTCCTCTTAACCCAAAAGACAGTATCTTTATAGGATATCAAAAGTGGTCCTCTGGATCCCAGCAAATGCTTTAAGCCATAAATTAAAAACAAGAATAAAATATTCTTGAAAAAGTATAAGATTTGTAATCTTATTTGCTTACTGGGGAAAGACACAACAAATTAATCTAATTCTGACAAAAATATGGCTTAGGGTTCTTTTTTTAATTAAAGATGACCTTGACATTTAATATGTGACAATCTCAGCTATCTAATGAAAATCTTGGTTTAAAAGGATTTGTTTCCCAATATGCAACTGAGCTGAAGAAAACTGAATGTATATCTAACAGACCAAACAGTAGTAAGCTGATTACGGTTCTGTTATCTTTATTTTTTAAATTGCTTCCATTTTTAAAAATCAGGAAAAACGGATTCTTTCTCTAGGTTTTTCTGAAATACTACCAATTAAGTTAAATGGCATACTTCAAAAATATTATACGTAAATTTGTCATAGATATTAAATTATGTGATTTTAAAGGAAATGTAGGTTAAAATGGGTACAGTGACAAACACATGGGCAAAGCAGATAAAGATTCTGGATATTGTAATTTCCCCATTTTTTTTTAAAGAACTAGTTTTTCAATGAAAAAGGTCATGGATGTCTTTATTAATCTGTGTATATAATATGATTGTATACCCAAGTTACATATTGTAAAAAATCCAATGAGTATGATCCTTCCCTTAGTAAGCACATTGCCTACATACAAATGAATCCTCCTAGTGGTGGAGACCTCTGTTGCACTCCTTCCTCCCTCAGCTCAAAAGCATGCAAAGGAGCATACAGAATAGGCAGGATCTAGAACTGCTTCTGTGTATCTCCCTCATATTATGTACACTTCCCCTCCATGAAATCTGGAGTTTGCATAACTTGACGAAACAACAGAGGATGGAATCTGGGTTGCAAACAGACTTCCTAAGCCCCCTGCCTGCCCTGCTGCAGAATGGAACAGAGAAACACAACCTTATGGTTATCTCCAGAAGAAAGGATCATGCAATATGAATATTTCTAAAGTTCATTTAAAAACTGCAATCTAAAGTTAACTGGTCCTCTGAGATTCTTTGAAAAGTTATATATCTAAAATGAACTGTCCACCTTCCAAACAGTAAATATACAAAAAATTTCTAGTACTGAAAGTTCAAAACAGTTTAACTGTTTTGTATCTGTAATTCTATAAGACCCTGAACTGTAAATTTGGTTATTAGCAAAGTGATGATGTATCGGCCCACCAAAATGAAAGTCTGATATTCATTTTGATAAACTGAAAGTTTTGAAATGTCACAGCAGCAAATACATTACTGTTATAGTGAGGTTTTTCAACAGGAGTGTTACACAATCCTTAAATAAATGTAAGTAGTCATAACACCAACTAACCAGCACACTTAAATCAAAATAACCATTCTCAAGCTCATTCTGTGCACATTATGAACATGCTCTAATCTGCATTCCAACTTTCATCTTAAACCCTTACATGTTAGCTTATTTTCCACACTAAAGGAAAACAGTTAATTTTATGCCTTTAGTATTCCATCTTATTTAATCATCATTCTATAGCTACACTAAATTTGTCAGTTTTCACAAGTATATATTTTGTAAACACCAATTTCTTGCTAAACCAACAATAAAATGATAACAACTCAGTTGTATATCTAACACACGCTTTTAAAAATGAAATGCTTTATCTATATCAGATATCAAGCTCTGATGTACTTTCTCTTCCATAAAAGATTCTGTACTTAACTAATACTTCATGCTAGTTTCCACATTGAGAAACTACAGCTGTCTTCTTTAAAGTTCCCTTGATCGATATATTTTCAGCCATTTGTAACTTCTGAAAATATTCTGAGAGCCATAAATGTCTCTAAAGCATTAATCATGTATTTCCTTAATAAGATGGATTATTGAATGGTTAGGGTCACTCTTCATCAATAAAAAATAATGCTTCACATAACAAATACATGTTATTCCAAACATTTTATGCTAATGACTACTAAATAAAACCTGAATCTTTTTCACTTATTTGTACAAGGGTTATATTAAATACAAACTATCACAAGTTTTGATCAATTCTATCATTTTGTCCACAGTGAAAACCCTGAATAAAATTATTCTTCAAAAAGGCATGTATGTGGTTTCTGAACTTGTAAGATTTCATGTCTTCTGTCTAAGTGAACATTTGTTTTCCATGTGTATATGTTTTACACACAGGCGTGCATGTGTATACATACACACCCACAAATGAACAAACACACACTCACACACCCACACCCACACGCATACACACCTAACCAGTTAAACTACATTGGCTTGCTGCTATTTTTGCAGGTGCCAGTCCCTGAATCTGTTATATTAAACAACCCAGTGTCTGGTAATCGGAGCTTCTTCTTCGGCGGAGTCTTCAGTGTTCCAGATCTTTCTTTAACTTTATATTCTAAAGTGCTGTGAGGTACCCCATATATTCCTTGTGCTTTGGAAACACTCATTTTTCCACTCATTACCATTGCGATAGCTTCTTCCATTATTTCATGATCATACTGCCGATAGCGACCACGTTTTTTTCTTGGTTGTTTATTATCCTTGCGATCCAAACAATCTTCTGTGGATTCAGAGGTGCCATCAATAATTCCATTCTTAGTATTAAGACACAAAGGAGAGAGGTCCCCATGCAAAAAGTAGGAGTCAACACTTGACTGAGTTACAGAAGCAGAACATTCAATTTTGTTCTGTTTAGGGAGTATACTTTTCAATTTTTGAAGAGCTGATCCTTCTAAGACTGTTGAGGTTTTAGAAACATGGTACATAACATCCAGAAGTCCAGCACTATCTGCCTGTTGTTTGGGAACAGCGCTGATTCTCAGCTGAGGAATTTTTAACTGTACAGTTGGAGCTGATGTTTCATATTGTACAGTTTCATTTTTTTCTTTAAACTGAGTGACCATTCTTTGTAGAGTTAACTGGTGGAGGTAACTGGAAGCTGTTGGGAATCTTAATTCTGAGGTTTCAAGTAGAGTGAGTTTACTTTTTTCTGTGCGCTCTGCTTGAGCTTTTGCCCACAAGGCTACTTTTTGCAGTACAGCACATGTTTCTTTACTGTCTTTGTAAGAATAGCTGTCATTGAAATCTCGAGTTTTGTTTTTAAAGGATGCAGGCTTTCCTGCTGGTAAGGCTTCTAAGTGGAGAAGTAAAGTTTTTTGAGGTATGCCATAAAGTATGCCTGCTTTATTAATGTCCAGTGCTCCGGACTGAATGTCTTTCAACGCTTTTGAGAGCAAACCATCTGCAAACTCAGCACTTCTTTCCACATAGTCCTCTCTGTGTCTGTGGTGTCTCCTGGATGGATGGAATGAAACGATGGTGAACTGATGCATGAGAGACTCTCAGACAGCTATGGAAGGGAAGGGTCCACTCCTTTATTATACTCCTTGCTTAGGTAACATCACTGCTTCTTTTAGTTTTAAGTCTTTGAGTTGCTGTAGCTATTGATTATCATAGCAAAAGTTATAGTTCTGGTAGGACCATGCGTCAAAATGATACCCCAGCTTCTACAGCAGCCCTTCCAAGAACTTTAAATCCTAGCTCAGTATTTGTTAACTCTTTCAAATGCTTGCAATTCCCTTTTGACAGATGTTTGCAGGGTAACAAAACTTTCCTTTTCACAATTTAACATCCTCTGAATGCCCCAGTCCTAAAGGAGTTTTGTTAGTAGAAACGTGACGTTACCGCTAAACAAGTAATAAAAGAGTCAACCCCCTCACAGAAACTTTGTTGTAATTCTAATAGAAACTATCTCATATATCCAACTATTATTTCAAATTTGCAATTCTAATGTTGTTTAGTTCATATCCAGTAAGAGTGTCACTTTTTCCATAATACAGTGAATATGTGTGTGCGTTTATATAATATAAATAATATAGTATATAGCAGACTTGGGTCAGAGAATAATGCTTGCGCTGTTATAGCTGCATTACAAAAAATGCAAAAAACAAAAGGCTTGATTAGAAGACTGCCAAAATTATAATGTTTGTTATTTTTCTATTAAATAAACAGTATAGTTCAGCATTAAATATCTATTCATAAATGGATATCTTTGCAGCATGACACCACATCCCAAAGGTAGACTCAAAATGCAAGAATAGCCTTAAAGAGCTCTCTCTTTTAAAAAGGAAAGTAATAAAAACATAAAGTTGATAGCTTTGTTTTTAAAAAAATTCTTACTAAATAAAAAAGTCTAGTAAAAATATAAATCTTTTCCACTACCCCAATTGGTAATTATTACATCTTGGAGAATAGATTCTTTCCCCCCTACTGTCTAGTTTCTCAGTTCCATTAAGTATCAAAATAGTCTGTTCAATTTTTGTAACATGAACTAAAGTTTGGTGATTGTTCTGATAACTTTTCTTTAACAGAAAAAAGTGAAAAACACAAAATGAAACACATGAGTTATACACAAACACACAATTATGAGAGAAACTCTGGCAAAGCAAGAAGCAACTGTGTGTCAGCACATAATTTACACAAATCAGTGACAAAAATATCTTCCTTCAAGTGTAATTCTTATTTCCATTTATTATTTTGAAAATAAACAAGAATAATGTTGCTTACCCAGATAATGAATTTTCTGAAAATGATCCATCATATGCTGACTGTTCCAAGCTTGTTTTCTTTGTAGACAGATCTAGCACTCCATCCCCTATTATACCAGAGAATGCAAAGATTATTTTGGAAATGTCTTTCCTTCGCAACAGCAAAATCCATTTTAATGCTTCTTTTGTTGCAAACATACTCGACTTTACAAAATGTTGAAAGTAACTGACAAGACTACTGGGCAGATATGGCCATATTATCAACTTTTAAACTTTGGGTCACTAATAAGCACCAGATCCCATCTGCTCTTGGAAGCTAAGTCGGGTTGGGTCTCGTTAGTATTTGGATCAGAGACCGCCAATGAATACCTGGTGCTATAGGCTGTATTTCAGAGGAAGGAACTGACAAACCACCTCCAAAGCATTCCTTGGTTAAGAAAACCTCATGAAATTCATGTGGTTGACCAATGACTTGAAGGCACATATACACAAAATGTAGTCAGGTCAACTTGCATTCCCAGTGCTTGTCATACAAGGTTTGAGTTATACATGCAGTGAAACAAAGTGATACATTTCAGTGGTTATAAAATGTACAGTACCACTACACACTAAAGATACTTTACATGCTTGCTCACAGCAAGTAAAAATGCATCACATCAGGAAAAAAGGTATTAGATCCCTACTATAGGGGAGTATTTTCAAATATGCCAGAGTCCATTCTATCATCATCATCATCATCATCATCATCATTATTACTACTACTATTATTATTTCTTCAGCTGCATGTGTAGACCAATCCAAGATGTATGGGGCTAGGATATAAAGTCATGACATTCCGACTCTCTGAAGACTAACCCATTACTTCTGCAGTTCATTACTGCCAAAATAGATAGTAACCACAGATTTATATTCAGTACCAATGAGGTGACTCTTACACATTATTTTATTCAATAATCACATCACAATGGTGCATTAATGTAGAATTCTTTGCCTGCTAAATCAGCAGTGTCAAGTCTTACAGCTTGCTTTCATATTTGAGATCTCACTTTCAAATTCGCCAATAAAATGCGGTATAAAGATTTCTTCCCTGTAATTTCCTAATGATGAACACTATAGTTCTGTTCAGAAGAAATACTACATCCTAGCAGAGAAGGGCCAGGAGAAATAGCATTACAAGATCTTAGTGAACTTTGGTCTCTCATAGGCATTGAGTTAAAATATAGTAAGCTAAGTTACCAGTAAGTTAAGTTAAGTAAGTTTGGTAAGGCCTTTGGAATGTAACCATATTACTCTGTAGAATATACATGTATGTGGCTTTAATCGTTCTAGACTTTCCTTCCCTTCGGTGATTTATATAATTTGCTTTAATCCTATTTAAATTATTCTGTTGTTTTTAGCTGGAATTCTTTTCAACTCTTGATATTATTTGAATTATATGCTGGCTTGCAATTTCATGCTAGAACATGAGGCATAAATATTTGAATAAGGAAATAAATAAATAAATAAATATCTCGAATAAGAAAAAGCCAAAACTTTAAGTATATAAACCTTTCAACTACAGTGATGTAAATTATGGAGGAGAAGGCATTTTGAAACTGTCGTATTTCATAGTTATAAAAGTTTTACAAACTGAGAAAGCAAACACATTATTTATAGCAGTGTATGGCTACTGAAATTATTTTTGAAAATTGGGACGGTTTTTGTAGGAAAGAGGATTTGCTTCAGCCAGCAAGGGCTTACATGTCTTGGTCTGCACTAACAGCGGGGTATCTGAATTTTTATTTGAAAAAATAAAATTTAAAAAAATCCCAAATTTTATTTAAATTGAATTTTCGATTCAATTTCAGTTACAATATAAATAAAATGTTACACTTGGCCCTCCACATTCGATAGGGTTAGGCATACAGGATCCTTGCAAAAGTAAAAAATTCGCAAATAACAAAATTTGTGTGTCTGTGGGAAGGGGGCTGAGGCACGGGTGAGGAAAGTGGACATTCAGGGTCTAAAACAGGTCAGGGAAAGGAGATGGTTGGCATGGTACTTCTGTACTTCCTCTCTCTTGCCCAAGGAAGGACATGGGCGTGTGTGGGGCATGGGCACAGGGTTTGTGATGCTGAGAGTTTGGGCAGAGAGCCATCCTTAGCTGGTCAGGCAGAGACTGGTAGAGGAAGAGGAATACCAGAGGTGGGTTTTAAAGGGCTATGTGGCCTGACTGGAGCCACCAAGAGGGAAGGTTCCCCTAAAAAAGAAGCACCCGAGGTGGAAGAGCAGGAGTTGGAGAAACTCACAAATAATCAAATCTGTGAATGTCAATCCCGCAAATGTAGAGGGCTGACTGTATTTTTTTTCTCTTGACTCATGTACAATTAAGAGTAAAAGCTAGATCTCATTCTGCATTTTCAGTTTCATAAAAATATTTCAGAGTTCCAGTCACGTAATCTGAGTAACCTACAATCAAACAGGGAAAGTTATTTACATTTTTCAGTTAGTGAAAATGACTAGTCTGTCCAGCATTAGAAAGTAACTACCAATGTTTGTTTCACATTCTGTATTTTCAGATTCTATTTCCCATCAGACTACCACTACAACACAGGAGGAGTGAGAACAGGGCTTATACGGAAGGAAGTGAAAATGCTAGGCAAAGGAGGTTATGGCAAAAAGGCTGCACAGAAACGGCATACAGAAGGATTTTAACACTTTGACACAGTGCAGGAGGATGACCACAGCTTCTTCAAAGTATAAGATAGACTTTTTATAGGAATATTTTGAAAAATTCCTCCCCTGGGTCCATTAAAGGAAAAGAGAAATCTGTCCAATACAAGCAGTATAAGCAGGAAATACAGGGCCTAATTCCTCAAATGAATCCCTTCAACTGTTAAGTCCATTTTTCGCAGCAGTAGTTTTGTCTGAAACAACCAGCATGGTGTAGTGGTTTGACTGCTGGACCATGGACTTTGGAAACCAATGTTCAATTCCCCACTTAGCCAATGAAAAACCACTGGGTGACTTTAGCATGTCATACACTCTCAATCCCAGAAAACCCAATGGTAAGTTCACCTAAGGGTTGCCATAAGTCAGAAGTGATTTGCAGGCACACAATAATAAGTTTTGTCTGCAGACACAAACAAAATGTTTTCATCATTTAGTATTATTCACTTGCAGCTAAGAAACTGTCAAAAGCAGTGGTAAGCAACTATGGAAGACAAGGGGTTGCATCAGCTGTTAAGGAGATCTTGGAGGTTTGTACTTGCTCTCATAAAAAAAAAGGGGGGCAAAATTTCATTTTGACCCTGGGGGGAAGGGGGGGGTCCAAACATGTGGAATAAATTGCATCCCATAGAGACAATTATTGGGCATTTTAGAACAGATATTTTGGAAAAAATTAAAAATTTCTTTTTAAATATTGCTATGCTTGATGAGAGATCTAAATATTATTCACTGCCCATAATCTTTGATGCAATATGCTAGCAGCTACACTTTTTTGAGGGTTGTGCAACAACAACGAGGGAAGGAAGACAAAAAACGTGAGATCTGAATAGCCTTAGAACTTCTTTTACGGTCACAGTAGCTGCAGCATTTTTTCTCCTGCCACCATTGCTTATAGCGGCATAATTATGTCAGCAAGGTGCACAAGCAGGATTTTGGCTACTGTTTATTGACACAGCATCCACCTCATGGCACAGGTAATTACTATAATATGTACTATTATTTTTTGAATTAAAAAAGAAATTTATCATTAAAAATAACAAAGATTGTACTGTACTATAAATTAACATATTTTAGTAATTGGATTTGCACAATTGTTCAAGAAATATGTGAACAAATACGAAGAAATTTGTGGGAAAAAACTAAATTATTTAAATGGTAGTTTTAATTTGGTGAATTTATACTGCCTTGATTTAAATCAATCACTCATCAGCAGGATGAGGGAAAAGCTTTATTTTCTTTGGAAATCTTCGTATTGCACCTGAGTTCTATCTGAGTTACCAAGAATGTAAGGGTAATGTAAGTGGAAATAAAAATAAGGTGAAAAGTTTCATCATAACATTGTATGGACCAAAGGAAAGATGTTCAAAACCACTGTCTTATCTCTACATAAAGGAAATAAATATATACCTCTTTATCTAATCACTGTTCTAGGTATCCCTGACACCGATAAGGTTTAAAATGATGTTAATGTCAGACTTGACAAAATTTTATGGTATGACAGGACACCAGACAGGAACAAGTTGTGGCACTGTTTCCACTTTCCAGCTGAATCAAACCAAAAGCCTGTCTAGTCCAATGGCAAAAGGAAACTCCTAAGCAGGACATGTTGGCAACAGTCCTCTCTCACTGTTACATTTCATAATTCACATCTAGAGGCATGCTGCCTCTACCTCAGTGGCAGCACATAAGATATTGTGACTAATAGTCACTGACAGCCTCATTCTTTCTTTTCTTTGGTTCAAAATTCAATAGAAATGCTGGTGGTAAGGGAAATAAATAAATGATTTGTATAAAAATCATCTTATCAACAACTGATTGCAAGGTGTTCAGAACTGCTGTTTATAGAAACTGTCCTATCTGGTAAATACCCAGAGAAAAAGAAGCTCTGATACATATACTAAATATCCAAACAAAATTCCTCATTCGCTTTAGAGAAGGAACTCAACAAGCGTGAGCAAAATAATGCATGTGCAGTTTTTCTTTTAAAGATGCTGCAGCCATATACACAAGAATTGTTCTAGCTCTAGATTTAAATTTTTATCTTTTAATTTAAAAAAAATCTTTAAAATTTACAATTAATTTCCTACAAATTATTTATTCACAGAATAAAAAGTAGTTCAAGAGGAAACCCACCATTTCCAATCCCACCAAATGAACAGCAATGAACAAGTTTTACCTTGCTGAGTATCCTGCTCTTGTGTTCGATTCACAGTGAGGTCTAGAGGGCTATCCTGTTCTTCCTGAAGTGAATTTTCTGTCTGGTTCATTTGGATATCTTTGCGTATCAGACTCAAATCATATGATGAACCATTTCTATTTTCTTGCATTTTACTACTTTTTGAAATATATTCAATTGCAAATTGACGGATCATCTTTTTCATTAATTCCTGAGCAACTAGGGGAATGTTAGGATCACAGTTCTGAGGAAGATCTGTGGGAAGAAAACAAGACAAAAAATATACATAAAGTACACATTCACTTCATTAAACTCTTCTCACAGAAAAAGCCAGAAATTCAATGGAATGCTGAGGAACTTGTTTCTCTGCAACTGGAACAAGAAGGCAAGAGCAATGTGATTGTGGATGCCACTCTGCATTATCCAGAGAATTATTATTTGGTCCAGATTTTGAAATGCTTACAGGAACACTATTCACTTTATTACTTAGCAAACACGGACAATAAGAGGAGGACGAATGTAGCACTTTGTACAGATCCTTTAGTTGGTGTGTGCCTTCAAGATCCAACTTATGGTGACCCTAAGGCAAACCTAGCACAGATTTTCTGGGGCTGAGAGTGTGTGATGTGCTCAAGGTTACCCAGTGGGTTTCCATGGCTCAGCAGGGAATCAAACCCTGATCTCCAGGGTCTCTAGACCAAAGCTCAAACCACTACACAATGACGGCTCTCTATGTAAATCTAAGCTTATGCATTTCAAAATACTCCTATAATCTAGTCAGAGCATCAAGTTATTTGAAATATTTATATTATACCTCTCCTCCTATTAAAGGCAGCTTTCAAAAACGAAAATAAAAGTGTTTAATATAACAATTCACTGAACCAGCAATCAAAGCACTACTACAAGCTGATCACTAAAACGGTTTAAACAGATAATCAGAAAGACTGAGTTTGGCAAAAAAAAAATCTTGTACTTTTTGCAGAAGACCAAAAATGGTGAATATTGTAATCTCATTCCAAAAATTCTAACCCAAAGCAAAAAGATGCTACTTCCTTTAGCATTGAGGATATTGGGATGGAGTCATAAAGGGTAGGATTTGAACAAAAACAAAAACAGAATTTTGAATTGAAGCTAGAAATTCAGTAGCAACAGACAACACAGCAACTCTTCATTTCAAGCAGGTGAAAGGTTGCTAAATGGGAGTATCAAACTAAAATGGGAAATGGCCAGATTACATCATGGGTTATTATTGTTCCATGCAGGCTTTCTCTGGCCAGTAAATGTCAAATGCAGCAATTTTACTGTGCTTGAGGGACAGTTGCTTCCTCTTGCCTTTCTCCATGGGAGAAGACTCAGGCGAAGAAAAGCCCCACTTCTCTACAGAACACTTCTCCACCTATGTCTAGACCACTGGATTGCCCCCATCTTCTGGGAGCATCAGTTGAGATTCTGTTAGATTGCCCTTGATATCTCAAGTGGAGGTTATCTACACCCAACTGGTGCTTGCAGGAGCTCCTGGGAATGCCCGCTGTAAGGGAACTGGATTACTCCTCATATTATTTTTTCCTCACAAAGAAGAGGAGGAACTGCCACTTGTTTTTTAGGGAAGGCTACTGGGTCAAGGATTATATCTACTTGCATATATCTTCCAACAAGTAACATACTACTAAGGTCATATTCCTAGATCAACATTCCAAAGCCTCCTTCGGTCTTGTTCAAAAATATTCTCTGAAGTGTTTACTAAGCAAAAACGTCTGTGAAAAATGTTGAATCAGGTATGAAAATTTACACGACTAGTTCAGGAAAATCTGTCATCAGACATAAGCAACCACCTGATGTTGCTCGTGGCCATTCTCTAAAAATCTACGGTGATTTGATTTCCAATGTAACATTTTTCACAGTATTCTTTAATGGGGTTATACTGGATCTATAGGTATGAAAAATTGACCCTATTATCTATTTACCAATTATGAAGCTTTTAAAATAATTTGCCAATATTTGCAATGGAGTGTGCAAAACGGAGTCTGCAGGCCACATGTGGTCTCCAAGTCCTTTATGATTGCCCTCCTTTTTAAATTAACCTCATGGTTTGTGGTAGCAAATTACAGTGTCAACGGGCAAAGGAACTAAATTTTACCACCTTGACAATGTCAATTTGGTTGCTAATAGGATACTATGAATATGATCCAGCAGCCAATATCATAGTAAAAATCATATTAATTAGAGTCAATTGAAATCCATTTAAGGTTCTTTTATATATTAATGCAAATTAAATGATAATCAAGTATAAGAAAGGGAATTTTATTTGCTAATCATGAATGCAGGAAGTGTATTTGTTAACAATGAAGTTAATATTTTCAAAGGCTGAACAAGTCTGGCTGATTTTTTAACTATTAATGAAATTTAAACATAAGAAATAAAATATGGTTGTTGATTTTATTTCCTTTTTCATTTAAAAAGCCTGCTAAACTCTTCCTGGCCCTTTAGGAGTTCATTTGCCCAATCTGAAAAATGGCCAGCAGCACTGTTTTATCATAAAAAAGAATGAAGAAATGAGCGCACACACACACACACACACACACAAAACAGCTTAACATCTAAAAAGCTATTTACACTTAGGAAAGTATATCTTTACTAAACTGCAAAACAACCATACAATGGAAAACTGAGACAAAAAGTTTATAACAGATGATGCTATCAAATATGAGTATGTCTGCAATGCTGAAAATCAGGAGGAAAGAAAGGACTATCTATAATGACATTTTGTATCATAACCACAGTAATAATTGAAGTAATATTACCTTTCTTGCGAAAGAGTGCATTTAGGTAATTCTCTGCTTGGCACTCAATTTTATCAGTGTTGGACTGGCCCTGAGATGATAGTTCCTCTGTAGGTGCTGACTGCAAAGAACCAATAACTGTTGTATGATCCTGAAAAGTATAAAGACAATCCAAATTACATACATACATGCATACATGCATGCACTAACTTGGGAGGGGTAACAGAAGTTTATATATCTTAAAGTGATCACCAGGAAAGATTTCTATTACAAAAATATTCATTTGGATATTTAATACTTCCCAATAAACAGAATTCAAATAGGAAATGGGAAATCATTTGCTTAAACTTTTTATAGCGCAAATACTTACACTGACTGTTTCTTTATGTAAATTACAAAAGGAACATTTTTCATCCATAGACCAGTCAGTCACTTCTTCTGGTTCACAGTCTAGGGCAAAAAATTAAATGCAAAATGCAAGATGTTAAAAGCAGTTTATTCAACAGTGCATTACATTCTTGAGCAGCTGAATATTAAATATATGAATAGCAACAGCATAAATTTGCTTTGAACAAATTTAAATCTCTCCCTTTTACACTGTTTAGCCAGTTTTCAGTTCTGCTTATAGTCAAAATATTCCATTAAGTTACAAAATTCTGACCAACACAGTTCAGCATCAGCTGAGGCCATTTCTAATCTAAATGTTTCTTGAGATTTAGCAAGCAGATAGGGCTTTGGCACAACTGTGTCTAAGAAGAAAGGCTGTGGCTAATGGTTCAGCATATGCCTTCCATAAGAAATGTCCCAGCTTCAATGGCAGGCACCTCCACACAGGGATGGCAAAGACTAATTTGGAGATGGGCTTAATATCTGCAAGATCTAGCACAATCACTGGAAAGGTGTGGAAAACAAGTAACTTGCTCCTTTCCAAAGTCTAGTGCCTAAGCTGCTATGCTTGAATTTTTATCAAAGCATGCATTTAGGATTAAAAATATCAGTGATGATGTAAGTGCACTATTGATCATGCTTAAACATATCATGATATGGATACTCCCCTATATCTTTCTTCTTGAAGAAAAAAAAGTCTTTTTTTCATATATATAAACAAGTATTCTCTATACTCAATGTTAACAGTAGTAACTGCAATTAGATGACATGTATACAGACAAAATATGCCCCCACCCATAAAATAAGAAGTGTAGCTGACTAGACAAAGCACTCCAAGTCTTATATTCTACCTGCTAGTACTGCTTCACTTTGCTGCAAGGAAATACCAGCCCTGGATAAGATTTGTATGAACTGTAATTACACACAAAATCACATGGTTGTTATAGATCTAGCACTTATTTTCTATCTGTTGAGCTGTGAATCAGCTAAAAATCCATCCCAACTTATTTATCAAATCATAAGAATTTCCCTCCAGCCTGTGGACTTGAAAGACAAAACAGCAAAAATTTCAATGTCCCATCCCACATACACAAGAGGACTATTTACTGGGATCTGTACTGCGAAAACATCAGCACGAGGCAATGAATACATTTTACAGGTATCTTACTTTCAAACCAAAGTGCACCCTTTTAGATCTCACCATTCCACGATGGGAGACATATTCCTTTGTTTACAAGGGAGGAGGATCTTCCTAACACAAGCCTAATCCCTTCAAGGTCCAGAAAGTCATATCCCACTGCATTCTAAGCTCCAAAGAGTGCTTTTATGGATAAGTAAGGCTCTTCTTTCTCAGCTCGGGCTTAAGGAAGAAGATATTGGGATGCTGCCATAGTTATGTTGGGTTCTGAAAGTGCTCTTATAGGTGAGAAGGGTCAGCTGAGAGCAAGAAACTGTAAACCCATCAGTCAGCATGTTGCCTACTGCAAGTGAAGTTCATATTTACAATTATTCTGCCAATGACAGACATCTACAAACGTAGTTGCCACAGTAATTCAAGCATGCAGACCTGGTATCCTTGAATTGAGGTACAGTTTCCAGCTAATAAAAAACACAAATCTGTGACCTTCAAAAGCAAAGCAAGCCAAAGGAGGAAAAAACCCTCAAGATTTTACCTACTACTAGCTAAATCACAAAGACAGAACTGCTTCTGCTGCTGTCCACTAATTCTGCCATGCTCACAGAATTTTCCCATTCGTTAGGTAAGAGCTAGGAGTGGCATTTTAAACCTTTTTATTTTTAAATTATTGTATTATTAATTTAAAAATTGTGTGCTGCTCTTTTCCGTTATGGATATGAGGACCCACGTGGATACCCTTACAGACAGAAGTATAATAAACATAATTTTAAAAAACTGCAGCATATCAGCACCACCTATACTACCTACCCACAGGAAATGCAACAGGACAGGATGCTTGCCTGTACCTGTAGTTCTTCAAGTGGTCATCTATGAACTCACACAAATGGGACTTACTGAGCCTGTGCAGTGCATCACTCAGAATCTTCTAAAAGTTTTATGCAAGTGTTTTGGCAGTAGCCCCTCCTTCCTTGTCCCATGTAACCGGCCTGATTCGAACTCAAACCTTCAGTTCCACTGTTGCCAAATGAGCAACCCAGAGTGTGACAAATTGTGAAGAGGATGGGTATGTGTGCATTGTATGAGTGCTCAGATGACCACTTGAAGAACTATGGCTACAGGCAAGCAATTCATTTTCCTTCTTCATGGTTTCTGTGACTCACACAAATGGGAGACCAACAAGCTATTCAAGATAAGATATGGGAGAGTTATCCAACACCAAAAAACAACACTGTTCTCCCACAAGCAGCATCAGCCCTGGACCTGACATGCAGTCTATGGTGGGTAATGCAGGTCAGGGGCTGAGACCAGGTAGCTGCCCTGCAAATGTCCTCTAAGAGTACTCCTCTCAAAAAGGCAGATGAGGTAGCCACAGCCCTGGTAGAGTGGCTGCAGTCACGAAGTACAAGGTCTTTTTTTTGCCAGCTTGTAAGCCAAATGGATGGTGGAAAGACACAGGGAGACCCTTTTTGCATAAGGAACAGCAAACAAATATAGTCTCTGAGAGTAATAAAAGTCAGTAGTCCAGTTGACAGAGAAAGCTAGAGCCCATCTGACACCAAAACAGTGTAGGGTCAAGTCCAAGATGCTAGAAGGGTTCTGCATGAATTCAGCCTGGTTCAAATGAAAGACCAATAAAACGTTTGGAACGAAAGCAGTATCAGGTCTGAGAACAACTTTGTCTTTGTGGAACTTCAGGGCATGGAGTGTCCACACAAAGGGTGCTTAATTCCTTCGCTCACCTAACAGAAGTGATGATGACAAGGAAAGCCATCTTCCACATTAGGAGGCGAATGTGACAAGCTGCCACTAGCTCAAACAGTTTCCTAGATAGCTGACATAGGACTAGCTCTAGGCTCCACAGAGATGTAGGGCCTAGTACAGGTAGATGCAAATTCTTGTAGCCCTTCAGAAACTGCTTTACTAATGGGTGCTAAAAACCCAGGAAGGCTTGACAATTAGTTGAAATCTATCAGAAATTGCAGCCAAGTAATATTTAATGGACAAGAGGGATAGGCCTCGGTCAGATAACATCAGAAAGTCCATATGACTTGTCTGTGCTTGGTGTGGAGAAATCTGGATGATAAAAAGGACAGGAAGTTAGTCCACTTGTAGGCCAAGAATTATCAAGTTGAAGATCTAAGAGTGGCTGTTAGGATTCAATGAACTGGAGCCAGAAGGAAGACTAGAGATGCATCCTCCGTGCCATCTTTCCGAGGGTGTCCTGACTGGAACGCTACACTTGACTGCTGTGGAGAGTTAGAAGGTCTGGTCTGTGCAGAAGTCTGAGATAAATTCCCAGAAACAGGGAATTAAGGAGAGGAGTAAACCACAGGGCCACCATGGGGTGATTAGAATATACTTTGTCCTGCCTTTCCAAACCTTGGAATCCACTCTGATAATGAGGGGAAATGGAGGGAAAGCATACATGACAGCACCTCCCTAGTGATATAGGAAGGCATTGCCAAGAGAACCCTTCCCCTCATCTTGTCCTAGAACAGTACATCTGGCACTGAGCATTTTGAAGCAATGCAAAGAAGTCCACCTGTGGAGCATTCCATTTATTGAAGACAGTATGGAGGACATTGGGATGGAGCTTCCACTTGTGGCAGGAGGTTGAGGCCCTGCTGAGAGTGTCTGCTAGAATGTTTTCCTCTTCTGATAAATGAATTAAAGAGAAGTAACGTTCCTGTTAATAAACTAGTCCTAGATATGAAGTGTCAGGTTCAGCAGGGTAGTTGACCTCTTTCCTCCTTATTTGTTCAGGTAGTATACCACTGTGGTGTTGCTGGATACTACGTGAACAATCCTGCTGTGCAGGTGAACTTTGAATGCTCGAAATACCTTCTCCACTGCCAAGATTTCAGGAACATTGATGTAGAAGTCTCTGTAGATCTGTCCAGCCTCCTCTAAAGGAAAGTCCCACCATATGTACTCCCCACCCTTCCATGGAGGCATCTGTCATTACTGAGGCCATGGACTAAGGAAGGAGAAACAGTATGTTAGCTTGGATATTGTCAGATTGAAGCTACCATTCCAGGGATCAGTGGATGGCCCTCGATATGGTGGGATGCATTTTGTGGTAATCAGTGACAGCATGAAACAAAGAGAAAAACCAAGTCTGCAGCAGATGCATGCAAAGCTGTGCCTACAATGTCACCACCATCATGGAGGCCATGATACTGAGGAGCATTTGAACCTCCTTGGCAGTCACTCATCTGGAATGTCAACATTAAAGGATGGTTGTTATTAGACAGTGAATCTCTCATCAGGAAAGTAGGCAACCACTTTGCAAGAGCTGAGACTCACTCTATGAATTTGATGGTCTGGGACAGTCGGGGGCTGGATTTCTTGTAGTGGATGATGAGGCCTAAGCCACTGAGGCAGCAAAGAATAAGATTGATACTGGCAAGGAGGTAGGCCTTGGAACGGGCGAAAAGGAGCCAAATGTCTATATAAGGGAAGACAATGGCATTGTGTTGTCTCAGCCAAGCTCCAACCACTGCCATGCATTTGGTCAAGACACGTGGGGCAGAGGACAGTCCAAAAGGAAGGACATGGAAACGGCTGGCCTATGGACAAACAAGAAATGCCAATGCAATGGTAGAGTTCCAATGTGGAAATAAATATCCTTCAAATCCAACATCACAAACCAGTCTCTTCCTTGCAACAGAGGAATGATGGTACTAAGGGTAACAATCCAGAAATGCCTGGGCTGGATGAAAGGCTCATGTCCCCTCAGGTCTAGGATGGAAGAGAGATCTCCATCTTTTTTTTCCAAAACAATGAAATAAGAAGAGAAAAAAAACCCATGGGACAGAGGGTGCAGGCACATGTTTGATGGCACCTTTGCAGAGCAGAGTGTTGATCTTCTTGACAAGTGCGTTGGAAGGGGGAGTGATTTGAATAACACCAGTTAATCTGAGAACTTGATGGCATGTCCCCTCTCAATTATATTCAAGAACCAGATATTGGATGCTATAGTAGTTCAGGCATGGAGGAAGCCACTCCCAGCCTGTTGCCAAAGAGAGGAGGACTGGAAGGGATAAGGCCGGAAGGACAGTCAAAGACATCATTTGTTGTGGCTGGCAGGCTTTTTATGGAACAATTATGCATGGTATCAGGAGGTGTAAGAAACTTCCTCACCAAGGGCACATAGGGATTTGAAGGCCTTGTGCACCTGCGTGCTGGTGAGCTGAAGGAACGCTTCAAACCCAATGTGTGCTGGGACTAAACAGAATGTGATCAAGACAACTATGGAGCTTGCAGCTGGAAGCAACTTCCTGGTGGTGGTATGCATTTTGTATGTACGTTCTAGACTGTCATCCATTTCCTTGATGAAAAGCCCCTCTGCGTCAAACAGGAGATCCTTGATAGTAGTTCAAGCTTGGCTGGACAGGCCCAATGATTGGCAGACAGGTATGTCACTTGAGAGCAACAGAACCCGCAAAAGTTTTGCCACTACAGTTGGCAACATGCCTTGCTACTGAAAGCTGTTAAGAGGCAAGGTTGTAGGCCTCCGTCTGGAGACCCCCAGACATTCTTCTGTCTTTTTCAGATAGATGCCCCAAAAAGGGTATCACTCTTTTCCTTAAGATCAGTTGGTAGGCAGACATACAATCCTTGTAACTGCTAACCTGAAATGACAATGCAGCAGTAGAACAGGACTTTCTAGGATGTCTAATGTCCAGAATGTCTAACTTCCTTTAGGTGGTGTTTGACTGTGCTGCCTTGACTATGGCGTTTAGTTTCCAATGTTAGAACAGCTAACCTGAACTAGACTCCACCACATGGTACACCGTGTCCACCTTTTTGAAATAGGACAAATCATGGAAGAAATAGCCCAAGAACTACAGGCTATCCTGAGCTTGGCAGGAACCCAGTGGGACGGACGCCAGGGTGTAGGTACTTTGGACTGAACCTACAGTAGATCCTACAATAGATGATAGGTTCAGCCTCTGGTTATCTGATGTCCAACTGCACTGCAAGTGCCATTCTGATCATCTGCTCCATGAAGGAGTGGACATAATCGGTTAGAGAAACTGTTTCACATTTTTCCAAATAGTGACTGGGGATCACACTGTGAATACGTCAGAAGAAATTGAGAAAGAATCAGAGTTGGTATCAACAGAAGTAGAAGGGTCTTGTTGGAAATGTGTAGAAGGATAGGATGGTAATGGATTTGACCACTGAGCCTTAGAAATGGAAGGCTAAATGAGAGAAGGTAGAAGTGGAAGCAGAGCCTCCAAGGAATGATGAGCTTTCTCATAATGAGCCAGTGTAAGCTGTGTGGAGGGAGCAGTGTGAGACCCAGAGAACTGGGAATCCATGTGCCCATGGTGCAGAGGGTACCTGGTCAATTTTGGCAGGGCTTGTACAATGGAGTTCCTGGAAATTCGGGGCAAACAAAGATCCTACATTGGTGGTACAGTATGGAACAACAATAGTGGGAGCATTCAATGGGATTGTAATGGTGGTACAATAGTCCCAATTGGTGGCAAAGCATATGGTGTCCCTTTGAAGAGTGCCAATCAAACTCATACTCCTCATAGTCACTCTAGGAAAGGAAGAGTGATGACAGTGTCAATGCAAGTCCTGATGCCTACAGTTTTAGCTCCCTGAATCACATCCACCTTAGCAGAGTACAATGCAATGGGTACGCTAGCGTCAATGTCAAAGGGACAGCCTCCTTGACATGGAGATGGAGGATCTCATAGAAAAGGGTGAAACTGAAGAGGATTATTCTGTGTGCCAGTGCTGAAACATGGACCAAGAGGAAAGTGGTAAAGGAGCCTGTTTCGTTGATTGCGCAGACTGAATGTGAGAAGGAGACACCAGCGTTTGCACAGGCAAGCCTGGAAACAACCGAGGAGCAAGCGTGGAGGACTCTATTATTTCTCCTTTTGAAACAGTAGCTATGTGGACTTCAGGTGATCCATGCTGGGAAGGAGAAGACTGAGACTGTGTCACCGGTGAATGACAAGGGGGTGAGGGTTCCATCTCTGGTGGATCAGTGCTCTCAGTCTGTATTGATGGGGTGGAAGTGTTGGGCCTGAAGGCCTCCTTTTTTTCGTATGGCAACAATGCTCAGAATGATGCTTTCAAATGAGTTCACATCTAGGGATTAACCCAATATCGACAGAGCCTTGTTCTGGGATTCAACCTGTTGACAGCACATTGATGGAGCTGCGACCTGGGATTCAGTCTGTTGAACCACAGTGATGAATTGTTAGAGAGGAGGCTGAGTCAGAGGGCGGCCATTTCACTCCCTGAGAGCAATCCAGACTGAAGACCTTGAAGCAGTTGGTGAGGATGAAGAGTGCGGAAATGACTGTCAGTCCAAAGTAGAAGAAGCACCAGTAGCGGACAGTGGCTCCTCATACAGAAAAGCCTTTCACCTCAATGATTCTCACGTACCTGAGGGGTCATGACTTTACAGTGAGCAAAAGTCCCAATATTATGACCTTCTCCCAAGACACAAAACGCAGTGTGAATACCCATGAATCATTGCAATCTTAGTGCCAAAGATGTGCAGTTTTTAAAAAATCCTGAGGACATGGTAGTAAAAATGAAGCCTTGGAAAGAGAGGAAAAAAGAAACGGTCTGAAGTCAAAGAGAAAATTGAGTCTGAATCCAACAATCAGGTGAATACACAGGAGAAAGCCAAAACACAAACCAAAATTTGACACCAAAAGTACCAAGTGATACAGCTCACCAACAGTTCCTTTCATGCTGCTGTTGTGGTGGATGAAAAGGAACTGAGGGTCTGAGTGGGAACTGGAATGGTCACATGGACCAAGAGAGTAGGAGATACCACCACAACAGCTGCATAACAGCTCTAGAAAGTTCCAAAAGATGCACTGAGTACGTACCGTAAACTCCATTTCTTTGAGTCACCAGAAGAAGCAACCCTATCATACCATTAAAATGCCTTAGCAAAAGCAAACATTTGAGCTGACATCCAAACAATTACAGGGTTGTTTTTTTTTCTACCCAGATATCACTGTCAGTACAAGTGATGATGATACTAGTTCTCTGAGTCCAAAAAAGAGACTAGCATCCATCCAACCAATTCAGTTGATAGAATAAAGCTTTAACAAAGTCTCCAGTCTTTGGCCCTTAACATCTACTATTTCCTAATATTTTGGAGCCTGATTGAATGCAGAAAGCCCCTTAACACAACAACATGTTAAATTCAGCCAGTGGAATTTGAATATATTTTAAGAAAGCAATGTCTTCAACTCTGAGAACACTTCAAACAGAAGTGAGTCAGAGGAGAAGAGGTACCATGATTAAGATCACACAATATTTAAGATAAAAAATTTACTTAACACTTACAGTATGTATATTTAGTGTCTAATTTAACTAAGTGATATTCAGTGAGTAAAAAAATCCTACTTATTTGAAAAAGTCTCAAATATCTTCTATTATTCTTGAATGTCTGCAATTGTTACATATTTTCTCTCAATGTCCCTTAAATAGTTTTCATTCAGCAGTGTGCATCTTACTGTCTCCCCCTTTCTGTGAGAAATACAAAGGGATCAGATACCAGGATTATCATGTCTGAAGCATTAATTAACAACAAAAGAGTGACTTTAATGGCATGGACAGAATGCTTATAATTATGTTTTATGCATTTTAAAAATGATCTTCCATCCACTTTGTATCTCTATACGTTTCTTCTATTAAAAAAAATTTAAAAAGGAAGTTTAAAAAAAAGAAAACCTTAGCCTATACAAGAATTGGCCTGCTCCTTACAGTGCAGGAACTTTTAGCTCCATTTGTAGTATTTTTTTAAAAGTAAATTAAATTTATAGTTTTCCTCTTTAAAAAAAACCTGCACTTTTAGTATATCACATGTATTTTTACAGCAAAGTATACATATAATGAATTTTATGTTCCTAAAATAACAAAAGTATATTCATGGGATGGGGTTTTGATGTTTTTCTGAAAATTTTGTTTTTTCTTTCTAAAATTGGAAAAAATTAATTTCCTCTCATGACTACAAAATTTCTAGAAATTCTAAATATCCAGACAGACTTAGCTTTATCAATAACCAGGCAACAGACAAACTCTGTGACCTAGCACAAAAAAATATGCAGTCCAATCATAGAAATCAGCAAAGTCTCTATTATAGGGATAGTCAATTACTCAGAATAGGAGTAACTTCCACACCTTTCAGGTACGCTGCACTGGCATGTAGACAGTTTACTGGAAATGACATCATGCTTCTTCCCTTTCTAATTTATGCTGATTTTTCACTCATTTTGGGAGCTAGCTTGGAATACTAAAAGCCTAACCACTCTGTTTTCATGGGACTAAGAATGGTTTTGCAGGTGAGAAATCATGTGATACAAACCAGGGTTTTTTTCCCCCTTTATTTTTAGGAATTGAGGAGCTTCAGGGGCTACAAGCTACACTTTCTCAAATCAGTGAGCTATGGTGGTGGTGGGGAGAACTGAACAAAGCCTAACAAACTGGTGGAGTGATTTGACAAACTTTAATTGTCATGTAACATTTTCAAACCTACCTCTACACTGTCATGTTTCAAAATAATACGCAGAGCTATTTTCCAAGCATAATCCATAGTGCCAACTAACTTGGTTGTTATAAATGCAGACTAAAATTCAACTATCTTGCACTTAAAACAGGGCCTTCAATGGTGGGAACTACAATGCCTCTGAAGACTATCAAGCAAAAAGATGCTGTCTCCATGACATTTCATGTACTTGCAGATTATTTTCACTTTTAGGTGAAGGAAATTTTAAAATATTTCATCTCCAACCAGCAGCTCTGAGAAGAAACACTACTTCATTCTGTTGACCATGTAATTGGCCTTAATCAACCAGACCATTGCCTCAAAAAAGAATTTTATTTGAAATGAAGAGATGAAATTTTCATTTTGAATAAAATGGTTTATTTACACACGATTGAGAAATGTAAGATTTTATTCAGCTCTGACAGTAGATGGAGCAAAATCATTACTGTTCTCATGCTACAAAGATATAGTTCATGAAGAACACTGACTCTCCTTTTATAAGACTACCAAACCAAGAAATGCATATGGAATGTTCGAAAAGGGAAAAATACTAGGAATGCTTAGCCAATTCCAGGATTTTGCTAATAGTTTAAATATCTTGTTTTAATTGCCTGCCACTCTGGAGATGTGCAGATGAAAACAAAGAGGTTTTCTGCCATGAAAAAAAATGTTAAAAGACTGTATTTACAATAAAATGCAACAGCAAAATTTCTTCATGTGAAAAAGAGTGTCACATAATTAAAAAACTAGCTTTTAAACATTTGAAATAATTATTTACCTTCAAATAAACTGAGGTCTCTTCGTAGCCTTGGTCCATAAAGCCCTTCTAAAATACTTTCAAAACCTAACAAAAACAAAAGTTAAAACATTTTTATATTGCATCAAATATTTACTATGCAGTTTCACATATTTAGCTCTTGAAAAAGCACGCACACCACTTCATCTGGAAACACTGTTGCAGTGAGAGTAAAACCTACTCTTCCCACCTGATGTTAAGTGTCATCTGATATCACTGATGGGGATTCTATATGGAAATAAAGTTGTCTACACACAGAAATGCTACAGACACACAACCTACTTTCTAAGTGTATATGGAAATTTTGCCTTAGTACAAATTCTATTTAAAACAATAAAACAAATTTTGCAGTTATACAATTGGTCCTCCATATTTGCATGTTGGACTTTCACAGTTCTGATTAATTGCTAGTTTCTTCAACCCTTGCCCAACAACCTCAGGTACTTCTTTTCTGGAGGAATCTTCCCTTTTGGCAGCTCTGATCAGGCTGTGCAGCTGTTAAAAAACCCGCCTCTGGTACTCCTCCTCTTCCACCAACTACTGCCTTGCAGCCCGATTTATCAGAACCATAAACTCTATCTCAATGCCACCCCACAAAGAGATGCCACTTCCATCCAAGGAAGGGGATGGGAGAGAGAAAGAATGTATAGGGCCACCATGCCAACTTCTCCTTCCCCTGATCTGGTTTGGACTTTGGGAGCCCAGCTTCCCCTACTGAGCCTTGGCCTCCTTCCCACAGACACACACAGACACAAACACACACACATTTTGATATTTGCAATTTTTCCCTCTTCTGTGAGGGTCCTGCATCCCTAACTCTAGCAAATGTGGAGGGCCACCTGTACTATAATATCACACCAATTTACACACAACACTGTGTGTGAAGCGGGTGTTGTGACAATAGACTCAAACATTGGTTTAAATACAGATTCTACTAGCAGTGCAGGACTCAGAAATGTTTTTTTTATTTACGCAGATTCCACTGTGTTTGCTGCTATGAAACATATGATGAGCCAGCCCATCTCTCCAGTCCTGACCTGCAGCTTTCTTATATCTCAGCAGTAGCTACAAAAGAGAAGATAAGCCTCTTCCTAAAGCAATGATCTCAACAATGTAATACAGCTTTGGGGTGGGACCATTCTTGGAAAGCTGGGCTTGGTTGCCCTATGCCCTATGCACAATCACCAAAATAGGTATGGGCCACTGAAGACAGCTGGTAGTCTCTTAAGTTGCAGAGTTCTTTGATTTGCCATCCCAGTGAATAGTACTGTGGTTATTCATTAGAAATGAAACATGACCACCCACAAACACTTCAAAGTTCTCTGGATGTAAACATTCTGTTTTATTTTCCTTTATGTCCCGTTTCTTTACTTTACTTCCTCTGAGGCTGAGAGAATGCAACTTGCACAAATCACCCAGTGGGCTTCTATGGCCAAGCAGGGATTCAAAGCCGGGTCTCCAAAGTTGTAGTCCAATGTTCAAACTACTACACCATGCTCGCGCGCATGGTGTGAACTTCCTATATGAAGAACAGCTGCTTGCAGACAGCAGCTTCTTTGCAGATATCAAAAAGCTTTTGTATTCAAACCCCTTGCCATACACTTAGACAAAAAGGAAAGGAGTACAACGTAAATACCATTCAGATAATCTGAGAGCTCTTAAATTTGAGAGTTATTTTACTATGCTAGATTCCATTTTTCTCAGCCCAGTATACTATGTGAAATTCATATTTTATAATAGAAGCAAATCACTCTTTTTGCTTTCCCATATGACTACTTGTCTACTGTATTGATTGTTCATGCCTGTACTGAATTTCACTACTCCTAAAGTAGGTTGAGAGTTGGATTCTGTAACAGACGAAGTAACAGTCTGGTTACTGGTAACTTCAAGCAGTCATCTGTGCACTCACACAAATGGGTTTTCATACCTGAGCAGAGACTTCATTGGAATGTTCTAAAGCAGAATAGCTTGTTGGGAACCCCACCCCCTGTGTACAGCACACATCCTAGCCTGCCAAGCTACTGTCCCCTCTACTTCGAAGTCCACCAAGAGAATCCACAGGGATCTGAAAAGAGGACAGACAGGGTGGGTTTATGTGAGGCAAAGATGACCACTGAATGAACCATAACTACAGGTAAGCAACTTGTTCTTTTTCATGGTCTCTGTGTCTCACACAAATGAGTTACTAAAGCTTATCACAGGATGGTGGGTAAGACTACTAAACAGAAGATCTAACAGCCCAACCAAAACAAGCATCAGTTTTTGCTGAACAGTCCAGTCTGTAGTGCTGCATGAAAGCTGAAGACTGAGACCAGGTGGCAGCCTTGCAAAGTTCAGGTAATGGGACTCCATAATTGGGAGCTGCAGAGGATAATATGGCTCTCGTTGAGTGTGCTTGAAATCCCACAGGTATAGGTTGATGTCCAAGTTTGTAAACAATGTGGATAACCACACATTTAGAAAAGTGCTGAGCTGACACCTGTTGTTTCAACTGCCATGGCACGACAAATAGACAGTTTGATTGTCTGAAGGAGGATGTGCACTGTATGTAGAAGGTAAGAGTGCAGCAAATATCCGAAGAATGCAGAGACCGCTCTAAAAGAGTAGAAAGTTGCAGGCAGAAAGTCAGCAACACTATATTCTGATAGAAGTATAATTGGGAAACCACCTTTGGCAGGAAGGTAACATTGGGTCTTAATACAACTTTGTCATGATAAAAAACCAAGAATTCGCCACAGAGCATAGCTGTAAGCTCCCCTGCCAGAAGGTTGACATAACTGCAATAAAAAAGAAATGCCTCTGGTGCCTATAGGCCCTCCACAAAGCATCACATACCAGCTAAAATCTTATTTAACAAAAGTTAAAAAACCAATTATACAAATAATTCTAATTAAAAAGCACAGAGTTAAGAGTTCAGCTGTTTTTGGTGTTCTAAGAAAAGAAAGAAACTAGGAGAGCTCTCAGATGCTTCCTGTAGTTCAGTGGTTCTCAACCTGTGGGTCCCCAGTTGTTTGTGGACTTCAGCTCCCAGAAGCCCCAGCCACTATGGTCAATGCTCAGGGCTTCTGGGAGCTGAAGTCCACAAACATCTGGGGACCCACAGGTTGAGAACCACTGCTGTAGTTCCTTCTGGGCATCTACACTCATGACAACAGTTATGTCAAGGCAGATACTGTCATTGACTAGAGCAGCCAGATTAAGGGTGAACTTCCTTTCCGAGGGGTTCTGATCAAGGTGCTGTCTGGTTAACTCCTCCTATGTCAGTGAGCCCCCGTCATCTTACCTCACGGCAGGGGCAGTGCTTCAAACAGCAGTATGCACATTGTGCTCATCCACCATTTTGCTTTGCCACAGTATACAGGAATGATGTTCTATGGCACTATGGTAGATGGATAAGTGGCTTACTTCTAATTGTAGTTCTTTGACTGGTTATCTGTGCCCTTACACACATAGAGCGTTTGCACCTATGCAAATCCATCCACAGAATGTTACAGAGAGAGTAGCTTTTGGTGGTGACCTGACCCACTTGAGCGCCAGTTCTGACATCCATCGAATGGAAGCAGACCTGCAGACAGAGGGGAAGAGGGTCCACTCTAGCCACTACCTCAGAGTCTGAGAATCAAAGCCAATGCGTGCAACAGTTCAAGCCAAGTTCAAGAAAACAGTCCAACCTTTTGCTGTGCCAAAACGCAAACCAAAGCTGTGAGCTGATATCAAAGGATCATAACAAAGACTGTAAGCTCAGTCTGATAAGTAGCAGAAGGCTTCTGAGTGGCATTACTGTCAGAGTGGACAGTAAGGAACTGAGGATTTTGGTGGAAAGGTGTGCAATGTAGACACTTGAGAATGGGTGAGATTACCGCCAAACACATGCCATGTTGCTCTTGAATGTTACGCATGATGCACTGTGTAGGTGCAAGTGATTCATTTATGTGAGGCACAGAAACAATGAAGTAAAAAATTGTGATTTTTCCACTATTGTGGGGGTCCTATTCCTTTATCCTAAAGAATGTGGAGGGTCAACTATAAGAATAAGAGCTAAAGAGACAATGAAAAAATAACAGCTACTCAACACCAGATCACACTGATAGAAATGACTTGTTCATTGGATAGAGAGAAACTGAGAGCACTCTAGGTTGGTGGGCTAGGATATGCACTGTACACAGGAGGGGGCAAGGTTCCCGCCAAGGTACTCAGCTCTAGAATATTCTGATAGTGTCTAGTTGCAAGTGTGAAAACCCATTTGTGTGAGACACAGAGATCATGAAGAAGAACCATAAAGATTCCCATGAAAAATGCAAAATGATGTTAAGTGTTAATCGAATTCAAAGAAAAGACTTGTTACCAATTTTTACATTGGAAAGAATATTTGGCAAAACCAGTTCCGAACATCATCTAGATAGTATGATAGTTACAATTTATTTGCATAGAAGAATTATTTCTGTTCTTTTCCTTTCTTGCTTCTTTCACTCCAAAGAAAGCAAGCCTGTGGAGACAGGAAAGCTATGTTGTTCCTTATTTTACCTCATTTCACCTTAAGTATCTGAAATCTCACTATACTTTGGGGATATGGTTTAGCATATGTTCGGAGTCAGATTCATGTGCTTCAGATTTTCCTTCCGCTTATAACAAAATATCATGTATGTGAAGGACCATGAACACTCCTTTAGTTTATTTGTTCTCCATGGAATATAGCAAAACTTCATTTATAAGGAAGAAGGTAATAAGGAACACCAGTGGACTATGGGGTAAAGCTAAGCTGCTTCTTGGAATCCTGTGAATTGAAAAATATAACTAATCCCTGAGTATCTCTCTTCCATACGGTGCAAGTCTTCTTGAACATGCTAGAATGTGTCAGAATACTAGAGACTAGCTTTTCATAAACACACACTTATGGTCCTACATCAAAATACTGTAATGTACCTCCAACTCTAGGGTACTGTACAGCCCTGAAGAGGAAGCACTATGTGGCTGTGGTGGAAAGCAACATTTTCTATTCCTACCTTCTAGACTGGCACTGTTCTACAACTCAGGTTATGAGGTTGTGGAAAAAAAGGAAAGGAAAATGATGTCTTTTTTTCTTTTCTCTCTACTCACATGATGTAGGGAACAAAGTTATTTTAAATTCAAACTCATCATACAATAGAAAGCCCTCATTCCACATTCATTCTACCATATCCCTACCCCCATTCAATATGCTGCTTTCCCTTTGGTTTAATTGATGCTCACCTATCTTTTATTGCTCTCAATTGTTCTCAAAGGGCACTAATCATACCAGATCAGCCTACTCTAAAGTTTTTTTCCCCCTTTTAATTTACAGTGAATAATTTTCAGCCCACATGGGAAGGTCTCCTAGCCCCATATACACAGAAATAGAAATGTAAAATTTTCAGAAACAACATAAAATGGCTCAATTTTAAAGTTAGCACATAAACTTTTATTTATTGGCATACTTAAGAAAAATCCATTGCATTTAAACTGTGAAACAAGTTCCCGTTTTGGCCAACCAGGTCCAGGTAAGCAACTATAGGATTCCAGCCCTAAAAAGTACAGATCTTGTGCAATGTATCTATATAGGTCTACTCAAGCACTACATAATATGCTAGGGTACGTGGAGAGCTATTGGTCTCAGAATCCCTAAGCCACCATGGCCACTGGACATTATAAAAAGTAGCCCAAAAAGTAATTTTCCAGATCTCTGCCAATGACGTTAGCTGGACTTATTCTCAAGTGTGTACATGACTGCGGTCCTAGTACTCTACAAGCAGTTCTGTAAATATATCAATGCTAAGGTGGAAGAGTGGGAGAAATGCCCCTTATGCTACCTAAGCATATTAACTCAGTTGCCAACTGAAAAGAAAAATAAGTGTTGTGAAAAAAAGATAGAAGTGTTAGAAAGTGTACTATTTAAAAAGAAAAGCCACATACAATTACATTATTAAGAGTTTCCATTTAGATTATAAAAATATGAAGGTTGGGTGAAACAGAGTACAAACACTATACAAATGCTAGGTAAACCAACTTTGGCACATTTTTATAGGAGTCTTGCAAGGTCATTTGGATTATTTATTAGTTCTGGCAAAAAGAATGAAACTGCACCAAAAACTAAACATGATAGCTTATCAAATATTGAATTGTACTGTCAGTATGTTATAGACTGTCTTCCATAAAATTTTTCACAGTATATACTTGAATGAGTTCAACCTTGTCATTAAAAACAACAAAAATGCTATATGATTCCTTAAACCTAATACATTTTGTTTGACATAAGCTTTTGTGGGCTCTAGTCCACTTCTTCATAAGCTTTTCTTAAAAGCATTTCACTCACTTCAAAAGAAAAAAAAAATCATAATCTTCCCTAAACTTCTGATTTTTCAATGACAAAATGATGATGGTGGCAGAGGAAAGGCCCTTCACAGTTCTATACAGAAAATAATTATCTTTTCTGTGGGTGTTCCCATTCAATTATTTAGTTGAAAGGCTGGGAATATAAAGTGCTATCTTGAAAGAGTGTGTGGATGTGTGCATACATTTACACATGCACACAACTGCATGCTTGGTTTGCGTTGGACCAGAAAGTTCATCACTCCTTTGATGAAAAGTGGAATGCAAGCATAACAAAAATATAATAAGATAATTTAAATAAAATGGTACAGTGTACCCATAATCTCTTAATAGGAGTGCTCATGTTTTAGGAACCCAACTTGAAAGTAGTACTGCTGAAGACTAACAATTCACAAATGGATGGGGAGGTTTCAGGGTGAGCTCGGAAAACAACATCTTTACTGTTTCCATTGGCACAGACGATAGAACATAATGGGTCTGTAAGTTCCAAACATAAGCGCTTTTAATTAAAGGTAGGGGGTAGTTTCCGGCAAGTACAAAAGGGAAAAGATATTATTTGTCCTTAGCTCCTTTCTGGAACTTTGCCATAAGGCACTGGCAAAAGCATTTTTTAAAAAAATAAAACAAGTTGATGGCATATTCCCAGACCTCTGTGATGCTACAAACTTTCATGAGCTTAAGAATGCTCTTTATATACGTATATATGTATATGTCTGTGTTAATATTCTGTGATATAACTGCTTTCAGCATTTCATTATGTACTGGCAGTGACTCAGCAGAGGTCCTTATTGCCCCGTTGTGAATTATTTTATTTCAATTAGACAAGCTACTTTATTTTAGGATAACCCTATTTCACTTCCCAAACTTACAGGCACAGATCATACAAATTTAGTATTAGATTAGATGATAAGGAGACTTGTGCTCTTCCATTCTTACATATTTAGTAAGGAAACATTTGCTAGAATCCTAATGATTCAAGACAGTTTTCTTTATTTTTAAGTATCTTAGGCACACTAGCTTACAAGAACACATATGTAAAAACAGCCTGAGGTTATTTTAAAAAACCAATTTAGAATGTCAGCTGCCTGCTCTCGCCTAGTTCTTTTACTTCTGGAAAATGGTCCAGACCCAATTTGGCCCAGAGACCAATTTGGAGGTGAGGATGATAGGTTTACACTCACAAACGTTCAGCACATTTGAAGACTTGTGAGCTTGTGGTTCATGGAAGGTTCATCACTGATATTCCAGGAAGACAAATAATGTAGGTTCAAATTTTCATTCATATCTTACCCAGCACAGCAGCACTCCCAAGGTAACAACCAAATAAAGTTAATACATGTAAAAGATGTCTTCATTTAATTTCATTCTATTTATATCCCATACTTCACAAAAATCTCAGGGTGCAAAGTGTCTTTCAATAATCACAATACCATTCCTCTATTTCGTGTTTTCTTTCCATAGCTTTTTTTTAAATAGTATGCAGAAAAAATGGTTTTAAAATAAATGAATGAAATGTACGCTAAAACTTGTAAAATGAAACGCAAGCTGAGAAAACTGATGTCAGAGATAAGCAAAAGGCAGCAAGAATCTGGTACAGAAATAATGCTCTAAGCCAAATCCTTTTCTTGAAGACCCCTTTGAGGACAGATTGAGCCAATTCTGCATATTTGCATGAAGTTATTTAGTCTGCATCATTTGGATGGAATTATTTCATTGCTGAAAGAGTCTGAAATATTTTAGAAACAACTGAAAATCCCAGTAGGCAATGGCAGGGAGTAGGAAAGAAGATTAAGAGGAGAATCAAATAATTTAAATTATTTCACATATAGAAGTAATGTAGTCTCTCTAAAATTTACAAAGATCTACCTACTGTATATGCTTACATGCAGGTAG
The DNA here is from genome assembly GCA_948472985.1 of Iguana delicatissima. Classification (NCBI taxonomy): domain Eukaryota; kingdom Metazoa; phylum Chordata; class Lepidosauria; order Squamata; family Iguanidae; genus Iguana; species Iguana delicatissima. Next base: position 409,456 of record CAOKZL010001029.1, on the reverse strand, counting down.
CCTCACAGCCCTGCATCCATAGTAACAGGCTATATGTTTATTACAAAAGTAGAGTATTCATCAAAAAAGCGACTGATCCAAGCTGTGCTCTGTAAGACCCTATTTCTCAAGAGATCTATTTTTAAGTAAAGTAACATGGAGACCTGGGTGGTACTGTGTTCTCCTCATGAGGCAGACCTCTACTTAGCAAACATTTTTTTTCTTAAATGTAGACTATTTCACATACAAAAGTTGGTAGAGATACTTCCAAGACCTATTCTTAATTTTAGAAAGTATTCTCCATGCAAGACTGCTTAGACATGCCCACAGGATAAAAATAAAAAAATACACCTACAGTTGGCCTTAGAGGCCTATGCCTAGTGTGTCCAATGCCCTTAAAGCTCTGGAGTGTGTGAGTGTGTGAGAGAGAGAGGAGGGAGTGCTGCGTGAATATCTGTCATCCACATTCTCAAAAATCTCCTACTATGAAAAAAGGCTTCCATTTTCCACTGTAATATGCTGGTTCTACATCCCATTTATACTACCATAAATGAGGTGGTTGTTGAGAAATGCTGGAAAATTTCAGCTCAAAGAAAATGCAGTTAGATTATCCATCTCGGCAGTTATAGGGAGCATGAACCCCTCTTCTTACATCAGCAATCACTGACTACCAATCAGTTTTTGGACATAATTCTAACTTCTGGTAATGACCAGTAATAGCTTACACCTGGGTGATGACAATTTCCCCCCCATGGAATAAATTCTAATTTGAGAAAGGTAACAAGGACTGCTTTGTAGTGGGCAGGGCTTAAAGGGGCAGGTTGGGGAGGGGCAAAGTAAAGTATATAGGACCAAATGTAATTTTTACCAATATAGTAAAACATTTTTCTACAAACCATGCAAAGCACAGCTCAATTCTACACATATTTATCCAGAAATAAGCTCCAGTGCAACACATTCCCAGGCTTACTCCCACCCCTGTATCTTCAATGTTCAATCCTTGTTAGGGATCAGCCTCTCTATAGCTTGGGAATGGGCTATTGGAATAACTGTATCTTCCCCTACATCAACCTTATCAAGTTTGAAGAGACTTAATTACCTCCTTCTCTTTTCCCCATCATTACTGGTTGCACAGTCGATCGGAACATGTGAGAAGCTCCATGGCTGCTCCTAGAAAACTCTATGCCAAGGGAAGCTAGATGAGATCTGTCCCTACTGCCCTCTCGTTGCCTGGCAAAGCACATTCTTATTTTCACCGATTTTTTTACTTTTAAGTTTTAATTTACAATTTCTGTTGGATGTGTTTTCATTTCAATTTTAGTACTATTGTTAACAAAAATGATTACACACTTTGCTATCAAGTAAAGTCATATAACAGGTAGCTGATTTTATTTGAAATATTATTTGAAAGTAACAGAGGACATGCACATACATTCTAGACTACATCATTTCATGAAGCGCTTTTACAAAATAAAAGAAACTTGGAATTTGTAATGGAAAAGGAATTTAGGAGTGGTGAATAGAGAAAGAGTTTGACAGAATGTTTTTAATAAACAATTTTCAGAGTCTCCTGATTAAAACAAGCTCAGCTTAACATTTAATTTATGCTGCTATATTCTTAATGTGGAAGAGTATTTCAAAGCAACACAGGTCTTATTGAGATCCTCATCCCTACCTTTTAACTGACACTGCCCTGGCGAACAAAGAACAGCCGTATCTCCATCACGCCTGGGCTTAATTGCCACTGATTTCCCCACTGCTCATCTCCAAGCCCTTTCCTCTGTGTGTTATTTCTGTATTATCTAAATAACGAGACACAGGAAAGGACTCCTGAACTAACTGTTAGTAAGCTGCTCTGAGTTTGGCTGAAGAACAGAATATAAATACAACTATTTATAAATATAAATATTTCAGACAAATGAAGATGGAATACTGAATGTTAGAAATGTGGCGAACTAGATGTTAGAGTATAATTATTTTGAACCACTCTGAAGTGCAAGTCTGCTGGATTCAAACTGAAATTGTGTCTGTCTATTTGAAAAGGAAAAAAAATAAATTTGGATACTTTATTTAATTATATAACTGATGTTCCTATATAAACCATACATATCTTTTAAATACAGTTGGCCCTCCACATTCACTAGGGATGAAGGACCCTCACAAAAGCAGACAAATCGCAAATATCAAAATGTGTGTGGCCATTTCCGCACTAGATTGTTATAGCTCTATTATTCCACTTTCAACGGCCTATGGAACCTGCGGTTTGCAGTTTAGGGAGAGGCCTCAAAGGATGTTGAAAGTGGAAAAATAGCACTATAACAGTCTAGTGCAGAAATGGCCTGTACCTGTGGGAAGGGGGCTGAGGCATGGTGGGCATAATGAACACTCAGTGTCAAAACCAAGTTAGAGAAGGGAGAGAGAAGAGAGTCAGGCTGGCATGGAGGCACTATACTTCCTCTCTCTTGCCCTCATCCTTCCTGAGGTATGGGGAGGCTTCAGGAATGGGTTTGTGGTGCTGAAAAATCAGGGTATGAGCCATCACTGATACCAGCTACTGGAATTGGCTTGAATGTATACAAAAGAAATAGGAAAAAACACTCTCATCATTTTTCAGATGGGTTTTGTATTTTATGTTTAATAATTTTAAATTACTTTGAGGTAGAAATAATAAATTACAGTACTTAGAAGAAACTACAGTAATTGTACCCAATGAAGGGTCAACAATATTTGCAGTACCACTAAGCCCCTGTGTACTAGGGAGAAGTATTTATCTACATGTGTTCCCCAGCTGTTACAATTAAAAAACAAACAAAGCCTCATTACTGAAAAAAATATGTTCTATAATATGGAGAAAAAGAACAACATGAAATTGTAAACAGTTTTAGCTTTATACCAGTGTGGGCAAAGTGTGGCCAGTGAGCTACATGAAGCTTTCAAAAGGCTGTTTTTGAGGCCACCAGAACCTTCCCCCACGGTTGAAATTTTTAACTTATTTTCAATTTGCCCCACAAAAATACCCTTTAGGCATTTTCACCACATTTTGGGGGCACTGTCATTATATTTTTGGGCTCCCTGGGCCCAGAAAGATTTTTTTAAAAAAAATACATTAGAAAGTGAACAGGAAAGTGACTTTTGGTCACTTCCTGTTGCTAAAAAGGAAATCTCCTAGGCCTAAAATGGGCATGGTGCAATACTAAATATGTAAGTTACATTTTCACCACAAAACAGATGTAAATACAAATAAAAAGTTGTAACATTAAAGCTATAAAAATTCGTAGCATGTTTCACAACCTTACAGCAGATCTTCTCTCACATCTCCACAAAATAAGCTTGTCAAAGTGGTAGAACAAAGAGAAGGGGCTCTGCTGAATGAAGGTATTATAACCTGGAGGAGAGCTTTCCAAACTTTTCATGTTAGTGACACACTCTTTAGACATGCATCATTTCATGACACAGTAAGTTCAGTAAGTAATGCAGTAAGTGGAGGCAGACCCTCCACCTGAGCCTGACGCACTGCCCTCGCCGAGGTCTTCCTTGGCCTGGGGCAGCGAGAGAGGCAGCTCCTCCACCTGGACCTGGTCCACGGCCACTGCCACCCTTGCTGGGGTCTTCCTTGGCCAGGGCACTTCTGGCAGAGGCAGCCCCTTCACCTTGGGCTGGCCCTTTGTGGCAGTGGAAGAGGCAGCTCCTCCACCTGTTATGTTCATGTGACACACCTATACACTGCAGCCAACACACTAACGTTCGCGACACACAGTTTGGAAAGCTCTGACTTAGAGGATCTAAAGAGGGGCAATACAGTCCTTCATGCAGCCTGGACCCAGCTGTTTAACAGCCTTCTTTCATTTGTTGAATATCACAGCAAAATTTTAAGACGAAAATGTGTGCCTTTTCAGATACATTCTGTCTCTGTGAGAAAAAACCTTGAGCTACAGTTCGTCTTTTCAAGAAGCACTATTAAATGATACTAACCAAACTTTTGTATAGATTTGCTACAGTCTAGTTCATATTTTATACTAGTTTACTCTCTACAGTTAGAAGACTGCACGCTAACTTACAACCTACTCTTAAATTCTTCCCACAGTTTGCAATGAGCATAGTTCATAGTGGTTTCAAATCAGACAAGCTATAATAACACAGAGCCATGCTTAATAAAAACTGTTAACTCAGCATTCTCTTACAGATGGCTCTGGGAAAATATGTTTTAATGCCAGCCAGGAATAACAAAATATTCTGGAGGCAGCTGCTTTTGCTTTGGCTGTTTTAGGCAGGAACACACAGCTACAGCAGGAGATGATAGGACAGAGCAGAATTCCACTATTTCCCAGCTCAAGCTTCTACTGTACTGTATACTACGGAAACGCAACCACAATATAATACCAAGAGCCCTCCTTCACCCTCCCAAAGCTGATGTTTCTGAAAGACTTCCATCCAGACCAAAGGCAAGGGAGAAGGGATAGCTGGGGGAGGTATAAAAAAAAAACTCTGTAAAAAGGAGCTTCTTTGTCAGAGGTTTGGTTAACTGAGCAATATCTGTCCTGTGATATGTGAATTATATGTCTAGGATTGGGTCCCCAACCCTTTTGAATATGGGCAAGTCACAAAATGGCTGGCTTGGAGTGTGAACAATCATTACTGCATGCCCAAGAACAAAGATTCAATGAGGTCTGATCCAAAAAAATTTAAACTCATTCCTTAGACACCTTCCTTTTTGGTGTTTATAGAATGCCAGTTTAACAGGAGACAAAACAATCCTTGACTTCTCTAAAATTAACACATCACCCAAACATACACATGTATCCTTACTAAGGATGCGATGAATTCAGAATTTTCCAAATCCCTGGAATGTGGGAATCCACGAATCTCAAATCTTTTGAATCTTTTTTTTAAAAAGGGTTTAAAAAGCAAGAGAAAGAAGAATAATCTTGGGCAAGACACACTTTCTCAGCCTTAGCAAAAGCTTAGGCAAAGGCAAACCTCCCTCTGAAGAAATCTGGCCAGCACAATTGTCACAGTTTTGCCTCAGGATCTCCCAGATTGACAATGACATGAAGGCCCTTTGTACACAGGCAGAAAAATGTGGATTAATCCCACATTTCCCTGCCTGTGTAAACAGGACCACTATAGTACAGAGATAATCCTGGTCAAAACTGGATTTTCTTTGCAAAGCTCCTTATGGCATCCTGGGGTTTGTAGTTTGCTGATGTACCAGCACACTTTGGCAGAGAAGGCTGTGACACCTTGTAGAACTACAAACCCCAGAATTGTCTATGGAAGAGCTTTGCAAGGGAGCTATGTAAATGAATCTTTCAGCTGTCCTTGAAATCTCAAGACTGTACCTTCCAGTCAAGTGCTGAACTTAAATATTAAATGTTCAATTTAAATATCTTAGAATACAACCTCAGATGTAATTTCTGAAATTGTTAGCAAAGGCCATTATTACTCCAAGGGAAAAACTCACCTATTTGCCATCTCTCCTTATGTGTCTGGTCTCTCAAGTTTTCAGGCGTCCCAGTCTCCAACAAACTATTTGGTTGGTGGATTCAAAAGATTCGTTTGCCTACCTTGGCTTAGGGATGTGGATTTGTGAATCCTTGTCCAGGATTCGAGGATTTGATTGGCCCATCCCTAATCCTTACTTTTGTAGGGTCATGAAAAGACTTATTATTGTTTTTGTTGTTGTGCTTGCTCTCTCAAGTTCTCCATTCTTTTTCCCCTAGACTCTGTCCCTCTGTATTCTTTGCAGTACCATTTCACCCCCACTTACCTGTATTTTCTTTTAATTTAGAAGCATTTTGCCTTCTCCCTTTTTGAATTTCTCCCTGCAAGTAGCATTCAATTAGAATTTTTTCCCTTCTCTCTCTTGCTAAAATTAAATTAGAATTGTTTTCTTTTTCCTGAAAAAAACAGTTTTAACTGGACACTAACCCAGAAGACAAAGGAAAGCATTAAAACTATTCTACCTCTTCTCTGTGACTCCTGGTAGATCAAAAAGATCAGATAATCTGAACATATAACATGAGGAAAGGTAGAGAGAAACTAGGATTCAGAAGCCATTATAATTTGAATCTCACAATGGGAAAAGCACCTGGCAGATAGCTATTTGGGAAAACTGGCGCTTGCAAACTTTGAACTGGGGTCCCCAGGGTAGAAACGGAAATGGCACTGATTTAAAATTCTGAGGATTTTAAAATCTTTTTACATTTAATGTTTCTTTAATATGCTACTTTGACTTTAAAATAAAATCCTTATTTAATTCACTATCTACATATCTTAAAACTGAATGACTTTCTGTCAGAACAGATGCAGTTACAGATTACATGTAAAAAGAATCTAAAAATGATTTATTCACTATTTTCTCATTTCTTATGTGTTTACTGATCCATCAACCATAACATAACCAAATAAAATAAAAACTGCACATCAGTTACAACAACAATCACTCCTCAAAATACTTAAGTTCTCAATTTTGGGGCCATTCAATTTCATTATTTTTAAAAATTGAGTATTTTTTAAAAAAATTAAAACTAGAAAGGGGTTTCCATTTAACCAACTTTGAAAAGAGATTCATTAGATCTACCAGGGAACTGTTCCAGAATAGTATGCAACAGTATGCCCCTTAGAACCTCTCACAAGAACTACAATACTGAAACAGGTATGCTATAGTTGCAATAGCTACTGAACAACACAGACAAAATCTTGCATCACAGAGTATACCTTAAAAATCTCTTTCTATCATCATGGAGAACCTAGTATTGACCTTTGTTAGGAAAAATGTGTTCTTGTACTTAGGCACTGACAGTTTATTTGAACAGAAAGAGGATTCACTACTGAGGAAAAGAGGACCACCTGAACAAGGCTACAATATTCTACCAACATCCAGGATCTTCTGCTTAATGAAAGACAGAAAGCCGATATGTCAGGACGAGTCTGAAAAACAAAGGCCGAGTAGAGAAATTTTTGTGCCACCCCCCCCCCCGCAGAAGATAAAAGGGTTACTCATTATCAAGCAGACACACAGGAGTCCAAAACCTCCCTATGGGAACAGTCGGCTGTAATAAGCAATAGTAACATAGGACATAACTCCAAGCCAGACTTATTAGTGAACATAAGCCTCCTTACAAGTTAAGAACTGACCTAGTGACTCATTTAGAAGAACCCAGAATAGATCTCAGAATTAAAAAGTGGACTCTTAACAGAAGAGTGTAAGTCAACAATCCACTACAATTCCAATATGGATACTGCAACATGAATTTGATCTCAGGAACCTTGAATGCAGCAGGAACAGACTCACTCCCTTTAGAAAAAAATGTAAAATCATTTTGGAACAATGTTCTATACTGGTTAGTGCAAACTTCTTATGTATTACCCATTTAGAAGACGTGAAAATGGAAAGACAAGTACTTGGCAGCATAAATTTGTTCAATCAAAAGGCCATCTCTTTTTCAGGTAAATCTGGTTTGTTTGTAAAAAAAAGATCACTTTAAACTTGTTATATTTAACACTTGCTTATCTCTATAATAGTCTTCAGAGCACTTTAAATTTGCCATACTAGGGCCATGTCCGCACTAGACTGTTATAGCATTAGTATTTCACTTTCAACATCCTATGGAATCCTGGAGTTTGCAAAGTGGAAATACTGTTAATGTTGAAAGTAGAATACTAGCGCTATAACAGTCTAGTGAAGAAATAGCCTTGAACAGTGAGCTAGTTGTGTCTGTAATAATCTCCAAAGTCAGCCAATAATTTTTGAAATTCCACTCTAGCATGAGGCAGTAACAGCGATATAAAAGCTGATATGCCAAACCTTCAACTCCAAATCCTGTTTTTCTACTGTCAAATTCCAACTTCTTCATAAATTGCAAATATATATTAATTAGTAATAACAAACTTGCTGTAGTATAATTTATTTATTTCCAGGATAAAAAGCATATATTTACTCAATAAGAGAGACCAAATTTATAGGGAGTTACTTATTGTAACCTTTTTATAATAGCTTTGCTCCAATGGGAGGGAATATTCCCTGAATGATTAATCAGTGAAAAACAGTTAGCTAAAAGAAGAGTTCACCAATCCAGGTTTGCTGGTTTAGTATTTTAACAGAAGTACATCTACCATTGGCCCAGACTAGCCAAGAAAGATGAAAACCATTTTATTTTTTATAACTGTCAGCTTCCTCCTCAATTCATCCATTGCACTTCCTGTATATCATTCAATTACATGATCATCAAATACCTAAATTCTACAATGCAGTCAGTTTATGAATATGACACAATTCTACAAAGAGCACAGGCATGTACTTATACTCTGGAGAAGTTAAATCTAAACATCACATGGTTAGGTGCATCCCTAAAAACCTTCAAATTAAGTTACCTTTCATCATATCTTCGCACACACATAGAAGAACTAAACAGAAACAAGGTGGTCTGTAAGCAGAAATGTATGCAGACTTTTAAAATTTTGCACTTAGCTTTATTCGGCTACAAATCAATTTATTTCCATTTTTACCAAAATTAATTAGTATGTATGGTTGCTCAGAAAACATATAATTTTAAAATGAGAAACGACATAGTCCTTTCTGAACAGAAGTCTCTGCCGCCTCTAGTTTCTGCATAATATTACTGAAAGTCCACACAGTATTTTTAGGGTGATGTAAGATAGTGTATTTTCAGCTTTTGTTTTCTTTGAAAACTAGCAACCAAATACGTTTTAACTAAACTCTACCTTTTGACAGGATTTTACTGTCCAAACACAAATCTAAGAACAGGTTGCCTACAGTAACTATGGTTCTTCGAGTGCTCATCTGTGACCACTTACATATAAATATCAGCTCTCATATTTGGGTCATTCTATGCCTGCACAGAGATTCTTGGACACTTCCAAAACTGTGTTTTAGTGGGATTCCCACCTCCTCAGGAGCACAAACACAGCCCTTCGGTCCCAACCATTCCCAGTTCCAAGTCTACTTAAGTGGTAGGCCTGGAGGAGGGCAGGTTGTATGAATTCACAAATGGCCACCTGAAAAACCAGTTACAGGTAGGAAAGCTGTTCTTCTCTGTGATCTCTGTGACTCATTCATAGGGGTGAAAAGTGAGCTGACTTACTGTGGATGGTGGAGGCCATGTCAGTATTGAAGCCAGGAACACCCTTCCAAAAGCTGCATCCAAATGGGATACAAAGGTGTTCTCCAGCAGAAAACTGGTTTATCTGCAAGACTGTATCTCTCTTGTGACTGGTAGGTGAACAGTCACGAGAGATATAGTCCTGCAGATACACCAATTTCCAGTCTGGAGAACAGAATAAGCTGAAAGAGAATGCAAGTGTATGTCTCCCTCTTTAGGCAGAAAACTACTTTTGTGGTGTGTGTAGAAATTTGAACTGTCCAATGGACAACTATTCTTTCAAACGCACAGAGAGCCTTATGGACTTTGAGTAGTTCCAGAACACTGATGTGGTTTGATCTTTCCTTATTGGAGCCCTGTCCCTTGATGTTGAGGTCTTGTATGTGGGCACTCCAGCCCTTCAAGGAACTCTTTGAGGTGAGCACTACTGATTGCCCAGTGGGGCAGCGAAGAGCACTCCTGTTAGCATGATAGTGTATCACTTGAGAATATGTGGAACTCAAGTGTGATTGAGAAATACATATTTTGGCTGTGCTGTTGTAGGCTGAAGTGATTCACAAACCACTTTTGTAATAGTCTCAGAAGAAAGTAAGCAAAGAGGATAACCACAGAGGTTGGTGTTACAAGGTCAAGTATGACCTGTATGGTCTCAGCTTTGGTCTGCCAGTTTCATAAAAGCTTGAGTGCCACTGCTCTTAGGAAAAAAAGAAAGAACTGGAGTTCAGGAAGTCTAGTGTTATGCCAATAAACTGAATCTGGCAGGAAAGGTATAGGGAAGACTTATTCCAGAAAATCACAAAATTGAGGTCCTGGAAAGAGCAAACAGTAAGCTGGATGTCTCAGAAGGCTGCACTGAAGGTAGAGGAGACAATTAGTCAGTCATCTAAATACAGGAAAATGTACACTCCTAGTAGGCAAAACCAAGCAGCTATAACAACAAGGCATTTTGTGAAGACCCTTGGGCAAAGACCAAAAGGAAGGATATGGAATTGGTAATACTTCTACCCAACATAAAAATGGAAGAAGCACCACCAACATGGGGGGATGCTGATATGGAAGTAAGTATGTCATAAGTTTATCTTAGCCAACTATTCACCTTTATGTAGAAGTTAGTTCAACAAGTAAACATCCTGTATTTTTTGTGAGGGATGAGGATCTGAGCTCCCTGAGGTCCAGAATGAGACATAATTCATCACCCCTTTTGTGGATGCTAAAGTACCTTAAGTAGCATCCCAGATGTGTTAGGGATAGATCAACTAATCTTATCACTCCCAGAGCATATGGATAACGACTGAAGGTACAAACTGTGTGTTTGACTCCTTAAAAAACCTGTCAAAGTCTAGGGCAGTGGTTTTCAACCTGTGGGTCCCCAGATGTTTTTGGACTTCAGCTCCCAGAAGCCCTGAGCATTGACCATAGTGGCTGGGGCTTCTGGGAGCTGAAGTCCAAAAACATCTGGGGACCCACAGGTTGAGAACCACTGGTCTAGGGGATCCAGAACCTTGATTTCAAAGTCCAAGGCTTAGCCGTCCTCAAGATCTTTTCTGAGTAAGAGCCAAGGTCATTGATTGATTGCTAGATATTGTTTATTACGGTCACAGACCAGTAAAAAGGTTACACCAAAATAGTACCAAGGACAAAAAATCTAAGTACTGATACAAGTAGACATAAAACATAAATAAAAACAGCATAATAAACTTGGTCAAAAACACAATACTACTAAGAGATAACAGTCTCACAAGGATTACAAGATATACAATATGTATCTACTCACTAGCCAACATCTTTTGTCTTACTCTCATAGCTGTAGCACAGAATTTGGAAACCTTATACGTTATATCAGAGTTCATATCTGATAACAATAGGAAGATATAAAATGATTCAGAACCACCTGGGTGTTCCCGAAGGATTGCAGAGACAATATCAGCTCTTAAATCTCTATAGAACATACATTGAAAAAGCATGTGTTCAACCGTTTCAATCTGACCGGAATCACACGGACAATATCCCTCCAAATAGGGAATTTTTTAATATCATCCCTCAAGGACAGCGGATGGAAGACTATGGCAACGCGATAGAGTAAAAGCCAAATGATGTTTAGGCAGGTCTAAAATATTTAAGTAGGCCCATGGTAACATGTGATATTTATCCTGCTCACTAGCAATAAAGGATGGAGAACAGGCCAAATCTGCTTGGCGTTCAGTATCAAGGATATGTTGTTTAATAGCTGATTTAGCCTGATCATGGTCCATCCTAAATAGGCTATCAGAGGACAGACCCAGCATTGACAATTTGATAACAATCGCCTGTTTCCATTTAGAGTGAAATTGGTCTTCCAAGACCAAGGGTGCAAGCCCAATTGGTACGAAATTTAATCTAAGCCAGTAATTAAACATGCAAATCCATACTCTGGCCTCTATGCTCAGAAGGCCTGCCTCTAACCGTAAAATTGCATTGGATACACGTTTAGGGACATGAAAAACTGATCTTAAGAACTTAGATTGTACGTGTTCCAAAGGTACAAAGTAGCCCAAATTGAGAACCATACAAAAGCTGAGCAATTGGTTTTGCTTCAAATACTTTCAGGGCTGCTGGAACATATTGACCACCTTTATACTTAAAAAAAACTTTCGGATAGCGACTGAGCTCCTTTGGGCATTGTTAACAATATAATCACCACGAGCTTTCCTGCCACCCAAGGACTGAAAAATTACTCCTAGGTATTTGAAGCAAGAAATTTGATCTATTTGGTGATTGTCTATAATCCAATGAAAGCTCCTTGTTTTTTTCACAAATGCCATTATTTTGGTTTTTTGATGATTTAGAAATAAATGATCTTCATTATGAAAAAGAGTCAAGGCTTTAAGCGCTCTTTTCAATCCAATGGGAGTCCTCGAGAGTATAGCCATGTCGTCTGCATATAGAAGCACGGCAATGGATCTTCCTGCCAGCTGAGGGGAATGAAAATTGACACTTTGAAGCCGTCCCACCAATGAATTAATATAAAAATTAAATAGCAATGGAGCCAAGATACAGTCTTGCTTTACTCCCTTCTCTGTTTTGATTGCACTGGTTAGATGACCCCAAGGAGAGCATCTTACTTTCAAGGAAGTCCCTTCATGGAGCATGCGGATTAAAAAAAGTAATTGCCTATCAATCGAAGATACCTCCAGCTCTTCCCACAGAATTGATCGAGAGATGGAGTCAAAGGCAGCTTCAAAGCCAATAAAGGCAGCATACAGGGAGGTTATATTGTTTGAAGAGTATTTCTCAATTAGGTGTTGAAGAACAAAACATTGATCAATAGTTGATCTCCCTTCCATGAATCCAGCCTGCTCCTCTGCTAAAATATTTCCTTGCTCCAACCAATCCAAGAGTTTCCTCTGTGGATGCCTTGCATATAATTTACTGATGGTATTTAGTAAACTGATAGGCCTGTAATCGGCTGGATCATTTTTGGATCCCTTTTTAAAAATAGAAATTATAATTGCCAGCCCCCAATCTTGTGGTGTACGACCGTACTGACCAACGCAAGTAAAGAGAGAGGCCAGGAGAGGAGCCCAGAAGTCCAAATTATTTTTGATGAGATCTGGAGGAATCAGGTCTTCTCCTGGGGCTTTCCCTGATCTTAACTGTGATACTAAGCTTTTAATTTCTGAGACAGTTACCGAGGGCCAGGGTGGCAAAGAGTCTATTGGCAGATGTGAGTTTCCATTTCCGATAGTAATATCTGCATATAATTTCTGAAAATATACTTCCCAAATATTAGAGGCTATAAAGCAATCCACCCTACCTGAGAGATTATTTTGTATTGCTGAAATTATATGCCAAAAGTGGGAAGAATCCTTATTATGGGTGGCTTGAATAAGACGCCTCCAGTTTTCCTTCATGGCATTCTTCTTTTTGTGATTGATTGATTGGTTGTATTTCTAGGCGCCTTTCTCACAGAATTGAGACCCAAGGCAGCTTCCAACAATAAATACAGATTAAAAAACATTAAAAACAGTTAAAACAGTTAAAAAACATTAAACAGATATAAAATCATAAAAACACTTAAAAGAATATTCCAATTGCAACAGTTAATAAATAAAGCTACCCGGCTTATACAAAAGCCTGTTGAAGAGAAGTTTTTGCCTGCTAGGAAAGGAGGGTAGGGAGTGGGCATGCCTAGCCTCCTGTGGAGGAGCAGACACTGAGAAGGCTCTCTCCCGTGTCCTCGCCAGGTAAGACTGGGATGGTGACGGGAGAGAAAGCCTTCCCCAGCAGATCCTAGCTGGTTTGTACAGGGAGACACGGTCTCTCAAATAGCCTGGACCTAAGCCATTTAGGGCTTTATAGGTCATAACAGCACTTTGAATTGTATCCAGAAACAAACAGGTAGCCAGTGGAGCTATTTTAAGCAAGGGAGTTATATGCTCCCCGTAACTGGCCCTGGTCAACATTCTAGCTGCCACATTTTGAACCCGCTGAAGTTTCCCAACAGTTCACAAAGGCAGCCCCATGTAGGCAGATCTGAAGCCAGACTGACATCTCAAGGAACGGGCACAGCTGGAACACATGTTTTAACTGGGCAAATGCACTCCTGGCCACTGCACTGCTAAGACCTGGGCATCCAGGCTCAGAGTTGATCCAGGAGAACACCAAAACTGTAAGCCTGACATTTCAGGGGGAGTGTAACCCCGTCCAGCACAAGCAAAGTCCCTACTCCCTGATCTGCCTTTCAACTGACCAGGAGCACCTCTGTCTTGTCTGGATCAAGCTTCAAGGTCATCTGAGGGAGAAATAGAGTTTTGGTCCCTGCCAAGTCAATCAGGAACAGATGCAGATGGATCTTACGTTATTAAGAAGCCCAACTAATTCAGTGAGGTCTCCGTTGGTATCTCTCTTGGTCATTTTCCTGGACAGAGTTGCCCCCAAATGTCCACAGCTGCTGGAGAGTTGAGCTGGTATCATGGTGCTGCAGTGCCAAAGAGGTGGAGGGTATGGCTGAAATTGTTATGAATGGATTTGAATGAATTTGGAGTAGAACTGGATGCTGTGTAGGGCTGAAAGGTCCTGGAGGGAGGGAGGGATGGGCAGAAATTGATACAGGAGCTCTAAGGGGCAGCTGTAGCTTTGGTGAAGGTTGAAGGGAGTCTCAGAGCCACAGCTGCAAGACATCTGTGTTCTTTGGTGGTGGTGAGCAGTGAAGATGCTCTATCTAAAATTCATTGCTGCTCACATGGTAGTCACAGTATGAGTTTTACCTATAGTAAGGAGGGTCTCGTATGTATGGCAGATGGAAGAGTCAAAACAGTCACCGGTGCAGCTTGACTGGACGGTCAAACTGCGGCAAAAAACTGCTCCATGGTCGATAGAGGGCAAGAGCAAACAGCAACACTGGTCATGTGCAGCAGTTTGCTGAATACAACAAAGTATGCAGAGTGTCTTCTCACTGAAGTCCAGTTTATTTAGCCTGCCACGTAAAGGTCCCTTTTGTTACGTACCAGTCCAGTTCCCAATTTCAGATTAATGCCCCTGAAGGTGGCCAAAAATATAAAAAGGGGCCAAAACGCATTGGGCTTTTTAAATAATAAAATTTATTCTGTCTACAAGCACGAGGAGTTTAATTCTTCTCCTTTGCTGATTCAGATATGGGCTTTCCAGCTTTTATTTTTGCTCTTGAGTTGCAGAAACCACAACGAACACAGGAGAGGTCAAGCACATTGGAATGAGAATACATCTACAATCTTTCTGTTCACAGTAACTGATGCTCCCAGAACATAAGCCAGAAGGGGTGGATGGCAAAAGTGGTCATTCTCTAATGTCTTGAATAATGGGATTTCAATGATACACACTAAGGTTCCATTAAGTCGTTATGGCTAAGAGCCACAGGAGGACCTTTGCCATGCCATCCTCCTTTAAGGCCTTTATATCTATTGGCAGTGATATTATCATATGGCTGCAAATTCCATAAATTCCTAGTATGTTAAGTGAAGAACTTCCCTGTGCCTGCTCTAAATCTGCCTGCTGATAATTTTCATAGGTTTACTACATTCCAGTATTATGAAAGAGAAAATGCTGTCTGCTCTCTTTTACTAGAGCAAGAATGAGGAACCTCCAGTCCATATACTGGATCTGGTCTATTGGTGTTCCCATACAGCTCCCTGTTTTCTTTTACAGTCATCTCCAATCAGATATAAAAGACTATTATGGAAACTGAGATCTGATTTGCACCTCTTGTAAACAATCCAGGTACCTGCTACAAGAAAACTTACTTCAGAGCAGATTATATGGTGACATTAGCCACTGCCACCTTCCACATAGAGAAGAGTAGAGATGTTGTACTCTTCTTCTTTTCTACAACTTTTTAATCATGGTTATCATCATTGATACCTCCATTCTACCTTCTAAAAGCTTCAAGTTTCTAATTTTTTCTTGTATTCAAGCGCACAAAACGGAGTGGAATTATCAGCAAAAGATATGGCCTCCTAATTTTCCACACCCCTGCAGAGCTGGTTTTTGGTAGACCACTCTTCCCCTGGAATGTGTTTCCTGGGTGAAAATTTTGAGCAGCACCTTAAACGTCCTGTGGAATGTAGCATGTAGGACCCGTTCCTCTTTAAGAAATAGGCTTAAATGGAAATAGCAGTTTTCTTCATTTTATGAATGGGCCTGGTTTTCTCAATGATCCAGTTTGAACTGGATGAAAGTTAATCTTGTTTTTTGTACAGTGAATTCACATGTTTATGTTGTTGACTGTTCATTTTATTATTATGGATCTAATCACTGTATAGTTACAACCAACTTTCATATTGTCTTCTTTAGCTATAGAAATAGTTTGATACATCTGTCCCTACTACAGCATGAAGAACACGGTACCTGAAACTTGATGTGAATAATAAGGCAGCCTTGGGGGCATGGATTTTGAGATTAATTAATTAATTGTTTTTAAAACCTATCTGTAGTCTTCAGATTCTCACTGGGTGCACACATAGATCTCCCTAAGGCTTGTGTGTGGTCCAAATGTTTCCAGCTGGTTTGGGGTAGGGCTGCTACGACCAAACTTCTTAAAACTTTATTTCATTCCGCTACTGGAAAATCCCATCTGCTATGCAACACAGCATGCCTGTTCCTAACTCCAAGAGTATGTGTATACATATACACATACATACATACACATATATATATATGTGGAAGGAACTGGAGAGAGTGAGAATGCCTGCTGAGGAAGTCAAAGTTGTTGTAGTTGTAGACTGAAGATAGGATAGCTCTGTCAAATGCTGCGTCAGTCCAAATCCTTATGTCTAGTCAATAATGCCTGATGAACATTGGGAGCCAAGTCAATATGGCCACCTGATATAGTTCTGACACAGAAATTCCTCTCTCACGAAGACATAGCTTTGGCTCTGGTGGAGCGTCTCCTTGCTCAGTAATCCGGGGGAGATTTGTGACTTTGCAGGAGACAGTGAAAATCTGAACAATCAATCTAACAAAGGTCTGTAGAGGATGCGCTGATCCTTCCTGGGGCCAGAAAAACAAAAGAACAGGCTGGGGTGCAGGAAACATTAAAGGACCCACAGACACTTAAAAGTGGAAGAAGCTTTCCAGGTTGCAAAATGGGTTAGTGAAGAACACTGGCAAAATAATCACCCGAAAGAGGTGGAAATCTGCTGTGAACTTTGGAAAGAAAAAAATGTTGAGCTTCAACATCACTATGTCGAAGTGCCAAACTAGGCATGGTGGGCTGAACTGCAGAACCCACAACTCTCCTGCCCAACAGGCAGACATAATGGCCACCACAACAGCAAGAGGATATAGCTGACACCACCTCTTCTGATCTTTGAGATTACCCTGGGGAAGGGAGGGAACAACAGGGACTGGCAGTAAAACAGTTTGTGGCTTTGGCCAAGAAGAAGAGGAAGAGGAGGACTTCTTGGAGGAAGATTGGAATTGGGATTCCTAGAACAGGAAAAGTAAGAGTAGGGACCCTTGCGGAAAGCAAGCTTCAGCCATTGCCAGAATTGTTTAGATGCAGTCTGAGGAACATCTATGTTCTTGGCTGTGTTTGCCAGCTTATGGTCAGATACAGTTTTTTCATCAGCCTTGGCACTGAACAAGTCAAGGCCATCAAAGGTTACATTCTCCACCTTCCTGCCACAGACTGTAGAGCAAAGTCATGCGTGCCTGCACAGGGCAACAGCATCTGCTAGAACCTTGAAACACACTCTATTATGTGCTTGGTGATGGTGACCCCGGCTCCTGAAGATGTTGCTAGCTTCTTGAAAGAAGACTTTCAACATCATTCTTATCCAAGGGGAAGTGTTCCAAGGCGGTGGTTACTTTTTCCCACAAAAGTATCTGATAGTGATGCATAAAGGCCTGATGGCTGATAATCCTGAAAGTTAAAAGCAGCCAGTCCATAATTCCTTCTCCCACACTACCCAGCTTCTTGACTTCCTTACCAGGAGGGACAGATGAGGTCCTCTTCCCAGAGATGAAGGCAACTATAACAGAATTAGCTTCGGGGTAGTACTGTAAAATTCACACCCTTCCTCTTGAATGTGGCAGAGGTTTTCAAGTTGTTTATACGGTATCCACAGCAAGGAAGACTTCACTGAAGACATCATGGAAGGAGCAAGGGCCGCAGATGCATTATGTGCAAATTGGACAACAGAAAAGACTAGATCATATAGCTGCTGTGACTCTTGTTTAGAAATGATCTGGAAGCACTCACGTTACAGAAATGAGGAGATTCAAGTCCTGTAGTCCACATTAACCAAGGATGGGGCAGATGAGGACATTTAAAAGGAAGAAACTCAAATAGTTCCAATTCAGAGCCTGGCCCATGATCTGAAGCACTATGCTCATGGTCCCATGGTGGATTGATAGAGGTGGTAAAAGCGAGGAGGTGGCAGTTGAGGTTGGCACCAGAGGCACCAGAGAGGGATGCAACTGTGGCTGTGGATGGATGTGATGAGAGAGCCAATAACACTGTTGAGGGATGAGCTCCTTGTGGCGTTCTTGGTGGCGGCAGGGTTAAAGACTTGGAATATGCCTGTCAAATGGATACCGGGGATAACGAACAGTTTCAATGCTTGTGCCTGTACCTGACAGACTGTGGGAACAGCTGCAATTGCCTTCTTCAGAGAAGTATAACAGAACTAATGGTGCCTCTGCCAATGCAATATTGCAGAAGGGACCTTCAGTTTCTTGACAGTGATCTACGGCATCAAATCCCTGAAAAGTGGCAATGAGGGTAAAACTTCTTCAAAGTGGCCCATGGCCAGGAGTCAGTTTCTCAAGATGAACAGCAGCCTCAGAGGAGGACAAGCATGGCAGGAGTTAACCAGGCTGGAATGAGAGCCAGCTGGCTCCAGCCTTCTTAAGGAAGGCAGAAGGTAGTGGCCTGAGGCCAGAAACAACTCATGTGTTTGCCAGCCTTTGCCTTTGTGTGTGCTACAGATTCCCTGCTTGCCATCTGCCTGTCTTCTCTGACCTTTGGACTGACACCTGAGTTTGCTTCTGTTTCACGCTAATCAGGCAAGCTTTACTGGACGGCTAAGCTATATCTGTTTGTCTGACAACGGACAGCCAACACCTATGACACTGAGACAGCAAATAGAATCAGCCCCAACACTTCCTATGGTACCAATCCTCTCTAGAATGTACTGTGAGGGAAGGTCACAAACATAATGAAACTCATAAGGCTGGGACTGCTCCTCCAAAGAGAGCTTGACTTCCTTACCAAGTCTGAGAGCTGATGGTGAGGCCAAAGGACTACTCTGTCCAATATCAAGCCTAGAGATTCTACATGACATGACTCTTCATAAACTTCCCCCTCTTATAACTTGGATGTTCTTGTTTATTTGATGAGCTGCTAGAAGAAACTCAGGACTGCAGAATTTGGAGGGGGCTAGTGGAATAGATAAGTGCTGTCAACAATAAACAGATTGGGTATACAAGAGGGGTTAATTGTTGACAGCATTCTGTCTATTTACATTTCTTAGGTTAGACCTCTAACAAAATGCTGTAGTGCAGGGTGCTCCTGTTTCTGATTCCTGGAGAAAGCTGCAGTTGTATATTTTGTACAGTTTCCTCTCCAACAGTTTTTCACCTCCTCTCCCCAAACCAGTAAGCATTCTGTGCCTACTGAGCATACTTATTCTTCATTGGCTATGTGTCTGTTATTTAAACAGACTGGGTATACAAGATATGCCCATCAATGGCATTACTTTTACAGAGTTGTAGGACTGCATGTGTCTGTGAGGCAAGAAGCTATGCTGCCAGCAGCAATACTGCTGCTAAGTTCTCCCATGTCAGGTAGCTTTTGCTGAGGAGCCAGATTAAATGTGCCAAGCAACTATTGGGCAGCAGTGGTGAGGGGGCATAATGGCAGAGGATCTCTTAAGAGACAACAGCAGTGGTACCACAGCTAACATTTGTTAGTACTGCACAGAAGGAGGCACAATTAACCCCTTTTGAATGTCTTTTACCATGAAAACCCTATGAAGCTTCTAAAATGAAGCAAGAAATAGTACCAAGAGACAGAACTCCCAGGTTGGGTGGCACTGAAAGAGCTAAGTGGGTACAGAGGAGGACAACTATCAGCAGCAATGTGGCTAATGATGCAATTGGACTCTAGCTGAAAGGACATTCACCTGCTGAGGTACTCCGAAGAGAAAGGGAAGACTGAAATGCACAACATATATTATAGAAATGTGAAAAGTGAGAAGAACAGTTTACTTCATTTGTAACTGTACTTCTTTGAGTGCTTATGTGTAAATTCACACAAATGGGTAATTTGCACCTGCACG
The DNA here is from genome assembly GCA_948472985.1 of Iguana delicatissima. NCBI lineage: Eukaryota > Metazoa > Chordata > Lepidosauria > Squamata > Iguanidae > Iguana > Iguana delicatissima. Next base: position 389,559 of record CAOKZL010001029.1, on the reverse strand, counting down.
GTGCATTGTTCAGAACTTTCTAGAGGTATACATGATGAACTGGTTGTTTACCTTTAACTGTGGTACTCTGAGTAGTCATCTACACCCTCACACAACAGGTTTTGCACCTGCACAGAGACCTCCACTGCAATGTTCCAGAGCTGAATGGCTTGGCGGGAACCCCATCCTCTCTTGCATACTGTGCATGACCAAGCCCACCAAGCTACCTTCTCCTCAGTTTCAGAATCTGTTGAACAGCAGGGACCCGAAAGAAGGGAGTAGGGCGGGTTTGTGGAAGGGCACAGACGACCACTCAAAGAAACATAGTTACAGGTAAGCAGCCTGTCTTCCTTCTTTATGGTCTCTGTGCCTCACACAATGAGGATTGAAAAGTTTACCAAAAGAAAGAGAGAGTATCAGCTAAGTACTTTGGCAGTAGTCCCTCCTCTACTGGTTTACGTGATCAGCGCAGTTCCCTCTCTATTCCTCTCCTCTCTGGATGCTGTAGCAGCAACCGATGAGCTAAGGAGAGCAGGACATGAGAGGGGAGGAAGGCTTAGTATTGTGTGTGTCCAGAGATGACCACTTGAAGAACCACAGTTACCGATAAGCAAACTGTTCTTTTTATTTTGTGATTCAGACAAATGGGAGACTATCAAACTACTCACCACAGGAGGGAGTTTAATGGAATGCAGGAAAACAGCATGGCTCTCCCAAATGCAGCTTCAGCACTGGTCTTTGTATTCAGCCTGTAATGTGGAATGAAGGTCAAAGGCTGTGACCAAGTAGTCATTCTGCACACATCTTCAAGTGAAATGCCCCTCAAAAATGCAGATGATATGGCCCTAATCATGGTAGAGTGGCTCCATAAGAATAGCAGAGTTCTTTGTCATGAGTTTGTTGGCTAGGTGGATGATAGAAGTGACCCACTTTGAGAAGCACTGACAGAAGAGTAACAAAAAATGTCTTTGTGACTTGCTGAAGGCTGCAGTTTGGTCTACTAAGAATGCCAACGACCATCAAATATCAAGGCAATGAAGGATGTATTCAAACTCTGTGGCAGAATGCTGCATCAGGACAGGGAATATAATGTCTTAATTGAACCTCTTGACCAATGGTTGCTGTAATCAAAAAGGCTTGCTGATGATCTGCTGGTTCAAAGAGATTGCCCTCAAACAGCAAAAGGGGGGGGGGAGCTCTATCTGATAGAGACAGAAATTCCAGTGCATGGTCAACTTGTGCTTGAGCTGGAGGGATCCTGCAAGGTGGTAGGAAGGAAAAGAAGTTCTTCCATTTGTTTTTATAGTAACATGCCTATGCACAACAGCACTGAGGTAGTGAATATTATAAGGTAAAGAGCCTAGAGAAACACTCTCCAGAAGGTCAGTTTCTGCACAAGATAAGAGACTGATGTCCTGCTAAAAGCATCTGCTAAGACATCCTCCTCTCCCAGAACATGGATTGCCAAGATGCAGATGCCTCCGTAGATGCACTAGTCCCACAGATAGAGCGTGAAATACAACATGGTATCCAATTTTGTTCAACCCCCTCATACAGGTAGTATACCACTGTGGTGTTGTTGAAGACTCTCTGAACAGCCTTGCCACACAGAAGAAGCTCTACCACCAGTGTCTTGAGAGCACTGACATACTGAGGGCTATTGCCAACTGACCAACACCCACTCACAGACAGGTGTTCAGAATGGGCTCTTCAGTCCTCCATAAGTGATCCGTGGTGACCACTGCCACGGCCTGCAGAGGAAAAAATGGCTTGCTATTTTGCACATTTCTGACATGGATCCACCACAGCAAGAGTGGAAGGACAATCTTCAGGTTCATTAAACACTGATGAGAGGAGTACACAAGAGGACTGACACAGGATAGGAATCAAGCTTGCAGAGACTTCATTCTCAGTCTCATGAATGATGTCACCATCATCACGGAAGTCATGAGTCTTAGGAGCACTTGGCCATCTCTTGCATACATGATGTGATTGTACTGGCTCCTCAGCATGGCTCTCCGGAGTGCTTGGGTACCTTTCATCAGGCAGAATGGCTGCAGGAAACACAATAATCCAGAAGAACACCTATAAATCTCAGCTGTTGGGTTGGTTCCTGGTGAGACTTCTTGAGATTGACAGTGAGGTCCAGTGAGTCCAGAAGGAGAAAAGTGAGATGGACATTGTCAACAAGGTGGGCACAAGAATGGGCAACAAGGAGCCAGTTGTCAATGTACAGAAAAATGACTTCTTACTCCCACCACCTATGTCATGCACTTTGTGAGGACCCAGGAAACAGTGCAGAGTCTGAATGGGAGGATGCAAAAATTATAGACTTCTCTTCCCATTGCAAAGCAAAGACCTGTTGTGATAGCAAGATTGTGATTTGAAAGTACACGTCTTTTAAATCCACTAACATAACAAATCCCTCTTCTGCAACAGAGGAAGAATGGATCTGGGAAAAACCATTCTGTAACATCTGGATTCTATGTAGAAACTGACATCCAGAAGATCCAAGATGGGGCAGGGTCCTTTATTTATCTTTGACACAATGAAGCAGTGGGAGAGGACAACATGTCAGATGTATGTTGGAGGAATGAGCTCTACGGCAACCTTGAAGAGAAGATTACTGATCTGCTTTGTGAGTATACTGGAGGAGAAAGTGATGTGAACTACTTCTGACAAAGGATGCTTCCAAAATCCTTATTGCATATCCCCTCCGCACAATATCAGAGACCCAGGAGTCAGTGGTGATAGCAGTTCAGCCATGATATGCAAACTTATATATGTGCTTCATAACTCTGGAAAAGTTTACTGTTTTCCTCTGACAACTGTTTGAGTAACGAGACTACCTTCCTTCTGCAGACAGGCTCCCACACAAGGCTATTACTACACAATCTGGAACAACACAGCCACAGTGGAGTGGAATTGCCTGGTCAGAGTATCAAGTCTGTGGTATCACTTATTTGTGGGGGCAGAATGCAGCCTACTCCAGCCCTTGCTCTGTCTTGCTTCTACAAGGATGGAGTTTCCCAGGGTATATGAAAAGGGGGCCACAGTTCTCTTACTTTAGTTTATATAAATTTTCAGCATAATGAATGTTACTGCAACCAATGAGGGTTCAAATGGATCAATAATTGGTTGGAAAACCATACTCAAAAAGTCAACATTAACAGCTACAGTTCAAACTGGAAAGAGGTCTCGAATGGAATGCCTCAAGGTTCTCTACGAGGGCCATAATTCTTCAGCCTTTTAAGCAATGACTTAGACAACAGGGTGGGGAGAATCCTTTTCACTTTTGCAGATGACACGAAACTGAGAGTGGATAACATATCAGAAGATCAAGAAAGAATTCAAAAGGACCTAGATACACTAGAAAACTGGCAGAAATAAAATGAAGTTCTATAGATAAGTGCAAAACTCTAAATTTAGGCCACAAAAACACAAATGCACACTTATAGGATAAGGGATACACGGCTCAGCAGTACTACATGTGAAAAAGACCTTGGAAATATTAACATAAGCCAGCTGTGGGATGCTGCAGCAAGAAATGTGAATGCTATTTTAGCCTGCATTAATAGAAGTACAGTTTCCACACAGGAGGAAGTAATATATTCTATTCTCTTCAGGCCTCATCTGGAGTTGTGTGTTTAGTTCTTGGCACCACATTTTAAGGAGGACACAGACAAGTTGGAGCTGGTTCAGAGAAGCGTAGGTAAGAGATATGGAGAACAAAACTTATGAAGAGAGATTGAAAGAGCTGGGCTTTTTCAGCTTGGTAAAGAGAAAATGGGGAGAGGGTGACATGATTGTACTATTTAAAAAGAGGGAAGAGGACAGGCCTGCTCTGTTACCCTGGAGGGCAAGATCACATCTCATGGTTTTGAAGTTACAGGAGAGTAGATTTTGAGTGAACATTAGAAGAAACTTCTTAATAGAAGAGCAGTTTGGCAATGGAACCAATTGTCTAAAGACACGGTGGAGCCTCTTTCTCTGGGTGTCTTCAAAAAGAGGCTGGGTAAGTATCTGCTGGGGATGCTTTAGTTGGAGATCCTGCACTAAGTAGGATAATGGACTTGATGACCCACAAGGTACCTTCCAACTCTTACGATTTTGTGATTGAACTGTCAACCTAACTGACCACATCATGGATGGGGGAAGGCACCAACTCTATTTCCTCTTGATTTTTCCATCACAGCATAGCTAATCTGAGGAAACAGTTGAGAAGTTGGGCAAAAAGGAGGAGCAGGGTAAGTTGGCAATGCAGGAAGCAATAATCCTACATTTCCATTTCAAAGAATTTTTCTTCCAATAGGTAAGCCCATAAGGAACTATGTACTGAATCTACAAAATCGAACACTATTTTAGTAACTTTGACAAAGATGTGGATTAATGCACAGAGACAGCGGAACCATAAATTTCATTAATATAAGATGCTTAATAGAATGTATACACTAAACTAGTAATATTCTAAAAATGAGACTATTCTCCAAAAAATTATTTTCTGAGGAATTTAATTTTCCCCTACCTCCTAAGCAAGGTCCAGTGAAAGTATCTTTGTCTTCTGTTTGTCCTGTGTTATTCACTACATTTCAACCTGCGCAACCTGAGAATGGGGGGGGGGTCCCAGAAGTGAGAGCCATCACATTCATGCTGGTTCACTAAAGCACCCAGAGAGGGACTAGCAAGGTAGGTAACAGAAGTGGCGACTACCTCACAACAGAAATGCAGCCCCACTACCATCACAGGCATGTTTGATAAGAAAACATGAGATCATAGCTGCTCCTACAATCTGGAACTTCTTCTCAGAGGCAGCTAGACTGGCCTACACCACAACTCACCTGCTGGCAAGCAAAGATCTTCTTTAAAAAAAATTATACAAGTCTTTACTTATTACCTGATTGCTATGGAAGAATCTTTAAAAGGGAGATGCTATACGTTTATTCACATGGTTTCATTTTAAACGCTTTAAAACAGTTTAGTGCTATGGTAATAGGATCTCTTATTTAACTGTTTAACTTTCTTGTTTTGCTGTATTTTTTCAACTATGCTGCTAGCTGTCCTATGCTTCCCATTCTCATAATGGGAAACAGACAAGATATAAATAAAAGTAAACAAGAAGGAGGGGAACACCCCTGATGCTGCTACTAGAGACAGCTCTAAACAGAGCTGATCACTTTCTGCTTGTAGATCTTCACTCAGTCAAAGCAAGGATGACTTCTGGAATTGCCTGCACTGTACAGTTCACAGCCATAGTTAGTCTGTTGTATCCACAGCCCCAGGACCCAGAAATACAACCCACCTGGGATTCAAATGCAGTACACAATACTGCATATTTGAATCCATGGTAGAAAGCATACTAGACACCCATTTCTGCCTTCTAGATGGAAGGGTTCCTTCACAAGACAGAAGCAGGTGACTGGTGCCATTTTTAATAGGGGCTTACTGTCTCTAAGTCTCACCTTGCAAGTCTTACAGAGAGACTGCAAATGCAAGGCAAGGTTTATACACTAAGCCCCAGGGAGTACAAAAAATGTGGCAAACTGGCAGCTGGGGCTATCCCTCCACATTCATTGGGGACAAGGCAGGATTCCTGTAACTCTAGCCCCCCTCAAACCATATTTAACATACAAAAAGTATGAACATATTCAACCTACTGTGGATGCCTTCAAGGCACTGGGATTCCTTCATAACATAGAAACAGCCAGCTGGTTGCTTCCGTCACTGTCCTATAGCATTTTTAATAGAGACTTACAAGCCTCATTCATGGCCTCTCAGTCTTGCAAGGCTTGCACTTCCTATTAAAAATAGCATAGGGCAGTAGTGGAGGAGGCAGTAAATAATCTATGGATAACCAAATCCACAGAAGTGAAACCAACCGATGTGGAAGGCCAACTGTAGATCTGTTCCTAGGCATTACTTCGTTAACATAAATCTGGTTCCAGAAGTAGAAATGATATGGAAAGAACAGAGATTAGTTCCTACACTAGAAAAAAGAAAATCAATTCAATCTGTTTCAGTAAGATTTTTATTCTAAACAATATACACATATGAAATGAAACAACCAAGTTAGGTAATACTTCCATAAGCAAATAAAAATATTTTGAAACTTCTAGAAGCCACTTGAAAGCTTCTTCCAACACACATCCAGGGATAATTTTTTTTCTTCACCAGCTTCCACTTGTCTTATGATTTCCATTTTGGCCTATAGAGCTACACTTTTTTAAATACACAGGGGTAACTGCTGACCTAGGCTAATCTGCTTCTGGGCTTTAACACATGAGACAGGTCAACTGCAACTGGAGCAGGATAACAGTGTCTTTGGCTGGGATTTATTACATGATGTTGTTTCTCTTCCATAGTTCTCCCAGTTGGAGACCATTTGAAAAGCATTTCTTTGATTAACACACACACAAAAAGTGAATGACCTCTTTTGTAAGAGCTAAACTTTCCAAATGGCCTCCCATCAGAAGAACAACAGAACAGGAACAGCATACATGAATGCAGTCGCACAAAGTATCACATCTGTTATTGTCAACGGACACAACAGGCACATGCCTACATTGTTATGGGTGTGTGTATGTCACATCCATTGAAGATAATGGGGCATAAGCATTCATTTTGTTTTACACAGGGGTTCCTGGAACGGAACTCCTGTGTATAGGGAGAATGCAATGTAATTATCCTGCTGTTACTGCAATTTATTTATCTTGCGTGATAATGGCCTCCATCTTTTCTTTCTGTTTTGCTGTTCAGAGAAGCTCAATAAAGGATTCTGAAGGCACTTACTTACATACTCTGTTGCAGGCAAGCACATACACCTGTTGCTGTATGTGCTCACCTGCTGCTGTATTGGTTAAGACCAGCTCAAAGTTTATTGCATTACCTACTACAGACATGGTGCACTAAAGGTCTGTGCTCCTCTAGCCCTTGCCAATACTGCTAAATGACAATGCTACTAAACTTCTAGCTAAACAGAGGAGGAAAGGAAGCTGAGTGAATGCAAAAAGACTTCTGCCAGTCTTTATAAAAAGGAGCTTCTTTACTAGCCGTTTTGTTAACTTTTATGCCTGTAATTGCTTTCCATGCTTCCTCTTCTCACTTTTCATGCTGTAATTAAGGCATTCACATCATGTTTATCTGTCATCTCTAATCACTACCCTATCCAACTCTTTATGGTATTTTGTTAGTCACTTTAGTATTCAATTGCTCCTGTTACTGAATTCCGGTATTTTCAAATAGTGTCTCTCTGTCCTATTAAGACCTCCTGCCTATCTAATGGAGTTACAGGATATAGTCACTAAAAAGAGCAACAGCATACAACCGAAGGATTTAGGCTGCCATAAAAAGGAAACCAAAAAAGGAAAGGCTCTCTACAGAAGTAGTAGGTATTTTCAAACATTTAAGCAGACTTTACAAGTTCAACAGATATTTAGCTTTATCACAATTTAGTGAAAACAGAAAACTATCTCCAATTTTTGGACAACTGTATGGGTCACAGATATCAACAGAACTTCCTCAGTGTCATATTATTACAAACAAACTAAACAATGACCTTAAATACAAGGCAAAGGATTATACAGTTTAAGCTTATTCACTGACCCACTTAAGCCCAGTAAGGTAAGGCCAAGAAGCTGATTGGCAGCAGAACACACAAGGAGAAGGCTTTCAGCCATGAGTGCTGTTCTATAGCCTTACTCAGAAGAATCCCCATGTTGATTTGGAAAGTATCAACCAAGCTGTGGATGCTATAAAGCCCTCACTCTTATTTTATGAATGAGTTTAGGAAAAACGGATCCATTTTTATAAAGACAATACAAACCTTTTCTGAGTCTGCTGTAAGTCCAAAGAGACATTTGGATTAGAGTTTGTTCCCCACCCCTCCTGAGCCAGTGCAACAGAAGCAATAATTAGTAGTAGTAAGAAAAAGAGTTGGTGGTGGGATGGTGAAGAGAAGGTGAGAAAGTGAAGACAGAAGAAAGGGAACATGGAGTACTAAGCTGGGAAAGAGGAGAAGTATGAGCACAAATAAGCATTCTCTTCTCCTTCAGATGTATTTTACTGCTACTAGCTTCTTTAAGCATTATTTTGAAAACACCACTGAATCTCTAGAGAACTTTAAGGTATCATTCTTTAGCTTAGGTCAGCAAATAACAGTGGTTAATGCCAATGAACCCCTGAAAGTCAGCCAAGAGAATAATATTGAAAGCATAGAATGTGTTGCATTCTCAGCCAAGAGGACAGAAAACATACAATTTTGCACCAAGTAAACAGCACTGTCGAAGTACAATAACATACTTGCTCTCTCCTGAGAAATCTACTTTTTCATTACAATCACAGAACACTTTAATGTGAGTCAACAAATGAAGGGCCATTACAGGAAGTCCCCATTTATTTGACAGGTTAGGGACCAGAGCCCCATCAAAAAGCAGGAAACATCAAAATGCAAAAGCAAATCAAGTTGTTAACACCTTTTTGTTCTGTCTTCAAGGCTGCTCTCCCTTTCTTCTCAAGCCAGGAGTTCCATTCACTGACATGCCACAGCCCATTCCTCCACCCACACAAGACAGACAGGCAGACACACTCAGGTCCAACCAAGACACACACATACACACTCCAGAGGATGGCACATGCTATTCACAACACACATGTGACAGGCCCACCCCAGTCTCCTCTTCCTGGCTAGCTTGCCAGCAGGCTATGTAACCTGCCTTCTCACTCCATAAAATAGTGCCGCATGAGGCATAAAGGAAGATAGATGGCCCCAGGAGCCAATGAGAGGCTTTCTGGGGAAAGGAAAACACCTTCACCTCCCAACAGAAAATCTTAAGTGGAGCCTCTTTTAAATCCCACCTCCGCAGCCTCTTCTTCTTCTCTTTCAACTATGCTAACTTATAGATGTGTGCTGGTAATTCATTGCAGGGTCCACTCTCCTGACCCATTTCAATTAATATGTAAGATTGAAAGAGTAGGCTCTGTGTCAAAAGAATGGTACATGTCTTTAATTCAGCATGGTTGAAAAAGTGAGCCATTGAAAAGTGAGACATCAAAAAATGGGAGATGCCAGTATTAATCTCCTGCTAGTTTAGCCCAAATTTCCTTTATCTAAAACTCCACCCATCAAAAAACCTAAAGCGTTTGGTCCTGAATATTGAACAAAAAAGAAGTTTCTTCTCCTATATTAACTAAGGTTTATGTCAGTAATATATGCTTTTTTTTTTTTAATGAGAAGGAGCAGATCACAACTTCTTAAAATCTCGTTTAAAAATATATTATCCAAGGTGGATAAACACTGATGATTCTTTAAAAAATTACCTTTATCTACAACACATTTTTAATTTAAATCATATTTTAACTAGGTATAAAACACAGTCTCTTGACTCTCCCTTAAAAATAGCTAATACAACTAAATTTCTTCAGAAACGTGCTGGCTAAGACAATCATCACAGGCTCCAAAAAATAATTAATGGATTCATCACTCTCACGCACATTGAGTTACCTACAAACATAAAAATTAACTTTTCTGTTCCAATCCAGGAATAAAAATTAGAGCAGGAACATGGAAAAAGAAATGTATCGTAAAGTTTTGCTGTTGAGATTTTAAGGAAATAGATGGTGAAACTTTTTTTAAAAAATAGAAAATTAAAAAGACTGCATAGAAAGTTGCAGTAGCCAAATCACCTCAGTTCTGACTTTTGAATGATTGATTCATGATTCACCACCATTTACATCAATCTGACTCCACAGTACTTTTGGTGCCTGCTGCCCTCTTTGCTATCCTAGGAGGACCATCTTGGCTATAAAGCTACACAAAGCACCTACATGCCCACAGATGGCTATGTTGTGGTTTTATAAGTAGGAAAGTAAGGACAGCCATCAGCTGATATTTCTGCAATAGCAAGTGTGTAACTTTTAAAATTCAGTTTAACTATGGCCTAAACCCAATTGTTAGTCACAACTGGAGAAGACCATGGACTTTGAGTTCTAAATATATTTTAATGATCACATTTGCATTGTTCAAAAACTACATGAGATATCAGGGAAACTTTATGTAATTCGGTGTGTTAAATCAGGGTTCCCTCATGATGAGTTAAAACAATGCTTAAAATCACTGCAATTCTATGAAATCTTTATCTTTAAAGCCATACCATGACAAGACAAAATTTTTTATTCAAACCCTCTATCTTCACAGTTATAACCCATTTTCCCAGTGGAGGGCCACTTGGTAATTGAAATCCACCGGGCTTTTCGAAATGAATATTTTGCTTGCCATTCACAGTTGTTCTTGAGAAGCCAAAGCCTTCAAAATGAACACACTGATACTAAGTTTCAAAAGCAAGCAATGTGCCTGGCACATTCCTAGGCAGAAATCAGACTGAGTATCTGAACACAAACTGCAACATCAAGCTCATTTTTTCACGTACAAATGTAGGAAATACACCCCATACCTTTCTAGGTCTTCAAATCTCTAATTTTCAGTTTCTTCCAACAGTTTACTAAGAAAAAAATCTCTCCATATTATGGGGTTCAGTATCTCAGCTTTCTCTCAAACAGGATCCAAAGCAGTTTACAATAATCCAAAATTAAAATTATTACAGGGACCAATGAATGAATCCAAAAAACACAGCCAGCATTTCCTTCTTTTACATGTACAGTTTAACACATGTGCTAGTTTCTGCAGTAATAAAAGTGACTAAAAGAGAAGGCATTCTTAACCAAATTACTGTTGTACGCATTAAATCCACCTAACTAATAAGCTACAGCAACTCAAACCAAACAGGATATAGTTTTTAATGAGAGTAGTACTTATCGCAGCACACTAACTTGAGATTTTTAAAGATTTATATCATTCTGTTGTTAGTTTAGTTCCACAACTCTACCTTTTAGTACCTCAGACTGAACTTCTTTAAGAAAGTTGCACAGCTTGAAGATCAAATCCCAAAAACAAAGCAGTATGCTAATATAACCACTAGAAGGTATCAAGATTCTTAGAGTAACAAATTTATCATCTCTGGCTATCACCTTTATTTACTTTTCTCCAAGGCAAGTGAAACAGAATTACAGAGGTCTCTTCCAAAAGACAAAAAAAGAAGATACTGCTGCCTACTCAATGCATTAAAAATCAAGTAGCTTTAGAGAGCTGCAATACACATTCCATTGTTTACTATCCTGGTAGCATCTGTCCAATGTGTGAAAAGTTGAATCAACAGTATCATCACTGTAACTGAGATCCTACAAACAAGGCAGACAGGCAAAAACAAGCAACTGTTTTTGCAGACGAGTACAGTGAAGAAAATGAATTGGTGTTTCTCAGTCTCCACATTCATTTCCAAACTGTTCTCACTTTTTCAAACTATACAATCATAACTTCAGATGCTATAAATACTTCCTTCAGTAAAGCATAACATTAATGCCTGGAGCCAAACCCTGTTTGGGTCCTTCAGGAAAAAGGAAGTAGGCATAAACAGTGCAAAAAAAAAAAAAGGTCTCAGTGAAAATGAGGGAGATAACATAGAACTCTATGGGATGCATTGAAAGTGAGCAGCAGAGCCTGCTGAGTAGAGGGGTATGGAATGCAGAAATCTACAGGAAACAAAAAAGGAAGATAACAGATTGTGATGCACCAGCTAAGAAGCAGAACTGAAAGTTAACCCACAGGTGCCAAAATAAAGAATGGGATTTGAGCTAAAGAAGCACACAGAAGAAAGTATGTGCACACAGGGCATTCTGGACAGAAGGAACATAGAACTAAATCATAAAGGAGATCCAGAAAGGCCTCTAGTGATAAGGAGGAAGACAGAGAAAAGAGTCAGCAAAATACAGAATACCAAAAAAGAACAGTTAGAACATTAAAGGTTAAAGATAAATCGGCAAAGAATAAACAAAGAAAATGCATATCTGTAATTAGCATAATGTCTAGTTTTTGTTTGTTTGTTTGTTTAAAGGAGTTCCTTGAATGGATGTCCATAGGAATGTTTCCGGTAGGGACTAGAAAATTGAAGTATTATGTGACAGTTAGTTTGCATGTACAGCGCATTGTTAAACACACTTGTACATTTTGTGTCTCCATGCATGCATGTACTTTACTGTTTAGTCACATTACATGATAGTTAAAAACACAATGTAGCAGCAAGTCCCAAGACTTTCACAGTACTTAAGAAGAAGGTTATGTTCTAGCTTTATATGGGAGGTATAATGAATTCCAGGAAAACCTTATTTGGAGGGACATTTTAAGAAAAAGGCAATAAAAAGAGGAACACGCAAACATATAATACATTGATCTTAAAAGTACACTGGATATTTTAAAATCTTCCTTGATCTTCCCCTTTAACTTCTTGAAATGTTAAGAAAAAGATCCCTATTTTCTAAGTCAATGGTTCTTTACCTTTTTTAAAAACTGGGGATCCCCTGCAAATATAATTTCTTGCCAGAGGCCCCCAAAGCTTAAATCAAGATTTAAATATTTAATTTTAAATTTAAACATTCAAATATGTATTTATTTATTAAAGCCTTCTAGAGACAAGGATTCAAATCCTCACTCAGACACTGGGTGACCTTGAGCCTTAACCTCAGAGGAAGGCAAAGGCAAACCCCATCTGAAAAAATCTTGCAACACCACCTCCTCCCCCAAACCCTGTGATAGGTTTATCATAAGTTAGAAATGACCTGAAGGAACACAACAACAAACTGCCAGTGACAGAGGAGGAGGTTCTTTCTAGCTATCACAGTGACTTGCTACAGTGACTTGCCCAAGATACCCAGTGTCTGAGCAGGGATTTGAATTCCAGTCTCCAGAAGCCTTTAATAAATATTTGAATATTTAAACCTAAATTCAAATATTTAATCTTCAGTTAAGTCTTAGCGGTCCCCAACAACTAATTATATTTACAGGGGGTCCCCAGTAAAGAAAAGGTTAAGAACCACTGCTTTATGGAATAGGAATGGGGTCTGCAGGGAGTATTTTGCAAAATGGTATTTTGGAATAGGAATTGGGGCTGCAGGGAGTATTTTGCAAAATGGTTATGAAAAATGGCTTCAGACTGATTTAGCGTTTCATATTCCAAAAGAGCCTGAACTGTTCATTTTACTTTTCACATTGTTTTCAGCCATATTTTACATTGGCTAAAACTGAACCTTTGCACTGAGTTCTGAATTGCACAAATGTTCTTTTTTAGTTGTTCTTTTGTGTGCCAATAAAAAGTCTTAGTGCCAGACAATATATCTACCTGTGAGATGTGCTGTGTTGAGAATATGGAACAGAGACAAACCAAGGTTATGTCCTAAGACACTTTTGTGGATTTCATCACAAGAGGTTCTAAGGAAGGAGACGACTGCAAAGGAAAAATGGGCAACTTACCAAGGTACCTGAGAAGTTGATCAACAATGCAGAACCAAATCAAATGAAAAATTGTCAGAAGGGTATACCTTTCAGTGGTTCTCTTATAGATAGAACAGAAAGATTTAAATGAATAAAAAAACTGTACAGCTTTGAACTGAGCAAATCAAAATTTGAGAAAGACCTGTGCTCTGATGATGAATACTTGATTGATAAGATATATAAATTCCAGTTTAAAAAAAAGGAAGAAGAACAGGTTAAACATTGTATGACAAAGCAGGTACAAAACAATGGATACATATACAGTTGAACAATGGGAAGGAATGTGGCCAAAAGGAATTAAATTTACATTATGTTCTGATCTTAAAAAGAATTTTTATAAGATGATTTATCCATGGTATCTGACCCAAGAAAAATTGGCCAAAATGAATAAAGGTTTTTAACATATGTTGAAAAAGTGACAATACTGGGATCTTTTGATCACATGTGGTAGGCTTGTGAGAAGGCCCAAAACTTCTGGAGTCAAGTTTATTCTATAGTGCAAAGAATTCTGAAGGCTAAAGTTCAATTAAAACCTGAATTATATTTATTGGGATTAGTAAAGGACCATCAGGAGAAGCATGGCAATATGCGACAATACACAACCACTGCAGCAAGATTATTATATACTCAGAAATAGGAAAATGTAGATACCAACAAGTTGGTTACTGAAATAAGTGAGCTAGGCTGAGGCTAGCAAGTACTGAGACAACCTCGCTCACATGTTCTGTCTCTCAGTGTGTTCTTGTACCTCTGTGGAGCAGAGTTACTGACTTCTATACGCACAAGTCCCTGTTTGGACAGTACCTCATGATCCTCTACTTCTCAGAACAAGGTGGAAAGGGAGGTGCTGGGTGAGAAGGACCAGCTGCAAAAATCTTCTTCAGTATGGTTCAGAAAGAAGTTGAAGGGGGAAGGCTTGGAGTGGGAAAACAGGAGGAGAAGGAAGGCAGTGCCAGTGGGAGCCACTTCCCATCATTACAGCAGTGCTATCACTATTTATACCTACAGCTATACTGCTAGTTATGCAGCAGCTATAAAATCATGAACAACCAAATTCACGAAAGTAAAACCTATCAAAGTTGAGGACCAGTTGCATTTATGAAAATATTCAGCTGAAGTATTGGAATGTTATTTACAGATGAAGAAGTTAACCTATGTAGGCATGTTTAATCTATGTTAGGAAAGCTGGAAGTCAATGTCTGTATTTTATACATTTTTTTTAGCTGTTTTGTTATCATTCTTGTTTTTGCTTCTGTGTTTCTCTTTTGTTTGTTTTTCTTTGTATGCAATTTGATTCTTTATTGTACTTTAAAAAAATTAATTAAAATACACCTGAAATCTTACATTCTTTCCCTAGCTCCCATGAACCTGTGGAATGGTCTTTGTTAGTTAACAAATTGTAACAGGAGATTTCATATACTCAGCTTGCTTTCTACCACTAGGTTCTCAACACAAAAAGATGAAGATACACTCAAGACAGAAAGAAAAATGTAACCATTGTTGTTGTGTGCCTTCAACTTGTTTCTGAATTATAGCAATTAGGTTTCCTTGGCAAGATTTATTCAAAATGGCTTTTGCCTTCACCTTCCTCTTAAGGCTGAGAGAGTGCAGCTTACCCAGAATCACTCTGTGGGTTTCCATGGCTGAGCAGAAATACGAATCCTGGTTTCCCCAAGTCACAGTCTAACGCTCAAACTACTACATTGCACTGGCTCATAAGAAAAATTCTAAAAGAATTCCAAAATCCATTTTAGTTAATTTATTATGTCCTCTCAGACTATAAAAAAACAAGCCCACCTCATATTTCAATCAAAAAACACGTTGTACATGGGAGGGGGAAAGGCTGACTTGACACTGAAGTCTTAATGTCTACACAGTAAGAATCCTGAAATGAAGTGTGAGAGGTCTGCAGTCTCTCTTTGAGGCATACTCTTTTCCATAATTAACTACCCTATTGCTACAATCAGCTTCACAATCCACCTGCTACGTTTTCTTACTAAAGAGCCAACATATCACGGAACTGACTAACCATACTGGATTATACTGCAGGGTTGTCATGTAGCTATTAAACTCTCTAGAGCAGAACAGTTAACAACTGGCTACAGATAACCCACTGTCTTACCCACTTTTGCATTGCCCACAGTTTGGATACATAAGTGTACAAGTAATGTACGCTGGATCTACCAAAGCTATTCTGTCTAAAATTCTGTTCACATAGCAGCTAACCAGCTGCAAATGGGAAACCTGCCAGTAGCCCACAAGTACAACTACAACTACATCCTGTCTTGCATTCCCCAGCAACAGGTATCAGAGACACACTGCATGTCACTTATTACAGAAGTACTGTCATCCTGCCTAGGATCCATGGATGGCCCTAACATCCATAAATTGATCTAATGACTCTTTTAATGTCATCCAAGTTGACAGATTAGCACACATCTTTTTCATTGGGGGACCTCTTGCCATAGATGTACATGCAATAAAGTCTGCAGGAATTTAAAGTTACATCGGACCCACACCAGACCCACACTATAATAGTCAAGTTCAGTTGTTCACTGTTTGAAGATTTTCTTTTTTGGACTACTTTTTCAGAAAGTCACAGCAAAAAAGCAGCTCTTTCCAGCTTTGCAGTTTTACGTGTAAGCATCCAATGTAATGTATGATGCTGAGCAGCCCTTCATGGCATGTTCAGTTCTAGCATCTAGCCATTTCAAGGTTTGTATTCTTATATTGCAGAACTCTGCTACTTCTTAACAGTTTTACCAGCATCCTCTGATGAGAACAGCATACAAGGTGACCAAAGATAGCTTTTCATCATGGGCCATGAACAGTCTGCCACTCAAGGCACAACTCTGAATATATTGGGAGGTTTCCATTCATCCAGCAAAGAACAATGTTGAGGTCCAACAGAATTAACAAGTGTCTCATTTATAACCTAGGAGAGAGATCAGCAATGGCAGAATTTCCACAGGCCACACTTACCTCATTCTCTACCACCTGACCCTTTTAGTTGCACACACAACCTTCAAATGAAAACCAAGCGGGCAAAAGGGCACTTTTTTGAAAATGGTATTGGGGCAGTAAAGGAGATTACATTTAATAGATGAACCATCCCTCTAAGCTCCGCCAACTTATTTTTTACTACAGGATTGAGGAAACTGGAGGCCACAGAATTCCCACCCCACCTTGTAATATAGCCAAATCTTCTGTCAAAACATAAGGGTTGCTTGGACAACATATTGAAATGGGTATGTTTTCCTGCAGATAAAATTATAGAAAATACATTCCTAGAATGTGCATGGTTAAATGTTCTGTATGAAGTCCTGTGAACCTTTTCTTAGCCCAAAACTGTCTTATTCAGCACTGGTTCTATCCTCATCACCTAAGAATAAAAAGAAAACTGTACCAGAAATGTAAGAACATATATTTGTAGAGTGAACATAATGGGGGACCATCTCCAAGTCCTTACTTCCACCTTTGGTCTACCTGATATCCAGAGAATAGAAGCCACCATCATTCCCACAAAGTACTGCCTTCTTGTCTACCTGCTGTCTATCTTTCAGGAGAAAAAGACCCTAGACATCTTAGAAAACTGGGATACCTGACAGACTACTATATACATTCCTGACTATATATGTTAGCTCACTTTGATACTACCAAGCAAAACAAACAAATTTAGTCTGACTGAGGCCTCAAAAAAGAAAGGCTCTCAATTCTTCACCTTCTTCCTCAGTTTAATGCTATCTGAGTAATTAATCCACTATATTCTTTCTGAACCACTTTATTTGTATTCATCTCCCCAAAAGGAACACAAACCAGGTAAGTGTTGATTTTTGTGAGTTTTAATTGGGTGGATGCCTTAATCAAGATTTTGGTTTTCTATTTTAATATTGCCAGCCATCTTGAGAGCCTTTTCGTAGAACAGCAGGGAATACATCAGTTTAGACATATTCACCACTGATAAAGCAGAATAATGTGCCCCATAGAAACTTTAAAGCTCATCCCATCCTTGATGTCCATATAACTAATTCATACAAAAGAAAGCAAACAGTTCTGAAGAACAGTGCTATCTGAAAACAACCAAATCCTTTACTGTATCAGAGTATGATTTTGTCCTTTACACTCTTAATAAACAAATGGACGCCAACAACTCCAGAGGGAGCGTTAAAAAAAAAAAGACAAAGGTACATGCAGGGCATTTTCTCTGTTGACCTCCATACACCTGAGAAATTTGTATCTTGATAAAATATTGAGTTAAACAAACCTTCCTAGCAAACTATGCTGTTCATGCAGAACATTTATAGAAAACTGTTGCTCTGATTAATGTCTCCCTGCCCCACCTCTTTCAAAGGGTAAATGCAGACAGGGGAGGAGCCTAGCCAAGTAATTTCACACCCAAGGTAAAAAAGAAAATCCAAATGGGGAGTCTTCTCTTTCTCCTCCAACCTGATATGGGGGACAGACAACTAACAAATTCATTCACGAAAATTGAGTGAAACAAACGGTAGTACAAGTGCAGAACTGCTGCCTAAGTTGCTGTCTTCTATGTTGTAAGCCCAAGGGCAGGAACTCTCCTACTGTAGATATTTGTAAGCTCCTCTGGGAGCCTTCTTTGGCTACAGAGGAGTGCAAAAATGCTTTAAATAAATAAAAACACTCCTGTTGCTTATTATGAGGCTTATGCAGTACAGCCTCCCTATACTGTCACTCTTAACAATGACGGCAGGGGTAGTAAACTCAAGGCAGGAGCATGTCTAGATGAGTAGTAGAGTAGTAACAACTAAACTTTAATAGGCTCGCAGAGAAGACAAGTATTATACCACCATCCTGTTTACAACAGACCACCTATCCTACATGCACCAAGTTTAAAAACAAAACAAAACCCGATTCTCTCAGACAAGCCCAGACCATCCATCTATAACTTAGGAAACTTGTTAGGCTTCCACTATCAGCAAACACAGCTGAAAAGGAACCTAGGAGCAGTCCAACACGAAGCCTTATTTTCCACCCAACAAGCTGTCAAAAACTTTTAAACGTGAAGGCGGGGAGAAACGAGAGGGGAAAAAACAAGCAGCGCTAGACAGGACCAGGAGGTTGCCTGGAAGGGGGGGCAAGAGGAGGGTGAAGGAGCGAAAACTGCCGTTGTTATGACAACAGCGGGAGGGAGGGAGGTTGGCGCAGCCCAGCGCGAGGGAGGGGGAAAACTTCAAATCCCAACCGTCAACGCACGAGCGGCTTCCCTTCTTAAAGGGGCGCGCACACTCAAGAAGCAGCCCCGGACAAAAGGGATGGCAGTCATCCCCCCTTCGACAGACTGTAGTTGTGTCGACAGAGATTAAACCCTCAGGCGAGCATGTACCTGAGCTGCCCCCAAGTCAGGCACACCTTTCCCCAAGGGAGAGGCTGGCCGATACTCGTCTCCTCCCAGGACGACGACGACCGAGTCGCTTTGCTTTGCCCCCTCTAACCAGCCCCTCCCAGGCTCTTCCGCCAACTCGGTCCCTTCCCGGAGCGCCACTTCTCTGCTTTTCTCTTACCCACACAGTGCATGAGCCGGTGCCGCCAGGAGTCGAGTTCGCGGCGGACTCCCCTGCGCTCCGCCGTACAGCGGGGACTCCGGCACTGCGAGGCGCCAAGAGCGGGAGCCGCGGCGGCCATTCCGTCTGTTCCCTTTTCCAACTGCCTCTGACCTCACGCCCGTTCATTTACATACGGGAGCGCGCCCGCCGCGGCCCCGCCCACTTCGTTTAAAGCGCACGCGAGCAGCCCGCTTCCCTCCTGCCTGGCCGCCAACCGCCGGCCTTCCTCTTGGAGCGGTCGCTTGGTGGCCGCTTGTGCTTTCCTCCTTCGGCCATTTGGGCCCTCCTCCCCGCGCAAGAGGAGGGTAAAGGCGGAAGGCCAGAGAGAGAGTACAGAATTCAAAAGGAGGAAGATACTGGCTTTGTGCGACCAAGGATAGAGGCGTGGGCCAGAAAGAGAATCGACTGAAAGGCGGGACCCCCTGCAGACTACGAATCCCAGAAAGCCTTGCGCCGCCCTCTTAACCTGCAAAAAATGTAGGTTAGAGCCAGAAGTGCAGACGCTTGATGGTGCTGAGGAATGCTTTTTAGAGTTGCATTTTTTAAAATTTTACCGATCTATATCCCATAACTGTGGTTATACTAGGGCTAGCCTACCACAATTCCCCAAGCTATTGGGAAAGGAAGAGCAAGTAACAGAGCAAGCCTCATGAAGTGAAGTGGTTAAAGGCAGTGAAGTTTACAACTCAGGGAAACATTCATCTTTACAATTATTTTTTTCTTCTTGTACTGATGCTTGTTCAGCTATTGCTTGACGAAGAGGGATTTCTTCTAAGCACGTTAGAAAGGAGAAGTGTAAGAGTTGTGAATAGCAAGGTGTTCACTCCAGTGTTTTTCAAGCTACCCATCAAATATGCCAGTTTAAGAGTTACCAGGAACTTCTGTTTAAAAATAAAAAACACAACACAGCAGGATAGAATAAGCCATCTTCCCAGAAACATAGCTAACCATCCCCTCTTCTTTCCTGAAATGTGCAAAGGAGAATGAATGTTCAGTCTCTTCTATGACAGTGTCACTCAGCGGTCAGTGCGGCCACAGGTGCACATGAAGTCCGTTTTAGCTAGTTGGCACAAATACACCCACCCTGGCGTATTGGAATAGAAGAACTGGTGGTTATCCATTTCATGTAGCCTGAAGAGCCCTGTCCTGGGGCACTGATTCTCAATCTTTGTCATACCAAACATCTTGCTCTTCATCTCCTATGTGTTTAGTCAGCACTGGCAATGACCCAGAGTTCTAGAAGACGAAATCCAAAATATTTGTAGGGTCCAATACTGAGAACCTCTTATCAGAGGAACACCAAGTTCACACAGGGTGAAAGATGGTTAGCACTATTTGAGGAACAAGTGTATTCTTAACATATATAACTCTAGGATCTTATATTAACCAGTTGTTGCCAGACACTTTGATGAGGAACACATCATTTGAAACCATGCACTGTGTCCCACTCTCAACTAACACAGATAGTTACCATTCTTCATGCTGTATGGCCCATTCGTTACAGAGGCAGTAGAATCTTCTAAACTAACACTGAAGATTGTCAGTGAACAAGAGTGAGTAGTTCAGCTGTCCAAACTTTTGAGCTTAGGGGCATGTTTGGAAAGCTGAACATGTTATGTGACCAGCTACAAAATCCTCATTTCCCAGCGACATGCTGGTATGGCCAAAAGAAAAGTAGCTTGCCTAAGGACCTGTATACAAACAGGGATGGAATCTCAAGCTCTGAAACAAGGTCAATTTTAGAACTCCATTTTTCCGTTCCAAATTTCACAGATGGCAAGGTGTTCAATGTTCAATCAAAATCTGTAACTTCAAACTATGAGACCTGGTCCTACCCTCTGGGAAAGCACAGAACACTACTACTCCCTCCTCTCTGTGACAGCCCTTGAATTGTTAAAGAGTGCTATCATGCTGCCCCTCAAACTTCTGTTCACCAAGCTGAATATGCCCAATTTCTTCAACCCTTCCTCATGTTCTGTTCTCCATAACTCTTATCATCCTTGTTGCCCTTCTCTGAACCTGCTCTGACTTGTCTATATCTTTCTTAAAATGAGAACTGAACTCACTAGATGAGGCCTGAGTAGTACAGAATATAGTGGGGCTGTTATTTCACTTGGCTTGGAAACTATACTTCCATTAATGCTGACTAAGGCCATTTCTGCACAAGAGGGAAGGAGTGGTTCACTGCATGTCAAGAGCGGCATTTTTATACTCTGATTTGGAAACTGAATTCAGAAATTCAGAAACTGTGCTGTCTGCACCCCCCTTTACATCATACTACTGCGGAGAACAGTGATTGCTGCCTCCACAACAGCAAGTCCCTGGCCACTCTCATTCCCCTCCCTCACCCCACCCCACCTTTGCTGATTGGTCTGTTTTTTAAAAAAAAAACACGTTTTTAACACATTTCTGCATTGCTACATTTGTGCATAGGAATGTATGTTCATTGATACATGGAAAAAAAACATGTTTTAACAGTCCATTACCAGATCCGCTGTCCATTTTAACACAGGAAGACAATAATGACAGCAGCCTGTCCTTTGATGGGCGGAGAGAGATAGGGAAGGAAGTGATGGAAGGGACAGCCTGGGAACGCCCATAGTTGGCCATTTCAGCACTGTAAATTGATGCTACACTTCTGCATCTGGGCAAAAACCGAAGCAGAACCGGTTTGGCAGATTTACATCAGAATTTTTCCAGTTTTCACATACAGCAGTTTCACACCACAGTGAACCACAGTGAACTGTTCTAGGAGCTGAAAACATGCAGAACCACGAGGAATACTACGAAGCTAAAACAGTTCAACATGTAGATGGGTGGGTAAGAATTCGATGCTGCTACGATGTATCAACCTTGTGCGTAAATGGCCTAAAATGGGATTCACCTTCTTTCGTGCAACATCCCGCTGCTGGCTCATGTTAATAGCCCCAAGGTGTTTTTCACATGTAGTACTGCTGAGCAATGTATTCCCCATCCTATACCTGTGTATTTGATTTTTGTGGCCTAACTGTAGAATTTTTCATTTATCTATTGAATATCATTTTATTAATTTCTGCTCAATTTTATAGTTTATCTAGATCCTTTTGAATTCTGTTCCTGTCTTTCAATATGTTAGCCACCCCCCATCAGTTTTGTGTCATCTGCAAACCTGATAAGGAGTCTCTCCTCCCTGTCATCTAAGTCACCAATTGAAGAATTATGGCCCTTGTAAAGAAGAGACTCTAGTAAAGAAGGACTCTACTGGAGACTTCTTTCCTGTTGGAAAGTGGGGCCATTGATGGCGACTCCTAGAGCATGGTTTTCCAACCCATTATGGATCAATCGAAACCTTAATAAATTCCACTAACATTCACTGTGCTGAAAATGTGTATAAACTGCAGTAAGAGAACTGTGACTTCTAAAATTAATGTTTTTCCCAGAATTATGCTCTTATTTCAGATAATACTAAGTCTGACAATGGGCGGACGATTTAAGCAATGGCAAAAAGATACCGTATGTTTGGCAAGGGAAGAAGCATGAAGTTATATTCAAGGTATTACAAGATGCAAAAGACAGAGAAGGATTGGGTTTGTTGGCTCTGAAATTGTACTTTGCAGCTTGTTGTTTAGTTTGGATGAAAGAATGGATGATGCTGAGAAATAAAAGAATTTTAGAATTGGCAGGTCATGACCTAAGGTTTGGTTTGCAAGTTTTTACGGTATGACAAATTTAAAGGTAACGTATATTCTAAAAACCAATTTGTGAGCTGTGCTTTGTTGATGATATGAAACCTATGTAAACTCAGATTGTGCCCAAAAATGCCTTAATGGATCTCAGCACAAAAAGAGAAATGCTAGGTAGAAACAAATGGTTATTGTACTGGAATCTAGTGGAGTTACGCCAAAGAGAATATCGAATGAAACCAAGAGAGCAACTAGAATTAAAAGAATGTTCTTTTCACTGATTTTCTTGTTGACCATTATTAGAAAGATTTAAAATGGACAAAAAGATGAATGGTTTTGAACAAGAGAAGTCAGAATTTGAGTTACAGTTGTGTACAGATGATGAACATGTAATTTCAAAGATGTATAAATTTCTGCTGAAATTTGAAATAGGAGAAGAACAGGTTAAAGAATATATAATAAAACGAGCTATGAATTTTGGATATAACATGCAAATAGATCAGTGGGAACATATGTGTTCAAACAGATTGAAATTTACATTTTATTACAATCTTGAAGAGAATTTCTATAAAATTGTATACAGGAGGTATACGATGCCAGGTAAGTGGTCTAGAATATATAAAAGTCTTTCTAATTTACATTGGGAAGGTGAGCAACATGAAGGTACATTTTATCATATGTGGCGGACCTATCTATATATTGGTGCAGAAGGTGCTTGCATAATAAAATTCACCTTAAACTGGAAATATTTCTTTTGGGATTCTTGGATGCACTGCCAGAAAAGATCCAAGTAATCATACAAGAATTGAAGAATCTAGTATTAGCTGCGATAGAAGAATTGTTGAAATTGACAGCTGTGGCGGAAATGGATAAATTGACTTGTTTGATCAGAGAAAGATAATTAGTGGCTTTTCTTAAAGAATGAGAAAATGTATTGACTTTTTGTGAGGGAAAATGAAATACTAATTTGAGGTTTTGATGATTAGTATGGTCTGATCATGGGAAGAAGGAAAGTGATATAAAAGTTTGTAAGTGAGATATGAATAACATGTTTCTTAATGTAATTTTCTGTTCTTTCTATTTCTTTATTCTTTTTTTTCCTTTTTCTTTGCTTCATATATCTTTTATTGCACTGTTACAATTTATAATAAAGAAATGTTTAAACATGGAGAAAAAGGAATTTGTTAGGCAGTCTATCCTTAGTAGAATTAGATGAAGAAGATGAACCCAGAAGATGAACATTTGCCATTTCACTGGATGTATGGAGATAACATCGCTTGCCCTTTGCTCTATGCCCTGACAAAATCAAGACCAACTGTCAGTGCTGTACATTAAGTCTTTATTGAAAAGAGTCACGTTTATGTCATGAACTCCCTCTACAAGTCTGAAATGAGGTACAAGCACCCCTTCCCTTGAGGAGGTGGTAAACACTTAAAGATTCCCACATCTCCAGTGCTTAAGAACAAAAAGTCTGATGAGCCTACAAAAAGAAATAAAGAAGTACATGACTTGTCCACTCTCTCCTCTTCCAGAGTACAGCTGGAGCAAGTGTCTGGTGAGAACTGACTTTCTTTCTCCACTTCTGGCCTCATCCTCTTTCACAGGCTGTGTATGTCTGGTATCCTTTCTTTCAGCCCTCCCACTTGTGTTTCTCTCAGCCTGGATAATTTCTTTGCCAGCCCTGGCCTAGGAACTGGAGCAGTCTAGTAGGGTTTTTTTTACAGCTGGGACAGAATATAATTTGCTTGGCATGCCCTTTCCTCCCATCAGGTGGAGAACAGAATGGTAGTATCAGTCTTCCCTGATCCCATAAGCCCTGGTCTTCTTGCGATTCTAGGTGCACAGTCCCACCAAAGTCTCCTTTTCCAGGCATGCCTCCCAGACCTTCAGTGTCATCTTGCTGGGGTCAATGTTCTTTGCTTCTTGAAGTCACTCCCCGCATCAGGTTTACCTTCCTCTACTTCTGCAACATTCTTCCCCCTCTGTCATTGGCCTCCATATGTTACTCTCTGTCTCGCCCACTGTGTGTCACAGACTATCACAAACTCTGTTTTTAATAATCCCCTTACTGCTTTACCCTTCTGAGCTCTTGCCTGGGCTACTTACCAGCATTTCCTTTCATGGCATAGCTAATGTACTCAGCACACAGCATCCCTGGTTTGGTTGTTGCTGGATGCCAGTACTGTAGAATTCTTTTTGGGAGCATGTCAAATGAGCTAGTTAAACTGATTCAGAAGAAAATCCTACAATTTTTAGTTGGGCTTCCTTAATACAGAATTATGTCCTATTGAAAACTATGGGATCTTCTGGTCAGCTATAGATTTACAATTTTGTAATTCCATTTCATACTAATGATCTATAGACCTTTGCCCCAATGTTTTATTGCAATCTTTTCTTCCTTTAAGGATGATCTATTAAATAAAAACATGTTTTTTGTTGTCAACAAGTGAGTTAGTTGATTTTTTAAAAAAAACCTGGCATGGTGGTGGTTTTATATAACTGTTAAAAGTATACAGGTTCAAAAGGGCAGCAAGAACACAACAAGACCTAATCTCAATGTGAATATCAGTTTCCATCTTTGCTAACTATATAAAACAAATACTGTACTGATTCTACTGCTGTGTCTGTTAGCAGAAATAGGCCAAGACAATAATCCCTACAGCTTTTGCTCATCTATTTTATATGCACTCTTAATCCTTATTTACCAGTAACAATCTCAATTTTGTGGTACCTAGCTCTACTTTTTGCAGGACTAGGGAGACATTCTCTTAAAGTTTTGTTCTCAAAACCATTATTTTTCAAGTGTTAGTACTTGCTTCCCAATCTCTAGTGGTTACATCTCTACTTTTGGGAGAATGGGGAAAATTTTGCATATGTTTGAATATTAATATACCTTATAAAGTACACCACTATTTCACATGCTTTTAAAAAGTTATAAAATCTGTACATTTAATATCATAGTGTGAATTGTTGTATTTTTTGGTTTACTTTCTGCTTAAATTGTGGTTATTGCAAGCTGCTTAAAATACTTTATTATGCACAGTGTATAAAACA
Organism: Iguana delicatissima; assembly: GCA_948472985.1. Classification (NCBI taxonomy): domain Eukaryota; kingdom Metazoa; phylum Chordata; class Lepidosauria; order Squamata; family Iguanidae; genus Iguana; species Iguana delicatissima. The sequence goes on along the minus strand of CAOKZL010001029.1, from coordinate 363,910 downwards.
AGATTGTTTGTAATGTTTTAAATAAATAAAAATACTTAATTTTAATGTGGTAAAATATGGAATTTAATGCTGCAAATAAATAAAAATACATACTGCAATAGGCAATCTTAACTTTGAAGGACTGATAATGTGGTATTAGAACACAATTTTTCCTATGGTATGTACAACCTTTTACTTTGAAAATATGCAAGACAGGCTATTGCAAAGGAATTACAATATAGAGAGTAAACAATATTTAACAGTGATCATATACAGAAAGGTGCTGTTGCTGTGGTGATAGCTTTGAAAGGGCAATTCAGAAATACTGTGAAATGTTTTAGATGCAATCTGTAAAATTCAAGAGATGTAGCAACAATTATGCCAGACTTAATTTGTTTCCAAAATTTTTTAGTCTGGAATACTACCTACTGTATTTGCTGGCGTGTAAGGCGCACCCGGGTATAAGAGGCACCCCATTTATACACTCACAAATACTATTTGTTGGCATATAAGGCACACCGGCATATAAGACGTGCCGCATTTTCAAACAGTATTTTTTGAGGAAAAAGTGAGTCTTATATGCCAGCAAATTCAGTCATCTAATGTATAAACATACCTAATTTAAAATAGGTAACATTTTTATTCAAATAACTGGGCATTATATACATCTTTACAATTTCACATTTTGCTATGCCTTTTAAAGAATGGAGTCCAGACACATTGACCATAATTATAGTGCTTTGGAGAGCCACCACAAGTCGCTTCCTACTTTTCAGCACTGACTATTTGATGAGACGTACATCAACTAAGCACCTTATATGTACCCCATTTTTCTGTCTAGACTGAGACTCAAGTATTGCAGTTCCTGTTTCAGTTTAGTCCAAGATCAAATATCTTTAGATAAATTCTGAGGTTTTTTCCTGAACTGTTATTTTTACACAATCTAGCAACAGTGACTTTCTATACCTAGAGCTTATACCTAGATTCTTCTGTAACAATATCTTCTGCAATAAAAAATCAAACAAGAATAGAGTTTTCTCAGCTTTTCCAACTTGTTCCTTTTTTCCCCTTTGGCCTTTTAGCACATAAAGGTACCTAACTACAGGTAATGTTGTTATTTTTAATGTGTTACTTCTGAAATTTTGCTAGATCAACTCTTTGGGCCTTTCCACACTATACTGTTAAAGTGCTATTATTCTGCTTTGAACATACCATGGAATCCTGAGATTTGCAGTTTAGGGAAGGGCATTTAGAATTCTCAGCCAGAGAGCCCTTTGGCCTCAATAAACTGCAAACCCCAGAATTCCACAGGATGTTGAAAGTGGAATAATAGCACTATAACAGTGTAGTGCAGAAAGGCCCTTAGTACTGTGATTCCTACAGCTTAGGAAGATGAATGAAACCAACTATAACCAAGATAGCCATAAACAACTTACAGTGAGTACAGTATAGCAGACTTCTGGACTACTCAATTATAGGTATATAAACAGTATATATACACAGTAAAGCTTTAGGGGAAAAACAGATAAAATAGAGTGTTTCCTCAGCCTTCTATGCTACCAATGGGCAAAATATGAAGTATATTGATTAATGCAATAATACATAGACTGATTAGAAATCCTAAGTATTCTCAATGCTCTGTAAGATGATATTGTTACTTCAATGTAGAAACCCTATCCTGGGGTCTATAATTTTGATATTAAAATATGATTCAATGTGCCTGAGAGGTCTCCGGATGGGCATGTAGGCAGCAATGGTCAAACAATCGAAAACCAGGTCAGTCCAGTAAAATCCCCAGTCACGTAGCCCCAGGAGACCTCAAGATGTGTAAACCCACAATAAACAAAGGGTGCTCAGCCCTGAGACGCTGACTTGAGCGGATTAGCGTGTCTGCCCCAAGCTGAGCAAGTATTCCATCAGGCGAGGACTATTTACATGAAGTCACACCACAAACGAACACAGCCAAAGATCCTGAGACTTTGGCAAAACCTTGCAATCCCATCACACAGAGGAAATTGCCATGGTGTAGCTTCGTTATTGCTCCAATACCCATTGTTCTCCCCAGGAAAGGATTAGTCCTCCAGGTACTTTTCCCCCTACAAATAGTCCCAGTTTTTGAGCAGTTCTTTGGATCATCCCCGGTCATCCCAGCAGACTGTTGCTCCATCCATTGAGTGATCCACTCAGCCCTCTCCATGCTGAGCCCCGCTTCTCTGCTGTTTTTCCTGGACCAAGGACTTCAGAACAAAGGTGCAGTATCACCTCAGCTACACCCCTTCAATATTCCCCTATGCAGTTTCCTTTCTTTTGCTTCTTAATAGGTCTTGAGTGAGTGTGTGAGTGATTGTGTTGGTGCATGAGACTTTCCTTCAATAAAATCATTTATTGGACATTTTTGTTTGGTTTTTGGCTTGGCCTGACCCCATAAAAACTGGGTAAAAAGACCCCACTAGGTTACCCTGCCTCTCTCATTGCTATTGCTTGTGCTTTGGCTAGTTTCCATTCCCCATCACGTGGAGCACATTGAGGTGTCCCCTAAGGGACCCCAGAAATCAGGGTAACAATATCACATATCCTAATGATTTAACCTCTCAACCAAACAGCTTAGCATTCCTATTTCAACCCGTTGTTTGCTTGGTTCTCTTCCTGTTCACAGTCTTCTTAAAGAAATGCACATTTCAGCTTCATAAACTTCCAGTCACCTGTTCTTATCTGTAATACAGTCATCCCCCCACATTTTCTAGGTTTGGGGCACAGGATCCCCGTGAAAGTGGAAAAACAGTGAATAACTCCAGGTGTTCCCAAACCATATTTAACACTAAAAAAAAAAAAAATATGATCACCATATTCAACCCACCATGGATTCCTTTGAGTCACCAGGGTTCCTTCAGAAGGCAGAAGTGGGTGGCTGTTGGGGCTTAATAGCGCTTTCATTGCTGCCCCACATCATTTTTAATAGGGACTTACAAGCCTCGTTTGCAGTTTTTCAGTCTCATGAGGCTTGCAGTCCCTATTGAAAATGACATAGGGAGGCAGCAGAGGTGCCAGCAAATAATCCATAAATAAATCGGCAAAAGTGAAACCCACAAATGTGGAGGGCTGACTGTACTTCTAACTGAAAAACAATAAAGTACCAGTCAGTTCAAATGTATGGTTGATGCCTTGTATGTTTTAAACTGCAACTATTTAGTGTCCCGTTCCTAGGTGTCCTGCTTTAGGTCAGATGCACTCTGATGGGGAGATCTAAACAGTCCAAAAACTAAACCAGATGGTTCCACATTATGAGCATGCTTTGTAGACAAGAGCAATTTAAGAAGCAAGATCAAAAGGCAGCACAAAAAAAATAGGAAACTCCTCTTAGAAAGCAAGGAAATCAGGCGAAAGTGATCCAGAGCCAAAGCAATCCAGGAGATTAAACTTAGTCTAAATTCAGATATCAGGTTTTCATTCAAGTGAATGGCAAGTACCTAGAGCTCTTTTTGCACCATACCTTAATTGTGTGGTGTTCCGGCATCATCACGGGATTGCTGATTACAGATTGGGCCTGGTATATAGCCTCCTTTTTTCTGCAGACACCTGGGCATTTGCAGGACACACTGGCATTGCACCTGATGCATGTTCTGCAGCTCCACTTCCATGGCCACTCCCAGGCCCTGCCCCATCCCCGTCCCACCACTCCTGTTTGGTCTATTTTTAAAAAATTTTTTGCTGGCAGATGTGCTAATATTAGCATGGTAGATAGTGGTAATGGTTTACTGTGTCCACCCCAAAGGAAGTTCAGCAACAGAACTTCGGCTGTCTCCAAAATGGCAATGGGGATGGGTGGAAGTGGAGGTGGGAGGAGGTAATCCTTGTGGTAGCTCCCAGCCATCTCCTCTGCGGAGCTAGGCTACCTGACACCTACGAGCGCACGCTGGCAGGTGCTATCGTGCTAATGTGCTAACAGTGGTGTTGGTTTTTTTTAAAAAAAACTTTTGAAATTTGGCTGGACTCTGGGGGCTGGTGTCATCGCAGGGGTCAGTGGTGATGTCGCCCCCAGGATGGCCTTCCTGGCTGACATCTCCTCTCGTGTTTGCTGGTGCAACAACAGCAATGGCCAGCCTGCTGCTGGGCGAAGCTTCCCATAGGAGTTGCTGAGGGAGGGACGGGCAGGGACTGCCCACGCCTGCCGACTCCCGGCTCATTCATGGAAGGACACTGAATGGAGCCCCCACATGGGCCCAGCTATTGTGATTGCTGCGGGAAAGGCCAGTTATTTTCAGTTACCACCACCTGCCCGCCAGGATAGCACCTGATTAGCATCGATGTCATGCGGCAAAGTGGCTTCTCGAATGGGAGCAAAGCATGGCTGATGCGAATTTAAGCCGCCATGTGAACAGGGTGAAGGGCTGGACACATTGCTTCCAGAAACCCATTCAGCCTGCAAACTCACACACTTGTAACTGAATTACATGGGATCAACTGTAGACTGTGGGTCACAGAGTTTCCCTAAGAGAAGGGCCTCCTGCGATGTTGTGGACTTTCAATGAAAAATGTCGCTTTATGTATTAGATATTACAGCATTAAGCTAAGGAGAAGGTGGGAGGAGTGATAAAATAGAATTTTTTCCCCTCCATATTCCTTTACTAAACTTTAAATTATTTACAGATTCTCTCTGGTTTACAGTTGTTGCTAGATTAACAATTGACAGAAAAGCATAAGAACAAATTTCCATATAGATTAAAAACAAGTATAAAAAATAATCAAAACAGTACAGCCGCTATAACAATAATCTAAATCAGTCTGTATGAGCTGTAAGCTAAATCACTCTTTATAAGCTATAACCAAAGAATCTGCCCATTTTGACCCAAATATATAATTAGATCCTCCCATTCTTTCCTAAAGTCATCTAAAGATTTATCATTTAATAACTTTGTTAGTTTGTCCAATTCCATTATTTCATGAATGTCAACAAGCCACAAATCTATATTAAGAATTTCTTCCTTTTTCCAATTTTTAGCATATAGGATTCTCACCTTAGTTATTAAGTATCATTTTTTGTGCTATTTTCTTTATAATTTCCCACAGAGCTAAACATATTTAATAAGTACAATTCTGGTTTCATTGGGAAAATTTTCTTAATAATCTTGGTAATTTCTGAATGTATACTTTTCCAGTATTTTCCTGTCTTTTTACAATTCCACCAACAGTAGTAATACGAGCCTTTTTCTGATTTACACTTCCAACATTTTTCGTTGCCTCCCTTGTATGTTTTTGCAATTTTAGCTGGAGTTAGATGCCATCTATGTAGCATCTTGTAATAGTTTTCTTTAAACACTTGACAGGCTGTAAAATTCACATCTTTCCAAGTTTCCAAGAGAAAATGGAATGTTGAAAGTGAGTGGTGATTCGTGGAATGTCTGAGCATAAGGCTGGTGATTGACAGTTGGTATAATTAGACAGAGAGATTGACAGGACAGATTTACAGGTGAGAGTCAGTCAAGTTTGGGAATTAATGAGTGGTGTTTAAGAGTCTGAATAAGATACGAGAAGAGTGTAAATGAGACTGAAATATTTGTTTTAAATGTATTAAACTATTAATCTATTTTGTTATGTTCAACTTCTATTAATATTGTTTTTGTATCATATGCTTTTGACCTCCAGGAATGCTAGATATGTACAGATTTTGGATCCAGACACAGTGTCTGGGTAGCAGCAGAAAAGAGAGAGAGTTGGTGTCCAGTGGAAATAGAAGTTGCATAATATCCCTCACAGGAACCTCACATCCAGCAGGTCCCTACAGTTGGTGACCGCAGCAGCAGGACAGGTGGAGGTCCTTACATGGATGGCTGAGTGGGGATAAGGGAATGCCCTCAGTCTTGGTGATTATAGTGAGGGTTGTGGAAGTCCTCATAGCTGATGGCAGTGGAGGTTAGGCAGAACCTTACATGTGGTGGGAAAGTGGTGGGATAAGGGGCAGAAGCCTCACACCCTCCTTTTGAGGACACTTCTGCTCCTGAGAAGGCCTCCCTAGCAGCAGAGCATTCCATCAGGTCATAACCAGTCTCATTTAATATTTTCAACCTATCCCACTCTCTCGAGCTAGAAAAACACTATGCATCATTGCATGACTCAGGAACTACATATACCAATTCAGGAGGGGATTTCACTACTTTTCCAAGTACAGTTCTGCTCCAGAACTAGTCTGGTCCTCAGTACTATTTGTTCCTGGAATGCCTGGATCCTGCTGAAAAGAGGATCCTTCCAATAGGAACAGGACACTGTTGGGCACAGAGATATTTTCAAGTGTTTAGTCTTTTATTTCTGAGTTCCTAAGAAATTTCAGACAAGCCATTCTGTGAGTTAAAAATCTTTGAATCTATTCTGATTCTCTCTTACTAGCTTCTTGCAAATTGCTAACTACAATAACAGTGTCTAGAGTCAATGCCATAAGATAAGGATGCAAGAACAATTTTGAAACTGGCTGTCCTACTCTGAGAACATCCGTTTGTTCACAGGAAGGATGATGCTTATGCTAGAATGATCATGAAGACTCTGTTCTCTAGGTTAAACAACTTTCACGTGTGCACATTTTTTCTCTGTTCATGTAATGCTGAAAGTTCTATAAATATGCTGATAATTTCATATAAAGTTTGTCCATCTGACCAGACTACTGCTATGCAGTTGTGCTGAAAGCAGAGTCTGAAAAGATGTTCCCACTTGGCCAAAAGTAATTTTGTGTATCTCCTTCCTATCTGGGGTCAGGGTCCAATCCAGCTCTGTGCCATACCTGGGAAGGCATGGTAGGAGTGATATTTCAGTCTAACCTAACACACCAGGCCCCTTTAGCAATGATTCCCAAGGCAAGCCCTATGCTTTACATGTATCTGTACCACAAACATAAATGGGCTTAAGGGCAATTTCAGAATCTTAGGAATTTTCTTTATGTAGTTCTAATTCCATGAGGAAGAAACTGGAACAATGACTGCCATTGGGGAAAATCATATATTCTCAATAACCTCAGACTACAATTATCAGGAACTGGAGTGGGGCAGAGGCATGGTTTACAGATCTAGTACTTTCCAGTTCTGTTTAGCATGGCAAGCTTCTTTTTAAATGATAACACAATTCTTTCATGAATGGTATCACTGGTAGATTCAGTTTATTTCAAATTGTCACCAGATAGTCGGGACTACTGTATGGTTCTCTCAAAGGGGCTGCGTAATTTTTTATGTATGTCATCACCACAGCAACTCTGCAGTTTAATATATATTGAGGCAAACCCTGTAGAGGATACATCACTAATTGCAGTCTAATATTAGCTCTCCAAAAAGGACTCAATGTAGGGAAAAAAAATTGAAGTTGCATACAGCAGCACCATTTGTTAGCTGGTGAGCTGTTCTGGAAACACATGGGCTGAAAAAATATTAAAATTGTCTTAAATAAATAGAGTGAATACAAGAATATGAAAATCTCCCCATTGAACACAAACCCTGTCAAGAGGGGAAACTCAGCTATGGTAGATGAGAATGCAGGAGATACCTGATCCTTTCTGTGCTGTACTTGGTAGACAATACAGTCCACAGCCAGCCAAAAACAGTTTGACTTGGCCCCTTGAATAGGGTATTCTGTTTATTTCAGCAACGCAACAAATATAAATAAAATGCAAAATGTATCATTAACTAGAACAGGGGAATAATATATGCTATACGGTGATAATATATTTCACAGTGTCATACTATATTATATATATTTATATATGTATTCTTTTTCCCAGACTTCTGTAAGCCTGGCAGGGTCTTGCCCGTTGCAAAGTAGCAATTAACTTGGACTTCAGTATCATTTACTATCTAACTTGCTGTTACCCAGAGAAGCCAAAATCAAGCACTTTTACATTTTGGAGACCCTGTTCCGATTTCAGTACAGAATCAGAATCTCTGAGGAATAGGTAAGAGCTTGTGTAGATCTCCTCGAGGGAGAAAAATCAGGCAACAGAAGCTAATTTGAGAAAATGGTAGGAAATGAACTAATCCAAGGTCAGTTTGAGGGAACAATCCAAACAGAGTAGAAGACATTTAGCAAGTCAAGAATGAAGCAAAGTATTATGATTATGAGCAGCAAATAAGATATACACCTCATTGCACAAGGTAAGAATGCTACTAGAAACATCACCTTTTTGGATTACAAGTGCCAAAATCCCCAGAAAGAGGATGGTGTAGTCCAAAAAGCAACTTTCCCAATTTCTGCTAGAAAGGGGAAGTTATCTAAAGTCAGTAAAGTGCAGTGATCAATCTGAGTGGAGAAGAGTAATGTGAAGTGTAGGGTGATAAAATTAAAGTTATATTGTTGCAGTGTGTAATATTAAATTAACTGGTTTTGATTGTAATTGCCCGTGAACAATATAATTGCCAGTGTTCTATTATAGAGATGCAAACATAGAATTTTCTTATGTTTCGTCGTGAACAATTGTGGCCAGTGACATCTTTTATTTAATGCAAGGAGTTTTGGCCATGCATGATTCTTTTTTTTTAAAAAAAGTTCTAGCAGTGTGTGACATCTTATTGGTGAAGCTGCATAGGGTCAAGAGGGTTAATTACGTATTTTTAAGGGCTTGAGTGGTAGCTTAGGAAATGAGGCTCCAACATGAGAAGATCTCTGTCTCAAGATTCGCTGTGTCCCATGGTCATGATGTAAGCTCCTCCTGCCTTTTTAAAAAATAGGTCAAGAGAATGAAATTGATAAAAGACGAGAGATTACTAGCTTGCCTGTTCCAAAGCAATGAATCCTACTTCTTAGTAATGTGACATTGGACAGGGATCAGAATGACCAAATCTAAATTACTCAAAATGAAATCTGTGTTGCACTTGGTAAGGCAAACAAACTCTTCAACAGACTTATGCATTCTATTTTGTCTGCAGATTGCAAAATAGGATCAGGTTACATTTAAACAGACATCAAATGCAACAGTTACATCATCATGTTGTGGGATTTAGCATCCTCTAACCAGATGTTTTCCAGTGCACCTGTACCTGTGAAACACAGATCTGGTTTAGCACCTGTTCACTCTTGATAGAAGTAGTTTCATTTGGAGTAAAGCCGTCCCAGTAGTTTAAAATTGGTGTGCTATAGTGCCTGCTTTGAACAGAGAAGTTTATTACATTCACCGAAGCAGACATTTCTGTTTTAACTTGCTTAGGATAATTGTTGTAATATAGACCAATTATTCTCAAATACAAATAAGGTTGCCAGATTGAAAACTGGAAATGCTTCCTGTATCTTTAACAGTGCTGTAGAAGAGAGAATTTTACCAAATGCTGCTTGTCATAGAAAGACAGCACCTTATGAAATTCCCGCTTCTACACAACTATTACAAATACAGGAGCAGTCACCCATTTTCACTCTGGCAACCAGAAGTGTGAACATATGTGTATGTGAGGAAAGGACTTGGAATATGACCACTTATTTAAAACTGCCAACCTTTTTGAAAAATTCGAAGGTATTTTATAAGCTATTCTGGAAATACATTATGTTTTGAAGGTTGGGAATGGATAGACATTTGTAAAATTAAGTAAATGCATAATAAATGAAAATTATTATAAATGAAAATGAAAATGCATGAGAATTTTACACCTGACATGCTAGCTTCAGTTTCTGTATCTGTGAAATTGAGTACCATGGGTTTGCATATAAACATGTTGCTTGACTTATTGTGTATGTGGTAAGTAACTGTTGGGAGGGGGAGAGAATGACACGTTGAAGTGGATTTACATGGAACAGTTGATGAATGGCAGTCAATCTTTGAGTTCAGCAGTTTTTAGCCTGGGATTTGAGAAGAGTGCAGTGGAAAAAGAGTTAGAAGGTTGAGTAAGACTAGGGCAGAAATGAGAGAAAGGGGTTTGAGTTGAATGACTGCTAAGGATCTGCTTTAGTCTGAGAGCAGAGAATGTGATATTTTAAAAGTTGTATATAAATAGGCTGTTTTATGTTTAAGTTCTGCAAACAAAGATTTGTTTTGGATTTTATACATTTTTGGCCTCCAGAACTGCTATTGTTCTGAGTTGGGTTTCAGATAAGGTGTCTGTGATGGCAGCATTGAAGGTGGAAGGTGATATCCTGTTGGGGATAAAAATAGTATTAATCCTCATAGTAACTTTGAGGGCATTTAGACTGACCCCGCAGTTGGAGTCACACAAGGAGGAAAGGAGGAAATCTTACATTTGGCAGAGATGGGGGTCAGAGAATAGCCCTACGCTGAGTGTTCACAGTGAACACCATGGAAGGCTTCACATTGGCCACAGTGGTGGGGCAGCCTAAGATGAATCCTCACACTTGGTGGCACACACTTGTTGTATACATTGTGGAATAAAGGGTGAAACCTTTGCATAAATAAACCCAAAATTCTCCCCAAGACCCTCTGCAGGTAGCACACTTCACCAAATTGTGAACTGGAAGTAGCAGAAGATAATTCAGGTTTCTTCATTGTCTCTCTGTGACTCACATAAATGATTTGTGTGCCTTGCTTGGGATCTTCTAGACTTGAGCAGCTTTTTGATGGGAACCCTGTCAATTCTCTCACACCAAGCTACTCTCCTCAGTTCTCTTTCATTCACATGCAAGCAGTAGTGTACGGACCTTTACTCCTCTACTTTTGTAACTTTCTTCCCCCCCCGCTCCTCTTCTTCTTTTTTCTTTTTCTTTTGCCATACAATGTTTCTTTCCATTTTAGCTGGTTTTATTTCAAGTTTTTTTCCTTCTTTGTATGGCCTCTAAGGTATTCAGGAAATATACTTCTTATAGGAGCATGATTGTCTAGTTCAGTGGTTCTCAACCTGTGGGTCCCCAGATGTTCATGGACTTCAGCTCCCAGAAGCCCTGAGCACTGACCATAGTGGCTGGGGCTTCTGGGAGCTGAAGTCCACGAACATCTGGGGACTCACAGGTTGAGAACTACTGGTCTAGTTGGACACAATCATGCTCCATCTTCAGAAGCTTTACCATTTACCAAACAAGGGTTCTGCGATCATATTTCTTGGCTGAGGCTTTCCTCTTGGGACGTGTTTCATTAATAAAAATGAATGATAAAGATAAGGTACCTATTTCAGACCATTCTGATTATCTGTCAGATATGCCATTTAAAAATTGGAAAAAAGACTTAGCAAAATTTATTTGGTTTGATAAGAAACCAGGAATAAAAGGAAAATTGATTGTAGATTTAAAAGAAAGAGAAGGATTGAATTTACCGAAACTACAATTTTATTTTGAAGCTTCAGGTCTAGAATGGCTAAAGGAATGGATCTTTCTGGATAACAGAAGACTGTTGGAATTTGAGGGCCGCGAACTAAGATTTGGGTGGCATGTTTACTTATGGTACGGAAAGGTGAAATAGAATTTGCAGTTTAGGAATCATATAATTTGGAGGTCCTTAATAAGGATTTGGGAAAATGTAGAGATAACTTTGGTATGAGAATTCCAGTATGGCTATCACTGCAAGAAGCCTTTCGTAGAAGAGAATTAGGACCTCTAAGGAAATGGATTAGATATGTAGATTTATTAGAAAATGAACAAGGAACCTGGAAATAAAAGGTTTTCAGAAACTTGAAGAACAGGGCATTAAAATACAGTGATTATTTTATTTTTAGCTATAAGAGAGATTTAGAGATTTTGTAAAGATTTTGTAATATTTCCACTGTATCAAAAAAACTCGTTCGCTAATTTCCCTTGGTTTTTCTTTATCCATTTCTCCAAATACCTATCAATCATTGAATCAACCACTGCATTAAAGTCTCCTAATATACACTATTTATCATATTCCAATTCTACTATTTTATCTTTCGATTTTCTAAATAATGTATGTTTCTCCTGCACCGGGGCATAGATTCTTAAACTCAATATTGTATCCTCATTCATTACAATTTCTACAGCCACATATCTCCCCTTTTCATGTGAATAAATTAATTTTGGCTTTAAATCTTCCTTTACATACATCACCTACCCATTTCTCTTTTTTGGGCCCAAAGAGGAAAATTCCCTATTTTTTCTGTATTAATAAATTGTTATATTTATTTTTGATTCTGATCTTTTGTTAACAAAAGATATTCACATTTAATTTCTTCATATAATGAACTATTAAATTCCTTTTTAAAATTGTTAATCCTTTTCATATTCCCAGTGATAAAACTACAACTTATACCTTACCCCCATCTCTTTATTCAGAATTGCTTAAGTCCAAAAGTGACACTACCTCTTCTTTCTTCTGATGATTTGTCTCTTTCTTTAAGATCTTTTTTTTCTCCTTTTTGTCACTTTTTCCTAAATCTCAGGGGGATCCATTTTGCTGAGTTGGAATCTCTTCATCCTCTTCCCCAAAGACATCACCCTCTTGTTCATCATGTACATCTTCAGAATCTTCTTTCAGTTTCTTTAGAAACTCCCTTGCTTTCTCCATCAAAATTATTTTGTGTCATTCTCCTTTGAATGACAAATTCACTCCCTCCAGTCTGTCCCAGCTGATTTACCATCAATCATAATTCCCTTATGGTGGTGTACATCAAGGATAAAGTCACGCACATTCTTCCTCACACATTGAACAATAATGTCTGTAGTACATTTTTAATTCTCACACGGGCCGAATTCACTCGATGTACACGGTCAGTCTCTCTATCCGTTTCCTCCAAGTTCCATTCCAAACTCTTTGTCAAGTCCTTAATAATTCTTATTCTGACATTTTCTGTGGGCTTCTCCGCTACTCTTCTAAACTGAAGCCAAGACTCCTTCCCTTTCTGCTCCAGTAATACCGAATGGTCGAGCTACTTATCTAATTCTGTATTTAAGTTTTTAGTGTATCTTTTAAGTGCTTGGATATCTTCTTTTATTTTCTTTTTTCTTCTTTACTTTTTCCAGGATCCCACATGCCATATTAAATTTCACATTCATGTCCTCCAGTCTAGTACCTGTTTCCTTCCTAAATTCATGTATTTCCTCCATAAATTTAGTTAGGTACTGTGGAACCCCTTCTTCAGTTGAGCCTCTTCTATTTAGCAATGTATGTGTTTCTGTAATCTTCTTATTTATTAGATGCCATTTTCTTCACTTCTGTCTTTTCCATCTTCTTCCATTCTTTGAATGCTATTTCCTCTTACCCTCTTTCACTTACTTTAGCCTTCTTTCATTCTATCTTTTCCAGCACCTTCTTTATATCTCTCAAAACCATTCTTTATCTCTCTGCGAACCGTCACTACTACTGCTGCTACTTCTTCTTCCTTCCCTTCTTCCCTCCAATCTCCTTCTTTTTTCCTTCTTTGACTTCTTCTCAATCTTCTACTATATTCTCCTCACCTCTTTCTACTGGTCTCTTTTTTCTATTCTTCCTCTTTAATATGAAAAAAGTACTTCAGTTATAACTTGCTATTAATTTGCATAAATAATACTTGATCTCTCTTCTGTCTTCTCTCAAAGTAGATAGTCACTTCTCTAAGCAGGTTTCTCTGCTGCACTACCCAGGAGTCTAATCTGAATACTTTGTGCAATTTCCAACAAAGATCTCTCTGTCTTTCTAGGAGATCAGCCAAAGCATCAAATCTAAGACAACTCTCCCTTTCTTCGAGGTTGAGTAAAGCCATCACATCTACGTTCTGTTCTTGTATCATAGACAGTTTATTAGTCATTTATTCTAATCTCTTTGTCTTATCTTCCAGTTATTCCATTTTTTCATTCAGCTATTTGATCTCTGTTGTTATCCGGGTCAAAGATTATCTTATATCCTAAAGTTCAAGCTTCAGCTCAGCCTTCAGGTCTTGTTTAAAATCTCATCTCCTTCATATCAACTCTTTTTTGAGTTACATCTGCTCTCATTTGTTTAATCTCTGCCAAAATAGCTTGATTTGAATCAGTATCCTTAGCTTGTTCAACTAATCTTCTCCTTGAACTTTATACACTTGCTGCTTAGGTCTGCTTAGTTGTCAGTCCTGCAGTGATTTTGACAGCTATAAAACTCTTTGCTTTAAAGAAATTATTTTCTGTTATGTTATTCCACTCCAACTTCTAGAAGTCAATACATGTCTCCATACAATTCTCTCTAGTCACACTTCAATACTCACTCTGCAGGAACATGAAGCTCAGCCAGTTCACAGTTAGTTCACTTCTTGTTTTCCATCTGGCAGCTGCATCCTTGAATTTATGTGCATTAAGTAAACACACTTTTTCTGTCCCATGGTAGAGATTTATTAGAAACTTTAAATTTTTTAAATTAACAAGAGTTCATCAATGAGAATTAAGGGGGCTGAAGCTTCTAAGGTTAGCAACACATTCAGGGCATCTCATGACTGATTTTTAGCTTAGTTCAACATGTTGTTCTCAATTTTAAATAAAAAGTTTAATTCAGATGTTTTCACTCATGCAAAGGTTGCTGAAGTATTAGTGATTACATTAACTGTTCCCATCAGCTGGATAGCTTCCTTGGATGTAGAATTTTATGTTATTAGGAGGTTAAAAAAGTTGGTTTCATAGCACTAGTTCTGAAAAAAACAGCTGCTAGTATATAGTTGTGCTCATGTACTATCCCAGTCTCTTCCAATCCACTCACACTACTAGGGATACCTTCGGTGTATCCTAGGTGTCAGGATCAGACCTTGTGGATGATTTTCTGAGTCTCCCATGCTAGGGAGACAATTTTGGCTGGTTTCCAATGTGCCAAACCAGCTCTTGCCATTTACAATGCCTCTTCCCTTAACAGAGCTTGCTAAGGGATTGGGCTGTATGATGTCATTCCAACCCAGAAGTCCAAAAATACCTGCATTTTGTGATAAGTCAAGGTATGTTCCAGTTTCAAGTTCTACCCTTCTTACTATCAACTGCTCTGAGTGTATGCCTCACCCCTATTGTGACCTTTCTTTGCACCCAAAAGAGATTGGTGTTTTGCTAAATTGATGATTGATGGTTGGTGACAGAGTCCTGTCAGAAACTACTAATAGATCCTCATTACGCTTCATTGATTTGGGTCTTTGTGCCAACCTGGGTCAACTTATTCCCAGTTAGTCTATTCAGTCCATCAAGACTCGATTGGATTCCCTCCAGTGTCATGCTTTTCTGCCCCTAGATAAGGCTCAGAAGGTGGGCACCTGGTGTTTCAAGTCATCAGAGTACATGCACCCATGGTCAGAGTAATTTAGCAGCTGTTGGGTCTCATGACATCAACTGCATATGTCAGCTACTTGCTACATCTGAGAATATGCACTCTACAGTTGTGATTTATCATGTCATTCAACATAGAATGTGAAGCCCTTTCAGAAAATTAGCCCCTCCCTTGTTTGTCAGAGGGGGCCTTCTGCGGTGGACTTCTCTGTCAAACCTTTTGAATGGCATGCCATTCTAACAGCCCAAGGCAGTCCTCATGGTCACCACTGATGTCTCTCGGTCAGACTTGAGGGGAGGCACTGTCGCCATCTGAGGATTCATGGAAAATGGCAAGACTGTGACAGATCTGTCCACATCAACATGTCAAGTTTTTTTTTTTTTTTGCCATCTTCAAAGCTCTCAAGACAGTAGGGTCTGCTTTGTGAGACAAAGTCATTCAGATTTGCCTTAGATGTACTGTCTGAACAAGCAGGGAGGTACCCATTCCATCTTCTAGGCCTCTTGCTTCTGGTGTAGGAGTCATGCATATGCAACTATGTTATTCCCTTAGCCATCCATTTTGCTGGCACAGACAACTTTCTTGCTGATATGTACGGTGGGCTGGAACAGACCATATATGCCTTTGACTCCCTCACAAATGGGCCTTTCATATGATAGATATCTTTGCCTCTCCTCCCTGCCCAAAATGCTCTTCCTACTGCATAGATGGGGGAAGGGTGTGGGCTTACTAGGAGATGTCTTTCTCTACAAATGGATATTCCTCTATTTTTTTCCACCATTCCCATTCATTGTATGGACTTTCGTCAAGATTAAAACGGATAACTCCAGTGGCATCCTCATGGGTCTGTGGTGTCCTCAGCAACTGTGGTTTTACACTCTTTTCCTCATGTTGAGGAACAACTTCTTTCATCAGTCTTGTCATCAGACTTTAACATCAGCCAATGGTATGCTAGTTCATCTCATTCTGGTCAAACTTAGGCTAACCATCTGGAGACTCTGTCTCTGATACTATGGAATTTTAACATGTGGAAAATTGAGAACTGAAGAGAGTAACCTGGCACATTGCAGTATGTCTGACTGGGGTTGGGGCAGGGTTCTAGAATGTTCTGAACAAGCCTCTGTGCAAGCACAAAATCCATTAATGTGAGTTCATAGATGACCACTGGAACTACCATTACAGGTAAGCAATCTGTTCATTCTAAAAACATTCTCTTCTCTCTCTCTCTCTCACGCGCACACACACACAAAATGCAATGTGTGTGTGTATGTGCACATGCCTTAGTTTTAGAGAAAATTGCAGTTCCTTCAGTCTTCCAAGACTAAAGCATTTTGAAAGCAATTTTTTGGATAGTGGGATACCTTGTAAGGGTTCCAGGAGCTTCATAATCAGGTGAACTACACACGGCCCACAGACTGCATGGTAGCCAGGCATGTCATAATGTCCCTATATGGTATTTAGCACTCCATATCCCAGTGGCTCTTTCTGACTCCATGTCTATGCTGTCCTCACTATGGGAACATGTCTGAGAAAGGGCAATGTGCCAAATGTGCAGACACTGTGCAGAGGTTATTTTGTGATAACTGAAGCCCCTGTCAGAGCTGCTGATGACAAGCAGCAGCTGTTGGTCCCTGTTGCTCAGGGTGGAGATGACAAGCAGCAGCTGTTGGTCTTGGTGGCTCTGGCTGGAGATGAGTCCTGCAGCTCGAGAGCTCCCCCTGCTGCCATGGACCAAGCAGGCTTGGACGTCCCTTTGCCTGCTCCTTTAGGGCAACAGGGATATGATTCTGAAGATGGTTTGGAGCCTGTGCCAATCAGCCCACAAACAAGGCGGAGACTCAAGAGAGCTGAGCAAAGGGAGGCTTCCTTGATTAAGTTCAAGAAGCAGTGACTCGCCACACCTGTGTCTTGGGCTATATAACTGCCTGCCTGGAAGCTTCCCTTTGCTTGTGGCAAAACTTCTTTCAAGCCCTCCCCTTGCCTGTTCCTTGCTCCCAGCACCCGGTTCCTGCTACCTTGAATTGATCTCTTGACCCTTGGCTTTTGGAACTCTGACTACAGCTGTTGCTTGACTCTCTGGTAAATGAACTCCCTTGTGTAAAGTGCTTGCTTGTCTCCTCCTGGCTGGACTTTGCTGGCTCTCACACTCCCTTCTCTGGGCTGGCCTGCCACCCAGGTCTCTGACCTTGACATATTTTCTTGAGCTAGAACTCTGTGTTGAGTAATAGCTAAGAGAGGCAAGCAAGATTGGTTTGGTAGGCTATCCCTCCACAAACACATTTCTAGTTTTGGACCACACAGAATTAGGGTGGCAGTGAATGTGTTAAAAGGCATAGAGCCAATATGTGCAGCCCTGCTCTCTTTCTCTCTTTATCCATCAACATGAGCAATTTCCAGTGGTGATGGTAGGATATGTTGCCTTCTGAACCCACTCAGGGCTGCATTGTTTTTGTCCCCCTGCTGAACTTGGGCAATGTGTCCTCCACCCTGGCACTACATGTTTATCACGTGAAGTAATAATGAGGGAATACAGCTCCAATTTTTCCTTTTTACTATGCACAGTCCATATTATCATGGGCCAATGTCCCCATTTTTATCACTCCTGAGTATTATGCTGAAGCTGCATGGTTTTTATTTTTCTACTTTGTTCCGTTATGTTTATCAGTAGATTGAGTCAAAAAGTATGCAGGGCTTGACACATCCTTCGTTTACATTTCTGTATTTGTAGTGAAAGGAAATGGTGTTCAATTTTATATTACTCATGTTTATGATATATATTGAATATCAGAAGGCTGGCAAGATCTTCAGTTTATTAGTAAATCATAACCTTTACAAGAAGATTGGGAAATGTCAGAACATTCTGGCGTTTACTACTAGTAACTAGAAAATGACTTGCTCTGCCAGTAAATGTTGACATTTACTAAGCCAGGTGGGATACTTTCCAGGTTTAAGCAAATAATATATGTAGTGATGACATGTATTGGTAGATCCCATTCATTGCTGGATAAATGACACCTACCCTGATCCAATTAGGTATATTTTGCACATTAGGGTTTCATGTGCAATGCCTTCTTCAGACATTAGAAATTGCTCCAGTTCACTGCCTACTGGGGAGAGGAGCCCAGCACTCCAATTCCCATCCTGAACAACCACTGATTAGTGATTTTGCGTAAAACCAGTGGAAGCAAACAATGGCCCTGATGAAAGAGGAATTGGCAAACCATAGCTGATATGCCAGTTATCTTATCATACAAGACTTTGGTAGTTGATGTAGAGCATGTGTGAGATGGGATTCACCAGGCCAAGCTGAACTCCTGATAGGTGCTGCTATGCATGAAGGCTCCAAAAGCCTAGATTATACTGAGGAAGCTGACTGCAGCATTCATCTCTGGATGTGGCTCCCTATTTAGCTAAGGATCTGAACATGGAAGCTTTCTTAGATAAGCACATGGCCTCCTGCTGAATTTGGTGGGAATTTTTTTTATTATTTTAGACCATTTGGGAGACTTCTGCATTGATCAAGTCAGTGTTTACATGAAACTCTTCAAATATATAATCTTTTCATTGGGTGTTATCAATGTGTTTAGCCACCAGTATGAATAGCTGATCAATACGCAGCTGACATCCAGCTCTGCCTATCCATTCTGATTGATTCCAATAAGATTGTGGAGATCCGAAGTGTAAGAGAGCACATACAATAAGTCCAAAGTTCAGTCCCTGACATCTTCAGGAAAGATTGGGAAAACCCATCTGAAGCCCTGGAAAGTAGCTGCCAGTCAGTGTTTGTACGACTTTGTTAAATGGATTCATGGGCTGATTCAGTATAAGGCTGTCTCCTCTTCTGAACACAACAAGGGACTGGATGTGCGCCAACAAGCTAAGGCTTAATCTGGACACAAGAAGGGATTGGATGTGGCTAACAAGCTAAGGCTTAATCCAGACACAAAAAAGCTCTAGTAGTGAGTAGAAAGACTTATCAAGGATGGTTCTAGACAGGACTTCCTTTCAAGAAATGGGCTCTCAGTCTGAGAGTGACCCTGTCCTAATTTGTTGTTCCTTCTTGGCTAGGTGAGTAGTTTGGTCAGGAATGCTTTTGCTCAGCTTCAATTGATGTACCATTTGTGCCTCTTTAGAGAGAAACCAGATCTGGTCACAGTTACATATCATCACAGTTACATTCGTGTCATCCAGATAAGATGTCTACATCTTAAAAAGACAGTCTACCTGGAACTTCCCTTGAAAAGTATATGGAAACTACAGCCAAGACAAAATTCTGCAGCCAGAATAATATCTAGTGCTCTTTTCCAATCATATTACAACATCCCTGTTAACATTGCACTTACTTTTAATGCATTTACATTTATGGTGCTAGTGATTACCTATAAAACTATAAAATCTTGTCTTGGGTTCAGGATCTTACAAAGACTATGATATTTCTGCTGGAACCTGCTTGTTAACAGCAATTATATTCAGAGGCTCTGTCCTGTGTTCTTCTACCAAAGCAGGCATGGCAATCTGCTGGTAGAGATAAAGAACTGAGTCTTTTCTATGGCAGCACAGAAGTGTGTAGTTATTTTTGTTCCATCATGCTTTGCATGCATTTTAACATTATCTAGGTATGAGTTGGTTTGCCTCTTTTCTTTTGACTTTAAGGTGATCTTTTTAATTTCCCCCCTTTATTTGTGAACCACATTAGGGGTTATTTTTAGCCAAAAGGTGGTATAAAATGTTTTATAATAAAAAAGCACCTTCAATACTAAATATTGAGGGATATTTTTATTTGTTTTGCTTGAAGCTAGAAGTGCAAATAGATGAATTCCATCACCTCATTGTAAAGCTGACCTTGTGAAGCAAGCATCGACAAGGAAGTTATCCAAGGCCTTTCCCACACTTTGTTTTTAGAACGGTGCAGAGCGTCCTCCAGCGAGAACGTTTGCACTTGGGAGAGGACTGGGTCCAGACTACTTTGTGTTGTTCCGGACTTCAGCCCGCTCCGGAATGACCAAAAGCGGTCGTTCTCCGTGCTATTGAAAGACTGCTTAAAACAGGTCTTTCAACAGCACGGAGCGTGCCACTCCGTGGGCGTGCTCCGTTGCAGATTTGCAAGCTCGCACCAGTGCGAGACTGCAGATCTTCCAGGAGCAGGCTTTAGGCTGGCGAGCTTCACCGGTTGGTAGAGAGCCTCCACCAACTGGAAGCCGCCATTTTCATCCCCGGAGCAGTGTGTAGCGCAGCCATACACTACTCTGGACCAGCCTGGATCTGCCGAGGGAGCACTCCAGTCTGGTGAGTACCAGAACGGGGCGATTTCTTTGCCGAGTGCGAAAAAGGCCCAAATGTGATCTCTGAAAAAGTTCAAATTTAAACAATCATCTTTTAATTGTTCTAAGGGTCTTGAACCAAGAACTATACCATCAAAGCTGAAATGCGTTACTCATCACTCTGCATACTATGGCAGGAAGAGATGAGTGATAGAATAATCAGCTGTATCCAGCTTTTACTGGACTCATATTACCAAAATTTCATTTAGAAGCAGCTCTTCAATTTACATTCAGCTCTTGATATGTCTTCTTCTGTGGGGATAGATTTTAGAATATGTGTGATGAATTTACAAGAGACCCAAAATATCTGCAACAATAATGTACACACTTCTTTATACTTTGTGCTGAGAGCAAGTGCAGCTCCCTGAGATCCAAGAAAGTCATTGTTGCCTTAAGCAAGTCACTCTTGTATTCAACAGTTAATTTTCGAAACAAAAGTCTATATGTTGTCAGGGAATGTAATGTACAAAGAAGTCTGTTTCACAGTTACCCTTCACACGTCCAAAATTGCATAGGAGCAAATTGAAACCCCATACCAGTGCCTCTGTTTCCACTAGCTTTACCTCTAGACCTCCTTTTGGTGAAGTTCCTGATGCATGGAGGCTGAATGTATGTAACTTCCCACCTCCTGCCCAGCCCATAAGACTATAGGGATGAACCTTGAGTGGATGAAGACATTGAGATGGGGCAATATCTGTGGCTCTACCTTTTCCATGCATTTTTGAATACATGCATAGTAGCCTCTGTGCTGGGCTGAACTTTGACATGTAACATCTGAAGGTGGATTTAGTGTTAAGTATATACAGAGTGTTACCACCGTGTTCTGGCCTGACCTTTGGTGAACCAAAGATATCATTTTGATATCACAATTTGGCCCTACTCTGCCACCAGCCAAGTGTTTGTGAGGCCCGCCGAACAAGCGCGAAGCTAGGCGTGGCTATTACTTGTTGCTCCCACCAAACCAAGCCAGATATTGCCCGACCTGCTTTAGGGGACCTCCCGAAACAAACACCTTCATTACAAATGCACGCTACCACAAAGAGATCCTCTGCCCTGAGAGACACCCTGGTGAGCTAGGTACTTAACTGCCGAGCTAGCCGCATCTACATACCGGCCATACCATTGTCAATTCGGACTTTAACTCAATCATGCAAATTCTGACCTTTTGGAGGCTTTTGGAGGCCCAAAACTTATTGTTTGTGCCCAAGACCAGACTAGCCTGCGGTCGTTCTTTCTTCAATAAATATCGCCCGCTCTGAGAGCTCTTCGGAACTCTTGCCGGATCACTTGGACTTCACTCTGCCTTGCTGCCGCTCGGTTCAGCAGATTCCCCTCGGCCGCCACGCCGGGTTTCCTCTTCTACAATTGGCTTCTCCGGGACTGCAGGACAGGTGGCGTATCACCCATTCCCCTTGAACTCTATTTTCCTTTTCTAGTTAGAAGTGTGCTTGTGTTTTTCTTTAATAATTGTTTAATAAATCTTAATTGTTGTTTGTACCATTTGCCTCCTCACTGACCTGACGCTGTAGACATAGGGTAAAAGATCCTGCTGCGTTACCCTGCCTCTCGTTAGCCAAGAGAGTGCTCCAGTTAATTTCCCCATCTTTGCTTGGCTTGGTTTATTGTTTGGGCGCCCCTCTCGGGACCCCCAATTCACAGGGTAACAAGAGGGCTTAGTTTAATCCATAATTCAATAAAGGGTGTAGAAAAGTTTCACCACTTTCTAAAACCTGCTCTTTTGTGGCTTAAAACTGGCTCAAGTGAGGTGATACTACATTTCAACAGCAAATTACACTACATAGGCCATTATTTTCTATACTGAAGGTTAATTTTTTTAAGAGTGGGGGCTAAGCTGGGTCAGTCCTAGTTAGTACTTGACTGGGAGACCACCACTGAATGCCAGCTGCTACTGGCTATATTCCAGAGGAAGGGGGAAAAAACACCTCTGAGTATGCCTTGCCTAAGAAAACCCTATGAAATTCATGGGTTTGCCATAAGTCACAGACTTTGCCTAGTTAGGATATTCATATGTAGTTTGTACTTGTGATGACATCTTCAAGATGGCTACTGCAGCAAAAAGAATGAAGTTCACACTCACTGTACACATCTGACCACTGCTCGGAATATCTGTTTCATTGGTGAAGGAGCTGGTGCCATGCACCTTTGGAAAATATATGTGTGGTTCACCAGAACATAAGGTCTGATATCCCTGAAAATCTTTTTTCAGACATTATTAGTTAAATGCACAGGCCTGCAAAGGCTCATGTCAAGTGTCAAGGCACATAATGAATTCATTTCTCAACCATTTTTATTTACATGTTCAAATTGTGTCAAAAGTGCTAAATGAATGGAACAATCAGATGGGAAAACAGGCATTATGCATACATATCACATTTTCTTTTAACTTCATGAAATATTGAATTGAAAGCAGACCTAGCTAACATGTTTTAAGACATTTTGTTTGCTTGTAAGCAACTGCAGTTTTTTTTTTTTTGGTGATTGTGCCTAAAGTCGTCAGACTGTTGAAACATCTATGGAACTATCTGTCAAAATGATTGACTTAACTTCTTGGAAGAGAAGAAACCAATCTCTAACAAATGTTCTGTGTGTTATCTCTATTTGTAGTCATAATTAACCAACAGATTTTGTAGTACCTCAAGATATCATGGTTGTGACCCAAATTTTACAATGTTTTACTTAATAAAGAAAAGTTATCATAGATCATGAAGATATGTTTTGTAGCTTACATAACTTTCTGATAGTGTCAGTCCTGCTGTTAGACAGAGGCTTAGGCAACTGATCTGGATGTCATTAAAGGTCAGTAAATGAACAGTCATTTGATTTACAAATTCTTGTATTTTTAGTGGCAGGATGGGGACAGGCACATGGATAATATGTGTCTTCAGGAAGACTGGCCTTTTTTCCACCAACGTCTTATATAGTGAGCAGACAACTTCAGCAGGACTTGGGGCCAAATTTTCACACCCAGCACCCACCAGAGACCATACAAGCCCCTAAAGCAAGTCCCCCAGTTGAAAAATCAAAACTATAAGTGACCAAATGTCTGCTTCCATTTTTTTATTTTTTGACTTTCAGATGGAGGGGGATGAGGTTTGTAAAATCCCGAAGTTGTCCGAACACAAAAATGCTGCTCCTAAAGTGCTCTGGGGGCATCAAAACCAACCCCATTTTGTTTTTGTCCTGGCAAGCAACAGTGTGAGTGGGTGAGTGAGGGGAAATCAGGCTGCAAAATACGTCAGGGTGCTGTGTTAGCCTACAGGGTACATTTGCCTCCCCCTGCCTTGTAAAATAACGTTGGTCAAAATACACTAAGATGATGGAATTTGTTCTTTTTGCAGGGGGATCTACATGATGATGTCAGTGTACTTAATCTATAGCTGACAATATTCATCTATTGGTTACTGAATGGTCTCATTTCATGCAATACGCTCGGGAAATTTCACTGCTGCCTCCTGCCTTTGTGGAACAGAAATCCATTAGACCCAAAGAATACTTTTGCAAATAAAGTTGCTACCATCCAACATGATTCCATGGGGTTATAGCAACCTGAGGAAGATTAGTCATGTGACTGCCAAGAGTGGGAAATGCATTTTTGGAAGAAAAAGTTATGCTAGCTAGTCTTTCTGTCTCTGTTTAAAGAAGCCCTCTCTGGATTACATTGAATAATTTCTAACTAGTGTCCAGTTTGCCACACTGGGGTGTGTGTGGCCATTTCACCTCTGTACTCAGCCTTTATTTTCAAAACATGTTTTATGTTTCAATTGGATTTCAGGCCCAAGTATGGGAAACAGTTTACTCATTCTAGTAGATTATCTGTGTAGGAACTAGACAGGAATAGTGTATCCCAGGATGCCTCAGTGGGATCATTGACCATGGTATCCATCTCCATCCTGGCAAAAATAATTTTGGAAGTGGCTGTTCTACAGTGATTTTAGCCCTTTCACTAGGATGAGTTTCAGAAAGGGATGTTGCAGAGAACACCTATTTGACTGGTATGTGACTCCTCAGAGTTTAGATTTGTCTCTCACATTATTTAGCATCTAAGTGAAACTGCTGGGACAGATTCTCTAGGGATTTGGTGTGTTTTGTCACCAAAATGTAAGGGCACACAGCTGTATTTCTCATTTTCAAAAATCTATTATCAGGAGAGCAACTGAGATTCTGAATGACTGTCAGCATTGTACTGGATGAAAGCTAACAAACTGAGGCTTAATCCAGACTAGGCACAGGTGCACCATGTCAGGAGACATATGGACTCGGAATAGGAATGCAGTGCACTCTGTCTTGGATGGGGTGGTGCTGCCATCAAAGCCCAAAGTTTCAAGGTCCTTTTGGACTCAGCTTTACACCTGGTTGCTCATGTTGCAAGTATCAGTAGGAATGCCTTTGTCCCTCCTAGGCTGGGGCACTCACTGCATCTGACCTTGATAAGGTCCACCCTAGCTATCATGCCACATGCCTTATTTACATCCTGATTGGGTCACTACAACAGGCTTTACACGTGACTGCTTTTGAGGAGTCTTTGGAAACTGTATTTGGTCCAGAATGTAGGAGCAAGAATATTGACGATGTTCATTTACAGGATCATATCACACCTTACTTTCAAGATCTGCACTAGTTACATTTTGTTTCTGGGCACAATGTAAAATACTGGTTTGTTGTTGTTGGTTACTGTCATGTCTACTGTGACGTATGGTGACCTTGTCAACAAGCAACCTCAAAGTCACTTTGTCATCAACTGCTCTGCTTAGGTCTTGCAAACTCAGCCCTGTGCCTTCCTTCATTGGGTCTCTCTACCTTCCTCTGTTCCTACTGCCTTCTACTTTGTGTTTTCTAATGAGTTATGTCTTCTCATGATATATCCAAAATGTGAAAGTCTCAGTTTATTCATTCTCATTTCTAGAGAGAGTTCAGGCTTGATTTTCTATAAGACCAATTTATTTGTCATTTTGGCAGACTGTGGTATCCGTAGAACTCTCCTCCAGTGCTGCCTTTCAAATGAGTTGAATCTCTCTTCCTATCAGCTTTCTTCACTGCCCAACTTTCACAGTCATATATAGAAATCAGAGATCTGATGGCGTGGATAATCCTGACTTTGGTATTCAATGATATATCTTTACATTTGGAGATTTTGTCTAGTTTCTTTATAGCTGCTCTTCAAAGTCTTAGTCTTCTTGTGAAGATTTTTGACTAAAGTCTCCATTCTGACTTATGACTGAGCCAAAGGATGGAAAATCTTGAACTATATCAACATCTTCATTGTCTGCTTTAAAGTTAGGTAAATATCTGTAGTCATTATTTTTACTTTCTTAATGTTGAACTGTAAGCCTACCTTTGCATTTTCTTCCTTGCCTTTCTTCAGTTATGTTCCAACTCTTTGCTGCTTTCTGCTAGTAGTATGGTGTCATTTGTGTATCTTAAATTGCTGATATTCCACCTCTCTGCTTTCACACTCCCTTCCTCTGAGTTGAATCCAGCTTTACATATGTACAAGTTAAACAGGGTGATAAAATGCAGTCCTGCTAACTGGAAAGCATTCTGTTTCTCCATAG
The DNA here is from genome assembly GCA_948472985.1 of Iguana delicatissima. NCBI lineage: Eukaryota > Metazoa > Chordata > Lepidosauria > Squamata > Iguanidae > Iguana > Iguana delicatissima. Next base: position 337,928 of record CAOKZL010001029.1, on the reverse strand, counting down.
TCTTTCCTCATAGTGGCCTTTTGTCCTGAGTACAGGATAGGCATAAGGAAAATCAAATGTGGTACACTTCTTTCTTTAAGAGTGATTCATAGTTTTTCATGATCGTACAATCAAAGGCTCTGCTGCAATCTATTAAGCACTGACTGATTTCCTCCTGAAATTCTTTGGAGAGCTGCATTATCCAGTGTATATTTGCAATATGATCCCTAATGCTTTTACCTAGTATTGGTAATGACCTTTAAAGACCTAAATGGCTGAGGTCCAGAATATCTTAGAAGCTACCTCCTCCCAGAGCTTCTGAAGAGGCCTGTTCCTTGTGTCCCAGCTATAATGGAAGCACGGTTGATGAGGACTGGAAAAAAAGCTCATTCTGTAGCTGAATTTTGGTTCTGGACTTTCTTTTCTAAGAGGCTACACTGAAAGCCTTTCTGACTCTATTTTACACTATTGCAAGGATCTTCTTGTTCAGACAGGTATTCACTTTATGAGTCTGGTCAAACATCTGTTTGCATTGTTTTGATTTTAGTACAGTGTTCTTTTATTGTATTCCATTGCATTTGTTATTGGTTTCAAATGCTGTTAAAACTTTGCTTTTAAGAGCAGTTAAAAACAATTATTGGAAAGAGGTGTGTAAACATTAGAAGGCCAAGATACGAATTTTTATATAAAATAGTTACGCTGGATCTTGTAGTTGTGCTCATAATGATGAAATACTTTGCCATCTACTGAATCAACTGTGTGTGAGAAGGCTGGATCTGTGCTCATAAGACAATTGGCTGAATGAGGAATTGCATTTACGCAACCTCTGAAAATAGCTTGGGCAATTATTTTTACACTAGCTTAGTGTTCCAGCAGGATTATAGCCAATTTCCCTAGGCTTCTTGGACAAATGTCTTAGCCTTAAAGATGAAGGATCTACATCACTGCAAAATCTTCCTTATCATTGTTAACTTTCCTATTGGAAAAGAGGGCTGTCAAAATGTCCTCATGAATAGTCCCACTCTCCCAGTTACGCTGTCTTGAAGAACTCTTGGAAAACTAATGAAGTTCTCCCAAAAAAACTTGGGAAATGAGCTTGAAGTGAGCTCATCTATCTATGTGTTTTTCCACCCACCATACCAGTCTTGAAAAAGGAGTAGAGCTCTTTGGTTGTGTTTCTCTCATATTATCTAACTCACACACACACACACACACACACACACACACACACACACACAATCTTATTTTAAGATGTCAGCTTATGCAACTCACTGGAAAAATACCTTTGCTCTGGAGAACTTTTGGATAAACAGTTTACCCAAGGACTGAATTCAGATTATTAATTCTCATAAACAGAGCCTTATATGTCTATGTTAACCAGGGACAAATGAGTGCTATTCAAGGAGAGCTTACATAGCCTTTTTTTTTTTAAGTCCACTATCAAGGCATGTTATTAAGCATTCCTTTGGATCATTTGTGTTTCTTCATGTTACATCTATAAGTGTTCCAAACACATATGAGGAAGATCCTTGGTATTTAGCAAAGGCACATTGTGACATGGACAAAGAAAATTTTAACTTTCAAATCATGAGGTTTTTTCCCAGACTAAAAGCAGTTTTCTCAAAACAAAAACATACAAAGATAATGTTAAGAAAGATGCCACAAGACTTTCTTCAAAAGATAAGTTACTCTTACCTTTACAGAGTTTACATTTTAGGAACCCTGTATTTATAACTTTGTTTAATTAAACTTGTCATTATTCACCCACACTGGTTCATTTTGTCCCCTTCTAACCTGGATGGTGTGAATGAATCTTTGTGTGTATCAGTTAGGGCTGAATTTGAGGAGAATCTTTAGCATTGTGGGTCTACAATTTTTAAATTGTCTCCATTGTCTTTCCATAACAATATTTTTAATACTGTTTGATTTACTGTAAAACAAACAAAAAGGCACATAAAAATAACATCAAAGTAGCAATAGAAATAATACATGGATAAGGTGAACTGCCAATATGTGCAAAATTCATCAGAAGTCAAGGTAAAGAAGTGTGTGTGTGTGTGTGTGCACATGTCTCCCATGTGAATGGGGTAGTGAATCCATTCAAAATTTTGGCTAGCTATAAAGGGGAACTCCAGTGTACTGAATCTATTTAAGAATACTGTTCAGCACCTTGGACAGCTCCTGTAAAGCCTGGATTAAAAACTCCACACTGATCTGGGAGCTACCAGCCACTGCTGGAATTCAAGTAAAATCAAGAATAATAATTCCCCAGTGTACAGAATGTAATAAGCACACTAGGATTCTCCATCCAGCCCAGAGAGGTTCCCTCTAAGACTGATCTTTTTCCCAGTCTCTCCCCAACTCTTCTTCTAGCGCTATAAAAAGACTGCCACTGGAAATGGAAGTGGAAAGCACAGTTAAGAGCAAAGACTTGTAGCATATAAGAAAGCAACCCTCCTCAGAACCGAGTAATGAACCCTGGTTCTTATTGCTGATTTGAGAATGGAGATAAGAATGGAGATCTGCTCTCTAGAACAAATGTTCTATTGCTTCCCAGCCTTTTGGCTAGGATGAACTGTAATCCTCAGATGAACTGGCCACATCATCAGGACTCAACAAAAAGATTTTATGTCATATAAAGGCTGCAACAAACACAACTTTTTACTTCAAACAGACAAGAATGTGCTGTGGCCTGACTTGATATCAGCAATGCCTTTGGCTCCATGCCTCATTGCCATGTCCTGAAAACTTTGGCTGAACTGGGCATACCATCAGCATTTCTTAACCTTCTCTGTAAGCTTGACAACAATTGCAGCACCATGGTGCATACTGTGGAAGGTGAGACCACAGAAATTCAGATTCACTGCAGGGCGAAACAGGCCTGCCCATTCAGACCAACTATTTGCAATCTTGCTATGGAGGCCCTTCTTCATTATATCATCAATGGATATATGGTAACAAATTGAGCATTTTAGCTTAAACTGGTGATTTGGTTCTGGTAGCTGAGAAGAGCTTCAGAACATGCTGAATGACACTGCACACATTCCTGACTGTATGGGTCTGCCCTTTAGCACTGAAAAGTGTGCATTACTCCATATCAACAGAAGCCTGAAACATAAGGTTCTGCCAACTATTTTTAACTACCCAATGGGAACACAAGACCTTTCTCAAAGAAAGACATACCTATCAACATATATGTACCCTAGTGGGCTTCTGAGACTGCCAGACCACTAAGGTCACTCTCCAAGCCTTTGTGACAGATGCCAAGAGGATAAGTGTGTCATTCTTAGCCCCATGGCAAAAGACAGATGTGTTTAGGACATTCCTCCTCCCAAGGATCAACTTTGCTCTTCAGGGATCACCATTCTGGAAAACAGCCCTTAACAGAGTGGCTCAAGCCATAATTGCTCTTCTTAAAAAGTGGCTAAGCCTTCCTAAATGTGTCACTAACAACATTTTGGACACTGCTTAGTGACACAAAGGAATAGAGGTTCTTGAACTGGGGGATTTATGAGATGCTGTGACCATCAATCATTCATTCCACCTCCTTACTTGTCTTGACAGGCCTATAAAATCTATTGCTCTAGGTTCCCATAAGGAAGTTGTTCGAAAATATAGCAAGGATTCCATCTGACAGTGATGTGGCAATCTACCTTTGTGGCTCATTTGAAAATAAATTTGGATGCAAGGGTAGTGATTTTTCTTCCCTCTTCACCCATAGCCACAAAACAATCTACTGCCTTAACAAATTGGTTGCCAGTGGGTCTGGGATATTGAAGAGGTGCCATAGCTGATCACCACTGAAAGGAACCTTTCAGTAATGCAGACTTTCTCCTACAAATCAAGGCACTTTCCAGAAAGTTCCTTGAAAAAAATTTCTAAATGAGAAATATACCACTAGTGAGTAAACCTGAACAGGGCAAAGTCTTTGAGGTAACATCACAATGGCACTCGAGCAGCCATTTTATATCATGAGGAGACTTTACTCATTTTGTTGGTTAACAATTTGTTCATTACATCTGCTTAAACATTGTGCCCCTAACAGTGCCATCAAATCTGGCAACTATGACAAATGATGTCATCACTGTGGCCACCCGGATAAGATACTCCCCCATGTACACTGTAGTTGTTTTGAGCCTGGGAACACTGGCATGATGCAGTGATGAATTGTCTGGTCAAAACCATCCTAGCTTCAATGGGCACCATTTCTTTGAACTGAACTGTGCCTGAGACAGATAGATAGTTGAGACCAGATGTAGTGATCATGGATGAAGGCTAGGAGAAGATAACTATAGTGGACTTAACAATCCCCTTTGAGAACAAGAGATCAGCCATGGGAGGAGCCAAAGAATGTAAATACCAGAGGTATGCCCCTCTGGTTGATGAACTGAGACAAAGGGAGTATAAGGTCTTTGTCCATGCATTCTGTGTTAGATCCCTGAGTGGCTGGGATCCTGCAGATGACTCCCTATCGAGAGTCTGCGGGTTGGAAAGCACCATGCCAAACTTGTGATCAAGCTAATGATATCAGATACCATTAAACAGTCCTGAGGTATTTATGTAAAGCACATTTTGGGTAACAACCAGTATGAGGAGCTAGTCTCTACATTGTATATACGAAAGTATGATAGATTTGGAAATAATTTCCTCATATTAGAAATTCTTTGTATTCTGTGTATTGTATACACTTGTCTGGATATATTAGTGTTCACCTGTCTGTGCTCTAAAAGTAAAATACATTTTCATCTCCTTTAGTATGCTCTTTTTTCTTTTAGTGTATACTTTAAGATTCTAATGCATCCTAGGAATGACATTTGCTTTAAGTACACTATTTATATACTATTTGCAATTGCATTCTTTGGATCTGATATGTGTTATTCTATTGTTGGAAATTGTTTATATGTAAATAATCTCTAATAAAAGGATTATTCTGTTCTTATCAGTTTAACAAGTGTTCTATAGGGCTAATAGATGATTCCTGCTTAGTTAGCAATGGTTTCTGTTCCCAGTGGTGCAGAAAGGCTGTCTCAAATGCCTAACAGATTTTTGTAACTCTAGGAGTAGAATTCCTACTCTTATGCATGGTCAGTAGTAAGAAGGGGATTTTTACTTCCAGTTCTATAGGAAAACTGCCTCTAGCTCTAGTACCTCCAAGCGTTGGGAGATCAAGGTAAGTACAGAGATCAAGACAAGTTCTATAAAAAGGTAGCATTTTGGTAGCACTAAGGACTTTCCTTTCTTACATACCACAACAGGCTCAAGTTTTGAGGGGTCGCTGGGCGAAGTGGGTTCTGGTGGATTCCCTTTTTCATCAGTAGACTCTGGGATAACTTTGCCTAGGAGCAGGTAGCAGCAGCACTCTGAACAATTGGGTCTTGACTTCATTTAAATTTCCCAGAATCCCTTTAGATCAGTGGTTCTCAACCTGTGGGTCCCCAGATGTTTTTGAACTTCAGCTCCCAGAAGCCCTGAGCATTGACCATAGTGGCTGGGGCTTCTGGGAGCTGAAGTCCACAAACATCTGGGGACTCACAGGTTGAGAACCACTGCTTTAGAGTGACCCTTTACTCAGAAGGCTGGGCCATTAAAAAAGTAGTTGGGGTCCAAGGAGGTTACAGCAGCTCTACACAGATGCCATGTGTTGATTCCAGCCCAGTTCCATGCAGAGAGAGGCAGGAGGGATTGCTCTGTGCCTTTGTCTTCAAAGAAAAGGAGGGAGCACTGTGGAGATCTAGGGTCAGCCAGGGCTAGGACAGACTAGGCCTGCTTCATTGTCTCCCTTTCCGGAGAAGGAGCACCCCTTTTAATTTTATTAATATTATTAATACTGTGGCTCCCTCCCCACACACTTTATCACACCTCTGCTTTCCCTAAATCCACAACCTTTGTGGATAAAAGGGCAAATTGTCTAAATGGTTAGCCTAAAAAGAATGTACAACCTGTAGTACCATGTTGTAAATGGATTAAATCAACTGAAAAGTACTCCACTGAGTCCAGAGGTTATAAAAATAACATGTGGTTTTTATTAAAACAGCAAACAAAGAAAAGGTATTGGGTAAATGAATAATTTCAAACGGCACAGAACTTCTCTCCATATACATAGGAACAAAACTTCCATATATTCACAGGCCTTTGGCTTTCCTTCCACTCACAGGCTTATTTTTCCAAGTGTAGGTCAAATCTTATGACTTAACTCAGTATTAGTTTGGTCTCTCCTCTGTCTTTCCCTCTAGAGTCTTGAGTAGACCAACTCTAATATTCAGACAGCCTCTCTCTCTCTCTCTCTTGCCTCTCTCTCTCTCTCATCTTACTGAAGGAATTCTTTTCTAGACCATGCTCCTGGTATATATGTGTTCTTCTGATTCACCCACACAACCCGTCCCTCTGATTAAGGCTGGGGTCTTCAGTCAGAGAGCCAGTCAGGTTAGATCACCCTCTGTTACCAGACTGCTCCACTAGCCATGTTTCTGCAGGGTTCATCACAAGCTGTCATGCCCTGCTTTCAGGACCTAGACATAGAGTGTGACTCAGAGACTGAAACAGTGGAACCTGAACAGGAGGAGACAGTACCGCCCTCCCCAGAGACAGAACAGGGGGCAGTGCCAGCACTAGCAGAGAGCCCTGCTCCTTCTGACATGGAAGATAACTTACCTATACCCACCTTTGCTGAGCGTAGGCACCAAAGGGAAAACCTATGCATATCTCAGCGAATTTATAACAGACAGCAGTTAATTAAGCACCAGCTGTGCTGATCTATGAACCTATAAAAGCTGAGGCATTCCCTTCCAGAACTTGTCAGTGATTAACTGACCATTTCTCCTGCCATGTCTCTGACCTCTGCCTTAGGATTGTATTGACTGTGCTTTGATATATGAATATTGCTGGGACTGTTGTTATGCTTTGTATTTGTTTTGAGTCTGTTTCTCTCCTAGATTAAAATAAGGAATCACACTGTGAGACTGTGGCTTGCTGCTGCTGCTGGCTCTTATCACCTGTTTTTTGGCTGACTGCCTGGACTGAGAATGGATACAAGCACTTTTTTCCCCCTCCCCAGAGAAACTGGAAGGATTATTTCTTGCTCCTCTGAATATAGAAAACAACACTTATCACATAGAATCATAGAATCATAGAAATGTAGAGTTGGAAGAGACCACAAGGGCCATCCAGTCCAACCCCCTGCCATGCAGGAAAACCCTCAAAGCACTCCCGACAAGTGGCCATCCAGCCTCCGCTTAAAAACCTCCAAAGAAGGAGACTCCACCACACTCTGTGGCAGCACATTCCACTGTCGGACAGCCCTGACTGTCAGGAAATTCCTCCTGAGGTTCAGGCGGAATCTCCCCTCCTGCAGCTTGCATCCATTGCTCCTTGTCCTGGTCTCAAGAGCAGGAGAAAACAAGCCCACTCCCTCCTCGACATGACATCCCTTCAAATATTTAAACATGGCTACCATGTCCCCTCTCAACCTTCTCTTCTGCAGACTAAACATACCCAGCTCTCTAAGTCTGTCCTCATAGGGCATGGCTTCCAGGCCCCTCACCATTTTGGTTGCCCTCCTCTGGACCTGCTCCAGCTTATCCATATCCTTCTTGAATTGGGGTGCCCAGAACTGGACACAGTATTTCAGATGAGGTCTAACCAATGCAGAATAAAGTGGTACCAATACCTCCCTCGATCTAGACACCATACTCCTATTGATGCAACCAAGAATTGCATTGGCCTTCTTGGCTGCCGCATCACACTGCTGACTCATGTTCAGCTTGTGGTCTATGAAGACTCCTAGATCCCTTTCACACGTACTGTTAGCCAGCCACGTGTCCCCCATCCTATATTTCTGCATACCATTTTTTCTGCCTAAGTGTAGGACCTTACATTTCTCTCTGTTGAAATTCATTTTGTTAGCCTTGGCCCAGCTCTCCAATCTGTCCAGGTCCTTTTGAATTTTGATCCTGTCATCAGGCGTATTAGCAACCCCTCCCAATTTGGTGTCATCTGCAAATTTGATCAGCGTGCCCTCTATTCCTTCATCCAAGTCATTAATGAAGATATTGGACAGCACTGGGCCCAGGACAGAACCCTGTGGCACCCCGCTAGTCACTTCTCTCCAGGATGAGAATCTGCCATTGGTGACCACCCTTTGGGTACGGTCAGTCAACCAGTTACAAATCCACCTGACAGTAGCCCTGTCCAGTCCAGTCCACATCTTACTAGCTTCTTTGCAAGAATGTCATGGGGAACTTTGTCAAAGGCCTTACTGAAATCAAGATATACTATGTCCACAGCATTCCCTTCATCTATCAAGCAAGTAACTCTATCATAAAAAGAGATAAGATTAGTCTGGCATGACCTATTTTTGAGAAATCCATGTTGACTTTTCGTAATTACGGCATTGTTTTCTAAGTAATTAGAAACTGACTGTTTGATGATCCGCTCCAGGATCTTTCCAGGTACTGATGTCAGGCTGACTGGGTGATAATTATTTGGGTCCTCTTTTTTTCCCTTCTTGAAGATGGGGACAACATTTGCCCTCCTCCAGTCTGCCGGAACTTCTCCGGTCCGCCAAGAGTTTTCAAAGATTATAGCAAGAGGTTCCACAATGACCTCTGCTAGTTCTTTTAAAATCCTAGGATGCAATTCATCTGGCCCTGGAGACTTGAATTCATCCAGTGTGGCCAGGTATTCCTGTACTACCTCTCTATCTATTCTGTGCTGCATTTCCCCCACTTCCTCACCTGCTCCCCAACCGCCAGCTTGAGTGTTTTTATCCTTTTGGGAAAAAACATTAAAGGAAGAACTTTGGGGAAAGGGCTTTAAGGAAAGAGGCCTACCTTCTGATACCATCCAACTCTGAAAGACAATCTGGGTGCTGAATCTGATCATACTCTTCTCCTAGATGGTAGTAAAGTATGCTAGGGGTCTGTGTGTCTTGTCACTCAAGAAAATTCCCCCTTCAGATCTCATTTCTGCAATGAAGTGACTGGGTGGCCTTCAGCAAGTCACAGTTTCTTGGCCCACACCCCATTCAGTATAATAACAACAACCTACTTTATAAGATATCTGAGGATGTCTGAGGTAATATATGTAAACAGCTCTGAATGCACTTTTGGCTTCAGGTAAGAAGAAGAAATGGGAAGTAGAGATGCTCCATCAGCTGGGCTGAGAGACCAGCTCCATTTGATTGTTCCTTTAACCATTTCCATTCCGGATGGTCATTCCAATAGCTACTCTGTAACCTTCAAAAGGTAGCTTTTTTCTCTTTCTTGTTTAATTCTTTTGTCCTTGTGTATCATGCCTTTTACACATGAAGTGGCAGAGAAGGGAAACAAAAATAGAGCAGGAGAAATCTTCCAGAAGTCTGTGATGGAATGAATTCTCAGGGAGGTTCTGCTTCTGACAAGTGAGGCCTGCCTGTTCTCCTTGTGGAAAACTATAGGTAGTCAGTAGAATCAGCATTCTTGCATAATGAGGAAGAAACCCAGTTTGGCTCTGAGAGAAGAGTAGGTGGTCTCCGGCACAGGAGTGAAGAGATCTTTGACTTTATGGAGAAAGGCAAGACAGATTGACATTGCTTCTTTTGGAAGAAAGATTACCTGTATGCAGTATCTCCACTGTCAAGCATCTGTGCTGATTCAGTGAGGTTTGACGTGACACAAAATTCAGACTGATGGGTGTGCTGACTTCAAGGCAATATTGAAATAAAACACTGTTAATATGACAACATACAAATGAAGACGATAGCCCTGGCAAATTAGGACATTTCCAATAAAGCCAAGTATTTCTGAGGTATAAGTTGACCTATAAATAAAATGGTTAAATGCTTTATATTTTATCTGTATTTCATCCATATTTTTATGTCAAAAATAATTTTAACACTAAGGGACAGCTGTAGATTGCTAATGACTCAAATACAGTTTGACTGTTTTCATGAAGTGCTCTGTGGGATGTCAGAATATTTAATTCAGGATGTTAAAAACATCCCCAAATGTCACAATAATTATATCACAGCAGGCAATTAAAACAGAAGAAAATGCCAACTGACTGAGAGAGTTCCTTGTTATTTAGAAAACTAATGAGTGACTGACACCTAAAAGCAGAAAATATAAATTAAAACCACAAATTCCAATGCACACAATAATTAATTTTAATAGAAATATATATTAAAATTAGACAAGATCTTTATTGGATCAAACAAAACATGGGGAATGGTTACACAAGCCTTCGGTGCTTCATAAAATTAATTTACCAACATGCACACATAGAGCACTTTACCGTGCAATCCTACACATGTCTGCTCAGAAACAAGTCCTAACAAATTCAGTTTGTTACTCTCAAGTAAATATGTATAGGATTTCATCTGTGTTTATTGGTATATATACAGGTAATAGTAAATATATATAGTTAAATAATATAAAATAGAAGAGATAACTCCTTAGATATTTGTGGGGGTGGGGGTCTGTACTAAAATGCAACTGTGGAGTGCTATCAAATTCTTTAGAGCAGCAGAGGATTTAAATATTCCTTCCACATGACATTTTCCCAGTTGTATGTGCTATGCACTCCATCTCCTGGTATATTCTTGGGGGTGGGGATAAAAATACTCAGATATTTTCTCAGTGGGATGCAAATAGTAGTTGAGGTGGCTTGGTTGGGAAAACAATTAAAGTACCCTTCCTTCACTACTCCAAAAAAAATTGGAGTTTCCCTGTATTAGGAAGAGAAAAGTGAAAAAGTCATGTGATGGACCCCAGAACCTTAGTTATTGAGTTTGTCATGGGAGGTTCCATAGGGAAGGGTCTGCTTGGCTTCCCCTCTCCCCCCAAGACATAGCTTTCTGCAACTTTTAGATTGCTCAGACAAATGTCATAATGTGTTGTAGACAGGTGTATGGCATTGTCTATATAAAGACGGGGTAAGTTTAGATTTAGAGTGATGCCTGGATACTGTTTTGCACCACCTCACCAGCTCAAATTTCTGATGGTGTCTCAGTTGGTGTTCCTTCCAGTTGCTTTAACTGAATTAGGGTGACACATCCCTATCCAGACCTTTCTGGGGAATATCTTCATCCAGAGAAAGTTTGTGCCAGGGAAAAGGGGTTTGGTTGTCCAGAAGTCCACCACTGCTGTGGCCATCACTTCTGGGCCAGATATCTCCATGAGGTTGTTTTTGCAGAGATGTAGGAGGAGGAGAGCTGCTTGCTCATTCAGCTGAGCCAGGAGGGCATGCCAGTTCATGCTTCATTTTCCCTACTAATAAATGCTAGCATTGTGGTCCACACCTAGATTCAAGTTTCTGCCTGAAGTGACCATGCAGCACCCCATCCAGAAAGCAAGGCTGTGTTCAGATATGCAGGCTTTGTGCTGAGAAGTAATATAGATAGAAGCTAGGGAGGGGGGAGACGGTAATGACAACCCTCTTTCAGAACTCAGCCTAAATGTAATGGTGTTAAGTTAAAGGCCTCCATCTTCTCCCCTTTTGTACCTTCTTTACAGGTGAACTGCCTCACACAACAATTGTAGTGACTCTGATCTGGAAGGAGTGTGATGACAATCTCAAAGGGAGGGGCATGCCTGTGATAGTCATTCTAAGCAATGTATCAAATTGCTACTACATGTACCCAAAAAACACCCCAACTGCTGAGTGGATGGCTATGAAGGCCTAAAGAAGTAAATACCGCATATTGGCATCCCTGCACCCTCGTGCAGTCTGTTTGACCAATACATCTCTGGTTGGTCTTAAACTGATGGATCCAAAGTTTCAACTCATGCAGAACCTAGTATAAATTTTCTACTGTGAGAGCCCATCCTTGTGGATTCCAATTGGAACTAAGGATTAGTTCAGCTACCCTGACAGAGGTTAAACAAATGCCAAAACAATAGCATTGTGGGACAAGGAGCCTCACACAGGTGTGTGGATGTACGGGTATATGTATATGCATATGGGAGTCTGTCAAAAAGATCTAGAAGCAGACTGGGAGAAAAGGATGGGGATAATGGCAGCTGATGGTGCCTTGGGCAACACATCCTGTTTGGAGAGCCAGCCAAAGTCCACAGTCCTTAAACAGACTCTATAGAAGCAGCCATGGTGGAGGTATATTGAAGTGTATCAGTCAGTTACCGTTCTTGTTCAGCAATCCAGGTCAGCAATAAATTCAGAGTGTCAGTTCAAAGAACTATATCCAGAAGCACAGTCAGCACACAAAGCAAGGTTCAGAGTTTCAAGAACATGAGCCTTAAGAACATGTTGCTTCTACTGGAAATGGCAGGGTTTTTTTGCAATGGACTTATCCTCACCCTGTTTCTGATATTTATTGGCCAGCAGCCTCCCTCAGCTGTTGCCTGATTAATGAATCTTTCCTGTATAAAAGTGCTCTGAGTGTCATGTGGGCCCTACCTTCCTTGTCTATGCTGGGCTGCAGTAAGTATTGTCCTGTTCAAATCTCTGTGCTGTGGCTGTTGGGAAGGCTCCTTTCTCTGTCTGCACCTGGGTCCTGAGACTGAGGCATGACACAGTGAGACTCTCTTACAAACCCCTTGAAGGAAAGTCTGCTGTGGAATTGCTGAACCCTGGCAGTCCAGTGTGACAAGAAAATGCTTCCAGCTGTCAAGCCATTTGTGTTTTGGTAGACTATATGCCTAAGGATGTCTGGAGAGATATTGGCTAAGATGAGCCTCCCAAAGTTCTCCCTAGAATCTCCAGAAGGTGGTCAAATAATTGTCATAGGCAAGATAAGTAGAAGGCAAGCATGGTATAGTGGTTTGGGCACTGGACTGTGACTCAGGAGACTCTGCTCAGCCATGGAAAATTACTGGGTTACCTCGGTCAACTCATGCTCTCTCAGTCTCAGAGGAAGGTTTGTGAACAGGACCAGAGTAAAGCTATCTGTCTTTTTGCATGGATCATTTCAAATTCACAAAAATATCAGTTGATGTTGAATGTTTGGTTACTTTACAGTCTTCTTTCTTTACATTCATCTCCACCACCTTCAGTAAAATGGCGAGCAAAATAACAAATCAAGTAGTTATCTAACAAAAAGGGAGTATTCTTGGACGGGCCTCATTGAGGGATGGTTAACCCCTATGCAACTTCAGTGCAATTAACATAGTCATTGTATGGGCGCCAAAAAGCAAATTAAATATATATTTTTTTAAAAATATACAAATTATATAAAGCTAAAATAAGGAACTAAATCATGCGGCTTTTATGATTAAATGTTGGTAAACATATATTTTTAAAATTAAAAGCCAACCATTGGGACTAGGAAATTGAGATGCCTTGGCTTTTAGCCCCAAGAACAGGAAATTATTAGTTATCCCACAACAATTCAAATAAATTCAAGTAAATTCAAAACATTTCCCTCCAACAATAATAATACATAACTAAGGTCAGTAAATTCTTAGGTTGTTTTTTTAAAAAAAATATTGACTCTGTCTTCCAATATGTGCCTTCTCAAATTTAAGAGCCTTGAAAGAGGGCTTTCTTCTGATCCTGCCATCATCCCAGAACATTTGGGCCCTTTTCTCACACAACACACTCACAATTGCGTGACGCTCCAGGGTCTGGCAGGCGCCACTTGCGCACTTTTTCATTTTCAGCTTTAAGGTGAAAATGGTGTGTGATCACGCATTGCTCCGGGGCTCTGTGTGCACTTGCCGTGTGTGCAGAGCTCTGCAGCCACAGCACTCACACTTCCTGCCCCAGTGCAGCCTGGGAAACTCCCAGGCTGCACTGCAGAGGAAGAGGCAGGGCTCTCACACGAGCAGTCAGCAGCTGCTGAGCTGAAGTAAATGGGATGTGAGAGCTTCTCGCTGGAGGCTGTTTGTGTGATCCCCGCACTCCAGCACTGAGAAAAGATGAGTTGTGGAAAGGGCCTTAGTAAGGGCACGGGGGTAGGGAACAATCTTCTTGGTGGCTGCTCTCTAGCTTCACTACCATGGGAAACTAGCTTGGGTCTCTCTTTGCTCTCTTACCATGAGCAGACAAAGACTTTTATGTTCATTTGGGGGTTTGAATGTCAATTGTCTGATTCATAAGGACTTTTAACTGGAGTATGAGAGCCAGTGTGGTGTAGTGGCTTGATCACTGGCCTGTGATCCTTGAGATGAGGGGTTCAATTCCTTCTTAGCAATGGAAACCCATTGGGTGACCTTGGGCACTTCAGCCCCAGAAAACCTCATGATCGGGTTGCCATAAGTTGGAAATTACTTGAAGGCACATAACAATAACAACAATGCTGTAGTGTATTTTTTTATACTTTTTATTAACAGTTCAATAAATAAAAGAAAACAGATATGAAATAAGGTACAATTATACAATCTGTTGTAGCTCATTTGGCGTTATAGTTCTTCCTCACATCCTTACTTATTATTACTTACTTAATTATTAATGTATATCTCATAAATAAGTACCTCTATTAAAGGAAAAATGTTATATATGTTTGTTCCAGATTAATCTATCTATCTTAGCCTTAAGTATATTTCTTAATTCCTTATATGTTTAATTTGTTAATACTTGTACTGCTTCATATTCTATTGAATCTTATAGTTGATGTATTGTATTTTTAACCATCACCATTATTATACATTAATTCCTTAAAAAAACCTTTGAATTAATGTTTTAATCTTATTCTTTGCTTAATTGTTTTTAAACTTTTCTACTGTCCATTGTTTTAACTATGCTTTGTTTTTTTCCCCATTATAATTTTTATCAAGTATTAAGCACAATAAGATTATATTACAGGTTAAATACTTGATATCAGTACAGAGAAGAATGAAAGGAAAAACAGTACAACTGAAATGCTTTATATATAGACCTTTACATTTACGTTATTTTCGTCCATATCGCACATTTCTATTATACTAATTATCTCATTATCTCCTCACTTTCCATATTTAATTCTTTAACGTATCATTTAAACAAGCTAATAATAATAATAAATGTTTAGTATTAACTTCCTTCCCACCCTTTGTTGAAAGAACACTTAACAAATCTTTTCTGTCAACTTCCTTTCCTTAAACAACTTTCTTTTGATCTCTCTCCACATTTCTTTCCTATTCCTCATTTAGTCTCTTTTAGAGATCTTGATATTTATATAGTTTATCAGATACTCCATTAATACTACCTTACTAAGTAACAGATACTAAATCCAAATAGGTCTCTAATCCATAACTGAATTACCCCATATTTGTTTGAGGAACTCTGTAACTGGTAGCCATTCTTTCATTGCCTTATTCCCTTTTATCTTAAGTGAGAGAAGGTCTTTTTCTTTCATTTCAATGGTTTTTATTAACCTCTGTTCGTGCATTGGAACTTCATTATTTTTCCAAAATCTAGCTCTTAGTATTCTAGCTGCTGTAACTAAATACAACAGAATGCTCCAATATTTCCTTATATGTGGGGATTCTATTTCTTGAACCCTATTCAAAAGAAAGATTTCAGGTAGTAGTGGAATTTGACTTTTAAACATCTTATTTATTGAACCATGTATCTGAACCCAATTTTTTTTAATCTTAGGACAACTCAAATTAACGCAAATTGTAAACTGTTTGCATCCCATATTGGGAGAAAGGTGAGATATAAATTGTATAAGCAAATACTGTTATTGCATTAGATGGGAAGTTTTCATGGAATTTCCTGTTTCAATGGCTGAAATAACATGGCTGGGCTTGGATGGTGTGCACCTTGTCTGGAGAGGGTACATTTGCCACATCCATTAGTAAAAATCGTTGGTTGTCTTGTCTTACTAACCTATGAAGGCAGTTACTTAGATAGTGAGATTGTATCTCTCTTTTCATTTTAAAGTCCACATTTCAAAATGTTTGAGACCACGTTATTTATAGCATTTTGCTATGGAAGCATACTTGGGAAATTGCCATGGAAGCCCTGAAAGTCCAGGCTTCAGTTTTCAGTCAGTAATCAGGGAAATAAATAAAAGAGAAAAAGAAAGCACTTAGAGTAACCAAATTAAATACATTAAGAAATTGCCAGTTTGTTAAGCCAGTGAAAAGAAACCTTGACAGACCAGGCGTGTACTCATTATGAAGCTGTTTTAAGCCATTGTGATATTAGAGTGAGATATTTATAGATGACCTTTCAAGATTCACAATTGGTTTAATCAAAGAACTTGCATATTTTTAAGACTAAATGTTTGATCAGAGTCTTATAGCTGAAGTTATTTTATTATTTCTAATAAAAATGACAATACATGTTTCTTCCCAAGACCAATGCATTCATATGAAAACCATAATGAAACATATTTTGGTCACCAATTTATTTTTTCCAGTTTAGAAAAATACTACATTATCACTCTCACCTGATAGATCTGTCTTAATGGACATTTCCTGAACAAATATTTGAATGTATAACACATTTTTGTTTGGAAAGGGTCTGTGAAGACAACTGTATGAGGTGATAGTGTCAAAACAATGTAATATAATTTTTTGCATTCCCCCTCCCCACCTCCAGAAAGGGCTTTTGGCATTTTTCTGTGTTATTTTGATAATAGTTGCTGCAGGGACAGCTAGTAATTCATTGGCCATAGTTTAAAATCTGGAACTATACATCCAATAGCACAATCATCAGCATTTTAGGTTCTATTTTTTTCAGCATGGCTTATTCAAATGCAGTATTGCACAAAGGATTGTAGGTCAGATTGCTATCAGTGTTGGTCATCACTACAAGTCCACTCAAGTGTTTGGAAATAGGAAATGGCTATATAATGTACAATTCTAGACTAAGAATCACTGTACTCTATGTGAAATGATGCTAACTTCTCCTTCACTGTGTGGTGGTAAATGTAACAGTCTTTCTGAGATGGTCAGTCTGTTTGTTGAGGGAGCTTACATAACATTCACCAACATCCATTTGTTAGTCATAACTAGAGCAGCTCCACTGAATCCACACACAAACATAAACAGAACAATAGTTATGGCAGTCCAGCCTAGATGAGAAAGGGGGAGCCTACAAGACTCAGAAAATTTATAGAAAGAAGATGTATTTATTAGGCAAACAGCTGGGAAAGGCTGTTGGCTAATAAATACAAGGGATGGGGAAGGGAAAAATCTGTTGCAGACAACCAGTATTACTGGACGAAGCAACATGTTCTTTGTCTGGATCCTTGGCTCATGTTCCTGGAAAACCTTGACCCTTAGAAGAACTAGCACAAAAAATAGATATTCAAGAATGGGGAAAGATTTGGAGTCAGCGTCATTTAAAAAAATTATCTATAAGGATAAAAGAGAATGATTATAAACTGGTTTGGAGATGGTGCCTAACACCAGTAAGGTTAAACCATATAAATAAGAAACACTCGAGGTTATGTTGGAGAGGTTGCCAAGAGATTGGCACATACATTCATATGTGATGGAATTGTGAAGGTGTACAGAAATTTCGGCAAATTGTGTTTAAAGAGATAAAAGAGACAACAGGAATTGACTTACATAATTATAGCATTATTATCTATATTGGAGAAGGTTAATTGTACCCAGGCAATGAAGGATTTAATTACAAATTTATTCACTGCAGCAAGGTTAATTATATCAAGAAAGTGGAAAATGCAAGAAGATTTTCAAATAAAGGATTGGTATAAAGAAGTGTGGAAAATAGCAATTAATGATAAGCTAACATGTCAAATTAAAGTAAAAAAAAGAATAATGAAAGGGAATGATTTTGAAGAAATATGGAAGATATTTATGGAAAAAGTCCTAATAAAAGAGGGAAGCGTCACACCTCCACAAGAAGAATTGCAATTTTGGAAAGTAGAGTAAGCTGAAGGAAAATTGGCTCAGGGGATGGGTTTACACTTAGTGTTAGGGCTTACATTTAAGGTTTAATTTAAGGTTATATTTAAGGTTACTTTTAAAGTTAGGATTAGTATTAATATGTTCAATTATAGGATCATATTTAGCAGCAGCAATAGGTTAAACATAGTTGAAAAGGACAGAACTAAGAATGTAACAAAAATATATAAGCAATATGATATATAACATGTGGAATAAGTATAAAGGATCTGAAAAGAAATAACAATATAAGCTATTTTGTTGTAATTCTTCTTTTTCACTTTTAGGGTACTCACGTTGTATTATATTTTGTTTGTTTTTTTCTTTATAATTAATAAAAAAAATTAAAAAAGGAAAACCTTGACCCTTCTTTGTGTGCCCGCTGCTGGATACTCCCTGGTACTGACACTCTGAATTTATTACTGACATGGATTGCTGAAACAAAAAATTAGTAACTGACTGATCAGCCTTTGTAAACTTTGTCTGTGGCTGCTACCGTACAGTCTTTTGGAGTACTGTGAACCATGGCTGGCTTTCTGGACAGGACAGTCTTAAAGAGGTGCACTGGCTATCAATTTACTACTGGTCTGAATTCAATGTTCAGATGATGATATTTAAATCTTTAAATGGTCTGGGACCTCAGCAGCTGAAAAAGTACCTCTCCTTATGCATACCTGCCTAAGAACTGAGATCTGCAGGAGGAACCCTCCTCTACCTCCCACCATTGGGGACAATACTAAGGCCATTTCTGCAGTACTCTGGCCATTTCCGCACTAGAGTGTTATAGCGCTATGATTCCACTTTCAACATCCTATGGAATCCTGGGGTTTGCAGCTTCGGGAGGGGCTGGACAGCCCCTCCCGAAACTGCAAACCCCAGGATTCCATAGGATGTTGAAAGTGGAATCATAGCGCTATAACACTCTAGTGCGGAAATGGTCACTGTTATAGTGCTACTATTCCACTTTCAACATCCTATGGAATCATGGGATTTGCAGTTCAAAGAGAGGCATTTAGAATTCTCAGCCAGAGAGCTCTTTGCCCTTAGTAAACTATAAACCCTAGAATTCCACAGGATGTTGAAAGTAGAATAATAGCACTATAACAGTGTAGTGTGGAAATGGCCAAAGTGAGAGGACACCAGAGGAGGCTTCTTGACCACGGTGCCCTGATTGTGAAATTCTCTCGCCTTGTGGATCCAACCAGCACTAAGATTGGTTTCTTTCTGGTGCCAAGCTGAAGCATGCCTTCTTATTAATGCCTTTGAGGACCAATCCACTTCAAACTATATATGTAGATGGTTTTAAATTGTTGTAGTTTTTACAGGTAACATCATCATTTATAGCTATATTTTTATCCTGCCTTTTCGCTAAGATTTGGACTCAAGGTAGCTGACAAATTAAAAGAATGACAGTCATTGCTTTAATATGTCTTTGTTGATTTGTTTAATATGTTTTTAAAATCTTGTTTCAATAATTTGTAGTTTTAATCTGGAAGTGTTTTAAAATGTCTATATTATATGCTGCCCTCAGATCCTATGAGAATGCGCAGGATAGAAATATTTAAACAAACAAACAGTACATCAAGGATCAGACTAGGCTAGACTGCTTCTCCAGAATTCATAGTTTTCTTCATGAAGGGGATATTTCATGACAGGGAAGCATTCAGACTCATGAGCTACCACTTGCGGATTGAAATGGGACAGTCTGGACAAATGTTTACAATTTCTGTGAAAATTAGGTCAAGAAAAAGAATGAGGATGATATTGAATGCCTTCTAACAGCTGGACTGCCTAAGCCTAAATCGTGTATCTATCCATGCCCAACAAATAGATCCAGAGAAAGAGCCTTGAATTAGTGAAGAAATTATGGAAACTGCCTGATACAATACAAAGATAAAAAAATCAGACCTGACCCTTTAGCTCTACAATCAAAATAAAGATTCTTAAACTAGAAGGAATGGAGACAGTTTTATTTGTGGAGGTAATTTTGTCTATTCACCATCAGTAGTATTCTCCATGTGTTTTGAAGTCCTGAGCCATATCAAAACTAGTATTATGGGTTAGGGAAACTTAATGCTTCTTCTCATTGACATTTCCTCCCTCACAATTTATTTAAATTGGAAAAGTAGCCTCATGAGCATATATTTTTTTTAAATGGAGGAAACAGGACTTCTGCTGTTGCTGTTGCTGTTGTTGTTGTTGTTGTTGTGTGCCTTCAAATTGTTTCCAACTTATGGCAACCCTCCGATGAACTATCATGGGGTTTCTGGGGCCAAGATGTGTGTGTGATGTGTGATAGAAATAAAATATATTTTAGTTTCTGCAGTATTATTAACATATATGTATTAGCTAATAAGTATAAACACATTTTAAATATATCTACACACATATATTTTAGTATATTTTGTATCTGAGCTTTTGTAATACAACAAAGTCTAAGAGGCATATTTTTAGAACCGGCAGCTGAGGAAGGCCTTGAATTGTCAGGAACAAAGAACCAGACAGATAGAGATAAGGTATTCAATAGTGGGGTGTACTCCTTTCTCCACTTCTGCAGACTGAAGGTCAACAAAGCTGAAAGGAGTAAACTAAGTTGGTAAAGAAAGACAAGACAGAAAGTTGGCACTGTTTAGCAAAAGGGGCGGTTAGAAGCTGTTTGAGGGGCATTTTGAAATTGCTAATGAGAATTAAGGAAGCACAAGGGAAAAGCGTGATTATGTGCGTGATCATATATACTGTAAATATGGGGAAGGGGGCATGTAACTTCTTAGGCGATTCTGATAGGGTTGTGACCTTTGGAATCCTGGCCAATTGGGTCCCAGGGAGGGAAACCTGCGTCGGGCAGGGGGATAAAATGTGGGCTATTCCATGGGAGGGGGGTGTCTTCTCTCTCTGAAACACCCGGCTCTGCAGAGACGTAACTTCTTTTTTTAATAAACATCTGATGCTTCAGCCGATCCTGTGTTTAAATTGTTTTATGAGTCTTATCAGCTATTTCTTACATGTGTAAGGCCAGCCCCTTCTGAAACTGCAAACCCCAGGATTCCATAGGACTTTGCAAGTGGAATAATAGCGCTATAACAGTCCAGTGTGGAAATGGCCTAATCACGCTCAAAGCACTCTACCACACTGATTCCCAGCACTTTTGTGCTTGGGTATAATTTTCAGGGATCTTTTTGGCTCCTCGTACTCCATCCCTGCTTTCAAGCCAAATGTTTGTCATGCCAAACTTTTGTCTCATATATATTTGTGTAATGCACTTCTAAAAACCATTTTAAATTGGCTGCAGTTTCAATTAGTATGTGTGTGTGTGTGTAGGGGGGGAGTATGGGGCTGGAAATGGCTCACTAATAATATTTCTAATGGTTTGCAGTTATATGCCTTCAAGGTTTTTCCAACTTATAGTAACCATAAGACAACCCTATGATGGGGCTTTCTTGGCAAGATTTGTTGAGAGAGTGTTTGCCTTTGCCTTCCTCTGAAGCTGAGAGAATGTGACTTACCCACTGTCACCCAGTGGGCTTCCATGGCTGAGTGGGGATTTGAACCCTGTTCTCCAGAGCAGTAGCCCAATGTTCAAGCTACTACATCACGCTGGCTCTCCTACCAATGGCTACTATGGCATAAAGGGACCTTGCTAATCTGTTATTGTCATAATAGTGAAATGGTTTGGCATATTATATCTAATATTAATATGAACATACCCATCTCTATAAATGGTATAGAGATAGAAGAACATATGGGTTATGCACAATTCACTTTCTGGCTCCTATTTGAATTTTATCAGACATCAGTTACAAGTTCAACATTTAATGAAAGTTAGAAGTTTTGTTTTAGGTGCTAAATGGTTTAATATAGTTTTAACCTTTAAAAATTATTTGTATTCTTCCAAACTGTTCTAAACTAATCTTACTATATGCCACCTTGAGATACTCTGATATAGGATGGGATGTAAACATCTTAATAAATAATTAAACAAGTTGGGAATGGTAGATGGAGAAATTTGTTTTACGTTCTCTTGTTCTTTGAAATGCTTGTCCTCCATATGAATGAAGACCGGTATGGCAGAACTATAGTTTCATTGAGAGTGAAATTCCTTATGACTGTGTCTCGCTTTTGAGTTCCCTATATTTTTTTTTTTTTTTATTAAATAAAAATTTAGGGACGTAAATTTCTGGGGTATGAATGGATAGAATGCATAGTACATTTATTTCAAATTATCCTTGCTCCTAAAACATATGCTTATGAACAGCTGGAGTTGTTAAAAAAAACAAAAAACACAACCTCCTAAAAATGAAACTGTTACAGAAAGCCACTTTTGTCTCATTCTGTAACAGGCACCATATGGTGACAATAAACAGAATCCCACCAGTTCACCTATATTTAGTGCAAACACAACAGATGCAGAAACAAATGTTTACAAGAAGAACAGAAGCGACTCACTGACACATTGTCAAAACTGTCCCGAATTTTATTTCCCTCCAGATGTGAATCACTTGTGTATTTAATCTTTTTGCCAAATTTTGCTGTGTAAATTAATAAAAACAGCACTGCCTTTCCCTTTGATGTAATATATTTTGGTCACAATACAGACATAAATATATTCCAAATATATATAAATACAGTAACATGCAGACTCTTGTTTTAGGCCAGCCCTACCATTAGCCTACTTGAGGCAAACAACTCTGCTGTCATACGCTGAGAGATGGCTGCAAGTTGCTGAGGGAGAGAGCTTTTTGCCATGCTATCTATTCTGAATCCCTTTTGTTAGCCTGCTGTCTTCAGGTGTGGTGGACAATGATGTCCCAAGACTGTCATGAAAAATTCAACAGGTAGTTGTGATTGTTTCTGTTCCTGGAATGAAGGGGAAAGTGTGCCATCTTGTTCTCCATTTCAAGTGACAAAATAACTGGGTTGGCCTGGTGTCATTGAATTTCACACAGTATCTTACCAACTGAACCATCTGTAAGAACAATCTAATGTAGTCCTGAGATTTAAGTTTTCCAAACATTTTTGTACCAGTTAGAGCGTCCATTCTTTTCAGGAAGCACTTGAAGGGAATGAAAACGTTCTCAAAGGGAATTTCTGGAAATTTAAAAACATAGGGCTTCAAAGTAAATTGGTATTCAGCAATGAAACTTTAAACATTTCTTAATGTACATTTGCACATGGCAGTTGGCTTGAAAAAGAGCCCTTTAATGGATATTATTAGCATGCACAGCAATGGACTTAATAAGGAGCTTTTTAATTCTGCACTTGTTTTGGAAGCTAGGTGTATATGTACATCGGCACACAGTAATTTTTTTTTTAAAAGAGTCTATTAATGTGCATTAGCATTCACACCAATTTACAACAGCATGACCTAAAACAAAGAAAAAAATGCAGACAATATCCTTTCAGGTTTTTTTTTTATACGTGGTTCCAGAGCTGTTATAGGATGAGGGAGGAAAGAATGATTCCAAATTGGTATGGAAAGATTTGCAAAACATTGGAAGGTTGGCCTTTGAACTGGTAAGCTTTTGCATCAAATATGATTGTGAATTGTATTGACCACGACCACATCCATAGAACAAGACTAATACCTAAAGGTGGCTTACAGACCAAGGTGTTATAGTGAGATTTGGAACTCTGCCGTGGCCTTTTACCCCTGGGACAAAACTTTCCAGGCCCTCTCACTTCGTGAAGACTGAAGACCCTTAAAGGATTACTCTTCTAACCTCAGAGCCTATCACTTTGCTGTTTGTCAGCCAACTTGTTTGTTATGCATGGATCCCAGAAGAGGGGACAGGAGGGTGGGGGTGTCAATTTGATCAGACAAATTGAATTACTGGGACTCCTGTGTAGGTGTGTTTTCTGAAGAAAAGTGATCAAGGACACACACAAAATGTTAAGACAGCTAATTGAGCCCTTCCAGAGGCTGCATGCTGTCTATTCTATGCATGCCTGTTCTTGAGTGCGCTACACTGAATACCTGAGGGGGCTTCTAAGTAATAGTCGTGTAGGGACAGGGTGCGGAGGGGAGTGGTTTGCCCCAGGTGGCAATGTTTTTGGCGTGTCATGGCCTGTAGCCACGCCCCTGCGCCCCCTGGCCATGTCCCTGCATACCATGCCTACACCCCCACACACTGCAGCCACGCCCCCATGCCCTGCAGCCACGCCCTGTGCACCGTAACCCCTCCCCTCTCCACACACTCCAAGCTCCCCCACTGCTAAGTAAACATTGTACATGTGAGTGTCTTAATATTTAAGGATGATTGAATGATAATGAATAACATGCCCAAGGCCACAAATGGGTTTCCATGGTCAAAAGGGGATTTGAACCCTGGTCTTCAGAGTTGTAGTGCAACGCTTAAACTGCTACACCATGCTGGCTCTTTGGAAAAAGATGACATTGCTCAATAAAATGGAGGACAGCAGTAAAAGAGGAAGAATACATTAAATATGGATTGATTTGAGAAAAGAAGCCACAGCCTAGAATCTGAGCATAGCTGTTGACTACTGGGGCTCATGGATGTCTCTCTTACATGATTTACTATAAGTCAAAGCTGAATGGACAGCAAATAACAAAAACAAATGCCACTGGTACCACTGGATGATTCACATATCATAGCAACTTTTATTGGTTGTTTCTGCTGCATGAGAGTCTTGAAATATATAGGAAACCACTTCCTATTTTAGCTTGCCAAGTAGCTTTTAGCCATAAATTATCTCCACATAGGTTACCTTCAGAGTTTGGAAAAGTTACTTTGTGGATTACAGTTCCCATAATCAACTAGCTAACATGGTTAATGGAAACTGTATTCTAAAACTAACTTACTCAGGCACTTATTCAGTATTAGTAAGTTGTATATAGTGATACCAATCATTTGAAGGATAGGCTTGGTGTACATATTTCCAAACAGTTAAGGGATCTGGTTTGGAACTTAACTTAGCTTCAAATGCTTAAACCTTAGCAGCTGTAATCTCGCTCTCCTATTAATTCCAACACTACTGACTCAGATTTTGGTTTCTCTCACTCAGGTAGGTCTCCAGTCTTTCCCTGACCATATCTTTATTCTATATTCTGTATTACAACACTGTTTTGAATTTTACCACTGATTAAACTGTGCATATTTGTACTAGTTCACAAAAAATGAGCGGTTTAAGAATGAAAGTAGTTACCACAAGGGTGTGTAGCACCAAGGAGTGTGCTAACTTCTTGGACTATCCAAACAGTGCTTGCAGAAATTGATTGTGTGTTCCCTTTGGTCTACTGGGCAGGCGTCAACAGGCTTCAAAGAGTGGAAAACAGAAGTGGATGCTCATTTTTAATTACATGAAGGAATTGCCTCAAAATAAGAACATTGTATGTATACGAGGTAAATTAATAGGATCCCCCCATGCAAATTTCAGCTTCAGGATCAGTACAGGAGAGAAAAGGATTACATTCTTCCTCCGTATCAACTGTGATTCTAACTGACACCCTTATTTTATATTATTTGCACTAAAGCACACACACACGATTAACATCAGTGTGCCCCTATACAATTGCATATAGTTAATGGTGCTCTTCCATCATCATTATCACCACCACTTCTGCTGTACTCTGTATTAATTTACTTTTAACTGCCTGTCTTGCAGGAACTCTAACAACTAATTAGCTAACTGAATGCTTTCAATATGTACCCCACTCTGGAAACCTCCATTCTGAAGAAAACATTTATGTTTCATCTTGCAAAAGTAACACTGAATTTTTTTTATAGAATACTGGAACACTTGCTATCTGGATTGAGTTTGGGAGGAGAAAGGAAGCTGGTGTAATCTCGTGCATATGCATACATACACTACCAGCACCAAAAATCAAATACAAGACATCATTTTAGTACCCTTTCCAAAAGGCAAAATAAAGTCAGAAATTTATCAGGACAGGAACCAGAAAACAGGGATTGTACCTGCAAATTAGGATAGCGAGAGTACATGTGTTCTGTGTGTTCTGTGATAATACATTTACTTAAGAAACCTGACATGTACATCCTATTGCTTGGTTTGCTTTTCTGATATTTTAAAAAGCAAACACAATGAGGGATCTTTCCTCAGTTGGCTGGAAATCCAAATTTCCACTTCCATTATGTCTTCAGCACATCTGTGCATAGTGCCATATATGAGGGACTATAGCTGTAAGTAGCTGGTATTATAAATAGCCTTCTTTTATTTGAGGATCTTGTACTTCAGTGAAATGACACGAGTTTGTAATAGCCTTTGTTTCCTTGGTTTCATAACTGTCACTTTAAATTGCTTAGATATACTGTGCTTAGCCTTGCAGCTCAAGTATGGTATCTATTTTTGTCAAAATCACTGTAAAGTATTTATAGAACTAAACTCTGAGCAAGAAGCAGGGCTATTTCACACATCACAGATCAACACATTTGGGTTTGCCATTGAGGTTGCAGATGTAAACTCTATGGTCTGTATCTTATTGGTCAGTCCTAACTTTAGTAGATCCACAGAATCCATTGTGGAATGGTGGGGTAACTTAGACATAGATCCCATTTGACTAAATTGCCCTACTCCCTTTGGGACTAACAATAGGATTCGGTCCACAAAACTTAGAAGACTTTAACATCGGAATACAGTTGTTTAGGATTATGTTCCTTGCTGTATAGAAAGGAGCCAGAGCCAAACCAATCTATCTATGGATTGCATCCATCTATAGCACATGTTTTCAAATATGTGGTTGCCACACTTGCACTGTACATTTTTGAAGTTGAATACCTAAATATCATTGATGTATATTGTACCAGGTACCACATAAATGTAATATGGCAATACCACTTTCCCTCCAAAGAGGTGAGTGGGGGTCCATATTTTTCTGTTTTGCAAGTTAATGTTTTTTTTTCTCCCCAAGAAATCCATGTCTAGATCATTGGAAATGCTTAAGATTACTGTGACTACTATGTTATTTTTACAATGACAATTTAAATAAATTTTAATAAATAACTTTATTAATAGATTTACGAAAGAATTTTTCTTCACTCTTCATTATCATCATTTTCACTCCAAGTATTCAAAGAGACTACAGTATTGGATTTCTTAGGAAACATATTCAGGGGTAGCTGTGTTGGCCGTATAGCAAAATAAAAGAAAATCCACAAGAGAGTGATACTTTAATCAACCAAAAAGCACAAAACATATCATGCAAGCTTTTGAAGCTCCACTGGCTTCTTCAACAAGCAAAAGATATTTTAAAAAATCACACAGAAGAAGAAAAGTGATCTACATTTTGTATCAGATTTTGTTTCTGTTGTAGTTCAGCCAGTTTGGAAGAATCACAATGTATGCAGAGGCCACTCCTCTCTTGCCCACATAGGGACAAAGGGCAGTAAAATTTAAACTCCATCAGCAGCAGTAAAGTAACCCCTCTTGGGATCGGGATGTTTCTGGCCATTTCCTCACTGCACTGTTATACTGCTATAATTCAACTTTTAACATCCTATGGAATCCTAGGGTTTGCAGTTTAGGGAGGGTCATTTAGAATTCTCATCCAGAGAGCGCTTTGGCCTCAGTAAATTACAAACTCCAGAACTCCACAGGATGTTGGAAGTGGATTAATAGCTCTATAACAGTGTAGAGTGGAAAGGCCCTCTGTCACAGGCTCCCCTTTTAGGCAGAGGATGCTGAATTTTTCAGGAAGCCTCTGTACTGCTGCATCTGAAAAAATTTTTTTGAGTGCTGATCTTTTGCCTGAACAAAACAAAAAAACGAAAAATAAAATATAAATAAAGGGTATACCCCGAATGGGGAAAGTAAAAAGAGAAACTTAGATAGATACAAAAAGAATGGGATTTGGTGAAGTCTAGGAAGTAAACTTTAAGAAATTTTGTTCTTTCACGAAGAGGATGTAGACTGCAAAGAAATGAGTGAGAGGAAATGAAGGGATGAATGAATTGAAGAGAGGATGATAGTAGTAAGTAAGTAAGAATGATGTTATTATGATAGAATAGAAGATTACAAGAATATAAATGCAAACCATTTCTCATTGAAAATTTATAATTGAAGTTGAGATGCAATGTGGGGTGTGTGATTTTAATGTGATGTAATGGGATTTTAATGTATAATGTAAATTTGAATAAAGATTATTAAAAAAAGAAAAGAAAAGAAAAGAAACAATGCATTACTGGAAAAAATGGAGAGAAGGCAAGACCCAGACTTTTTAGGATTTGGTGTTCTGTCCTAGGTAATGGGATCTTACTCAGATGTTTCCAGCAAAAGCGGTGAGCTCTGGTCAAGAGGTCAGCTCCCAGCAAGGGCAAGCCAAGCCAATTTTAGTTACCTTCCAGATAAGCAAAGTCAAACAAAGTAGCACTGGGCAACTTCCAATTAGGTCCTAAGTCAGTTATGTATTTTGTTTCGGTTTAGGTTGAAAATTTCCATTTGGAAAAGGTCTAGGAGTTCCATTCCAGCACTGGCTTGGGCCAAAGGCAAGACCAAAGCAAACTGAGTGCGGCCAGATGTAATTCTATAATAATTTAGGTATTTCTCCATCAAGTGTACAAAACACAGCTCAGGCCCTTTTTGCACCTTACCTCGTCACGGCAGTGGGGAGCAGCGCTCGCGCGAGCAGCTGCTCACCACTCACAACAGCCCTTCTGCCTCCCACATTGGCTTCCTCGTAGCACGACCGTTGTGCTAGTGCCCCGCCCCTTCCTTCTGCAGCACAATCTGGGAGCTGTGGGCTGTGCTGGGAAAGGAAGCACAACCGGCCTGGCTCGCCGAAGCACCGCACACAGGTAAATATGCGAGGGCGCCGCAAGCATTGTGCGAGCGTGCAGTATTTTTGGCTTACAGCTGAAAATAAAAAAATGCGCGCGCACCCCGCTTTAGCCTCATGAGCGTCACGCGAGTGGGAGTGCATCGTACGGAGCGATGCTCTCATTCACGCGACGCTCAAGGGGCACTCGTACAAAAAAAAAGGCATGCGAAAAGGGCCTCAGTTTTATCACATTTAGTCAAGAGAAAGCCACAGTGCAACAAGTTTCCTGCCTGCAAACCATGGTTCCGTTCTACACAGGGTATTTAATACGTAAAAACATTTAAATGTCATCTCATCCCTAATTCCAGAAGCAGAAGAAGTTTTTTGGGCTAGATGAAGCCCCATGGGCTACCTTGGACCAGTCATTCCTTTATCCTGCCTTAAACAGAGTAGTTGCTTCATCTGGATGGCTAGCACCATCTTTGGTAAAGAAAACTTAGTTAATAGTGCCTTCACTGATTTCAACAGCCTGGGGGAAAAAGTGGTCTGACAAAGGCTTTGAGGTCAGAGTCTTCAATCAAAAAACACCTGCATGAATATTCTTTCTTGACTAGTGGCTGGCTATAAATATTAACCACAACCTACCCAATGAGAAAAAGATGGAAGTTTGCATTACCTCACAATACACATCCCGGAAGACAGAGCAGTAGTCACCCATAGCACCATAGCTGCTTTCTGGAACCAACTTCTCAAACTGGAGCCAATCTAACAACATCCTGCCACTGTCATATGGAGTGCAGAGCAGTCACTTATAAAAAAGAACCCTGCTGGAACAGGGACAAAAATTCTTATTTATGCTAGCTTCCTATAACCAATTTCATCTGTTAGGCATATTATCAATGAATTTGTCTAATTCCCTTTTATAGCTAAGTTGGTGATCTTTTCTACATCTTGAAGAATTGAATTCTATAGGGCTCCCCCCCCCCCGTCAACTGTAAGCTTTAAACAGCTCTTGGTGACTAATTTATTTGCAGCTTCCTGGCAGAATTTCTCAACCTAAGAAGCTAAGGTTCTGCTTAAGGAAATAATGCATAGTTAATTCACTAAACCTGGTTACAACCATGTGATGAGAATGGTCAAGGAGAGTTGAAGCTTCATGGTATAGACATAGTAGGAGATGAAAGAAAGATGGGTGGAAGAGCCCAAAGGGAGCAGAGAGGGCAGTGTTTGATTTAGATAGGGATGGAAGCAAGTATAGGGATTTGAAAAGAGTTCACATGACTGAATGCTGAGAGTAGTGCATTATTTTTTGGCAGCAGAATTCTTTACAAGTAAGAGGACTGTCTTGTGAAAAGGAAGACAGGCAGAAGAAGACTGCTGTGCTCAAGACAAGCTGGTCAAAAGAGTAAGCATTATTGTGGTTGATAATGGGATTAATCTGTTAATGATCTCCTTTGTAAAAGAAATACTTCTAAGTGGTCTTCCTGCTGAGAGACCAACAGAAGAGGAATGAGGTGATGTGATAAGTCCCAGCCAAAGATGCTATTATCCTGCTATAAGTGCGGTTTACTTGCTTTGTGTGATAAAGCCTTTAGTTAAAATAAATAAGGCAACAATTGCTAGATATTTTTCATAGATCTGTTGTCACATAATGCTTGTGCCCTTAGATGTAATTCCAAGTCGGTGATCGTTATTCTGAGGTTACTCTGAAACATACTCTGAAACATATCAAGAAACATTGTCAATGTAATTTAAGTATCTGCAGAAGACTGAGGTTCAGGAAATTTAAGGCTCAGTACTATTACTATTACTGAGCCTTAAATTTCCTGAACCTCAGTCTTCTGCAGGTACTTAAATTACATTGCCAGTGTTTCATGATATCTGATGTATGTGGCTGTCAAAGGTTTTTTTTTTCTGTTTGAGACTGAGAGGTCTCAATTCATGTTTAAGAGCTGCATGAATATTTTCTTGCAGACGTAAACATGAGTGCTCTCAAAAGAGTTACTAAGGAAACAGAAACTATAGCAACTTAAACTGCACATAGTCTTTCTTATCCCAGAAATGTGAAAGGGGAGCTAGCAGTTTGATGGGTTCAGCAGTTAAGGGAAGTCCGTTTTGGGAAGGATTTCTGCATTATGAGATCAGCCACAGTGGGAGCTCAGAAAGAGAACAAGGTAGCATTAAAAATATGAAGTGAATATAGGGTGACCAGGTGTTCTGTAGTCCTCTATTTAAGGGATTATCAAATGCATAGTCCTCTCTCTGGCCCTTTCCACATGTGGGAAAGGAACCGCGCAAAAACGGGACTCGCCGGACTTCTTCAGCGTCGGGACAAGGAGCAGTGTGAGCTCGTCGCTCTGCACTGCTCTGGTGTCCAAAATGGTGGCTTCTGGTTGGTGGAGGCTCTCCACCAACCAGAGAAGCTCACCAGCCTAAAGCCCGCCCCCAGCAGATCTGCAGGCACACACTAGTGTGCGCCTGCTAATCTGCACCAGAGCACGGTGACGGAGCGACATGGAGTCGTGCGCTCCATGGAAAACCTCTGAAAAGAGGTTTTTAAAAAACACGCTGCGCAACCAGTTCCAGTTGCTCCAAAGTGGACTGAGGTGCGGAACTGCAAAAAGTAGTCTGCTCCAGTCCACTCTACGGTGCAGAAGACCTCTGTCGGAGGTCGCTCTGCACCGTTTTAATAGCCCGGTGCGGAAAGGGCCTCTGTTGAAGTATCTTATATTGGAAATCTTGTGTAAATTCAGCTTAAAGCTAAGCAAAGAAAGAGTACTTTAAGCTGTTTACCAATGACATCTGCATAGCAGACTGAGTAGGGATGGAGCTACTCTAATTTAGTATAATGCACTGGATTAGTATTTAGCAACCAATTTAAAATTTTAATCTGTACATATAAATTAGCATATGGAAATTTGGAGGAAATGTGTATCCTCTTTTGTCTCTTTTTTTTTAATGCTATAACTGACTACTTTAGGAGGAGGATGGATTGCCTTCTAAGTAATCTGAAGGCTAGAAATATTTTTATTATTTTTTATTTAATTTTTTTTTTAAACACAAGACACAACAAACTACAACACTGCTTAACTACTGGATGAAAGTTTCTTAAAAGTGAGATATTGAAGGCACAATTTATAAAAAATCCAATAAGAAGGAAAAATGGGAAGTATCTAAAGAAAGCAAGAGCAATGTTTAAAGATGTACAAGATCTATATGTACAAGAAATAGAAAAAGGGGGAAATCACCAAAGAGGATGTTATTGTCCCGCACACACCCCAGATTTGATACAGTTTAATTGGCAAAATATGATTTAATTGGCAAAATGCATTAATTGGCATTGATACAAAATACATCCTGAAATGACTGTAAGATTGAGCTGGGCAGGGGACAATTATTGACTAAACACATGTGCTACAAAGTAGGTCAGAAGGTCCCTCTAGGTGTAGCCAGCATCACTGTCAGGCAGATTACCAGATAACTCCAGAAATAATAGGCTTCAGCTGAAGCTGTAACATCTCTGATACCACACAATAGTAAAGGGAAGTTTTCACCAAAATGCTGATTGTTTCAACCCTTCTTCCTGACACCTGGACATTTCCCTGCATTGCTCCCTTAGCTGTCCACCATTAGGGACCTATTACTTCAGCTATTAACTTTATATCACCTAACACTAAGGCTATTAACTCTGTCCAGATCCCATTGTCCATGTGGCAACCTCCATTGTTTGCTTAGCCAGAGAGCCATTCACACCCATTCCCTCCAGGCAGATTTTGGATATAAAAACTCTCTATTTTGAGCAGTTTGATGCAGTATCCCACTTGCTGAACTCCACACTGTCACTCTGATTCCCAAATGAGTACTGTCCTTAAGCAAAAGTCTAAGCCGCATTGCTGCTTTCTTTGCTGCTCTCTGGATTGGCAATTTTAGGCCATTCCCTAAAACTTTACTATCAACAACTTTTCTTCCTTTATCCTTCAGTTAGCTCTTGTATGAGTGTGTGAGTGCGTACTTGAACTTTTTGCATGCATGACTGAACCTTTCAATAAGACATATTTTAGCTTATTTTGGAATCTTTGGCTGATTCTTTCCTTCTAGGACCCCATAAACATTGGTGGAAGACCTTGTTAGGTTACCCTCCCCTCTTGCAGGCCTCCTAAATGGAGCTAATTAAGTCCCCATTGTCACGCAAAGGTATTGGCATTGTGGGCGGACGCCTGAGTCAACCACGTTTTGGATAACAAGGAATTCAAATGAATAGCCAGGCCTTTTAGAGAGAAAGTCAGAAAAGCTAAGCACAGAATGAGCCCAGACTTGCCAGAGAGTTTAAAAACAACAAGAAGGGTCTTTTTGTTTTGTTATGTCCATAGCAAAAGGAAGAACAAGGAAATGGCAGGGCCTCTTCATGGAGAGGATGGTAAAATGCTAGCAGGGAACAGAGAAAAGGCAGAACTACTCAACACTTTCTTTTCCTCGGTCTTCTCCCAAAAGGAAAACAATACTCTACCTGGAAAAAATGCAGCAGATGATATGTTAGGGGAAATGAGGCATAGCATAGGTAAAGGGATAGTACAGGAATATCTGGCTACTTTAAATGAATTCAGGTCTCCAGGACCAGATAAACTACATCCAAGGATATTAAAAGAACTGGGAGAAGTAATCTCAGAACTCTTGGCAATAACCTTTGAGAATTCCTGGGGAATGGGAGAATTCCCAGCAGATTGAAGGAGGGCAAATATCCTCATCTTCAAAAATGGGAAAAAATAGAAAAAATTACTGCCCAGTCAGTCTGACATCAATACCTGGAAAGGTCCTAGAGCAGATCATTAAACAGACAGTCTGTAAGTGCTTAGAAAAGAAGGCTGTGATCACTAAAAGCCAACATAGGCTTCTCAAAAACAAATCATGCCAGACTAATCTTATTTCTTTTTTTTGCTAGAGTTACTAGCTTGATAGATGAAGGGAATGCTGTGGATATTGTGTGTCTTGAGTTCAGTAAGGCTTTTGACAAAGTCCTCCATGATGTTCTTATGAATAAGCTAGTAAAATGTGGGCTAGACAATGTTGCTCTTAGATGGATTTGTTGACTGACTGAACCCAAAGGGTGCTCACCAATGGCTTATCTTCATCTTGGAGAGAAGTGACTAGTGCGATTCTGTCCTGGGCCCTGTGCTGTTCAACATCTGTATCTGATTTGGATGAGGGAATAGAGGGTATTAGCAAATTTGCAAAAGGCACCAAATTAAGAGGTAGCTAACACCACAAAGTAAAGGATCAGAATTAAAAATGATTAGAGAGTTGAGCCAAAACTAACAATAGCAATTTCAACAGGGAGAAGTGTAAGGTACTACACCTGGGCAGAAAAAAATGAAATAAACAGGTATAGGAGGGTGACACCTGACTTGACCACAGCATATGTGAAAAGGCTCTAGAGTCTTAGTAGACCACAAACTGAACATGAGTCAGAAGTGTGATGCAGCAGGTAAGAAAGCCAGTGCAATTCTGGGCTGCATCAAGAAGAGTATAGTGTCTAGGTTAAGGGAAGTGACAGTTGGGCACCATACTTCAGGAAAGATATTGACAAGCTGGTACATGCCCAGAAAAGGGTGACCAAAATGGTAGAAGGTCTGGAAACCATGCCATATGAGGAGAGGCTTAGGGAGTTGGGCATGTTATAGAAGGTTAAGAGGTAACATGATAGCTATGTTTAAATATTTGAATATTAAACTACAAACCCTAGAATACCACAGGATTTTGAAAGTGGAATAATAGCACTATAGCAGTGTAGTGTAGAAATGGGCTTGGACACAGAGCAATGGCTTCAAACTTTAGGAAAAGAGATTCCATCTAAACATTAGGAAGAACTTCCCAATGATAAATGCTAAAAAAGTGGATTGTTCTGCCTTGGAATGTGGAGAATGCCAACCTTGTACTTCTCCTGGAAGCTCACAGCAGCTGGAATTTCTAATAAAATATTATGCAGACTGTGCAGCCATTAAAAATATTACTTCATAAAAGTTGTTTTTGAAAAAATAATAGAGCTTCACAACAAGTATTCTTGATATTGCTATTCTGCTCCCATGCTGAATTGTTTAATTCTCTGGGGTTAACACAGATTTACAGAAAAACCTTTCTTTTCTAAAGCCTTTTAATTTTTATTTCTGACAATCTGGCTAGATGTACGTTCTCTTGTGGTCTCAATATGAGATTTGTAGTTACTCAGCTTTTTTATTTCAAACCCCAGGTATTCTCCAGTGAGTTGTCCAAGAAAGCAGGTTCATGGTCTCTGTGCTTTTTATTCTTAACAAACTCCAGTTGTTCTTCTGTTGTTCTTTGAAGATATTTATAATGTAAAGTCAGTAGAATCTTGATGCACAAGTGTTCACTTTGATAAATGCATAGACAACATGAAGGCAACCTATGAAGAAATTTGCCTTTTTTTAAAAAATCAAACACACCCACGTAGACACCCAGAACAAGAAAAGAAAGACTGCCCATCTGAAGTTTCCTCAAAGAAGATCTAATTTACCACCTCTATGGCCATTTCTGCACGAGGTATTTGAAATGGCGCAGTCCGTCCTCCAGGGAGGACGTCTGCACCTGGGAGTGGACTGGGTCCAGACGACTTAATGTAGATCTGCACCTCAGCCCGCTCCAGAACGACCCCAAGTGGTCGTCCAACGTGCTTTTGAAAGACTGGAAAAATCAGGTCTTTCAAAAGCATGGAGAACGCCATTGCGAGCCTGCTCCCTTGTGCAGATTTGTAGGCTCGCACCAATGCGAGCCTGTGATTTGCCGGGGGTGGGCTTTAGGCTGGTGAGCTTCAGTGCTTGGTCGAGAACCGACCAGAAGCTGCCATTTTCGACGCCGGAGCAGTGCGGAGCGATGAGCACGCACTGCTCCTGAGCAGCCTGGACCGGACCGGGGAGCCAGAAGATCTGGTAAGTAGTGGTGTAGGGCGATTTCCTCACTCCATGCGGAAATGGCCTGTGTGGCATCAAGGTGACTCTGTGCCTTTGAGGGTTTCCAGTAGAGAAGAACTCTGGCAAGTTCTACCAAATTTACAAGGCTTCAAGCACAATCCCAGACTGTATGTCTACAGGCAGACAATTGCCCTTCTCAGGTATTCTCCACACATGTAAGATCTACATATGAAGAAAAGTGTGGAGATAAGTGTATTCATATCCTTCCTCATTGTTTTTTTTTCTGTCTACACGTTAAACAGTATTCAGTTACGACCACCATGATGAAAACTAGGCCAGAATATTTGGAATCCTTGAATGTAACAAAAGCTTGGCTAAATATGGTAAAAAAAGGAAAATTCTTGAACTTGCTGTATAACAACAACAACAACACACTACAGATTACACAGACATGCACACATATGATATACAAATTGATATAAACAAAGCTTGTTATAAAAAAGTTTTTAATCATAATTTCTCATGACCAACCAGCTCAACCATATCAAGTGTACCTCAACGGTTAAACTGTAAACACAGTGAGTTCCTGTTTTATCCTAAGAATGCTTGACAGACTGTATTGCAATTTGTTGGCATTTTTTTGAGGGTAAGCATAAAGTTGTTATTGTTACTTATGCCAACAAGGTGGGAGAGATGCTTTCCAAAAAACATGCCAATATTTGCATCTCTACAGTCTCAGTTGGTTTGAAATGGAGGGAAAGAGGGATGGATGCAGGGAACGTAAGTGAAAATACAAGGAAACAATTTGGATAATTAGAGGAATAGATAACAATTCATACCATGTTTCAGCAGGAATTTTTGTTTCTCAGTATACACCAGCTTAGAAAATGGGCTAAAGGCACTTCAGTTTCCCCACCATATCTTTTGTTATCAGCTCCACGTGTACTGTAAAAATGGTCAGCAACTGCCAGACCCAATTTGTGTGAAGCTGAGAGTGGGGCCCTTTCCACAGTTTACCTTGTACTGACATGGGTGCGCGGGAATCACGCGAGCAGCCTCCTGCAAGAGGCACTCGCATCCCCTCTGCTTCTTCTCCACAGCAGCTCCCTGCTGGCTGACAGGAAGTGTGAAGGCTCCACCTCTTCCTTCCGCAGCACAGCTGGGTACTTTCCCAGGCTGCACTGGGGGAGGAAGCATGAGGGCCGCGTCTCCGGAGGCTCCGCATGCAAGGTAAGTGCATGTGGGGCCCCAGAGCGATGAGCAATCTCGCATTATTTTCAGCAAGAAGCCGAAAATGATATATTGCATGATTGCTGTGTTACTCTGATGGAAAAACCCTATCCTGGGGTCTACAATTTTGATATTAAAATATGCTTCTGTGTGCCAGAGAGGTTCCTCTGAAGGAGCACGTAGGCAAGCATGGTCAAAAGACCGAAAACCAGGTCAGGCCAGTAAAATCCCACGTCACGTAGCCACAGGAGACCTCAAGATGAACAAAGGATCCTCAGCCCCAAGATGCTGACTTGAAGGGATTAGCGTCTTTCCCTCAGGTTGAGCAAATATCCCATCAGGCGAGGACCAGAAGTCACACCCCAAAACACAGCCGAAGATCCGGAGACTTTGGCAGCACCTAATAATACCATCACGCAAAGGAAATTACCAATGTGGAGCTTCGTTCCCACTGCAACATCCATTGTTCTCCCCGGGAAAGGATTAGTCCTCCAGCTACTTTTTCCCTTACAAATAGTCCTGGCTTTTGAGTGTTTCTTCGGATTACTCGTGGTAACCCAGCCAACCATCGCGCCATCTGTTGAGCAATCCCCTCAGCCCTCCCCATGCTGAGCCCCACTTCTTTGCTCCCTTCTCGGACCCAGGACTTCAGGACATGGTGCAGTATTACCCCAATAACACCCCTTTAATACTCCCTCTGTCCAATTTCCTCTCTCTTACTTCTTAATAGCTCTTGGGTGCGTGTATGCATGTTTGCATGGGTGCGTGAGACTTGCATTCAGTAAAATCATTTATGGGACATTTTTGTTTGGTTTTGGTTTGGCCTGACCCCATAAAAACTGGGTGAAAAGACCCTGCTAGGTTATCCTGCCTCTTGCAGTGCTATTGTTGGTGCTCTGGCTAGTTTCCATTCCCCATCATGTGGAGCACAGTGACCCCTGAAATTAGGGTAACAGCTGCCTACTGGCCCCAGCAGCATCGCGTGATTGCAAGGACGTCATGTGAAATGATCCTTGCAATCGCGTGATGCTCTGGAGAGTCTTTTGCATGTGAAATGGTGTGCACAAAGGGCCTGAGTCTGTGAGAGCAGAAGTCATTACGCGCTGTTGGAAAGGAATGGCTTCTTTAAGAAAAAGCAGCTGTACATCTCTTCTTGTCTTCCCTTCTCCTTGTCTCATAAAACAAAATGCATTGTTAACAGGTATGCTCTCAAGACACAGGTATAACTCAAACATGCTATGAGTATACACACCTGGTAACAGTGTGTCTCATAGGTTGGTCTCATTAGCCTACTACACTCACTGAACTATTTCAAAAGGGCAGTTTTATTGAGCACTAAAGAATCAAAATACACACATTGGTACCAGACAAACAGTGTGGATAAAGCAAATTACTAGCTAAGAAAACACGGTTGCTTCATAATGGACAATTAACTACAAAGAAACATTGGATCTTAAAATCCAAGTTGTGATTGCAAAACCTATGTAGACAACAGCAGGCTGGCTTCAGATTCCTGGAGGTTGTAGAAACTAGGGACAAGCAATCAGGGGTTGTTCAGAGTAATGCTTCTCAAGCTATCTGGGGATGGGCAACGATTTTTCCATGTACTACTAATAATAATTTGTGCTCATTGGGTACCATTTTTTTTCTGTCCTTGGCCAAGCCATTCGTTCAAGAACAGGCACTGGTCCCAAGAACACCACATTGAGCGGCACTGCATCAGAGAACGCTGGGAAGAAAAGGGAGAAGGGGAGTTCTTATAGTAGAGACTTTGGACATTTCCACCCTACACTGTTCTAATGCTATTATTCCAGTTTCAACATCCAGTGGAAATCTGGGGTTTGTCAATTACTGAGGACAAAGAGCTTTCTGGCTGAGAACTCTAAATGCTCTTCCCTAAACTGCCAACCCCAGGATTTAATAGGAGGTTGAAAGTGGAATAATAGCACTATCACAGTGTAGTGTGGGTATGACCTTTCTATAACATACCAAACATACAACCCCCCCGCCAAAACATATCAAAAATAACATACAAAAACACCAAATAGAGAGGGGAACAGAGAAGGAAGATGTTTTGGCATGGCACAATATGACATGGTTTGTGTTAACCATAGCTTGAAACTTAAGCCACAAGTTGCATAGCGCATGACCTAACAAATTGTGTGTTTCCTTCCTCATTTCTCTCCATCCCCTTTTGTTAACACCTGTTTTAGTATGAGCAACTGGGCAAACAAGCCAGGGACAAGGGACAATTTTGGGTTCAGATATCCTGACAAGCCATGGTTTAAATAAGGCAGGGTTCCAAAGTAAATGGTTTAGGTTGCAATTTGTGAATGGTTGATAAACCATGGGTTCTTAACAGAGGCAGTTTCCACATCTCAGAAAATTGGATTTCAGCAAACTGGATTTCAGCAAACATGTCTTGTTGTGACATATGAATGCAGTTTTTGATATAGAAACCAAAAGTCTAATAATAAAATCTGCTAATGATTATTGCTTATTGTAACCTCTGGTTATATTTTTTTCATCTAATATGGACTTTTACTCTCATGTAAGCTTTTCTCTCCATTAATTTGAAGATGCAACCTGGATTTTTCTTATCAGTTTCTCTTTTATTGAGGCACTTAACACCATGTTATAGAAAATTAGAGAAAAAAGTCAAAAAGAGTAAGACCCTTTCCGCAACTCACCCATTTTCGGTGCTGGACTGCGGTTCTTCCACAAGTAGCCTCTGGAGCCTCTAGGCTCTCACTTCCTTGTTCCTTCGGCTCTGCACGAGCTTCCGGCTTGCACGAGAGCCACACCTCTTCCTTTTGCAGTGCAGCCTGGGACCTTCCCAGGCTGCACTGAGACAGGAAGCATGACCGGCCCAGGAAGCATGACCAGCCCAGCTCCTGAGGTATGTAAGGTATGTGCACGCGGGGCCCCGGAGCGATGCGCAACCGCGCAGCATTTTCGGCTTCAAGCCAAAAATGAAAAAATGTGTGTGCGGTCCATGTCAGGCCCTGGAGCATTGCACAAATGTGAGTGAGTCATGTGGACCTCTCCTCATATTTGCACGACACTCAAGGGGCCCTTTCGCATCGGAAATGTCATGTGAAAAGGGCCTAAGTTTGGTGCTTGAAAAGTGCTGTGCAAGCCACTTCAGTATCACTCTTTGTGATCCAGAGGAAGGAAACCATCTTCAGGTAGGAAATATTACAAAGAAATCTAAGCACTTTCAAGAAATTACAAGAGTATCTTTTGGAGGTGTGGGCAGAAACCAAAGTTTCCAAGCAAGGACATATAATGATAATAACTCCTGACAATTACTTCTATAGTGCTCCTTTAAGATATTTTTTTTGGTTCTGTTGAGTAACAAACATGCTTAATACCATCAGTCCATTTTTGCCATTCCTTCCTGTTGTAATTTTTAAC
Source organism: Iguana delicatissima (assembly GCA_948472985.1). Lineage (NCBI taxonomy): Eukaryota > Metazoa > Chordata > Lepidosauria > Squamata > Iguanidae > Iguana > Iguana delicatissima. The sequence continues at coordinate 297,876 of CAOKZL010001029.1, read as the reverse complement.
TCTCTTAAATTGCTTCTTTGAAACAATGGAATAACTTGCATAGTAAATGCCTTACAGTATAACTAAAAATTCCAAAATGAAAGGAGCCTTTTATATGAAAATGTGTAGGCCAGAATCTTTTCCAGAGCCTCCAGAAACGAAGGACAAAACAATCTTTTGATACATTTGGAGTATGCGTGAATTCTATGTGTTGCTAATGTGATTTATTTGTTCTAATTTAATTTCTTTTAAACGTACAGTTAAGCAAGGCTTTAAAATTACCTGAATGCTTAAGTAGAGTCTCCTTACTCTTCACAAAATTCACTGCATTAAGACAGGCAAAACCATTGCACATTTATTTTATCAATTGAAATGTTACATTACATGTGAACTTGCATTTCAAAATAGCAAACAAATTGACAGAAATTTGTCCTCAAAAAGTGAGTGTGCACACTCAAAGAAATGCTTTTAAGAAATGCTTTTGTTATGAATATATGAGGTCCTGGAATTTCTATTTAAGTGTGGTATCAGCTGTCTAGAGTCATGGAGTAAAACAAGTTGTGTGTGGATAGGTATGTCTGTCTGTGTGCATTTTTGCCGAATACACACTTGCCAGTTTGGCTAAAAAGCTGAGTTATAAAGGTACTTCTATTTTCCTCACAATGGAGTGCCCTGCGGATAGGATGGGAACTTAACTCCACCATATACTTGACTGCTTTAAGCCCACCTATCCACACAGAGAGACAACAGGGGAAAAATTTTGATTTAATCCCCAGTTGCTCTTCACAAGATACATAGGGAACTTTGATTTAGGGGAGGGCTCTAAACCTCTCTAGCAGAGAATTCTAAGTGTCTCCCACAAACTACAATTCCATGTTTCCAGTAGTATGGAGGCACGAGCATTAAAGTGGTATCAAACTGATATAATAGTATTGTGCAGGGACACATTAACAGTCTTCTACAAAATGATAAGCCTTGTTATTATAATTGTAAAAGTGCTTTTCAAGCTCTGAATTCAGAGGGTGTCCTTGCTCCTTTGTGGATAATCTCTCTGATACTCAGGGACACTGTAGACTGTTCTTTCTGAAGCTACCGGATAGTATCTGTTTAAAGAGCACTTGTCTTGACAAAAATATCTATAATATACGTAAGGGAAGCATCATCTGCTTTCCTTTCCGGTTAGCTTCTTTTGTCCTCAAACAAAACAGAATATTTAAAATAGTTGTTAAATTTAAGTAACAAGGGACCTTGTAGTAGGCCAGTTGAATAAAAGCTGAATTTCCTCACTTGTTTAAATGTTCTTTCCTCTCTCTAGGGATGTATCATGAATTTCATTCTGGCAGGCAAGAATGAATGATTTTTCTATTTTCCCCCTTACTGTAAGAAAGTCACTGAACAATTATTAGTCTTCAAAGACTATTCACATTTCAGCATTTATTCTGTAAAAAAAAAGCAAAAAGCACAAGGATTTGTGCAAGTAATGGCATCTTTCAGTGCAGAAAACAAATTCTGTACATAAAAGAGTATTTCTCTCTCTCTCTCTCTCTCACACACACACACATAGCAAATGGCATTTTATATGCAGGGAACTTGTTATATGTTCAGAAGTGTTATTTTCTGAAGAGAAAATGTCATTTTCCATGCAAACAAACCCACATGTATTTTTCATACAGAATAAGTGTCAAACCACAAAGATTCTTGCCCTTCTATGATTCTCTTTTGTCAGGATTTCTCAATACTTAGGAAAACTGTTTTTTGAGAATTTTCCAAATACTTTTGAATATTCTTTCCATTCCTATTTGTGACTCAGCAGTATTTGAAGAATATCAGTCTCCAGTCTTTACAGAAGACAAGTCCTTGACCTTGTCCCTAAAATGACTTTCAGTTGCAGGCAACGCTTCTAGTTGGTGCTTTAAAATGCATAGAAAGCACTGGCATGTTTTCAGATACTAGTTAGATTCTCAAGTTGTTGTAGGTATGATAGGAAAGCAAGAATTGCCAAGAAGCACCAGTGAGAAAAGCACTGAATTCCTAAGCATATTTTCCTCCAGAAGCACATCCTACTAAGTTCAGTGGAACTTATTCTTGTTTGGTATTGCAGACTGAATCCAGGGACAAGGCAGAATGTAACTTTGAGAGATGAGTGGCACATATGGGAGGACATTGACACAGAAACACATCAGACAACTTTGTTTGGAATGTCTTAGTTAACAGTTGTAGAATCTTGACCTGCATGGGCTTGGATCTGGGCACCAGGCAATTTGACTGCTGATCTGTACCATCTAGCCCACATCCTGGGACCAGTCTGGAGTCACAGAAGGACAATCCTGTGTGGGCAAAGCCACTGTGTGGATTGTCTGCCACTGGTGGAGTGGGGAGGGTGAGTCCACTGACTCCACGATGGGTGTGATGTATAAGGCCCACAACTCCAAAGTCCTGTAAGTATATCTCTGAGTAGGTATGATGGAGACACAGGCCCCATCTCCCCCTAGACTAGTTCCAAACTCATGCCAAACTGCCAAGTTGTGACAATATATTACTATTTGTAAAGCATAATACAAATCCACTTAAGCTGAAGGAGGCTGAGTGAAAAGAAACCTCAAGAGTGAATGAGGCTGCGCAGGGCTGGAAAACATTCTTATACTTCCCAGAGGACCTAAGTGATACCTACCAGTTTGTTTCAGAGAGCCCACCCCTGGCCAACTAGGTGATGCCTGATTGGCTTGGTTTCCCAAAAATAGCGTCTTGGGAAGACGCTAGTGCCACCTCAAAAATGCTGTCAAACCTCCATCTCCACACTACCAGCCACAGGGTGCAAAATGGATTCCTAAATAAGTCTGCTGCCATCTCTTTTTTTTTTTATTTTACTATTTACTTATTTGTAAAACTTATTTCACTTTTCAAGCTAAGCAAGTTCTCAAAGAGGTGACAGTTCCACCTCTCCAAAATACGAATAATGCAACAATAAAAATTAAGTTAAAATTCAAACACAACATAAAGCAGCTGTAAACAGCCAATGAAATGGTAAAGATAGCATAAAATAAAAGAACGCATGCAAATTAGTGGTTATGGCGAAGTATCTAAACTTCACTATTAAAATATAGTTAGCAATATCTATGTTTAACGATAATATGTAAAGTACATACTGGTGTCCTGTTGTTTGCTAACAGGACATCATGCTGTGTTCTTTCAAATTAAGCTTTTAAAATACTGTTGTCATATTCTTTTGACTGGGCATTTCCTCTTCAGCAATTAAAGAAGCAGGTTATCTGCCAAAAGTTTAGTTTCTATGACCTCCCCAAATGTGTACTCCTTGGCAGCTGAAATTACTGGAATTTTCTGGCCTGAGACCAGGAAATTTTCCTTATTTTATTTTTTCAAAAAGCAGAGATGCCTGCAATTATTTGAGTGTTTCCTGGTGTTTTTCTCTATCTAATAAGAATGTTACAAATGATTTCTAAGAGGTTACACATTTTTTAAAAAATCTGAATAACTCAGATGCTTACCTCATAGAATCTCATCCCAGAAGGTCTTAGTCACTTGAATAAAGATAGCTGAACTTTTAAAAGAAGAGAGAATGCAGTAGTCCTAAGATGTTGAAGAATTTAAGATATTTACTGAAGAACAAGCCACACAGTATAGGAATAAGGTCTGTAAATGAAGTCTTTAGCTCCAACCCAATACCTCAGAGACTTAAAATTTAGCCTCTTCACTACTTATCAGTGTATGTTGTGTTCAGAAACCTGGAGCTTTGAGGGATAAGAATGTAGACTTCATTGTTCTGTAATTCCCTCCATGTCCAAGGTCACAGGTCATCCGTTCCAGCCTTCCTAGACACAGAGTAAGAAATGCAGGGGTAGACAATCCATGCTCAATCTAGAACTTTTCAGGAAATCTGATCTGGTTCAAGGAAGGGGCCTGCTGATTAATTTTCCCAAGAAAAGACCATGATAGATTTGTCTTGAAGGCAAATAACAACAACGTGTAGTAGCCAGCCTGTGATAGCTCAGTAGCAGAGCATCTGTTAAGTCTCTGGAACCTGCTGCATGAAAGGTGATGGAGGAGAAGGAACTTGACCAGAGACCCTGGAGAGTGATAGCCAGCCATGCTAAACAATGCTGGGATAAATAGATCAATCGTCTGATTGTAAAACCGAATATGAGCTGTGACTATGGCTGAGTGAAAGGAAACCGAAAGAAAGAAAGAAGGAAAGAAAAGAAAATGCCAGAATGCAGATCTGTCTCAAGCTGAATACTTTCCTTGCAACTGAAAGGTTGTTTTGTCTAGGCACTCTTTGAATGGGACAAGCCCTTGGATTACCAACAAGGATATGAAAAGTGATCTCTCATTTTGGCATCATTAGCTTCAGGAGGTTGGTTTTTGTTGGCCTCAATCCTTTCTGGATTTTAGACTGTGGCCATTTCCGCACGGGCAAGGGAATCGCCCTGTGCCGGTACTTACCGGACTCCTTGGCTCCACGCTTGGGTCCAGGCTGGTCCGGAGCAGTGCGTGGCTGCTGCTCTGCACTGCGCTGGGGACGAAAATGGTGGCTTCCAGTTGGTCGAGGCTCTCCACCAACCACTGAAGCTCGTCAGCCTAAAGCCCACCCCCGGCAGATCACAGGCTTGCACTGGTGCAAGCCTGCAAATCTGCACCGCAGCGCGGGCATGGAGTGGCGCGCTCCATGCTTTTGAAAGACCTGTTTCAAGCGGTCTTTCAAAAGCACGCTGGATGACCACTTCGAGTCGTTCTGGAGTGGGCTGAGTTGCGGAACTACACTAAGTAGGTCTGACCCAGTCTGCTCTCAGGTGCAGATGTCCTCCCTGGAGGACGCTCTTCAGCATTTCTTTAAGCCCGTGTGGAAATGGCCTATATTTTGCTTTTAGTAACACCTTCTGGGCTACTAAGGGTTAAAGAGTTAAAATTAATCTGATAAATGAAGTAATTTACCATGCTAACAATGATGACTTCAGCTATAAAGATTTCTGTAAATTCACTCATACGCTCACATATACACAGACACACAAATGCCAGTGCTGCCTCCCCCAAGAATTAAAAGTGGCTTCCTATTTCTTCTCTTCATATCTCTGTGTAAGAAGCAGCATGGATGCCTCTGATATTTTGTGTTTGTTGTTGCTGTGCACCTTCAAGTCATTTCTGACTTTTGGTGACCCTAAGGCAAACCTGTCACAGGGGTTTCTTGGCAAGATTTGTTGAGAGGGGACTTGCCTTTCCCTTTCTCGAAGCTGAGGCAGTATGACTTGCCTAAAGTTACCCTGTGGGTTTCCATAACAGGGTGGGAATTCAAACTCTGGTCTCTCAGTGCCCGTGGTCTAACACTCAAACCACTACCTGATGCTGGTACCTCAATACAAAGATTACCTTTTCAGATTCCAGTTTCTGCTGGCCATTTGGGCTGGGGGATTGTGGAAGCTGTCGTCCACCCCCCCAACTTCCAAACATTGACTCAATCTGTGAAGTTTCAGGGCCTCTGTTTCTTTCCCACATGTGCATGTTTTCCAGAGCATGGTCTCATAAAGACATTTTGATTTCATAATAATATAATATATTATTGGTCATGCTATGTGCATGGATACACACAGGGAGTGTTATATTTACTGATTTTGGTCCCCTCTGCTTTTTTGGCTTTACTAGACTCATAATTAAATCCATGCTTTCTCTGCTTAAAATAGTTGTTTTGTATGTTCTTGTTCTTTAATAATCTTTGTCCCTTTGTTGCCAGGCCACGCCCTTGTGAGCACTCTTTGATGCTGCTCAGCTGCATGTGTCCCAGTTTTCACCAGTGAAATGTTTAATCAATAAAGCAAGAAGCTCTGCGTTACTACTTATAATTGTTTACTTTAACTGATTGTTTCAAATCATTTTATTCATTGATATATGTGGATTTTATTTGTATTTAATTTTATATCAGTTGTAGAGCTTTAGGCTGTAAGGAAACTAATCTATTTTAGAAATGGGAAGACAAAGGCCCTTTCTGCATCCTTCCTTAGGTGTCCTGCAGGGGTTCCTGGCAGCGGTTCTGCTGGGAGGGGAGCGCAACAGGAGTGCTTTTCTCTGCAATAGCTGTCTCTGCAATCCAGGAAGCATGATGGCCCCGCCTCTTCCTGCTGCATCGCAGCTGGGTACTTCTCTGGGCTGCGCTGGAGCAGGAAGCACAACCATTGTGCTTCTGGACCCTCTGCACACCAGGTAAGTGTGGTGGGCAGGATGGTGGGCAATTGTGGGTCATTGATGGAAAAAACCCTTCAGTGATTTACTCCTTGATTGTACTTCCTGGGGACAGGACAAGGAAAGGACCGCAATGATGTCATGAATAACTGTTGTTGCAGTCCCGTCCTTCTCCCATTCCCATTGCAGGATGACAATGTCCTGTGGAAAGGGCCAAATAAACAAGCAGTGAGAACCTGAGAACGAAAGTCGAGCAAGGTAAAACAGGCAAGATACCAACCCTTCTGTTTGTTCTCCTGATGATTCCCTCATCATAGGTCTTTTTTCACATTTAAAATTGTTAATTATTTTATCCTTTAGCCTCCAGAGTATCTACTATCAAAAAAGAGGAGAAATTTATAAATAACCAATTACACTAAAAGTACAATCGTTTAACATCTAACATATCTAAGCAGGTTCACAAACTATTCTGCCCGCCAATTAATTTAACCTTCATATTTCCTACAGTTCTCCTCTGCAGTCTCAGTGATGGTTGTAATAAATCCTTTGGATCACAATTATCAAATGACTTAATTGGTCTTCCCTTAACAAGGGTCAAAGAAAGTACAAGGATTCCAGAGGTTTGGCTTGATGAAGAGTGGACTACGTTAGACGAAAGTCCATTTTACCCATCAGTCTTAATGGGAAGTAACAAGGCTAGGTTCAGTTTGCTGCTGTGAACATGGCTACACACACTGGCATTTGCAGGCACTGCAAGATGTGGCACATCACAATCATGGAAGATATTTTGAAAATCTGCAACCCTCTTTAATTCTGTACCAGCTGTACCACAGCCTGGTATGAATTGTTACTTGGCTTACCAGATGCAGAGAGACAACAGCTATGGAGCCTGAGAGATTAAGGATGGCATGTAAGGACAGAGCTTGATGGGAAAGAAACAGAGCTCCCTGGTGCTATATTGGAATATAGTGTCTAAACAGGCTAGGCTGAGAGATAACACTGGTTTTTGGGTGATACCTCCAGGCTAATAGATGTGGTGGAGTGGCAAAGAGAGCAGAAAATCTTACTGAAATCAAGAACAGAAGAAAATACTCTGCCTGTTTGATTCTGGCCCCTTGTCTTGAAATTGTGTTCCTTCACTGGACATCTAAAAGGAGTTTACTTCAGGTTAAGCTTTGAATTGGGGCATCTCTGTTGTAGGAGTATGTGAGAGACAGTAGTATTTCTCACTGACAGAATAATTGGAATTGGCAAGCAGAAGGTGAGCAACAACCAATCCTATTACCCCCAGGTCTAGGAGATAAATAAAGCCAGCTTAGTTTTCTTTCTATCACAATCACCTTTATTTATATCCTAACTTTTTTTCCAGTCTGAGACTCAAGGTGAGTTACAAAGGTTAAAACAGATATGGCCTTAAAATTTATATCATACAAAAATTAAAAGTATAATTAAACTGGCTACAAAATTAAAAGAAGTTAAAAGTAAGGTTCTCAACCTGTGGGTCTCCAGATGTTTGTGGACTTCAGCTCCCAGAAGCCCTGAGCATTGACCATAGTGGCTGGGGCTTCTGGGAGCTGAAGTCCACAAACATCTGGGACCCACAGGTTGAAAACCACAATTAAAAAGAAAATAACAGTACAGCATATTCTGGAAGGCTCTTTGCTCCCTGAGCAATCATCAGTGATGTAGACTTGAGTCAGACTTAAGTCACATCAGTGACTCAACTTGGAATCGAAACAGCAATAAATGATGCACTGAATCAACTTGACTCGAGACTTGTATATTTTTAGTGACTGACTTGCTGCCCTTGGTTCAGTAACATAACACATTCATCCAGAAACCTTATACTTTGAACAACACTTCCATCTCTTTTTGCCTACTGGTCACATGATGATCTCTCTCAAGCCCAAAGTGTGGGCTCATTGCTGAGAGAGAAACAGCAAATGGGTTAGGCAATGGGCTTGAGACGGGCTTGAGGTCTGTTCAGCAGCCTCTCTCTACTGCATATTGCAGGAACCTTCTAAAACTTTTCCTAAGAGCGGAAGGCAAAACTTGTCCCCAAAGCATAGGGCATGTTTCTCAGAGAACAGCAAGTGTGTTAGGCAGTGGGCCCCAGGAGGAAGGATCCTTCCTTCTAAAGCTTTTGAAGCCTCAGTAATGGGGAGTAAGAAGGATCCTATTCCCTACTTCTGAAAAATCCTCCAGCTTCGGAAATGGGAAGTAAGAAGGATCCTGTTCCCCAGTTCTGAAACTGCAGAGTCTTTTATGCCCATTGGCACAAAAGCCTCCAGCTTTGGGCAGGGGGAATAAGGATCCTATTCCCCACTTCTGAAGCTGCAGATGGAAAATTGCAAATGTGGACAGCTGACTCTGCTAAAATTGTTAAAACTGACTTTATTCAACTCTGTCCAGAAATTCTAGAATATAAGTTGGGGTATAAAGTTGGCTCCCAGACTTGACTTGAAAGCATCTTTGAGGGTTTGCTTGACTTGAGACTTGAAGGCAGAGACTTGAGACTTGACATGAGACTTGGAGTAAGAGACTTAATTAGATCACTGGCAATCCTCCCTCCCTCCCTCCTTTTATTTATATTTTGCCTTTTTCCCAGTGAGGGACTCATAGCAGCTTACAAAAAAAGTAGAAAATACAAAAGAACCCATATAGTTAAAAAATTTCAGAATTAAGATTAAAACAGTATTAAAAAACAAGAGAATCAACATCAGTTAAAATCTTACTGTACAGCACCATAAAAGCCCTTTCCTCATTAAAATCAGTTTCCAAAGGCCTGCTAGACAAGAAAGGTCTTAACTGATGGTTAAAAACAAAACAAAGAAGGAGCCATCCTAACTTTTCTAGACAGGGAATTCCAAAGTTCCAGTACACTCTGTGGAGCAGCCTCAGAAAGGCCTTTTCCCACATTCCCATCAATGATGCTTGAGAAGGCAGTGAGAGAAGTGCTCCCACGCAGATCTTAAGGCTTAGGCAGGCTCATGTAGTGAAGATATGGCGCTTGAAACAGCCTGGGTCATACCAGCACTTCAAATTGTCACCAGAAACAGACCTGTAGCTAGCATCAAAGGCCTTAAAAAAAAGTATTCACCTGTCTACAAAAGGATACAGGGAGCATACCAGTGTAAGTTCTCTAAGCAGGGAGCAACCACAAAGGAGGTTCTCTCCCATGTTCTCACCAGATGTAACTGTAAGGGAGATTGGACAAAGGAAAGGGCCTCCACAGAACATCTCAAGCTAAAGGCAGGTTCATAGGACAGAGTATGGTCTACCACTGAAACATGAGTTTAAGGGCTTGGGGTTGAATCCACCAACAGTACATCCAAGCCATGGACTTGTAGGGGGACTGTAAGACCATCCAGCACCAGCTGAATCCCTCTGGCTTTTTACTGGCCAGGAGCATCTCTGTCATGTCTGGTTTAAGTTTCAAATTGTTCTGAGTCAGGTCATTACTGATGACAGGCAGTGGCTTAGAACTGAGACAACTCCCTTGGACAAAGATATGAAGCAGGTTTACTTAGATAGACTAAAGACATCTCATAGTGAGAGGTTCTGCAACATATGCTCCTCAGACATGGAAGAAAGAGAAAATTGCAGACTGCAAAATGGAGGATGTACAAACTCAGACTAACTGAAGATGGATACAGAAAGAGAGAGGGTGTGGCTAATCCCAACAAATAGGGTGTCTAAACTCTTAGACCCTTTCCACACGAGGTAAAGAAATCGCGCTGTGATGCTTTCGGCCATTTTTTTCTGTATCTGTGCTAACGCGTGCTTTAATTTATGTCGCTCCATATGACTCTAGCGTGAACCGGTCTAGCGTGTGTTAACAGATCCACACGTTCTCATCATGGCCACTCCCATTATTCTTATAACCTCACCCCCTTCGACTGTGATTGGCTGTTTTTTTTTAAAAAAATGGCTCTGTGCATCATTACTTATGTGCGTACGTGTGCACGCACGCACAGCCACCTAGGTCCTCCCATGACGCCTCCCCCCACCCCTCCTTTTCGGATTGAGGTTTATCTAGCTGCGTTGCTTTTTCCCGCGCGTTCTTTTGCCTGCTTTCTGGCTTTGCAACGGAGGACGAGGTTATGAGTGACGTTGTCAGGGTCCTGGGACTGGTAATGACGGTTCTGCGCATTGTGATGGCCACGATGCAAGGCCAGTGGGCCAGAGATAGAGTGAGGTGGTCCAGGCTCTATCAGGACCATGAGTCTTGACGACAGCTTCAATGCACCCCTGCTGAGAGGCTCCTTGCGGTGTGTGCCACGCCCAAGAAGATGGTGGGTTTGGGAGAGGATGCGCAGGATGTGGTGGGCCGAAGAGGTACTGGCCAAATGGGACAACGATCAGTGGCTGTACCATTTCCGGATGACCAAAGCCACCCTGTTTGAAATAGTTGACCATCTGCGTCCCCACCTGGAGAGAAGAGCCACAGAGATGTGCCAACCCATCTCTGTGGAGGAGAGAGTGGCCATTACTGTGTGGTGGCTGACAACCAGTCTCATCTATCGCAAGACGGCGAACACTTTCGGCTTGGGGATCTCCACAGTCGCGGTGATTGTCATCGAGGTGTGCCTGGCAATAGAGCATGTGCTTCTGTCATCCACCGTTTGCCTTGGAGACTGTCGGAGAGTGAGTACTCTAGGACCCAATGTCCCCAAAAACACATAGCTCTGCACTCACTCCCGTGCTAACACAGGAGCACTATGGGACGCTCTCTGGCCGCCCATTCCGAAGCAGTGCCTTCCCTCATCCCCCAGGAACACATGGAAATTGCAGTATTTCCTGGCCAGACAGTACACCACTAGCCTCTTTCTCCTGGTTGCACTCTCTCAGCCCAAAACAGTTCTGTCACAATCATCATTTCACATGAACTGGCAAGATCTCAATAATTATCTGTTACAGAGCCGATGCAGAATGCATGATTTATGATTTAAGATTCACCACAAGCTGAAGATGCAATAGTCTACACAAAATCCAGCCTCAAGAACCACTGGTAAACATTGCTGTATGGCATATGCCCATATATGTTTGTGTGTGTGTGTGTGTGTGTGTGTGTTTCTGTATTCGTGTGTCTTTATGTGTGTCTTTATGTGTATCTGCATGCAACAATTGTTCGGGTTTCCTGGACCTCGGGGCAAAGGAGCATCAGTTAAAGAGCAAAACTTCTTTGTGTTTCATATGTTACCTATATACCCTGCAATATAGTGCAAACAGACAAGGCGCATACTGTGTTCCATTATTTTGGATCTATGCATCCCATTGTCATTCCAATACACAGGTAAATTACTTCAGGCAATGATATCCTTTTCTTGTGAGGCGCTACAACTTTAAAACTGAATTCCTTTGGCTCTATTTGTAAGGAAGAAGTCAAATTGCAATTTATTCTCTGACTGCACATGCCCAATACATACAGTTTGAGGCTGCTTGCATGGGTGCACCTTTTAAAGAAGTTGTTTGCTTTAAAATTACTATGGGCAAGCAGAAAGATGTAGTGAGGGGAGCAAAAACAAAACCTACTGGTGTCATGTCATGCATCCACCCTGGCTTACCGGATGTGTCTGCATCGGACAAATCATTGGCGTTCTCGTCGAACAGTTCTTGGCTATGCGCTTGCTCTTCAACTGCAAAAGTAATGGAGACATGAAAGTAGCTGGGGGTAGAGCTATGGGGCCACAAGAAAAGGTTTCACAAGAACAAATGCAAAATAATTAACATCAAATATGAGGAAAAAAGATAATTATTACATCAAAAAATAAAAAATAAATAAAATAAAAATAAACAATGAATAAAATAAATAATCAATAACAACTAATAATAATAATAAAGAAAAAAGAAAAAATAAATAAAATAAAAACTAAATAAAAGCTTTGCCTAAGGAATCATAATACCTTCTGCTGCAGCAGGGTCGTCCTCAGCCTGCTCCCTGTCTTCTGCTACCTGCAAGCTGGCGATGACCTTCGGTGGATGGGCACTCGCGTCTCCCCCAGTATTCTAGACAGTTCCTCAAAGTATGGGCAGGTTACTCTGGAAGATCCTGTCCTTTTATTGGCTGCAACCGTGTGGCAGTAGTCCAAACACAGCCTTTTAGTTTTGGTCCTGCATTCCTCCGCAGTCCTCTTATGTCCCCTCCTAGCCATTTCCTTGGCTATGTCCTCGAATATTTCTATGTTCCTGTAGCTGTCCTGCAGGTCAGCTTGAAAGCGCTGCTCCCCGCAAACATCAAGCAAATCCCTGATCTCTGAGGGGCACCATGCCACCCACCTCTCTTTTGCCCTCCTCTTCCTGACCTCGAATTCTCCCTCTCCATTGCTGGAAGCAGTCCCTTGAGTGGATGCCTGGCTTTCCATCTCTCCCTCTCCTTCTCCCTGCTGCAAGACTTTCTACCTCACCACGCTGTTCCTGCACCTCAAAATGGCTCCTTGCCGCTAGGACCTGCGCAGCTCCTTTCCGGCGAGCCTTCGCGCATGCGCAGTGGTGCCAAACAGGTAGCGCGTTCGGACCTCCACAGGGAGGCGGAGGAACTGCAGGCTTTCTGTGGGCATGGAGAGTCAGGAGAGCATGTGCTGTAGGTTAGATGAAGTGTAACTTTCATTTCTTCTATTTTCACTGCTGTTTCCCTGTGTCCCACCTTATAATTTTGCCTTTCTTTTCTATCCTCCACTGTACTAATTTTTTTGGCCATTCCTTTACCCATTTCCTCAGCCCCTTCCAGCCTTTGACCTTTTCCTTTTTTTTTCCTAGACAGGTAGATAGATAGGTGGATTTTCCTTTCTTGGGGGGGGGACGAGTTGCAGCTTTTCTAATATAGGGAGGGACGGGGGAGAGATAGGGATAGATAGGTAGGTAGGTAGAGACAGTTAGATATATAGGTGTAGATAGATAGATAGATAGATAGTTATATAGACAGATATATATAGAGCTGTATAGATAGACAGACAGACAGACAGATAGATTGATAGAGATAGATAGGCTAGAGAGATTGATAGGGAGATAGAGAGAGAGAGAGAGAGGAAGAGGGTTGACCCTTCATTAGAGGACAGCATAATGGAGCGTGAGGGGGCCCTGTGGGGCGATTTTGAGATTAGGGAGATGCTAGCCATGGTTAGATAGTGCGGAGGCGTCCATGTGCTGTCCGTAGCACCAATGCTCCCAATAGGGAGTATAGAGACCATTGCTAGGGGGTTTTTCCCCGACAGGGCTTCCAGACGACGCCTGCCCAGGTGAACTCCAAGTTCAAGGCAATGAAGTCGGCCTTCTATGATGCGATGGAGAGGTTCAACGGGCACCCCTCCCACGCTGCAAGGCCGGCCTACTTCAACACATTGCTGAGGCTCTGGAAGTCAGCGGGGCGCCCTTCATGGCATGGAAGATGAAGAGGATGTGAGTTGTGTTCACACCCATCCCTGCCCCAATGAACAAGTACTGGAAATTTTTTGTCTGGGAACCAAACGGGGGGGGGGCTGCTCATTCCCTCTGAAATTTAACCTGACACAATTAAAATCCCATGTGCCACTTCCACAGGTGCAAGACGCCGTGAGAGGGCACCCCCTCGAGAAGTGGATGTCGCCAGCGCATCAGAGAGGGAAGGTTGGCGCAATTTGCTTTTTTGGAGTTTATTATGTTCAGCGGGTTACTTTGCCTGGTCATCCCTGTTCCTCTGCACTGTCAAAACCTGGGGAACAGGTGTACGTTCGCTATAGCAAGGGAAAGGTGTGGCGCCATGTTCTGGCAATGTTTTTGTTTTGGTTGTTTTCTGTCCACCTCTTTTTTCAGAGAAAGAAGCCATATTTATTGGCGACACCTCGGGGGCTGGTGAAGAGACAGATGCTGGAGGTGCCACCGATGTTCAAGGTAACATATTTCTAGAAATATGTGTCAAACCGTTGACATTAAAACTTTATTAATAAGCAAAATCAAGCTTTGTTTTTCGCCTGACAGTCGTTCCTTCTTTTTAAGCCACGGGTCCATGGCCGGAGACTCCCATGTGTTCTTCCTCCGGGTCCAGCTCCGGAAGGCTGGTTATTGATCTGGCGGAGGAAGAACACCAGACGTGGGAGGTACCCCAAATTTTCCCAAAAAAGCGGAATGGTTTACTGATGTATTGCTTAATAGAAAGGACAACTGTGCAGTGTACTTTTGTTTTTCAGGTGGCGCCGTGGCCCCGGAGGACAAGGGGGAAGGGGAAAGGACAGAAAGGGAAAAACCGGGCCATCCACAGCTGGCAAGTTTTTTGAATTCTGCCGCTGATGTTATTTTATTGGCGCCAATCCACCCGCAACGAGTGGTCGGTGGCCAATGCTAGTTACTGTGATTTGCCCTAGGTCCATCCCATCTGGATCGTTCGACCCTTGCGCGGGCGTTGATGGCAAGGATGATGGAGCTGGAAAGGAAGACAACAAATCTCTGTAAGCAAGCAATTAGCATAAGTAGGAAGTTGGGGTGATTCAAGGGCTGTCCGTGATCATGCGGCCACGGTCTTCTAACAGCTGCTTTTCTACCCACAGACGAGACCGCCCAGAGACGCCTGACAGAGGATGCCAAGGGCCTCAATCAGTCTTACGCGGGCATAAGACAAGAAATTAGAGTGATGAAAAAGGAAATTAGCAGGATTGGGGGACTACTGTCAATATTAATATTGCACTGTGTTAAGATTTTATATTTATATTTTTAAATGTGCATAATGTGTATTGTTAGCTGTATTCTTTCTTTTTAATTATAATAAACAATAATTTAAAATCTTTCTGTTTCGCTCTCAGTCCCAAGATCTCAGGGCGTTTTGAAGTAAAAACGACCTAATTGGAAACCAAAAGCCATTACAGTAAAGAGGAAATAAATGTATTTTTTAAATGTCCCACCCTTAATAGCAAGCCCCATTTTCCCTATGCACTTATCACCCTCTATCCTAACCAGTGTGCAGCAGAAGACGTTTTCAGCACCTTTTGTGGGGCTGCAGAGACCAAGGAGGACCACAGGTCCCATTGTGCACCTGCGGAGAGAGGGCAGCGTCAAATGGCATCCCCACGCATTCTTCCCCAATCCCCAGGTTTCTCCAGGGCCGGCGTGATATGTGAGGACGGTTGCAGAAGGTTTTCTGCCACTGCAGGGAAGGATCAATTTGTCAAGGCGTGGAACCCTGTCTGGCCAGGAAGTACTCCATGTCCCATGCTTCCCCACGGGGAGGGGGTGTTGTCAGTAGCCAGGCCCTGCTTTTGCCCCTACCTACCGCAGGGACGCATACACTTTTCAATTTCACCAAAGTTCGGGAAAGATGTCATCAGAGGGAGGGAACAGGTCCCATTGTGCACCTGTGGAGAGAGGGCAGCGTCAAATGCCATCCCCACTCATTCTTTCCCCCAAACCCCAGGTTTCTCCAGAGCCGGCGTGATATTTGAGGACGGTTGCAGAAGGTTTTGTGCCACCGCAGTGATGCGGTTGTGGATCAATTTCACCAAAGTTCGGGAAAGGTGTCACCAGAGGGAGGCGAACAGATCCCATTGTGCACCTGTGGAGAGAGGGCAGCGTCAAATGGCATCCCCACGCATTCTTCCCCAATCTGCAGGTTTCTCCAGAGCCATCATGATATTTGAGGACTGTTGCAGAAGGTTTTGTGCCACCACAGTGATGCGGCTACGGATCAATTTCACCAAATTCGGGAAAGGTGTCACCAGAGGGAGGAGAACAGGTCCCATTGTGCACCTGTGGAGAGAGGGCAGCGTCAAATGGCATCCCCACGCATTCTTCCCCAATCCGCAGGTTTCTCCAGAGCCGTCATGATATTTGAGGACTGTTGCAGAAGGTTTTGTGCCACCACAGTGATGCGACTACGGATCAATTTCACCAAAGTTCGGGAAAGGTGTCACCAGAGGGAGGAGAACAGGTCCCACTCTGCACCTGCGGAGAGAGGGCACCGTCAAATGGCATCCCCACACATTCTTCCCCAATCCCCAGGTTTCTCCAGAGCCGGCGTGATATTTGAGGACGGTTGCAGAAGGTTTTGGCCACCGCGGTACGCGGTTGCAAATCAATTTCACCAAAGTTCGGGAAAGGTGTCACCAGAGGGAGGAGAACAGGTCCCATTGTGCACCTGTGGAGAGAGGGCAGCGTCAAATGCCATCCCCACTCATTCTTTCCCAATCCCCAGGTTTCTCCAGAGCTGGCGTGATATTTGAGGACGGTTGCAGAAGGTTTTGTGCCACCGCAGTGACGCGGTTGCAAATCAATTTCACCAAAGTTCGGGAAAGGTGTCACCAGAGGGAGGAGAACAGGTCCCACTCTGCACCTGTGGAGAGAAGGCACCGTCAAATGGCATCCCCACACATTCTTCCCCAATCCCCAGGTTTCTCCAGAGCCGGCGTGATATTTGAGGACGGTTGCAGAAGGTTTTGTGCCACTGCAGTGACGCGGTTGCGGATCAATTTCACCAAAGTTCAGGAAAGGCGTCACCAGAGGGAGGAGAACAGGTCCCATTGTGCACCTATGGAGAGAGGGCAGGAACACTGTTCACCAGGGAGGAACACTGTCTGGCCGGGAAGTACTCCATAGCCCATGCTTGGTCCTCCCTCCTATTCCCCCCCGAAGCAAATCAGGGCGGAGGGAAGGACAGCCGCAGCAGAAAGCCAGGCTGACCCCCTTTTTAAAACTGACCCCGTTCCACCTCCCCCCCCGCCACACACATTCTGCCGCCTGGCACAAGGGCCCCCCTGCCCCGTTTACCCCCATGATCTGGGCATTTCAGGGCAAGAGGCATGAGAGCCCCACAGCGCTTTTCCTGAGTGAAAGCGCCAGTAAAAATTAATAATTTAACGGCAAGGCTTCCCACGGGGCCCCTGGCCAGCCCCCCCATTGCCCTTTCTGTCCTGTGCCCTCAAGGCTGGGCAGCGAAGCCCCCCCCGACTCCCACATCCAGCGGCCTCTCCTGGGGTTTTAATAGCCAGATTACTCAGAAGGAGACTTGCCCAAGGCGACCCCCCCAAGCCATGGGCCCCTCCAACCACATATCCCCAGCGTCCTGAACTGCCAGCAGCCCCACGCACACATGCAGTATGCATTTTTAAGTGAAAAATAAAGACAAAAATCCCAAACAACGTACCTGCAATCCTTTTTCTCTTTTCCTGCTGTGGCTCACTGCTTTCTGAGGATTAAAAAATGGTGCCGTCCTGTTCTCTGTGGGGCGGACCAACTGCTGAAGCTGTCCACGCCCATGGCCCGCCCTCCATTGATCTCATGGGCGAATCAGCGCGTATCTGTGCTTCTACACAAGTGAGCATGTACGCGATAGCGCGCCTCGGGAAAAAAAAGACCACATTTTCCCCGGTTTTTAAAAAGCGCATGCTACGACAGTTGGAGACGTCTCTGCGTGGATTGAGGTGTGGAAATGAAAAATTAAAGACAACGCAGCGCATTCCAAGGTATGGAAGACGTCCGTCAGAGGTCGCGCTAACACGTTTTATTACCCCTGTGTGGAAAGGGCCTTAGATAGTTATGCAAACTAGCTGCTACTATGTATAGGCATGTTAATAGTTTTAAAAATTGTTTTTATTAAAATAATAAAGACAAAACATTAAATGAAAGTCAAAAACAAAACAATACAATAACAATACAATACAATACAATACAGTAACAACTATACTAACAAACCTATTACAATGTGAAGATGACCTTAATAATAATATACCTCCTCACTAATACAAACACAGATTAAACTATCAACTAAAATAAACACCTAACTAAAATTAGTTCCCACCCCAGAAGCACGCAGCTAATGATTATATAATGACACTGCTATTCAATCTAAACTAAAATAATATACCATTTTAAAAATAGCTGTATAAACTAAATCTAATCATGACAATGAGTAATTAAAAATATCTAAAATCCATTTAACAAATTTATATTACTCTCACCAAAAGAAAAACGAAACTTAACAGCTATACTAACTAGTATTCCATTTGTGTACTTTACCTTATTAAACGTATATATCTTACTAATTATAAAAAATCAGTTTCTATTATATTTCATTCTCAATAAACAGCATATGACAAATAAACTAATATTTATGATTATTTCTAATGCAATATCAAACCAAATACTATTTAATTTAGTAAAGAAAATGGTCACTTTGAATATCTCAAACTTCTTAAATATCTTTAGATCTTAACCAATAGCATTTTTTTCTCACCATTAAGTTACCTTCAAATTTTGTAGTTAAAAAAACAACCACCAAAAGTTAGAAAACCATTTTATTTATCCTCATATATACTATTATTATTAACCTTTCGGATTTCCTTTCAGTATTGCTGAAGTCTGATCTAAAAGACTTAAAAAGTCATTTTGCAGCCAAACTAAGATTAAACAATATTTAGGATTTTAATAGTTACAAATCCTAACTTGTGCATTCTTCAAGTAATTCAACCCATTCACCACCACATCTCTATCCCCAATTTAATTTGGTCTTTCCTCCATAAAACATTCTCTTCCCAAAAAGAAACATCTTTCAGTTTCTTGATAAAGCCATCATAAGTTTTCTTGAGAATTATCTTCATTTCAATCAGCTTTTGGTGTTGTTTCTTGAGAGTTGGGGACGATGGAACCTCTTTCCTCCTTTCCCCAGGCTCAGAGAATCTGATGCAATCATCTCCTGCAAGATCTGATCAGGAATGATATCATTTGGCTTCCACTTTACATCCAAATCCAACTCAGAAACAGTGGCCCTTTCCACATGGGGGGCGAAATGTGGCGGAACGGAGTGGTGCGCGCGGGGACGGAGCTTACTTAATCTGGGTGGCTCCATCCCCACGGGGAGCAGTGTGTGTTCGCCGCTCTACACGCTGTCGGCATCTGACAGCATCCGGCGGTGCCCAAAATGGCATCCGGCAGCTTCCGGGCGCTCTGCCAATTGGGGTAGCGCGCCAGCTAGAAGCCCGCCCCCGGGCAGTTCTGCAGGGATGTGCTTGCGCGCCCCTGCAGTTCTTCACGGGGCGCTGCGACAGGCTAGCGCGCTCTTGTTTCAAAAAGACCACTTGAAAGGTGGTCTTTATAAAACACGTGGTGCCACCCCCGTGGCCGCGCGAGGGCGCTTTGAGGTGTAGAACCTCACCTTTTCAAACCGCCCTAGTGCACCCCGCGGTGTAGACGACCTCCTGGTGAGGTCGTCCCAGCGCGAGCTATATCCCCATGTGGAAATGGCCAGTCTCTTGTAACACACCATATCCTTGTTCTTGGCTATCATCCATAGCATCACTCCCATCATCCCCTTTTCATGAAGACAATTTTACTGTAATATGATCCAGTTTCTGATCCAGGGATGATGAGAACTGTCAGAATTCTACCCAGAACTTTGAGAAATAGTCTGGAATTTCATCTGGATCATCGAAAGTATTTTTAATTTGGGTGTAAGGATCCATTGTTAAAATCTTCTTAAACTGTATTCCAAGTCTGGGAATAACGCCAAGTGTTCTTATAGGCATGCTAATACTAATACCTCTAAAGTCTACAAGGGACTGATAAAGCCAAAAACTGGCCCGCAGACATGTGTTGTGGCTTGCTAGGGGCTTAAAACTGTGCTCTGCTTTAGCAAAGCTTTTGACTGCTCCCTTAACAACAGATTTTCCTGCTCTACTCCCCACACTCCAGCCTGAGAGAACAACAGCTTGAACGTGGGGGCATTTCAAAGCAATTTGCAAAGAAATATAAAATGAAACTTTACAAGAATCTACTAACTGGGGCCAAACTCTTGGGGTATCTTAATTTTTTTTGGATTGTGGCTGATAATGTCCAACTAGGGAAGAGACTTCAGTGTCCATGCAGGGAAAGCTCAGCTGTAATGCCATAGTTTCAGGAGTTGCAGGAATAAAAAAAATTACAGCAAAACTTGGAAGCTATTTATTGTTTACATAACTCACATTAATACTGAATTTAAACCATCTTTGGACCAAGCTTTATTTTGGAAAAATAGTTACTGAAAGTTAAGATTACATATATACAACATGTCACTATTTGGAAGATAATTTCCAACTATGCTTATTGATAGGGATTAAATTTCTTAATTCAAGATTTAGGGTTGGTAAGGACAGAGGCAGCAACATTTCACAACTATGGTACATATCTAGGTTTAAAGGAGATTATTTTATATACTATGATGATGACAATGATTGCCATTACTAAATATTAAAAAACAGAAGTAAAAAAATCACAGCAACATCATGATTACTAGATATGTAATACGCCAAGAAATTATAGCAGAATTAAAGAATAAGTCATCATTGCTATCAGCTATGTTAATTGACCAGTCATATGATTCACTAATATGCTTTTTTTTAAAAAATCCTTTTTACACTATGTTTCTAGAATCCTTAAGGTAATGGTGGGCAGGATTTTCTGACCGGTGAGTTATTTTTCTAAAGCTTATTCACCAGTATTGATCTTTCCCTGTAATAAATAGTCATATTGCATTATTTTGGGATATATTTTTGTTTGGCATGGGAAAATAATGAGATTTAAAAATGAACCTTAGAACAGAATCAATCAGCATCTTTAAGAGAAAGAGTTTTCTTGAGACTAAAATCAGTGCAGAATGGATTCCGAAGGAACAGGAAGTTTTAAAACCACAGAATTAATGGTTGCTAAAAGGCTGATGTCCCATTATGTACAATTAAAGGAATCTTCTGGCAACCCTATGCATGCACTCTCCTAGATATGAACTGCATGAGGTTGTGGAAGAAGCAACATTCTTTTTAATATGAAGTAGTGCACTCATTTTTGCTGGTAACTCAAATACAATATGACAGCAGATGCTGGAGATGTTCCTTCCTATTACATTTTTTTTGAAACTAATTGTGTCAGTTCATTAATTCACTAAGCCCCTCTAAGAAACATATATATGTGAGAATAAAAGGTAACCCTCTCGCTGCGAGATCAAGATAGACCAAGATAGTCCAGCAATACATGCATTGCTGCTGCCTCCTTTTTCTTCAATGTTGTTTCACATTGCATTTTGGAGGATCTAAGGCAGTTGCTACCTTCCATAAATCAGAACTGAGCAGCTCTGTCCCATTCTAAAGTGCACCTGATGGCATCTGAGTAAATAAACACAACTGTGGGAATTCATTGAGAGATGGAGGTGGCAGCAAGATTTAAGCCTCCTGTGAGTGAACTGGTATATTCCTACTACTTGTCACTCTGTCTTTACCTTAACTTCTGCTGACAATTGGCAGTAAGACAATTAGGGAGATGTTGCTTCTCTGGACATAAAACTATAAATATTCTACTGCATGAAGAAAAATTTACACTATCCCTCTGAGGTGAGCTGTTCAACTGTAATGTTGCGCCAAGTTCTCAAAAGTCAGAAAGTATCATAATTAAAGATGAGGTGACTTAGCCTTTATGTCTATCATCATATGCATCCCTTAAAACAAATGATTAATTATATCATCACAGCCCTTCACCCATATTACATTTTTCTATAACTGCAAGAGTACTTTGGAAGGGCCTGGTGATATTTCTTCAGTTTCATAAACATACGCAATTCAGATAGCAGCCCCTGTTATTATTATTTAAATAACAATGAATGGAAAAAGATTTTGGGGTAAATTCCTGAGTTTCTGAAAGTAATCTAATAAAAGTGATCTAATAAAATAATCTGCTAAAATACAACAAGATATAAACTTAAATCCAGTTGTTAATCCCAATTAAATGAGAATCAATGAAAGCTTGATAAGTCACCACTTAAGTAAGTTCCATTGATTCAGTGGCTCTCCTCTTGTTGGAATTAGGCTTCAGTTTTTATATTGTGCTTCAGACTGCTGTACTCTGTTCACTCCATATGCTTCATATATCAGCAATTCATACAGCTACCCTGTGTGACTGGTAAGTATTGCAATCCTTATATTGCCCCAAAGACTGCTGGTACATCTGGTTTAGCACAACAATGGTAAATGCCTCTGCTGTTGTTGCTGCTGCTGACAATAGGATATTGATATTATCTTGGATATTACTATTATTTTGAAACCAATGAAATAATTTGAGATGATAATAGCCCACCTTTCCTCCAAAGCTGGGACTCAAGGCGGCTTATAAATTAAAATAACAATATAGTTACAAACGGAACAAGATCAGTATTAAAATGGAATTAAACTCTCAACAACATTCAAACTCCCTTTCCAGATTGTAAAAACACTGCTTGATGTACGCTCAGCTATATTTTTGCCATGCTGTGTGTCAATGTAGTTCTAATTTCATTTACAGTATATTTAGGAACTGAATGGTGAATCAAAATTACTTTCTCGAGTTTCTGCTTACTCTATTTTCTCATGAATTCCTACTGTTGTTTCTCCTGCTCCAGTTCCATTCCTAACCAAGGCCCCAACTAACCAACCAAAATATGTGTAATGCTATCTACTTTTAAGCCACTGTAGGTTTTTTGCCACCTCTTTTTGCACTCATCCCTTCAGACTGTGGAGTCAGAACAGAAGAGGAGGGGAAAGGAGAAAGAATATACAAAAACTGAGATTTGAGTTTGAACATCATGAACTTGGGGACCTCTACTGGACCAAATGTACTGTAACTCACCCAGATTTTACACTGAATAATTCAGCTGCAGGCAAGAAGTCATAGTTTGCATTACCAATGAAAAGGAAGAGATTTCTTGGAGGTATGGACAGCTATAGTGAATATGGATCCTGGAGTGGGCAGGGTCCTGAAACCCACTCTATCCCCGGATTAGGATAGGGGGTGATGAGTCCCCTGAAATGATTTAGTAAACTGGAATGCCAAGACTTCTATGTTGTTGAGTGTCCTCTGGAATTAACAATCAGAAGTGTTCTAAATGATCAATCACTAAGAAATATTAATATAGCTATGGTTGCTGGGCCCTCCCAGGACTAATAAAGGCTGCCTGCAATTTGTCCTAGGCACACTTATTTGAGAGTAAGCTACACTGAACCTGAGAGGCAGTTCTAAATAAACATTGTGCTTATAAAACTCTTCATATTTAAGGATGTTTCATTGATAATAGATGGAGAAAGTAATTTGCCCTCTCCCTGCAAGGAGTCAAAATTAATAACAACCTGTATGCCGGTGCTGAACCCCCTCATCTGAAAAACAGTTCCAGGTAGTGAATTTTATGGAATGGCGGGGAGTTCAGGACACATGACACTTTTTGTGCCCAGAATTTGCTACGGTGAGATAGCAACAACCACCAACTTAAATGTCGTTAAAAGGAAAAAAAAATAATGAGGAGAAAGCTTTCAAAGGCTGGTGGCCACAATGACAATATAATGTTCACAAGCAAGTTCCATAATATTCCCAGGTAAGTAGGTATAAAATTCCAGTTTAATTTCTTGTCAAATAAATTTCTATTTCTTATTCAAGCTATAACATTTTCCCTTATTCTGAATTAGAAAATCTGATGACTTATTTCTTTAAAATGTTCTGACTAAACTTTTAAAACTCACACGTTTTATTTATATTCAGCTAACTGATTTTTCGTAGTGCTCTCTGATATGTGCTCACATTCGTATTTCCAAGGAAGTAAATTGGGGTGGCAGTGTCCTTATCAGCCTATTGAGATATTTCTACTTCATGCTACCTGAATGTATTTACAGTGACATATTTAATCTCTTGATGAATGTCTTGCCTTAAAACTAGCAAGGTTCTTACTGAGATCTTACTGCTCATGTTACTTTGCACTCTTCAGTCTGGATGCATTTCAGGCATTAAGATGTCATAGAATATTCTACTCTGTGTTGTTGACTATCCAAAATTGTATCTTTCTGTATACCAGAAGGGAGTGGTGCATATGAGCATTTCAGCTCCCTTTCATTTCAGAACACCTTGTATATCCTGATGAATACTGAACAACAATTCATGATCCATAACTTCTATGGACACAATCCATTCCTAACAAGGAGCCACAGTCAGTATGCAGATGTCTTCCTCTGGATTTCAGCAAAGTCCAAACGTTCTCTCCTAATTGTGAATACATCAGTTAGGGGTGTGGAACTTTTAAAATGTTGATTTCCTTAGTCTGTCATGGGAGACATGCTGCTAGTAGAGAGGGCTGAAGCCAGTGGTGGATGGAACCAGATCCAAAAGCAAAGAAGTCCCCTCCTTCTCCTTCCCTTTCTCTCTGGCCATTTCCGTACTAGACTGTTATAGTGCTATTATTCCACTTTCAACATCCTATGACCCCTCCCTAAACTGCAAACCCCAGGATTCCATAGGATGCTGAAAGTGGAATAATAGCACTATGACAGTCTAGTGTGGAAATGGGCTCCCCACCTCTCCCTCTCCTCTTTTTCTCTCTCTCCCTTTTCTCCCCACTTAACAGACTGTCAGAAAAGGCAAAGGCTTGCAGTGGATCACCTTACATCAGATTGGGCCCAAGAGCTGCAAGTAGCATACTATGATACATGGGCTGGTTTCAAGTTCAGAGAATAGGCTTAGAATAGACTTTCCGCTGACTTTTTCCCATTCCTGCTTCCTCCATCTGTAACTCTGGCTAACACTTCAGTCATTCAATGAAGTGAGCTATATAGTCTATGGACCTTATAGCACAGTAAGCTTGTTACTCTAGTCTAGCTGCTGCAAAACTCTTTGTTATTTGAATGTTAACACAATCCCATTTCTTTTTAATAATGTCCCCAAAATGAACATCATGGTGTACCATTTCCCTGCTCTCAATAAAGACTGTTGTTCTTGCAAACTGAGCAGCTAGGAATAAGAATATGATGTTTGGTGTAACTGTGTTGACCATGCAGCAAAATATAGCAAAATCCAAAATCCATAAGCAATTTATGGAGCCAACTCCAAACCATAAGATATGTTGAACAAGCTTTCAAAGCTCCACTGGCTTCTTCATCAGGAAAATATGTTAAAAATCATATAGGGGAAAAATTGTGATGATGTTAGAGTCAGCAGCCTATCAGATGTCAGTTAAGATGGCCTTGAGGGATTTCAATGCAGGCAGAGGCCTCTTATTGGTCATATGAAGACTAGAGACAAAGAACAGTAAAAGATAGATAATACGATTTCATCTCCGTTGAAAACAGAAAAGAAACTTTTATGTGAAACTAGCTACTGCTTTCTTAGTCAAAGAACACTGAATTTCTCAAGGATTCCCAGTACTGTTATATCTGGAAAAAAATTAGGTGCTGTATAGATAAAGCTTGCCATATCATAGGCTATTTCTGCACTATGCTGTTATAGTGTTATTATTCCACTTTCAACATCCCATGGAATCCTGGGGTTTGAAGTTCAAGGGAGGAGCATTTAGAATTCTCAGCCAGAGATCTCTTTGGCTTCAGTAAAAAACAAACCCCAGAATTCCATTAGGATGCTGAAAGTGGAATGATAGCACTATAGCAATAGCAATAGCATTTATTTCTATACCGCCTATCAACTAAGTGTTATCTAAGCGGTTTACAATGTATTTTAGCTAATTGCCCCCAACAAGCTAGTGCAGGAATGACCATAGTCATCCAATTTCTTTGTTTTTTCTAACGTCCCAAAGTTAAGTTTGGTTCTTCCACAATGTCAAGAATTTTCCTCCCATTTTTAAATTTGGTTTAGCCTGAACTCTCAGATTTTTGATATAGAAATTTTAAAAATATTGCGCGTAATTTTGCAAAATTTACACTTTTTTGGTCAGCAATTCTAATATAATACATTTTAATTCTATTTTCATGAATAGAAAGATTTTGTGTGCTTCTTCTCTTTCCCCTCCCATTTTTGAATGCACTTTTTAAACAAGTGTGAATTTCCAGGAATAATAGAGTTTCAGTTGAGCTATTATTTGACAGTGTGAATAGCAACAGCAGCAATAGCAGTTACATTTCTATATCGCTTATCATTGCTAAGCAGTCTACAATTGTAAACTAATTGCCCCCAACAAGCTGGGTACTGATTTTACTGACCTACAGAAGGATGGAGCCCTGCAGGATTGAACTCACAACGTTGTAGCTGCAGTACCGGCATTTAACCACTGTGCCATCAGTTATGCAGAAGTTATGAAGTTATGCAGAAATATTTTCCCTAGAAATGATGTGTGTAAGCTGTGCATGAAATGATTTTTTATGTATTCCCATTTATATCCCAGTATTACTCTGCTGTCTCAGTTTCTTACATTCTTCCAGATTCTATTGACTAAGATCCTTTTACTTCAGTGTCTCAAACAGAGATATGCAAATCACCATGAATCTGCCCTCTACATATTCTGGATGAATATATATCTTTATCTGTCCCACAATCCATGCTGTAGTTTTATTGCCTTCTTTTTTTCCCATTCATGGAATTGTACATGGATTGTTTTGTGTACCTGTTACAGTAGGTCCCCCGTATCTGGTGAGTCACTTCCTGTGGTTTCACTTAGCCATGGTCCAAAAAATATTACCCTTCTGCTCATCTGCAACACAAGTAGTGTAGCACGTACTGAGACAGATACAAGGCTGACTTCAGAGCCGTATCAGGTAAGTACTGAGGCAAGGAAAGGAGTAGCAGTGGAGAGTGAATGGTAAGAATGGCAAAATGTGGTGGTGGTGGTGGGTCTGTTTTTTTCTGCTCTCCCTTCCTGTGAGCATGTCTGTCCACCCACTGCCCACAGAATATGCGAGCAGCTCTGGGGAACAACCCCAACTGTTGCCCCTGACCAGGCAGTCACACCTCTGGCTTCCTGAGGGCAAAATGGGCAAGTGTATGGAGAAAGAGGCAGTCATCTCTCACAAGCAGTGGCTCATGGCTGCCATTGCATCTGGGGTGGACAAACATGCAGGAGTAGCCATGTCACGAGGGAGGGGAGATGGTGGCAGCAGTTGTACAACCGAGTCCCCAGCTGCTGCCACTGCCATCTCCTCGTCTTCCTTGTCCACTGGCATGGCATTTTGCTGCTTCATCTGTGGTGGCGGTGGGATGAGCCAGGGCAAAGAGCTAAGGCTGCAAGTCATGTCCCCCTGCAACAAGCAGCCCCTTTCCCATCCCTGAAGCACCAGAAGCCGCAAACACTTCTGTTTGTGGACATCTTTAGGACCTCTAGGTGAGCAAAAGCTGGGAGGGCAGGGAGGAGATTTTGCCTATATTTTCATAGCCCAAAAATATAGTCAAAAATAATGTTCACTATTATCCATGTTTTTCATTATCCACAGTAAGTCCGGGAACATATTCCTGGTGGATACTGGGGATCTACTGTAAATAAAAGTTGGAAGAGGTTCTAATAAGTAAGGTAGTCTATGATTTTTCAATATATCTTAAGAGGCATATTTTTCTCCTGTTTTTTTCCTCTATGACTGGGTTGGTATTCGGGGCAAGATTGCCAAGATGAAATGAGAACAAATTGCAGCCTAATGACATCTGCTACTAACAACAGAAGGACCTGTTGGAAGAATTCATATGATGGATGAACCTGGGCCTTGAGCACAGTGATCCACTGAAGAGGACCTCTGTCCCCCTGTCTTGTTGGTTGCATCAGACTGTAAGCAATACATAGACTTCAGCTGGTCTTTGGTAGCTCACTGAAAAGAATTGTTGTCAATGGGCTGCAACAGACAGGTAAATCTCCCACTGAATTCTGTGGATATATGTGTACATATATTGCTGCATGTATGTTTATGTGAATTGATATGTGCACATGTGGGCACATACAAGCTTGTGAAGAGCAATATCTTTCTATAATATATAGTACATGTGTGTGTGCGAGGGATGCTGGAAAGGAAAGGATGTAAAAGGAAGGTGGAAAGGAAAAGGAGAGAAGGAAAACTCATGAAAGATGGTGGCTGATTGATCTTCACCACAACACCTCCATGTTTTCCACATCAAGGTATGGAAGTTTTCAAAACATCATGACATTTTGGGACAGACACCCATGTCAGTGGTAAAAGGAGGCACCTCTCATCAAATTCTTAAGCCCTGCCCGTTGACAGGTGTCTCATGTCAGAAATTCCATCCTTATTGGAAGTCCCACAGTAACTGGACTTCCTGCTCTGACTGGAAGTCCCACTCCAGAGGGGATCATGTAACCCCTCTATGAACACATGAGACCCTTGTGGACCAGTAGGAAGAGATTTTAAAACTCTGCAAGCCATGTGGGCAGTGTTAAATATGTATTTAAATTCTTTTAATGTTTTAATTTAAATGGTTTACATTGATTTTACTCGTGTTCTGCCCTGGGATATAGGATGGGAAATAAATATTTTAATAAATAGGTACATTTTGTGTTGCAAAACCCATCCTTTTTCTAACATTCTTGTGAATTTCAGCAAGCTCTACTTTTCTGGAGCTGGTTTGCAAACCAGCAGACTGACTGGTAAGAATAGCAGTTTGGGTCAGGTTCTCCCAGAGCCATTCTCTTTGCATTATGATGTCTGGTTTACAAACTAGCCTGCAATTCACATTTCCACAGATGAAATCCCCACATTCCCATCTTTTTGGGGGAGATACAATCAGATGTTGGATCAGACTACTGTGTACTGGTATCTGTACTCCAAATTCATCAGCAATGTTGCTTCAGAATTTGACCAGTAAAAATGGTCACAAGTGAACCCTGTTTCAGAAAAATGTGCCTTTTCTCTTACGTTCTGAGGAACTGTAGTAGGCTGTTCCTTACTAAGAATGTACTTCAAACCAGCTGGGGGTAACAAGAAACTACTAGGTTGCATCTCAAGGCCTTTCCTCCTCTGTAAGATGATTATTCAAGAGTGAAAGGGGCATGGAAGACCTACAAGATTTGTATTTGTCAGGAGAGAATAAAAAACTCCTAGGTATAATCTGAGCCCTTGGTCTTTCTTTTTTTCTCCCCAGAAAACCCTATAAAATCTATGGGGTCAGCACAAATCACAGATAGCTTGAAGGCACCTCCATTATTTTTAACTAGTATTTTAAATGTTCTTACATTCTGTGGTTAAGCCAGCCATTGGTTACTAACTATTCATTACCAATTAGTATTTCTGGTCATGCTAACTTGAAACTGAAAGAGATTTAACATGGTTAGCACTGATGTTGTTTAAGAAGATTGTCAGCACTCTCAACAGATGGCAGAGAAGGGAGGCGTTAACTCTCCTTGGCTTGGACTGCATCTATGCACTATTTAGGCAAAAGAAGAATGATCCAATTTCAACTGTGAGGCATAATGTCTTCTAGTGGCATTACCACTTATCATTAAGATGCTGTTAGCCAATAAAGTACAATATAATTTTGATTGCTGTTACACTTTTAACCTGGAAGAAAAAGAACATCTTCAACAATCCATGCACTTCTGTAACTCATTTGCAGGCCTACTATCTCATCCTGATCTCTCATTTCCCAGTAGAAATTCACCTCCGGTGCTCCTTTTAGACCTCTTCTTTTCTTGTTGGAAGTGCCTCCAATGCTTATTTGTCTATGAAATATTGACAAGCAGTCTGACCATGCTGACTTCCAACTTGAATCTGGGGCATGGGGCTGCAGGTAGATACTAATTTGAAGAGTAGTATTACCAGAGTAGGTACACTGAATGAGTTGTTGAGAAGGAAGCCAATGTTTTGTAAACTCCACTGTTACAATATGTCTCCCCAAGTTGGGACTGTAATTGGGTGTAGATTATGAATGCCAAGTTAGATACAGAATGGAACTCCTGAAATTTTAATTCTGAAAAGATCATAGAGTAGGACAAGTTACTATAAAATGCTATCAAGCCAGAGAAAGGTACCCATCCTCTTTCACTTTCCAAATCCCAACTTTCAGCCACAGCCATCCCTCCCAAAACAACTTTTGCCTCACCAGTAGAGAGTTAGGAAGCAGGAATGGGGGAGTGATCAGTTATATCTCTGTTGTTGGACAAAGGTGAGCAATAACCAAGGCCCTTTTTGCACCTTACCTTTTTCTCAGTGCCATCATTTGGGGATTGTGTGAAAAGCCTCTTGTGGGAGGGAATCACGTCCCCTGTGCTTCCCTCCGCAGCAGCTCCGTGCTGGACTGAAGGAAGCACGATAGCTCCTCCCCTTCCTTCTGCAGCATAGCTGGGTCCTTTCCCAGGCTGTGCTCAGGGAGGAAGCACAGCCATCGTGCTTCCTGAGGTTCCGCATGCCAGGTAAATGCGGGAGGGATGTGGGAGGAATGCACAATCACGGTTCATTTTCGACAAAGAGCCAAAAATGATATAATCCGTGATTGCCTCAGGATTGCTATGGGAGCTCCGTATGATCAAAAGAACATCATGTGGAACTGTCCTCATGATCCCATGGTGTGCCTGTGGCCATGTTGCATGGGAAATGGTGTGCAAAAAGGGCCCATGTTGTGAGGAGACAGCCATGGCTAGAAGCTGGTGTTTTGAAGGTAAAGATCAACAGATAACTTCATCCAGCTTCATGGGGTTTTACAGTAACTGGTCTTCCTGCATTATCTATTCAGGATTAGTCACAGAAGCCCCTCTGATATCTGAGCTAGCAACCCTAGTTTAGTCCTAATACTATTTGGATGTGTCTTGGCTTCTTCCTAATAAATGTATTTCTTTGTAAATTGACAACTATTAAAAATGCATACACTTTTTTGGCCATAAATCCAATCGTTAGGTCCTAACTAGAGGAGGCTGACTGACTCAGTAGAACTTACATAAACATTAACTTGCCAAACTGTCATTTGTTCAGTAGGTTTTCTGTCCTATGCTGTAATCAGCAAGTGTCCAAGGATGCAGGTGATTAGAGTTCAAGAGCTGTCAGATAGTTAAGCCAATGCAGGTCAATCAAAGGTTATCCAGCAGGTTGAAGGGACAAGCAAGAGGGTGATTGCAGCCAGTCCAGAAGTTTCACAGCAAGTCAGTAGTCTAAATAAACAAAGGCAACAAGGAGTAAAACAGCTGTAAATAGTAGCCAATCCAACTCCAAAGAGTTCTGCCAGTCACCAAAATAGATGGTTTTAAAAAAACAAAACTGCCAGTGAACTTCTGGGGTATTTATAGCCAGGTATCTCAAAGCACCAGGTGCTTGATTAGTTATCATCTCTTACTTAAGAGCCTCTGAGACTTAAGTTATACCTCCTTATCCCTCCTACACTTGGCAAATGGCTGCACTACATCTTTGACCTCCTGCTGGGGAGTAGCCCCCCACATCTCAGCCTGAGCACCTCTGACTCAAAGAGACCACCAGCAACAGGAGTTGTAAGTTCCCGGCATTCCTGGTACTCTGTCTGCGTGTCTGAATCTTCCAATTCAAGAGGGTGAGTTATGACATTTACTGTGATTTGCTAGCAGTTGGATTTAAAAACTTTGCAGCCACTCTTTCCTCAATAAGAAAGAAATATTTCTCACTCCTCAATGAAAGTCGTGCCAGATTCACAGACTTCTAAATTCTCACTTCTCTTTCACCTTCCCACCATCCTACTGGGTGCAATCTAAAGAAAACTTTTCAAAACTCACATTCATATTTAACAGGTTATACTATACCACATCTGTTACATCATCAGAAGAAAGTATGCCACTTACTGGCTGACCCTGGAACTTCCTATGGATGGAGAAATTTGGGAATCATGCATAAATAGCAATAGCAGTTACATTTCTCTACCGGTTATCAGTGCAAAGCACTCCCTAAGAAGTTTACAATGTTTTTACCTAATTTGCTCCCAACAAGCTGGGTACTCATTTTACTGACCTATGGAAGGATAGAAAGCTGAGTCAACCTGGAGCCCTGCAGGATCAACCTCACAACGTTGTAGTTGCAGTACTGGCATTTAACCACTTTTTGATAACTAATGTAAAACACAGAGCTAGCAGGATGTAGTGGTTTGAGCACTGGAGACCAGGGTTTGATTCCTTGCTTGGCCATGGAAACCTACTGAGAGACTTCATGCATGTCATATGCTCTCAGCCCCAGAAAACTCTGTGATAGGTTTGCCTTAGGGTTTCCATAAGTCAGAAACAACTTGAAGGCACAGAACAACAAATGTAAAAAATAGATGACTAAACTGAGACTGTCATAGTTTGGACACATCATGAGAACACATGACTTGTTGGAAAAGACAATAATGCTTGGTAAAATTGAAGACAGTAGGAAATAGGAAGGCTGCATTAGAGGTAGATAGACTCAACTAAGCAAGCCACAGCTCTGAATATGCAAAATCTGAGCAGGGCTGTTGATGACAGAGTTGAAGGTCTCTAATTCATAAGGCCACCGTAAACTGAAGTTGACTTGACAGCAGTTACCAACAAGGTAGTCGCAATCCATTTTGTTCCTTTAAGTGGAAGGTGACATCAAGAGGACATGTACAACAATGTTTGGCTGAATGCTTTGTAATAGTAACAATAAAAATATGTTTTTCAAACTTGCTCTGCCTGACCTTCAGCTAACTTGACTCTTCTGGATGTCTATTATTTTAGTTAAATGCTTGGTTTCATAATGTTAAGCTCTGAATTCACAAAGACACCATTCATCCATCCCTGCTGAGGCATGAACTCCTGTATTTTGAAATTTAAAAAGTAGCATTTATAGTCATCATAACTTTGTCTAAAGAAGCAATTGCAACTTGAACTCAGCATATAATAGGAGAAACAATAGGAAATAGGAATGCTAATAACAAGAAAACTGAAGAAAGGATATACAAAATCAGAATTAGAATATCTCACTCTTGTGAAATGCCACAAAGAAAAGTTGTATCATCTGGGAATATGAAGGCAGACATAGCCCCCTTTTGTTGACTTTTCAAAATGGCTCTGTGGGGAAGAAGCTGCCAACTCAGTCTCTGATGTAGTTGTGGTCAATATGTCCCATTCTGGTTTTCTGAAACAGACTAATTCATACACGAGACAATTATTTAGACATTCTAGTTTCAACAGGCCTTCCATTTAAGAGAAGAACTGGGCGCTAGTATGTTTACTCATACATCCAAAAGTCTATGTTATAGCATCTGCCACTCAAAATGGGTTACTAAATATGTAAAATTCATCAAAATATAAAAATAGAATTGAAAATGGAACTAAAATTGAAATCCAGTCAAATAAACTACCAATGTGATATGAAAACGTTAGGAACAGAGAGGACTACTACTTTTTACAGGAGGAACTGAAACCAATTCTGGGAAAAACATCTCCAATTGATTCAGCAGGAAGTAATTATTATTACAATAACACTCAGCCTTTTTTCTTACTTAGAATTCTGTAAAACTAGAGTTCATTCAACCATAAATAAACTTTTTCACCATGAAGAGAAAAGATCTTCTTATAGTAAAGATTATTTGGCTGATTCTCTGCTTCATTATTTCTGGACATTTTTTTAAGTCTTCTTGTTTACTTTTACATAAACACTTCATACCTGTCTTTGCTTTCTGAGCTACAGAAGAATGGAGGGCACAGTGGGAGGGAGTCAAGGTTCTTCCGAGGTGCTTGTCATTGAAATTGCTGGTTTGACACATAAAACAATTAATTATGTATTCAGGGACATGTTGTGCTTTGTGAGACTAACAAAGTGGATTTCACTTATATGGGCATTTCAAGCAATGCTCAATATGCATGATGTGAAATCAGAAAAATGTCTGAACAAAATCTTGTGGTTTTTTTTTTTAAAGTTATGTGTTTTGTAAAAGAAAGGAAAAAAACCTCAAGGTTTCAGTTAGGCATTATGTATGTATGTAATTACACATGGGAAGATGTCTTTAATGAGCGGCTTACAGTTTGGTCTTTTCTACATCCTACCTTTTCGTGGTGGTGTCCAGTGGGGATCTGGGCATTGGCACTGCTGGGAGGAGAGTGTGATGGGAGTGCTCCCCTCCACACTGGCTGGTTTCATGATGAAGGAAGCATGATGGCCCTGCCTTGTCTTTCCACAGCACAGCTGGATATCTTTCCAGGCTGTGGTGGGACAAGATGTGCAGCCATTGTACTTCCTGGGTTTCTCATGACAGGTAAGTCCATGATGGCAGCATGATCATGGGTCATTGATGGGGAAAACCTGTGAATGATTTGCTCCATGATTGCGCCACCTGGGGACAAGAGAGTGGTGCGGAAAGGGCCTTTGTGTTCAGTTAATTGCAACGTTTTGGGAGCTATCACAAGCATAATAACAAAAAGAACCATGGACAAAGCAAGGGAACTCAGAGGCTTTTGTCTGCAATGATATAATTACTTGAGCTTTGTACCAGGTAGAGTGGGGCTGCTGTACCTCCTGTCCTAGCAAAGTGAACATATGCTTCAGATCACCTGATAAGTTGGAGGGGAATATTTAAACAGCTTAGGTGGTGCTTTGTAAAGTTTCATTACAAAAGAGAGAGGTGTTCTAGGTGCTTATGATCTGAATGTTGACTGTAGGAAAGACAATACATGAAGGAGGGGATAGGGAAAGAAGGAAATAGGGATAAAAAGATAGATGAGAGGAAATCAAGTTAACAAAGATCTGTAAGGATCAGAGTACCAATGGTGTTACCAATAGCTAGTAGTGTGTATGTGAACATTAAGAAAGGCTTTTCTCTGTCAGATCCTTGGAGTTTTTGTGAAATAGAACCATTGTACTTGGCTGTACACAACAGTGGGTGCAGCAACATAGCAATTTGCAGCTCCACGTTGTCGTTGTTGTTGTTGTTGTGTGCCTTCAAGTCTTTCTGACTTATGGTGACCTTAAGGTGAACCTATCACTGGGTTTTCTGGAGCTGAGAATGTGTGACATACCCAAGGTCACTCCAGTTACTACACCTAATTTTGTTGAACTGAGCAGCAATTCTGCACAAAAAGTAACTTTGCAATTCCCCTCCCTTGCTCATATGAGAGATAAAGAATGTTTTCCCAGACCCCTCATGCTTGGAGCAGTTTTTCTTTTTCCTGAATTCAAACTGGAGGCACTCTTCTACTTGAAAAAAGGTTAAAAGAAAGTACTTGTCACTCTCTTCAAGTATTTACCTGAGCTGGTCACCTTGTTTTGCTGGTTCGTCAATAGCTGGTTGGATCTTTCCCTCTTATGGCAAGAACTTGTTTTCATCTTGAGGGTAATCTTTTGCTTTCCTGGATTACTGTTTTACTTTGTTATAAGAACTCCTCCCCCATGTTGCTCTGTATTCATGGCATATATAAACATATTTGTTATGTGCTTGGAAGAAGGTAAAGCAAACATGCAGTTTCAAAGGAATAGTTTTATACACTTAAAAAACCCAATTCTTTTAAAAAGAACCGGTTTAAAACAAAACAAACTGAATGAAATCCATCACCAATCCATCACCAAAAAAATCCATCACCAAAAAAAAAAAAAAAAAAGGCTAGAAATTTGTCAAATTTCTTAATGTTATATTAAGATATTAGCAACCCCAACAAGGAAACAGAAATAACTTATTAATTTCTTGCCTTTTTCATAGTGTGGAACTCAAGGTGACTTCTAAGATTTAAAACAAACACATTTAAAAAATTTGCATTGCACAAAAGTTAAAAATATAATTAAACTATCAATAAAATTAATAGCAGTTAAATACAAACCATTAAAAAAGAAAAATGCACAAAAACAACGCAGCACATGAGAGGCTCTTTCTCTTGAGCATCAGCTCTGAAAGGCCTTCTGAAACAGAAAGGTATCTCCTTTCTTGCTAAAAAAATAGCAAGGAGGGTTCTGGTCCATCCTATCTGGGAAAGGAATTCCTGAGCCTGGGAATAGCCTAAAGAAGGTCCTCTCCCATGTGGTTATTGGATAGAGCTGTAAGAATGGAAGAACAGAAAGAAGGCCTCTCCAGAAGAACTCAGAACAGGGTAGCCTCATACTGGAAGATATGGTCCTTCAAGTAAACTGGCCTTGATCCGTATAGGTCATAACTAGCACTTCAGATTGTGTCTGGAAAGAGACTAGCAGCCACTAGACCTGTTACAACAAGGGAGTTGTAAGCTGCTTGTAGCCAGCACCTGTTATCAATCTGACTACAGTTCTTTGGACAAGCTGAAGTTTCTAAATATTCTTCAAAGGTAGTCCTTCATAGACTGCATTACAGTGAACCTAATGGAATGTTACTAGCGCATGCATCCTGGTGGCCAGATCTGACATCTCAAGTAATGGGTACAGCTGGTGCACAAGCCTTAACTGTGTGAATGTTTACCTGGCCATTGCTGAAACCTGAGCTTCGAGACTCAGGGTTGAGTCCATAAGCACACCCAAGCTGCAGAATCTCATTTCCAAGGGAAGTGTAACCTCAACCAACACAGGCTGAATCCCTGTACCTCGAAATGCCTTTTGACTGACCAGGAGCACCTCTGTCTTGTCTGGATTGTTCCAATTTGGACTGGCATTCACCAGCAGCATTTTCAAACCGGCTTTGGCAGCAGCCTCCCTATCTGTGTCGTTTGGATTGGGAGACAGTTTGGGAGTGATGAGCTCCCTGTTATTTCCTTTGCTGCTTAAGTATCTCCCTCTGCTTTGTACAGCTCGGATAGTTGCTTTCTGAGATTCATAATTTCCCTTCTTCTTTTGAAAACACATCCTTAGATCCAGATAGACTACAAATAAATACCCAAGGATCAACTTCCTCCCTGCCCCGCATGCTTGTTTTGGACAATAGAACAGGTCCTTGCCTTTGTGCTTCCCTGGAGGGGTAACCCCTCCCCTTGGGTGGGTCCCTTGGCAGTCACTCTGCCAGCAGTGCACCCACCCTGCCAGGCTCCTGCTTTTATCCGCTGGCTCCCTCAACTGCTGTAGTTGGGATGGCAGGCACTTGCTGGTGGAAACTGCTGGGTCAAAGCTGGTTGGTCTGAATCTGTGCAGAGGTAGATCTTCCCTGAATGTTTCACAGGTAGAACCAACCCAGAAGAAGCAGAAGCTGGATGGAACAGCCTTTGCCTTTCATTGAGTCTCTTAGGCAGATGTTCTTGGTGCTTTATCTCCTTGCAGAAAGCTCTAGTCTAGACCTTTCAGGGGAGGTCTTCCTCCTTATGTATGTTTCCAGAACTGCAACCCACTCACTCCCCTTCTGACTCCAGTATTCACTCTCTATCTTGAGTCCCTTTATTGCTACAGCACACTGCATAGTTGCAGCTGGGAGAATCCATGTCAGTGGAGTAGTGATTCTACTCTAAATTTTTCTATGAACTTCAAAGTGCTAAATCAATTTTGTGGATGGATTCACCCTTAGATAGCCCCTTTAATGTCTGAACTAAAACCAAGAGCAGGTTCAGTACCTCCATTGATATGGAAGCTCATTTCACAGGTAGAGGTGGAAAGAAAGGAACCCTTCTTACAGAATAGTTCACAGCCTCTTGCTTGTATATCCATAAAAGTGGAGATGTAGTGGACTCAGGTAAGTCTCAGAATAAAAATAAAGTACTGGGTACCTTGCTAGAACTGATCAGTTGTGTCTCTCAGTCTGCACTGATGGAAGACACTTTTGTAGAATCATAGGTTCAGACTACATGCTGCATTAAAGACACAGGATACAGCTAAAGTTCACTGTGTTAACTCTAAATTGGAACCAGCACACCATGGGAAGGGGTTTAAACCTTCTGGTTTTCATCTCAAAATCCTGTCCAAAGTTAGTTGTAATACACACACACACACACACACACACACACACACACACACACACACACAGAAAGAGAGAGAGAGAGCGCCAAACTCAGTTGATACCAACTGACCAGGACTATATGTACTTATTTTAGTATAACACAGAGACCTTCAGTTATCTGCTACATTTTCACTTTAGCATTTAGTTTGACCTGGAGAATGAAGACTCACTGAGTTGGAAGGAACCATGTGAGGCTATCCAGATCAGCTCCGTGAAATGTACAATCCTCATCCATTGTGTTTTCCACTCTGTGCATCTGTGGGCTCTTGCCCGTTGAATCTGATGTGTTAATACAATTGTGGTTCATACTCTATTCAGCATGTCATTAATCTAGAGGCCCATTCCAGCAGAAAACGAGGAGAAGATGAGAGCTGCAACTCTTGCAGAGATACAGTGGATAGCTACATTGGATGGGCAATTTTTCTGGGATTTTCATTGGGAACGTGGAATTCTGGAATCTTTTTTTAATGAGTTCATCCACTTGGAGAATGAACTGAAAGACAGCAGTGAAGTTTTGCAGATGAGTTTGACAGACACTGCCTTTACATCTTAAAAAAAGCAATTGTACTTCAGTTCCATAGGAGCAAAGTGTGGCTCATTGTGACTTACTTCTCATGAGTAATGTGATGAGTTAGCGACACATTATTCTACAGTTATTTTTGTTATTTTTCTTGTTGTGTTCATTTAAATTGTTTGGCACTTATGATGACCCTAAGGCAAACATATTACAGGGTTTTCTGAGGCTGAGAGTTTGTGATGTGCCTAAGGTCACCCAATAGGTTTCCATGACCGAGCAAGGAATTGAATCCTGGTCTTCAGGGCCATAGTCCAATGCTCAAACTGCTACATTATGCTGGCCATCAAATGCCAAGACTTCCAGAAATCACACAGTTATCACCAAGAGCAAGAGCTTTCCCTTGTCCCCAGCTCCTATCCTACTCCTGTCATATCCTTGTTCTCCTCCTCCTCCTATTCTACTGTTGTGGCCGCTTAACTGTGGAGACTTCCTAGGTGCCCTCAAGGTACTTGTGTGAGAGACTATGAATCCAAACTTTATTACATAAAGTGTTCCCAGAGGCCAAAAATGTATAAATACAAAAATAATACTTTACTAATACAAGTTGAACATAGCAAAGCAGACTAATTTTTAATACATTTGGAACATAGTGCTCTCTCTCTCACACATGATGATATTTGTTGGCAGTCAAACTCTGCCAAGACCACAAGGTCCAACAGGTTCCTCACTTGCCTTACAGACAATTTCATGGTGCAGAAGGTGGAAGAGGCAACAAGGGGATCCACTACTTTAGATCTGATCTTGACCAACAAGGATGGCCTTGTTGATCAGGTGGTGGTGGTGAGATCCTTAGGGGGAGTGACCATGTTCTATCAGAATTTGTCATTCAGTGGGAAGGAGAAGCCAAGTGTAAACAGACATGCATTCTAGACTTTAAAAAAGCTGATTTCTGTAAGCTTAGGGAGTTACTTGCTGAAATTCCGTGGTCAAGAATACAGAAAGAGAAAGGAGTTCATGATGGATGGGAGTTTCTTAAAATTGAGATACTGAAGGCACAATTGAAAACTGTGCCAATAAGGAGAAAAAATGTCAAATGTCTAAAGAAACTGGAATAGTTGACTAAAGAACTCTCAGCTGAGCTAAGCGTTAAACATGTACAGGAAATGGAAAAATGGTGAAACCATCAAACAGGAATTCAAGCAAATAGCCAGGATACGTAGTGAGAAAGTCAGAAAAGCTAAACTGCAGAATGAACTCAGGCTTGCCAGAGACATTAAAAACAATGAAAAGGGCTTTTTTTAGATACGTCCACGCAAAAGGAAGAAAAAGGAAATGATAGGCTCGCTGCATGGAGAAGATGGCCAATTACTAATGTGGGGAAGGGAGAAGGCAGAACTACTCAACACCTTCTTTGCCTCAGTTTTCTCCCAAAAGGATAGAAGTACTCAACCTGGGAGGTGGGGAACAGATAAGGAAAGGGGGGAAATGCAGCACAGAATAGGTAGAAAAGTAGTACAGGAATATCTGTCTAAACTAGATGAATTCAAGTCTCCAGGGCCACATGAAATACATCCAAGGATATTAAAAGAACTGGCAGAAGTAATTTCAGAACCAGTCACAATAATCTTTGAGAACTCATGGAGAACAGGAGAAGTCCCAGCAGACTGGAGGAGGGCAAATGTTGTCCCTATCTTCAAGAAGGGAAAAAAGAGGACTCAAATTATCACCTAGTCAGTCTGCCATCATTGCCAGGGAAGATCCTAGAGCAGATCATTAAACAGTCAGTTTGTAATTACTTAGCAATGCCATAATCATTAAAAGTCAACATGGATTTCTCAGAAATAAGTCATGCCAGACTAATCTTCTTTCCTTTTACAATAGAGTTACAACCTTAATAGATGAAGGGAACACTGTAGACATAGCATATCTTGATTTCAGTAAGGGCTTTGACAAAATTCCCCATGACATTCTTGCAAAGAAGCTAGTAAAAAGCAGACTGGGTAGGGCTACTGTTAGGTGGATTTGTAATTCGTTGACTGACTGAACTCAAACGGTACTCACCAATGGCTGCTTTTCATCCTGGAAAGAAGTGACTATTGGAGTGCCACAGGGTTCTGTGCTGTGCCCAGTGCTATTCAACATCTTCATCAATGACTTGGATGAAGAAGTTGGGGGCATGCTCATAAAATTTGCAGATGACACCAAATTGGGAGGGGTTCAAATTCAAAAGACTTTGACAGATTGGAGAGCTGGGCCAAAGCTAACAAAATGAATTTCAACAGAGGGAAATATAAGGTCCTGCACTTAGGCAGAAAAAAATAGAATGTACAAATATAGGATGAGGGACACCTGGCTGGATAGCAGTACGTGTGAAAGGGATCTAGGAGTCTTGGTAGATCACAAGCTGAACATGAGACAGCAGATGTGGCAGCCAAGAAAGCCAACGTGACTCTTGGTTGCATCAATAGGAGTATGGTGTCTAGATCATTCTACATTGGTTAGACTTCATTTGGAATACTGTGTCCAGTTCTGGGCACCTCAACTCAAGAAGGACATTGACAAGCTAGAACATGTCCAGAGGAGGACGACCAAAATGGTGAAGGGTCTGGAAGCCATGCCCTATGAGGAACAGTTTAGGAAGCTGGGTATGTTTAGTCTGCAGAACAAAAGGTTAAGAGGGGACATGATAGCCATATTTAAATATTTGAAGAGATGTCATGTCAAGGAGGGAGCGGGCTTTTTTTCTGCTGCTCCAGATACTAGTATAAGGAGTGATGGATTCAACCTGCAGAAAAGGAAATTCCACATGAACTTATGGAAGAACTTCGATGGTCAGAGCTGTCTGGCAGTGAAATATACTGCCTCTGAGTGTGGTGGAGTCTCCTTCTTTGGAGTTTTTTAAGCAGAAGCTGGG
The DNA here is from genome assembly GCA_948472985.1 of Iguana delicatissima. Lineage (NCBI taxonomy): Eukaryota > Metazoa > Chordata > Lepidosauria > Squamata > Iguanidae > Iguana > Iguana delicatissima. The sequence goes on along the minus strand of CAOKZL010001029.1, from coordinate 256,786 downwards.
TGGCCATCTGTTGGGAATGCTTTGATGAGGGTTCCTGAATGGCAGGGGGTTGGAAGACGGCCCCTGTGGTGTCTTCCAACTCTATGATTCTGTGCTCCACTCCTCACTAATTCAGGCTCTTAAATACCTCTCATTAATTCCTCAACTTGATTGACTGACTATCTTGATTCTGATTGTCCCTTTTATTCACTCGTTTTTACTTTCTAACTATGCTGATCTATCAGCTATCATTCGGCCACCTTCTTCTAATTCTCTCAGACATTTCACCAACCACTACTCACACTAAACAGTTTGTTCTCTCACCCTATCCAGACAGCTAAGGAAGCTTACCTTATACGTATAGTAACGTATAGTAAATCAAGCAACATTTTACACCCAAAGTCCATGACATGACATCATAGGGAGCTATATGTTTCTTGCATATGGCTTATATTATAGTTAAAGAAAGAGCACAATAAGGTTAGCTTTTGATAACAGGGAGGTATGTGGGTGTGGTCTCCATCCAGTTTGAGGGGATAATTCAGTACCCAGATCCAAAGGAATAGTCCAACTTGCTTATCTTTTCTTTTTCTTTTGTTAAAATAAACCCAACTCGAAACAGTTTGAGATTGCCAAAAATGGACACCACCTCATAGTAACATTCAGAGTAAGGATTAAACATCACTTGTTACACCAAGAAAACCACAAAATGTTCTATTAATGTAAAAAATAATAACGTTGGCCTTCACTTCTTAAAAAAAGTAGTATGTTATGGATAATGTTCTTTTCATCTTCTTATTTTTATTGAAAAATAGAAAGGAAAAAAGAATAAAGCAAAAAACAGTGATAAATAAAAAAACAATGTTCTTTTTAATGCATTGTGTCCAGGCTGTATTACCCTGCTTTGTGATTTGCTTCAACAATTAGACATTTTTTCCCCACATTCCTTTGTTCTACTTTTATGGACAATGTTTCCTTCTTGCCCTCTCATCTTATGAACCTATGCTTTCTCAGTGAACTGTAATAATAAATAGATACGTTTTGAAGAAAGGTCAGATAAATACCTCTGTTCTCACATGTACACAATAGGCAGAGTCTGGAAGGTTACTTTTAAGAAGAACAAATACAATGTCATTCTGAAGCCATTCGTAAATGAACAGTGGTGGGATTATACCCTGGGACCCATAATGGCTTCAGCATGCCATTCTAGTCATCTTTCTTAAAAATAGCTTTCGAAGTTTTGTGACATGGCAGGTGTAGGAAATGTGTGGTCCTCCAGATATTAGTAGGTTGCAGTTGCCTCAGTCGTAGCTGTGTTAGGATGGTAGCTGTTACATTTCAGCATCTGGAGGGCCATACATTCCCCACTTTGGCAATAGAGTCATCCATATTTGTTGCCAGTGATCCTTGCATTGGACAAAAACTTACTAAAATAATGCTGTAGGATGTTCCTCAGCCTGTTTACACACTGCTGCTGGTAATGATTATTAAGGACTTCAGAGAGACTGCTTCTCTTCTCTACAATTATTTCCTTGCAGTGAATTGTGAGATTGGCTAAACTGAGTGAGGCCGACGGCCCAAAGGCACCCAGTGGCTGTCACACTCGAATGGGGATTTGAACTCATGTTTCCTTGTTCTTAATCCAATAATTTCAGCACTACACCAGTATGGCTCTTCTGATGATGATCTGTTACCTAATTTTTATAGATTGCTCATTATGTCGAAGTCTCATATCGATCATTTGTTCTTATTTGTTGTTCAGAACTGTGGGCCTGTTTGTGTTTCCTTTTTCAAATAATGAACTCCGCAAGAGCGATTTGTTTTTATAGAAAAATGATCAAAATTTGGAATGTTATTTTTAAAAAGTAACATGCCAGCATTAATTGTTACTCTTTACTAACACCTCACTAATATTTTTACTTCAATTATACTTAAAAAAAAATAGAAAAATTGTTTTGAATGGCCACCCCCTCCTGAAAAATGGTTCCACTAAACCCAGTGTTTTATAAGCAACTAGTAAATTTTACATGTCACACTAAGTAAGTAGCAGTCTTTCAAGTTAATTAATCTTAATATATTACTTCTGAGCTGTGAAAATGTACACACAATGTTACTTGTTCTGAAAACCAAAACTTCTATTATGGGATGAGTCCATGCTAGAGAAAGAAAAGGCAAAGGAGACTGGGGGACTGTTCAAAGCATGGACTGTGGAGAAAACAGCTATATGGAAATGGAGTTTGGATGGCCATGTCAGCCTTGGCTAGTACTTGGATGGGAGACCCCCAAAAAATGCCAAATGAAGGAACTAGCAAAATCACCCCTGAGTATTCCTTGCCTAAGAAAACCCTATGAAATTCATGGGGTCACCATAAGTTGAGAGGTGACTGGAAGGCAAATGAACACACATACAAACATCTTCCTGGTCACTAACCTGCGAGAATGGGCGTACATATCTACTAGCAGTGTGGTCTAAAACCCAGGAGAATATAGGGTACTTGTGAGACTGGAGACGGACAGTGGTACGTGGGACTATTTGAGTAAGAAAACAAAGGGGTTGTGGCCTGAGGAGCTGTGTATAAAAAACAAAAACGGGTCACTGCTGCTTTTCTCTGAGCCATGGGAGGGCTGGTTAAAGCATAGGAATGTGAGATGGTTAGTTTTAGAAAATGGTTTGCATCTTCACTCAGACATCAGAAACTCACTGTGTAAGCTTGTGTTAGTCACCATCAGCCTAATTACCTTGTAGTATTGCTGCAGGGATAAACTCTGAGGTGAGAGGAGGAAATAACTGTATCACTCTGAGCACCATGAAAGATAAATAATAAAATAAATGGCTGGTCCTCTTTCTTTCTTTCTTTCTTTCTTTCTTTCTTTCTTTCTTTCTTTCTTTTTTCTTTCTTCTGCTATAAAATTTTATTTTTTTTTCAGGGCTGAGACTATTATGTTGCTCAATTATAACAAACAATCAGATATTGAAGAGAAACCCAGAGCGCACAAACCAAATCTACACTTAGGAGAAAGTATTTGGTCCTCTTTCTTGCTTCTGAAGCCTAGCTGGAGTAGCTAGAAGGGACCTACCTCCAATCTACATGCAAATTGCTATAACTGCTATAAGCAGTTATATAATTGCTATAAGCATTTCCAGGGGCTATAAGAATTATAATGTGTGTGTCATATGTGAATCAATGATTGAAAGTAAAACTATACAGCCTGCATTGTACTTTGATAATAATAAGTCATTTGAATTCTAACTGCTTTCCCTGTTTACACTGTAAGGACACGTCTGGACTGGCAACTCTGTGCTGAGAGTCTAGTGACAAAAAAATAGTCATTAGTAAATTGGCTTAATTCATAGGAGGAAAAAAATAAATACATTATCTATTTTGATAAATTAAACTGCAATTTTGTTGAATGATATTTAACATCACTTCCAGTATGCATGATTTAAAGAATTACAAGGGCACTTAATAATGATCCCTTAACCATGTATGGCATGTGATTTACTGTGATTTGAGCCATGGAATCCATTTAGGAATTGCTTCAGGCTTTTAATAAGAGCTGGAAGAGATTAAATTAAAAACTAGCTACAAAGAGCTGCAGAAATTCTTTTTAGCCTGTGTAATTTGATGTATACAGCAAGGTTCTCTAATCAAAACTGTATTTGTAAATTTGTTCATTTACATCATAGCTTTTGATGTGATTATATTTATTGGCTTTCTAGTAAATTGTTATTTTAGCAACCCTGAAAAGAGATGCTGGCTGATTACATTAGCCATGGATGGGGCGAGGGAGCCCACCTGCTTATATGAATTGAATACTGGTCAAATAATTTTAAAATGAATTCATCCCATAGCCTTGGTGAAGGGTAGTAAAAGTCCTGCACAACAGTGCTTTTGAAACTATCTGATGTGGCAGACGAGCAATTTGGACCCAATGTGCTGCTACCATGTTATTATCACCCTTGTTTTCTGTCCTGGAAACCTGTTGCAGACTGACAGCTGATGGCTTGCCAACCAACACTGGTCTGCAGATCACCACTTTGAGCAGCACTACTATATAACCATCAGTGAAAAGACAGTCAGTTAAAAAAAAAGGATGGTAAACTTCAGATGGTCTGTTCCTTGCTGAAGAGCTCTTCAAAATTGCTGAGGGAGTTAGTGAATAATTATAGTTCTGACATCTGGCACATGTATGACATCTCTCACATTTTGTGTGTCCTGTTATATAAAACTCCACAGGTACAGAAAAACAATGATTCCTCCTGGGAAAAGATTTTCTTGGGGAATGTGAGAGATAATAGTGTGTCTCACAAGCAGAGTAAGTAGTATTCATAAACAGAAGATGAGTAACAACCAGTCTCACCTGACCCCATCATCCACCCCCTCCTCAAAGCGTTCAGCACAGAAAATAAAGCAGATGTAGGCTTCTTTGTAAAACGTGTGTAAGTAGGTTTACTTACAAATGCTAAAGGTTATATCACATGTCAAAGTCAGAGGCTCTGTAACATGTGCTCTTCAAACATGGAAGTGAGAAAGAGAGTGCAATACAGACTATAGTATGGAGGACAAACAAATTGAGTTTAGTTGATGTAGGAGGTGAGATGGTGTGACTACAACCAACAAACAGGAAATGACATGAACATATGCTATGCCTAAACTCTTAGAGGGACATGCAAACTAGCAGCTACTAAGTATAGGGATGTTAAGGCATGCTACCTTTAATAAGTTTTGCCAAACTTCTTTCTTTGAAGTAATAGTTTTCTGTGTGTCAGTATGACTTCTGGCCTCTACCCCGTGATACTGAAGTAGAATGGAGGAGGTGTGGACATTCAGGTGTTGTTATGTTACCCTGACTTCTGTGGGTCCCCTGGGGGACACCTTGATTCGCTCCAAAAATGCAAAGACTGGGGGAATTAGTAGAGCACTGGCCTTGGCAGAAAGAAGGGCAAGGTAACCCAGTGAGATCTTTAACCCAATTTTTACAGGGTCAGACCAAGCAAAAACCAGCCAAAGATTAAAAAGTAACGTAAAAATGTGTTTTTATTGGAGGAATTCACTCATATATGCACACAAGATACATACCGTCAAGCATTCACACATGAGCTAACTGAAGGAGAAAGGGAGGAAGAAAATTATGGGTAGAGAGGCTGAGGGTTTTTGGGGTTATATAGTTACCATTCCAGAAGAGTAGTGAAGAGCTTGAAATGTGACTTTGACTTCTGTCTAAGGGCAGACAGATCAGGATTCACAGCGACATGGTGGAGTCTTGCATTTCATCTGACTGCAACTGACTTCTCAAAACCAAGGGTTTATATAACTCTCTTTTCCTCCCTGAAGGGGTGTGAGTTGATTGCTCTCCCAGCCTAGTGAACAATGGGAAGTGCAACACAGACAATGGGGTCTGGAATGGACTGATTGGTTTCAATGTCTTGGTTAAAGGGGATTTCTGGGCTATCTGCAGTAGGATATTCACACAGTAGGGGTCCTGGGCACCTTATTGTTTTCTGATGCTGGCAGTTGATAGGATTTTCATCAGAGCCATTATGTCAGGCTTTCTTGGCTAATTTCAAAGAACTTTCCCATGCTGGGATCATCTCTGACCTATTCCCAGCCAGTGTCCCTTTCTTCCACATGGCCTTGCCAGTCATAAGTATAATCTATATTTTATGCCAATACATCTGCCAATTAGACCATATAAAAATGTGGGGGTGTATGGCCTGGTAACAGCTAGACGACAACTCACTGCATCTTTCACCATTGGCTATGCTGGCTAGGATTGATCAGAAATATAGTCCATCATTTCTCTTTCTTGTGGAATTAGAGGGATTCCTCCCACTATGTGCTTCTTGAAGAGAATGGATTCATTTGGTACTCTTGTTCTTCCAGGGTGGTAAATGAACGGTTTCTTCAACAAGGCACAAGGTCTATGAGGTCTATGGTGATCTTAAAGGAGTGCACATTCTGTGAGAAATGTAAACCTACACCATTTAATTACCTCATAGGTCAAGAAAATATTTTTGATCAAAGTTTGGGCAACTTGTAGCCCTCCAAATGTTGTTGGACTGCATCTCCCATGAGCCTACATTCATTGTTTGCTTCCTCAGGCTGGCGAAGACTTAAAAAAAAACAGGGTATCTTTTGGCAAATAATTGGCTGCTAAATAAGCTGGGTGCTGTATTTTCTGTAGTGATGTATTTTTACATTGTGTTTTTAATTTAGGGTGGGAATTGTGTATGCTGTTCTACTGCAGCTCCACATAGTCCTAGCCAGCACAGCCATTGGTGAGGGATAGTGGATTACATTCCAAGAACGTCTGGAAGCCTGTATGATTTTCATTCCTGTTTTGATTGTTATAAAGTATGCCTCTAACTGGATTCTATCTTAATCTTTGATTTTGTTTTGTTTTTCAATTTCACTTTTTAATTGAGTATTACTGCAAGCTGCCATTAGTCCTATTATTGGGAAAAAGGCAAGATATAAATCCAAAAAATCAAACAATAACCAGCACTTTGACTGTCACATTGTGTGTGAAATCCAGAAATACCAAGCTCTTTCTGTTTCAGTTGCCGTCTATTATTGTCTGCCTTTCTGAACTTTCCATGCTGTCTCCCACTGTGTGGGTAGTGTGAAGAACTTAGACTTTGCATTCATAATGGACATTTCTTCGATTTGTAAAATAAACTTCTCTTGCTGCTCACACTCCCACTGGGGCTGTCTTGCCATCTGGTTTTTGTGAGCCCATTGCCCACCCACATGGGCTTTCTTTTGCTGATGGAATCCTAGCATTTATTTAAAAAAAACCCCATCCATTTCAAGACAGAACTACAGTGTTGTAAACTTTAAGAGCTAGATTTCTTCTACCCTTCTCCTCACAATCCATGAACACATCAGGAAAGAAACGCTTGTAAGAAAATTTTTTTGATCAATAGTATTTAGATGCACACAGTAACTGACTTTAGATGACAATGAACGACCACATCATAATTACTGTGCTATGGTGGGGGAAATCTAAAAGCAGAGTTGCCATGGAGATTAGTTCTCTGGCCTCTGATACAGCACGTTTGAGCTATTTAGTTCAACAATATGCAATCGACAGTAGATGCAGTGCAGCTGTCAAGTGCTTTGCTTCTACTAATAGGAAAATAACTTTGAAATTAACAGCATGCTTAACTTTAAACCAAAGACAAGGGAAAACAGCACTTTGAAAGAGTTCAAATAGCTGGTGACATAAAGGGTTAGTGCTTTTACTGAAAGAATGGAAATCAGAGTGGTATAAAGCAATGGTATCTTGCTTTACTGTTGCAGAGAAGCTTAAATAGATAATTTTGAAATATAAAGTGGCAATGTTGTGATGTCTCATTCAAGGAACATTTGCATGTGTGAGGAAGTTGGGCCCAGGTCTGTTCACCATAATTATGCCTAGGTCCTGGCTGGGAAGAGTTACCTTTTAGGCTACAGCTTTCAGAATTTCAAGTCAGCTTAGCTGGCCGTGCTGACTGGGGAATTCTGGGAGCTATAGTCCAAAAAGTACCATGTTCAAGTTACCAAATTTGTCATGTAAATACAGATGATGGGTGAATTGCTACACTGGCTACCTGATTTGTTTAATAAAAAACATTTGCCTGAATCCTATATGATCTTATGTAAATTTACCTAGCTACATAGCAGAGGTGCCAACAAACTCTTTTACAAAGATGTGTAACAGGACACCAGCAAGAGAGCTGGATGTCTCCAGTGCCCAGAACTGATGCAATGTGCATTGAAACCAATGCACATTGGTCTCATTGTGCATTGATCCCATTGGGCATTGGACACAAATGCACACAAATGCACATCAGATGCTTTGCTGACTTTGCTATGTAGCAGCAGCTCTCTACTGGATATGGATGTTACACAACTGCACAATTCTAATTCCTTCATACTTAGGTCCACTTACGAAGATGTAAGTCCACAATGGGAATTTAGCCTATAGCAGTTGAGATGGGCATCTAGCTACATAAGTAATTGGGAACCCAAGTCTTTTCACATCAAACAATGCATTTAGCCAGATCTCAGAACCATTGATAAGCATTATGGTACTGAGCCATGGAACATAATCTGAACAAAACAGCTGTGCTGTGGGTGGGGAAAGGCAGTATGGAGGTTTGGTAGGATTGAACTCTCCCCAAAGGAGAGGACTTGCCACTCAGTCCACCATCAGTCACCAAGTGGAGACTATGGTGTAGGTGTTGCAGTAATCTTCTATGTTATCTTTTTAATCCCTTTCCCTTGTGCTACTTTCCTGAAGCAAATCATCACTAGGAAAGCTACTTTAGGAAACTGGAAGTGTTTGGCTTCACTAATAAATGTTTCTTTGTACTTAACTCTCCCCTTAAATCCAGTTGCTAACTCCAACAAGAATAGCTTCATTCCTGAACAGATCCAGATTGCTGAATGGTATTTAGTTCTGTGCCTAAATACCCTAAAGGCACCAGATCCCACCTGATCTTGGAAGCTAAGCAGGGTCAGTTCTGGTTTGTACTTTAATAAGAGACTGACAGAGAATGCTGCAGCCTATATTTAAGAAGGAGGAACTGGCAAAACTACTTCTGAATATTCCATGCATAAGAAAATCCTGTGAAAAATTCATGGGGTTACCATAACTCAACAGGCAACTTGAAGATATACACACATGCACACAAGTCAGCACTCATTTAATGGATCTACTAGCAACTGGATGAAGATCAAGCAAACAACCAGCTAATTAATTCCATATCCCTCCAACACTAATTGGCAATTTATTACTAGGCTCAGTTTATGTTTATACTGACTTTCTAAGCCTGGGAATTCTGGAATCTGGTTACTTACTGGTAAATGAGACCATCTTTTTAGCTTTGGTCTTCAGGTAAAAAGGTGATAACTGCATATATGAAGTTTCTTCTGCCCGCCCCTTTGAAGAGGCAAATGGTTTTGTAACTTAGCTGAATTCCACTGTCTTTTGAGCATGTTCTGGAAATTTTGATGGGATTTTTTTTTTTGGCTTTCATCTTTTCTTTTCTTTTCTTTTTGCTTCATAGTATATAAACCGATGTTCACCCAAAACGGATCCCCGAGTCCTGAATAAATTTATGGGATGTATACAGTATACAGTTATAATGAAAAAAAGATGCACAGAAATACTTCAACCAGTAAATAAACAATTGATCCAATTAAAAAGAAAATTTAAATTGCTTGGGCAAATAGGGGCCTTAATCTCATTGCTGGCCCCAACTGCCCACTAAATCAATTTTTAAATAGTAAGTCAACAAATATTTGAATGGTACTGTTTCAGTGTGTTTATTCATTGGGTTAAATGGGATTAACCATCACATGTAAGCCTTGAACACTTTGACTTGGTATAAAAAGAAAGCAGTTACAGACAATTATCTCTTCTTTGGGAGAGCATTCCAAAAGCAGGACATGACCATAGAGATATCTCTCTTTTCTCTTATTGATAGGAATTGGGGAGGAGGGTCTCCCGAATATCCTACTGCATGGATGTCCTTCCTTTCACCCTGGCTTCAAACAAAGAACTTACACAAAAGTACAAACAGGGAACCTATGTCACACCCTGAATCACTGTTTAAAACTTAAAGGTTTGATTGTTTAAAAACTTGTAGTATTTGTATCTTCTAAGATGCCTTGAGATTTCTCAGGTAATGTGTTCTTGACATTTCCATACGGTCAAATGCTTAAAGAGGAAGAGCTGGGAGAGCAAGGGATAAATTTAAAAATCCACATATTTTAATTGATTTAAATGACGATTCCTTGAGCTTTTGTATTTTAGCATACATTGTCTTTGAGAAGCTGCTTTATAATTTCACAGTGACAGTTAAATTGAGGCACAGTGTTACCTTAGTTACACAGTTTACTTCAACAATAACGGCTTAAACTGCAGCATGATTATATGACAGCAGGCGGAGAACCATCAAGTGACCTTCTGGATGTAAATGCAGATCAGATAGGGGTGGGTGGAATCATGTGTGCAGAAAAGCATCAACAACATATTGTGGCACAAATAGTTTTTCCCCCTGGAATTCAAAGCACTTTATACTTTATAACATACTTTATAACATTTAAAATTGATTTGATCCTAAGAAATGTGAGTTAGAAAAAAGAAAGCCCATCACTGCTGTTCTGTAAATGTACAAGAGCTCGGACAAGAACTCACACATAATAAATGTTGGTTGTACCCTAGATTCCACAGTATGTGGAAAACCTGGTATAATCTGTTGTGTGAATGGAAGAGCATCTTGCATGTGGTTTCATTTTTCTCATACAACGCTGCTTGTACATGTTTACTGTAATTCAGGGATAAGGACAACAGTTGTCTCCATATGGTTTGGACTACAGCACTCATAATCGCTGACCATTAGCCATATTGGTTTGGAATTATGGGAGCTGTAGTCCAAAACATCTGGAAGGATCCAAGTTCCCTACCTCTGCTGTTCTTCTATGAGCAGAGAAGCTTTTTTGGATCCAGTCCAATATTTTCCATTTTGGGCCATTTTTATTTGGTTCCTAATTTCTTGCTCTGACTTGGCTTCTGTTAAATACAAAGCTAGTAAATAGCAGAAGATTAGTCTATGGCGATTTAATCTTTGGTTGAATGGAATGGGACCATTATGGTACAGGTGTTTCTTGTTGGGTGCTCAGTTCAGCATGACTCTCAGAATGGAGCTTGTGGTGTTGTTGCAATTATCTCCCTGCCCTTGTGTAGATGCTCTGCGTAATGCTGCAATCCATGAACAGATTAGAATTCTTCTGGCCACATAACTGTCCCTTTGCCTCCTTGCTGCACTGGCAGAGCAGTCTCAGGTCTTCTGATGGAGACACTCAGCATAAGAAATCTTCCATGTGAATGCAGAGGTTGTTTTAATCAGCACAGCATGAAATGTCATTAGCAGTCTTGGGTCACTACTGTGCACTAATTGTATTGACATTCACATTCTGGGCTTATTCCTTTGCAAAAGGTAGGATTCTGGGGATCCAGTAACTAATACATTGATATGGGACTTCTTGAAATTGAGTCAGTCCTGCTCAAGAAATCAGCTAGAATTAAAAATCTAATTTGGGGAGAGAGCTGCAGATATCATTTTCCAGTACTACACTTCACAGCCCCTCAGTAAGCCTTCATTTGGGGCACTGCCAGGCTGAAAAGGTGGGTTTTGGGGATTACATTTGGTCATTAATGACTGTAAATGTGAATCTCCAGCAGTTACAAGATTGTAAGTCTGTTTAGGAACTACTAAATAGGATCAAAGGTACCATTTTTTACAAATGGAATGGACTCTGGTAAACTCACATTGCTAACTTCATCATCTACTAATATATAAAAGTCAAAGTTTGTTTGCTTGTCTATGTCAGGTGGGAAGACCTCAATGATTGGTTGTGTGAGGTGCAGACCTCATATGATTGGCTGACTGTGAAGACTCTGCGGAATCCTGGGGTTTTCAGTTTAGGGATGGGCTTTTAGAATTCTCAGCCAGAAAGTTCTTGGGTCTGGCTGGTTGCTATGGAGATCAGGCCTAGTAGCAAGGAGGAGGAGGACAGTATAGTCCCTCAGAAATCCAACCTGCGTATGTTAATAACTCTGACTACAGATTGGATTGGGGAATATGGGAAAAAGTAACAGGTATTGAACAAGACAGTTTGGGGAATTAGAGACACAGGATCTCAAATCTTTCTAACAAGTATTATCTATGAGAAAATAAAATCCTGGGCAATGCCAGGTATATACACTAGTTTGTAACAAATTTGTGTGATTGGCTACATATTCTTAACTTTCCTTTGCAACTGTAAGGATATTATAAAGCCCTAAAATTTTCTTCAGGAAAAAACTGGGAATCTGGTGAAAAGTGTGTAAACAGGAATTCTCAAATTCCCAGGTACAGTAGAAACTACAGCAAAGTCAGAAAGGAGGTCAATCTGCCACTGTTAAGAGTCAAAATATTTTTCAACTGCTGCCACGTAATGGCTCAGAGTAATATGTACATATGAGTGGAATCTTCAAGGGCATCAAAGCACACAGATACCTCTCACTTGTTTTTTAATAGGCCTGTGTTAGTTCCAGTCCTGTCACTACTTTCTACCAGAGTTCACTACTCTAGCAAGTGATTTGCCTCCTACATATAACTGACATGTCCAGTCAGGGCTGGAACTCTACCATGAGGCTGACTGAAGGAATGGCAACACTCAGTAGGGAGCAAATGTGCTGCTGCCCCTCCTCACACTGGTAGGGCCGTTGTCACTGCAGAGAGTTGTGCCGCTTGGCACAGTTCACCAGAGCCAGGAACTCCTATCCCATCAGAAGGAGAATTAAAAGTAAGAGATAGAGGAGGCAATGATAGCTACTGCTTTTGTACCAACGCTGCCTCTTGGCTTCCAGCTCTTCCGAATAACCCTTTTTCCTGTGGAGCTTCCTCTTTACCTGAGGCCATGGTCTTCTTGGTTTCTTGCTGTTGCCTCTGTGTCCTACTGCTTCTATTCATGTGTATGAATGTGTATGTGGGGGTGTCAACTGTATCCACCATGTTTAGTACCTCTCCTCTAAGGTGAAGTAGAGGAGTGGAAGCACCTGTACTTTCCTCCTCCTCCTCCTGGGGAAGGTGTTACCCCAAAAGGTAGAAGGCTTGAAGTCCACCAGCAGTGCCAGCATCTTCTTAGAAAGTGGAAGAACTGGGGAATTATAGCTCAAAAGAGGCCTATGAGAAGGGGATAACGGCAAGATGTTTTCATCTATGTATACCAGGACTAACTGTAGGACTTCATTTAAAGGTTCAAATAGGGTGTTTTTATTAGAAATTAATACACACACACACACACACACACACACACACACACACACACAATGAACAAACAAAAACAAAAGAAATCAAGCAGTCTCATACACTATGCAAGGTTGATGAAGGGAGAAACAAGAAATGTTCAATAGAGAGAGATCTTGGGTGTAGAGGGTCATATTTACCAGTCCTGGAGTAGAGGATCAAAGAAAAGTGGCTCAAACACAAGAGTCTGAAGTGGCTCAAACACAAGAGTTTGAAGGCAGCATGGATGAACAAGAGTCTGGAGTGCAGCATGATGCCCAAAGTGCAAGCAAAGCACCAGGGTGGAGTTAGGGTTTAAATACCCCTTTTCCTATCCTGAATGGGCAAGTGTTAATGGCTATCTGGAAGATTAAACAAAAGGGGCCCAGAACAACCTGATTGTCTTACTTTGGGTGACAAAACATTGATGGGTCCTGACAGCCTCTTAATGTCTTGGTTGGGAAAGGGGAATGGGGAAGGTTTTGGTTGGAAATGCACTTAGAAGGGTTGCTTGCCTGCCAAACCTGGGCAGTTTCATTGACTATTGTATTCAGGTGTCAGGTCATTGACAGGATTACTGAATGCCCATTAATTCTAGACTTTCCCACTTAATTCTTCTTCAGTTCATGACCTGGCCATGTTAAGGCCATGCTGACCTAGCTCAGGTGTACAGCCAATGTCCTGCTTATTGCATATTTGCCAGCCATAAATGTCCAATTTTTATACAATATGCCATGCCAATTTTTCTGTCCCTCAGGATGGGGTACGCAAGGTGTAGTAACAATGGTGCTTGGCCTTTGGGGCTTTGGTTTGGTCATGTCTTCCTTATTCTTGGGAGACTGGGTGTGGCACCATTGTCCTCTTTTCCTCTCCCTGGGCCAATGGAGTAGTCACTGCCAATGTGATCTTCCCTGGTGTTTTGCTTCCTGACTCGGGCAGCAGGAGACCACAGGCCTTCTCTATGTCCAGCTTCACATCTGAGAAATCATTTAAGGCCAAGTGGTCTAAGTTTTCATTCAGTTTCACATCTGCACTTTTTGAATTAGTTAAGACACTAAGGAAAAGCAGAAGGTGAAAGCCCACTTGTGGTTTGGTTTTTGCATTTGTGATTGGAGTATATTTTCCTGATGTTACAGTTCACAGCTGATACGTTCTGTTAATAAATGTTCAGAATCAATACTTTCAAAATACTGCCTGAAACATGTAAAATGGATGGGAGACTTTTTCTCCTTTTGTTGCTTGCATGTAGTAGCATAGGGGCTCACTTTGAAGCAGGACTGAAGATCATAGGTAATGGAAGTTCCTTGCACAATATATACTTAATGGAGCTTCAACCAGTTTAGTCACAAAAAATAAAAGAACCATCTAGAAGTCTCTTATAGTTAATTTAAATCACTAACTTCTCCTATTGTAGTATTCTTTTATAGTAACATATGCCATAAACAGGTTCCTGTCTGGTATACAGTTCAGCCTGTATATTGCTCGTTTTCTACCTCACGTTGTGTTTGAATAATTCCTAATAATATACCTGTCTTCACCATATGGGTACAGGGAAAGGTATTGTAGCACAATTTATGACTTCTGGCAGATCAGCAAAAAGACTCATTATCTTCCCTTTCCTTGACAGATAAAGTTAAGCCCATAGCCCTGGTAGTGCAGTGGTTAAATGCCAGTACTACAGCCACAAGGTTGTGAATTCAGTCCTGCTGGGCTCCAGGTTGACTCAGCCTTCCATCCTTCTGCAGGTTGGTAAAATGAGGACCCAGCTTGTTGGGAGCAATTAGCTAACACAGTGTAAACTGCTTAGAGAGCATTTAGCTGATAAGCGGTATAGAAATACACATGCTATTGCTATAGCCTTCTGGAGAACAATGTTGACAACACACATGAAGCTTAGTCCTGTATGAATCAGCACCCTTTATTTATTCAAATAATATTGTTGGTTTCAGCATGTGCAACTTTAGATTTTAGTTTGACTTCCCACTGGTGCTTACATTAATAGATAATTATTTTGAACCTCTTCCAAGGAGAATTTATTTCCCCCACATATTTGGTTTGGTACTATTTATTGTTTCAGCAAATATATTGTTCATGGATATTCAAAGAAAATGTAGTGACACCCTAATATGAGAATCCACTCACATTCTGCTTTTGAACGCTCCTTCCCATTTCACATTAAGTAAAAGTTTCAAACAGGAAGATGGTTTCTCTAAATCCTACGCTAATGACTTTCCAGAAAATGTTTTCTTTGCTCCCTAAATTATTGATTGGGCTATTAAAGGACTGAAATAAAACTTTAATTAGTCAATAGAGGATTTGCAAAGTATGACCTGCAGGAATCATGCGAATGCAGAGAAGAGTTACCCATCTGATTATAGTGCTTACTCTCTTCCTGAGAACAGGAAAATAAACATCTGTTGCATTGCTGTTGTATTGCTTTGGGAAAGATGATTTCTATGAAATGCAAGAAATGATCTAGCGCATTTGCTTTGATACACACCTATTTGGGTTTTACATTTTGCATTTATGACTGGAATATATTTTTCTGGTGTTACAATCCACAGATGATGATTTCATAAACTGTTTAGGATGAATGTGGCCTTTATGTACATTTCTCAGATTTAGTTATTCATCTTATTTTTTCCTAGATGGTTTTTTATTTTACCACACACACACACATGAATGAGAGGCTTGATTTGTTCTAGAGAAATGCTGCAGGAAATCGAAGAGAAAAGAGAATGAAGGCAAAATGAGATGGTGAAATCTAGGAGAACTTGAAAGAAAATTGGCTCTAATCTTAACCATGCCATGTGATAACCACCAGTAATCTGAAAAGAGATCACATTTCTTTTTGATTCCATTTCCTTTGATTCTGATCTGTGCTTGGGGCATGAAGGCAATCTATCAGTTACTAAACAATGAATAAATATTATGATAACTGCCACCTTGTTTCCCTAGAGCCAGAAGTAAGCATATTTACTGGCTGAGCCATAAATCTTTTAGCTTTGGAAACTGAAGAACAAAACAATACTAATAACCCCACAAACAGATGAGTGTTTGATTTCCAACCTCCTACCTGAGGGTGGAATAGAAGCACCCACTGTCACTTTATCACTGCCACCTTTATCAATACTATAGCCTCCAGTCCCTTGTTATCAGTCAAAGACAAACAGATTCTGTGGAGGGCAAAACTGGTTCTCCAAACTTCTACCATTGCTGTTCATGGAGCTAGACGGGCCCTTAAGGGAATGTCAGGTGGCATCTCAACTTCAGAGGTGGCCCTGTGGAGCCTAGCCCACTCCAGAGAGCAAAGCTTTTTCGAAAATGAAAGTGATACATTTTTATGTGTGTGCAAGCACACACTCATGTGGTTTACCACTCTTGTCACTCCTGAAGCCTGAAGTAGGCACATCGCTTTACATAAACAAACAGGACCAGCCCTCCCATTATTTCCTTTGTATATTTTCTCTTTCTCTATTACTATTGTTATTATTTCCAGATGGACGTCTACATGACTTCCATCTCCTGGCCATTTATGTAAGACCTAAAATCCATCCAGACACTGCTTCCTTGCAGTGCCCCCATCAGGGCCTGCCTAAGACATATTGTTGTTTGAGGCAAATGGCAAGATGACACCAACCCCTTTCATGTACAGAAGTCAACAGGGCTGACACTTGAATTGGACTTCAATACTGGTGACTGGACAATGTCTTCTTGCTCATCTGAGGCCAAAAGGCATGTTTATGGAATGTAGGGCAGACCATGTTATGAACTAGGGACTGAAAAAATATTTTGAATTTTTCAAGAAATGGTTGAAAAATTATGCTTCTCAAGTGCCAGAAAACCCTGATGAGGACAATCCTGAACTGACAAGAATCTTTGCAGCATTGGGACTTTTGTGCAAAATGTACATTTTTCTGTGGAAAAAACAGAATTTTCTGTGCAGAAAGTGCTGTTTCCTGCATAGAAAATACTGTTTTCCTCAGAACAGTGTGAATTTTGCACAGAATCTAATTGCAGCATTTTCTGAACAGAAATATTAGTTTCTACACAGAAAGTGCTGTTTCCAATGTAGAAAATGCTGTTGTCTGTGCAAATATTGCATAGAAAAGGTCTCAAACTGCAAAGAATTGTAAAAAAAACTGTACTTTTTCACAGCAGAAGGAAAACTGCTGTCTTTGAGAAGAAAATTAGCAAAGGATTACATCCCTAATGCACACATAGCTCTGTTGTCTCATCCCAATACCTCACTGATGTCTACTTCCCACTGCACTTAGGCCATTTCCACACTATACTCTTATAGCACGATTATTCCACTTTCAACATCCTATGGAATCCTGAGGTTTGCAGTTTAGGCAGGGGCCGGCTGGTCCCTAAACTGCAAACCTCAGGATTCCATAGGATATTGAAAGTGAAATAATTGCGCTATAAGAGTACAGTGTGGAAATGGCCTTAGTGCTTGCTGGTTGCCAGCTCAAGGCATGCAGCA
This sequence comes from Iguana delicatissima, assembly GCA_948472985.1. Classification (NCBI taxonomy): domain Eukaryota; kingdom Metazoa; phylum Chordata; class Lepidosauria; order Squamata; family Iguanidae; genus Iguana; species Iguana delicatissima. The sequence continues at coordinate 239,495 of CAOKZL010001029.1, read as the reverse complement.
GTGGGCCCAGGAGACATCATATGAGCTTATGTAAGGAAAATGGAGAAACATGTGGCTTTCCAGATGTAGTGCTTCATTTCCCACCATCTGTTTCCATTGGCTCTACTAGTTAGTACTGATGGGAATTGCAGTCTGTAGGGGCCACACAAGTGCTATTCCTGCCATATGCTGAAGTACCTTGTCTAGGCTGAAGTACTTTGTCTTGGCTCTTGTCTCAGTATGGCAAAGGATGGGGTTGCCTCCTAAAGAGAATGGGGAATGTTTGAAGGTTTGGCTGGGGGGAATTTAATTTTAGGAGTGAGTTGTTGTTACCTTTTCCCAGCAGGACTGGCTGGTGTCAGCTGTGTGGTGAATGTGCTCTGGGTTTTATTCCAGACTTTAAAGAATATCTTCAAGGTGTGAACCCTAGCCTCCCCCAAAGTTTCAGCACCTTGGAGAGTTCCTTTAAAGACTAGAATAAATTAATGACACCCTGACATGGAAACCTCTGGTTGCCCCAGCCCCCCAGGATCTGCTCCCCTGAGGTGGCCAAATACCTTTGTATAAGAGTGGTGAGGCACCACACAAATGGCAAGATATGTTTGCAGATATCATCTGCTCTACCAAAGTTTTGGTCACTATCAGATATTCACCGGTGATCTCTATGCTCCTGAACCCTTGGCCTAAAAATAATCACTAGTTATCAAAAGAACACTTATTATGTAGCTGTTTCTCCTTGTTGCCATGGCAGCTGCTACTTCGGTTCTCCTTGACACCCTTAAACACCTGTTAATCCTCTGACCTTTTCTACAGATTGGATCACCTGCAGCGAGGGCAGACAGTTTGCAGAAGGATGGTATCTTTCATTCTTTGGGGAATGGCAATTCCTGCTGAGTCCTTGCCCCTGTTTCTAATTATTTCTCTGGCATCACATCTTCAGAGAATTGCCAATTAATTTTCCAGAAAGATTCTAGTGTTAGATGTCACAAATTGACTCAAATGTTTCTTTTCTTAAGGGAAGTCTTCCCTTCCCTGGACTCTTCAGTGCTGTATTCAATGCCATGTCCTTGAACAGGGAAACATTGTTGGGCAGGAATTTTCAGGACACATGCAATGATGGATTAGTGAACTATTGCTATAAAATTTTAGTTCAGATATGGGCATCTGTGGGCCTCCAGATATTGTTAGACTTCAGCTCCCATTTCCCCCCTCAGGCTAGGGCTATTGAAAGTTGCAGTTGAACAATACAGAGTGGCACAGTTACCTGCTCTTGTTCTAGTTACTTTCTCATATATTGAGATATTGGTGTGAAATCTTTTAAAATTCTGTTATTATTATAAGTAGATCTCCATCTCTCAGGCTTACCAGACAATTTTGTTTTTCCTGACTTTAGAAGTGATCTGTTCTATCTGCTCATTTTCATGATACTGTAAATATATCTTCAAATACTTCTGTCCTGTTTGTAGACACCATCATGCCAAGAGACTGAGCCATCAACCCCCACCATCCTGGTATTAGATCTTATTTCTGTCAAGAGGGCAATGCATTGAATCCAGACTTGTGTTGGCATGGAACTGTGCATAGTACTGGTATACTGTACTCTCTTCCAGTACCCTTTCTCTTTCCTTCTGCTTTTTCTTCTTCCTTCCTTCCTTCCTTCCTTCCTTCCTTCCTTCCTTCCTTCCTTCCTTCCTTCCTTCCTTGCCAGTCATTCTCTTAGTCCATTTGGTGCTCACTGATGATAATATATTATATAAATTATTTGTTTGTTATGTGAACCATTGTTATCACCGTGAATTGGCCTGGCCTTTGGTAACCTTTAGATATCATTTTGATATCACAATTCGGCCCTGCTCTGCCACCAGCCAAGTGTTTGTGAGGCCACCGAACAAGCGCGAAGCTAGGCATGGCTATTATTCTGCTGAGTCATATTTGTTTACACCAAAGGCAAACCAGAAACCTCCAGATCTGCTTTAGGGGACCTCCCGAAACAAACACCTTCGTTATCGACCTCTGCCCCAAGAGGGCACCCTGGTGAGCTAAGTGCTTAACTGCCGAGCTAGCTGCATCTACATACTGGCCATACTATTGTCAAATCGGTCTATAACTCAATCATGTAAATTCTGACCTTTTGGAGACATTGTCTCCAGTCCAAAACTCATTGTTTTCACCCAAGACCAGACTAGCCCATGGTCATTCCTTCCCCTATAAAAATCCCCCGCTCCGAGAGCTCTTCGGATCTTTCGCCAGAACGCTCGGACTTGCGTTTGGACTGCTCTCTGCCTTGCCTCTTCGTTCTGCGAGCTCCTCTTGGCCGCCGCACCAAGCCCTCCTGCCCTCCATTGGATCCTTCAGGACTGCGAGATTGGTGACGTATCACCCATTCCCCCAACGCTCTATTTCCTATTTCCAGTTAGCAAGTGTGTTTGTGTCTTTCTTAATAATTGTTCAATAAATATCATTGCTAGTTTGAACTATTTTGTCTGCTCACTGACCCGACGCTGTATACATAGGGTAAAAGATCCCTGCTAAGTTACCCTGCCTCTCGTTAGCCAAGAGAGTGCTCCAGCTAATTTTCCCCACCTTGTTTAGTTTGTGTGGTAGTTTGGGCGTCCCTCCTGGGACCCCCAATTCACAGGGTAACACCATGTTGTGGGTATGGAAAGACTGACCAGCATAATACTAATTTCATGTTCAGAAAGCACTCCTTTCAAATCTTTATGGATAGGAAATGTGATGTTATGTTTGTTGTTGTTGTGTGCTTTCAAGTTGTTTTTGACTTATGATAACCCTAAGGTGAACTATCATGGGGCTTTCTGGGGCTGAGAGTGTGACATGCCCAAGGCCTCCCAGTGGGTTTCCATAGTTGAGTGGGGCATTAAACCCTGGACTCCAGGATTGTAGCCCAATGCTCAAACCACTACATCATGTTGGCTTTCACTGGGATATACATGCATGCGCGCGCACACACAGTGTGCTTGTTGTATATGTGGAGGTTCTGTTCTATAATGGGTGCATAACCATCATGTCCATTGACCTGCATTCATGCATGATAAGGTCACATCAGAAGAGGGTGTATATGTATGTAATGTGGGTGTGCACAGCCTGTGACCAAAGCTGTTTTGTGTGCCTGTTAACGATTTCTTTTCCTCACAACTTTTACCCTACCCCTGACAAGGCTCCTTTGCCTTTAACAGATATAGGAGACACAGATATTTAGCTTTCATGGAAATAGAGGTTCTACAAAGTCTGGGATCCTGCATCCAAAAGTACCAACTGTGTCAAAACCACATTCTATCCATGCCAGTTGGACGGGACAAGTATCCAATCTGAGCCAACACAGTGCAAAGAACATTCAGAGGATGAATCAAAGCCAGTCTGGGATCAAGCGGAAGAAGTCATGAGGGGTCCACAATAAAAACAGCAGGCAGTGAAGTTTGTCAAGTATGAAGTCAAACACAAAGAGCAATCCTCCCCGTTTCCAAAATAATCAGGGCACAAGCCCTAGAGATAATGATGTTGAAACCAACAATCTCAGGTCCCCAGCAAGTCCATTTTAAACACAGATGTCAAGGGAAGTGTAGCTGATACTGAACAGGTGCTCAGACACTAGCACCCCTTTGTCATTGCCCTCTTTGCAGGTGTAATTTCTGCTAGTTTTCAAGAGGGTAGGGTGACTCATTGTATGGGTCCTCCTCCTGCTCTTGGGTGAGAAGTGGGTATCTACTGGACAGCCCAGGCTCTGCTTTTGCCTTTGAGGAAGGCTGGAAACTGGAGTCTTTCTGAATCCTTAGATTCCCCTGGCTGGACCCCATCCTAGTCACTTGAGAAGACTCCTCAAGATAAAGCATGCAAAATTATTTTGGAAGATTTTTGCAAAATCTGCAAAGTGTGAACACAATGAATTGCTGTTAGACTAGAGTAACTGAGCTAATGTAGGAGAAGCTGCTGCTTCAAACACTTTTACGATGCTAATTATTATTAAGGAGATTATATAATCATAACAATGACAGAATTAAACAGTGCCTGTCTGAGTTACCTATCATCCTTCCTCCTCTGCTTTCAAAAGGGGACAATGCATCTTGGTATATGCACAGATAGCTTCCCACCATTAACATAAAAGTACTTCTTTTAAAGAGAGCCAAATATACAATAGTACAAATGCTTAGTTGTAAATTCAGTGGGCTTATAAACAGGTTACAATCACCTTTGCAACTAATTGTGGAATGGTGGTTGTGCAACCAGCTCCTTAATTGGTTGTGCACCTGGATGCTGTTGAATCCACCTGCCAATGTTGGATTCCCATAGTCTAGAACTAGGGGCCTGTCCACACTATACTGTTATAGCAGTATTATTCCACTTTCAACATCCTGTGGAATTCTGGGGTTTGCAGTTTGTGGAGGCCAAAGACAGCTGAGAATTCTAAATGCCCCTCCCTAAACTGCAAACCCCAGGATTCCATAAGAGGTTGAAAGTGGAATAATAGCACTGTAACAGTGTAGTGTGGAAAGGCTCTAGGTTTCAGGAGCCCAATATCATTTGTGCTAATGGAATGACCCAATGTAATACCTGCCTCACAGCACAATCCTATCTATATCTGTCTGCTCAGAAATGAATGCCATTGGGCCTACTCCAAAGTAAACAGGCATAAGATCACAGCTCTGTGTGTGTATGTGCCTTCAAGTCACCTGTCAACTTAGGGTGACCCATGAATTTCGTAGGGTTTTCTTATGCCTTACTCCCTCATAAATGTGTTGGGGATTGTAACTTAAGTTCCTTGCCTCTAGTTGTAGCTCTTTGTTAACATTTTGGCCACAGAATTATCTAGGCTTCTCTGAAGGTCTTTAGTTATCCAATATCTGCCCTGTTGCATTTCCTCTCTACCAGATAACCTGTTTATCAGCAAAATAACAGGAACAATATATTTTCATCCATTTAATTTTGTTTTCATCTTCAACATCAGATAAGTCAAATTGCAGTGAAAACAAAGAATTTTAAGTAGGATGTTTTACACAGTGTGATGAGGAAGGAAAGCCTCTAGCAGTTTATTTAATGGAGTTTCAAATTCCTAATTTTGCTAAAATCCCACAGGCACACATCTTAAAAGACTCTAATGTGAACTGCCATGTAATTATGCCTTATAAGTAGTCTTTTGTATGGGGGAGGTGTCAGTGAGAGTAAAACTGTGGACCCAGCTGGTCCTCTTGCACCTGCAAGATGTCTTTCTCTAAAAGCTAACTGGGTAATGCTAGTATGATATTCAAGGAAAACATTCATTAATTCTCTGTTTAAAAAGCACAGGGAAAATCTCATCAATTAATAAATGCTAGTTTGCATAATTTGCATTATGCTTCATGTCATATTACAGAAGGATGGCACAGAATGTAGAATATATTATCTATGGCATTGTTCTTGTAGCTATTTCTTGCACATCATTGACAAATTTACAAGGTTCTGATACTGCAGTTCCAAGCCTTCTGTATATGCACTTTGAGATATAAGTAGTGAGGCTTATCTTGCTTTTAAACAGTCAAAATGATTTTTTTCTCATGGGTGGTGCAATATTTCTCCACTGAGACTGATGCAGAGCTTGTAAGTAATTCATTAAAATAATTCAATACTCCTAATTAGTTACTTTCCCTAGCATCTAATGCCAAAGTTTTTAACCACTAATGTCAACAATTGCAGTAGTTTCTTTAAAACATAAAATTTCGCATTATTATAACTTGTTCCATTTGGTGAGTAATTTTTGGAGCTAAGGTCATTTGGGGCCATATTCAGTTTTTTTAAATGATTTTTTTAAATTTAAAGATAATATTATTTTTATTTGTTGATGTTTATTGTTACTGTGCAAAAATCTTCTAAAAGGAAAAAGAAAAAAAATTAAAAAGGAAACAGTAGATTAAAAAACTGAAAATGCAGAAATGAGAAACCATCTATACATAAACTTGATGAAAAGATGATCAAGTATTCCAGGAGCTATCCATGGGGAATAGATGTGTCGCTTGTTCAAATTCTGAGAAAGTTATGAGGTCTTTGATCCACTGAATAATGGTAATAATGGTGGGTGACCATGTGCTCTCCTAGTACTGCAAATATGTCTTTTAGCCACCAAAATGGCACTGAGAACCCATTTCCCCTGACCAGAAGTCAGTTTCCAAGATACAGGCAAATAATTTAAGAGCACAGACAAATATACAATATCCAGAGCTTGGTCTAAAACTTAATTAATGGAAGTAGTATGCTCTCTCCAGAAGGAAACTACCACTGGGCATAGTCATATCATATGCTTATAAAAGACACATGAGGAACATCTTTACTAAAGAAACATTGTGCAGTCCAATATACCCCAAACAAGAGCTTTTGATTCACAGATTAAAGTCCATAGCTATAGAAAAGTATCACATTATTAACACATTGCACTTGGCCCTCCACATTCGCTAGAGTTAGGGGCACAGGACCCTCACAAAAGTGAAAAATTTGCAAATATCAAAATTTGTGTGTCTGTGGGAAGGGGGCTGAGGCATGGGTGGGGAGAGTGGGTACCCAATGTGTAAAGCAGATCAGGGAAAGCAGATGGTTGGCATGGTGGTACTGTACTTCCACTTTCTTGCCCATCTCCTTCCTTGGGTATATGGAGAGCTTTGGGAGAGGGCTTGCGGTGCTGAGAAATCAGGCTTTGGGCTGTCCTTGACTGGCCACGCAGTGTCTGGTGGAGGAGGAGGAGGAGGGGGACTGGAGGGAGGTTTTTAAAGAGCTACGCAGCCTGATTGGAGCCGCCAAGAGGGAAAGTTTCCCCCCAAAAGTAGTACCTGAGGTGGGGGAGCAGCGGTTGGAGAAATTCACAAATAATCAAATCCATGAATGTCAAACCCGCAAATGTGAAGGGCTGACTGTACAAGTGAGTAATGTAACATTAAATAGAGCAGAATAGCAGCAATGAATACATTTTTTTTATTTTTTTAAATTTTATTTGAAAGATGCATTATATTCCAAAAAACATAGTTTCTGCTGACAGCAACAAATTAAGTTCTAAATCGGTGTCAGTGTTCATTTAAAAGTCTGTGGCAAAAAGGCATAGAAATTTTGGCTTTATTGCTAGTATTTTCAAGCACTGAGTAGACTTGCATCTCACTGTGACCGTCTTTTGTTCAGACTTTTATATTTCAAGTACTGGGACTTACAATCCAACATACTCTTGCAGGCTAGCTTTACTTCCTAACGGATGCACTTTTATTTGGAGTTCCAAGCAGATAGTCAGGCTGTCCTTAAAGAAATTTAAGTTGCAAGGAGTTCAAGTGAGTCCAGCAGGACAGTTCTCTTCCCCATCCCTGTTTTTCATTTCTTTCCCCTAATTCAGACTCACCTCTCAGAAAACAATGCTCATTCTTCACTGATACAGGTACTTGCTGTCTGATACATTTTTTTAATGTTCTGTATCTCTGCATATTAGACCATACTGACACCTCCCTCTGGTTTCTCAGCTCCATTTTGTTTACAGTCATGCTGACACTCAACTCTCCCACCAGTTTCTTGGGGAGTACGTGTGATTTGGCTTTTATTAATACCACCAATAGGATACCAATGTGGTAAAGATGCAATCACCTGTGGACTTTTCTCCTACCAATCTTTCCAAAACTGGCTATGAATTTGCCCCCAGCCTGTATTATAGCTCAGTTTAATTTCTTATCTGTTAAATTCCACTGCAACCATAAACCCAATAGGGTACTAGGATATTCAGCCTGTGGGATGGCATAGACCTGCTCTTATTGTTTATTGATATTTTATATGGATACTACTATTGTACAGGTATATATAAGATTTGTACCATCACTTTATAAATATGATTATTAATATTAACAATATTAATAACCCTTGTAAATAAGGCTTGTACTATTCTCTGTGTCAATTTAATGTTCCTACTGGCAACCCTTGTAAATGAAATTCATTAAGAGGTGGAATGCTGTACTTTTTTGTTTCCTAGTTTGGATTGGTTTTGCGTTCCAAGGTGTGTGTGCTTCTTTTGTGTACAGTAAACTAAATACGGCTCTCTGTGGTATTTAAACCAGTACAGTCCTGGTACTATGGGTAGTTACCAGGCTGTGGCATTGTGACTTGTGATTGCTCTCAAGTCTCCTAAGACCATGTTTCTGAAGCCATGTGATGGCAGGGACCAGCAGGATTCCCCCACCTCTATTGTGCTAGAGGCCAGTACCACATTTGTTCCTATTGGCCACAACTATTTCTCTGTTTTCTAGAAACTTATGGCATCCAATGACTCACAGATCAGCACTGGTTCATAGACTACCACTTTGAGTAGCACTATCAAAACTTCTTCCCTGCTCTATATAACTGGTGGGCTGGTGCTGTTAATGTGGTGGTGGTGAGAGACATGATTTGGAGAAGCTCATTGGCTGGCAATGTTGCTGGCTGTGCCATTGGTGCATTGTGGGTGGCTCTCCAGTGGGTCTTGCTCATAGCCATTGTCACCAGATTGCTCTGTGAGTTAGAATGCACACATACCTCTGCATGAAAAAGAGCAGTTTTAATATTATAGCAAATTACTGGGCATACATTTCTCTTGGGGGAGATAAAAGATTAATTTGCATGTTAATATCCACATTTTAAGAGGCCCCAAAGCATTAGAAATAGTATATCCTGCTTAGGAAGACTGAAAAAAATCAAACAGCTGTACAGTACAATATGTAAACCTCCCAATAATCATTTAAATTAATGTTGTTGCAATGCAACTTGATTGCATATATATATATACACACACACACACACACACATACATATATGGAAATATGTTCATGTTTTCTTTACTATTATTGCTCTATAAAAAACTGCACAACAAGCACGACTTGAAATATGGGGATTATGAGTGTTATTCCTGTAATGATCAAATCTTTACCAATTTTTAGTGAAAACAACTGCATTTTTGTCTTCCTTCCTTAACGCCATAAAACAGTTTTGGTCAGAATTTTGAGCATTTCTTTTTCCAATGTTTAATGTGACCCCCTGCCCTCCTTTTCTCTTCAAACACTTCTTTGGGCTGAGCATGGTGAGGGACAACTGACTGCAGCTGGCTGATCAGGTTTTATCAATGATGGCGTAGCGCCATCATCTTTGTAAAACAATGTAATAACCTATAAAAAGTAGATTCTTTAGTGTAACAGATAATGTTTGCTTGTTAGTTCTAAAACTCTTTGTGTTAGTGGGATTGGGGACCATTTTTCAAACTCTTAAATTGTATTTTATTCTATAATATTTGTAGTGAAAAACTGACATCATACTGGTATGTCTCAGTTAAAGAAGCTGATGCGTTACTGGGCATGACTTCATTAGCAGAGAATTCAGTACCACAGGCAGAAGTAACATGGAAAGAATAGAGACAATTTCCTACACCACAAAAATGCACATGTGGAATAAAACAACCAAGCCATGTAGGGCTTGCAGAAGGAAATAACATATTTTGAACCTTCTGGGACCAACTGAAAACTTTATCTTAAATGAATCCAGTGTGATTTTTTCATTTCGCCAGCACCCACTTTTCTAATAATTTCAGCTGTGGTGGTCAAACATAGATCTAGGCTGCAGGGGGCAGAGGGGTAGCAGGTAAGGCAGGCTCTGCTTTGCATGCTGAATAAGGTATTCTCTGGAGACAGTTGCTATTTGCATTGCCTGTTGCAGGCAGGCACACACAGCTACATTAGGATCACCTAGAATAGAATGGTATTCTTTTCCAGCTCAAGCTTTTATTGCATTGTTTATTGCAGAACATTGCTGAAATATGATGCCAAAGTCTGTGTTTCACCAATCCTCTTTCACCATCCTCCCAATGCTGATGTTGCTAAAAACCTGCCAGACAGACAGAGAACGAGGATAAAAAGCGCAGGCTGAGTGGGTGTAAAAAAACTGCAAAAAGAAGCTTCATTTTCAAAGGCTTTGTTTACTGAGGTATACCTGTACTAGTCTGTTACTGTTAAAATAGCAAGTAGTAAGCAACATGTTAATTTCCTTTAATTTTTTTTTTAAAGTAAAGACTACTTCTAACATGTCACTTCAAAAGGATATTCCAGGCTCTGGACTGTGTATATGATTTAAGGAACCATTAAGATTGCATGCCCACAATGTGACGGGTACCTCATCAGACATTTCATTATGGTAGGTAGAGCCTGAAGATGAGTAGGGATGGAGTCTACCATAGTTTACAAATTGTTCAAAAACTGTGTATGTATCAATCCTGGATCAAGATGAATAGGAATGGCAATATAAGTTTTGGTACAAATGGAGTCCCCAAAGCAGGAGCATAAAAGGGCAGACCTCTAATTAAAGTAAGTAAATTGAGAAAGTCACCAGTACTGAGTGGTTTGCTGGGAATACAACAACAGTAGATGTTACACTGCAAAATACAATTTTGAGACAACTCCTTTGATCCTACCTTGGTGTCTTTTACCCTCAGGGTGGTGCAGGGCAGCTATGGTTTGAAATGGAGGATTAAGAGGTGTGACTGAGATGCTGCCAAAGATGGCCATTTCCACACTAGAGGCCATTAGTGTGATATACCATTACAATCCTGGACTTGCACAATGGTAGCAGTTGAGGAACACTGTTTTCTTCACCCTTCTATCTTAAGTGGATGAGTAGCAGTATTGTCACCGGTGTTCCTTCTGCACTACTGTGTCCCTGGCCACTCCCCTTCTGTGCCTTCAACCTGCCCCACCACCCCAATCGGTCAAGGATTTTTTGTTTTTCTTTGGAAGCCATACTAAACACACCAGTACACGATTGCATTTTCATACTATAATGTCTAAAAACGTATTTTAAAAAAATAAAAAGTTTAAATTCACAGGAGAACTTTAAAATACACACTGAAAGATGATAGCTTTTGAAGTTACCATGTCTGAGAATCACTGAGGGAGGGACAAACTGGGCACGCCCAAGCCCACCCACTGTTGGATCTGCCACAACTGGAAGCATTATCAAGCGCTATTACACAGTGAGTTGGCTGACGGGATTGAAGTGCTAAAGGAGGTGCTTAACGGATTTTTTTCTGGAAATAGAACATGGCGGTTTTGCAATGCTTGGAGACAGGATAGCAGCTGGATGGTGACGACGCTGTTCGGTAGCACAACTCCTGACCCGCAATCAACCTGCTGCTATGGTGGTATGGCGACACCATGCAGAAATGGCCATTTAAGAGAGGACTGTCTTCCCCTTCCAGCCTTAACTGAGAATGGATAGCATGGGTGTGGAGACTGCTCACTGATGTTTCATTTGGAGCAGAGGTCCTATGTCCCTGGCGTAATTCTGCTGAAATAAAGCAGGTTGTAGAGGTTCTTAGGTTTTGACCAGATTGTGGCCATAGTATTTTGTTATGTAAAATAAGATTTTAAAGAAACTGACGGAAGACTAGGAGACTGAGGAGCAAGGAATGAAAAGGGCTTCTCAGTAGCTGAGTCCAGGCTATGGCCCAAGGGAGGCTAGGCTGTACTCTTCTCTGTTGCCTTTCTACCAGCAGGTAGATTTCTATTGCTTTTTATATGTTTTAATGTAGATGTTTTGTATTTTAAACTATATTTGTTTTATTTGATTTTATTGCTAACTAGTTTGTGTCTCATTTTAGGGAAAAGTGAGGTACAAATCAAATAAATAAACACAAAGAAATAAAAATGAATAATAGCTACTTCAGCTTCCCTACCTGGATACTCCATGTCGCTTGCTACAGGTTGCAAACTGGTTTTATGAAACTGTTTTTTTTTTCTGGGTCAGGCCGTTCTTTGGAAAACACTGCTATCTTGTGGTAAAAATGAGAACAACAGATTCAAAATGATGTGAGGAGCAGATGCTTCTTTGGGAGAGACAACTAGAGTTTAAAGCAATCTCTTAAGAAGATGGAGGGGCAAAGAGATTGGGTCAGGAAGGAGAAAAAATGATATTAACAAGAGATAATAATAATTGATCTATTTTGTATCTGTAAACATTCTGAGAATCAGCATGGTATAGTGGTTTGACTGTTGGGCTATGGTTGTGGAGGCCAGGGTTTGAATCCCTGCTCAGCCAAGTGATCTTGGGCAAGTCACACTCTCTCAGCCTCAGAAGAAGGCAATGGCAAATACCTTCTGAACGAATCTTGCAAAAAGAAAAAAAAATCAACCCCTCTAAAAAAAACGTAGTTGCCATAGGCCAGAAATGACTTAAAGGCACAAAACAACAAACATTCCAAGAATTATATAGGTTTTCAGATAGCTCTGTGCATCTGTAAGCTAAAAACTACCAACAGTTATTGCTATAACCAACCTCCTATATACAAACCATAAAAAAGCAGTTATGGAACAATTAAAAATGAAAACAATGCTTTCTTCCCCAGCGATGGATTGCTAACATTTCTGAGGAAATATAGCAGCATGACATAATAAAGAAACCAAGCATTTCAGTGATGTTTTATATTTCTCTTTCCTTTAAATATGACAATAAATTTTAGTTGTGTTTGCTTCACATATAAATGCAAATTAAATTTTATTTAAATATGCAACGTCATGCATATAAGATGAACATACACACACACTTCAAGAAATGAAAAGTTTTATACTGACATTATATTAGTAGTTGTGGTTTTTAGAAAATCACTTCCAGCTTCCTATTCTTCACAGCTGAGTTTTTAAAATGCCATTTTCAACAAAAGTGTCATTACGGCCTATTCCAGGCCGTCATATGTCAGAACCCAGACATGAGACCTAGGCCCTTTTTGCATGGCATTTTTAAAACGTATTAGGCACGCTCCCCCCATGAGCTGCCGTACCGCATGACGTTCTGGCAACCCAGGTGCTATCACGGCCACGGATAGTGCTGATAGTGTGTTTTCTTATTTTCGCCTGAAAGGCGAAAATAACCTCCCTTTCACACATCGGTTGCGCAACCAGAGGGCCTGCGGAGCCGTCATCCGGTGTACTTCCAGGAAGGACCTGAGAGTGGGCGGGGTGTGGGCAATCCCTGCTGCCTGTCCCTCACGCAGCAACTCCCAGGGGACGCTCCGCCCAGCTCAGGCCAGCCGCTGCCCCCATCGCAGCAGGGAACACTGCACGATACGTCGCCGCGAGAGGCCACCCCGGGGCTGTGTTGCCACTCACACTTGAGATGACAGCAGCCCCCGGGGTCTGGCCGACTGTGGTTTTTTTTTTAACCCGGCGCTATCGTTAGCACATTAGCACGTTACCAACGTAGTATGAAACAGCCTGTTGGCAGGATCTCTCGTGCTAACGTTAGCACGATAGTCGATGGAACAATTAAAAAAAAGAAAAACCACCGACCAATCAGGGGTGGTGGGGCAGGAACAGGGAGGAACCTGGGCATGGCCCAGGATGCCAACATGCAGACAAGGCACCGGGTGGGGACTGGTGCTCTCTTGTGAATGCCCTACGTGTGCAGACTGCAAGGGGCTCTCTACTGGGCCTCTTGCGATATTGGCAATATCGTGAGGGCTCTAGTTCGTTGCGCTATCAAGGTAAGGTGCGAAAAGTGTTGGCTCCTTATAGTGTCACAGAAGGTAGTCCCTGGTGATGTTACGAGGGACAGGTCCTGGTGATGTTTAAGCATAACACATCAAACATCAGTCCAGGTTACACAGAGGACATCATTCAATTTTTTTTTAAAAAACCTAACCTAATAAATGAGGAAAATGCACACATACCTATCCCTATCCCATCTTTCAAGGCTGCACTTTCAGCTTGAGATTCCTCCCCTACCCTTAGCACTAGAGAAATGGGACTGGACCTTGAGGTCTGGGCAACCATACATGTCTGGACCTCAGAGTTTTGGTGTATGTATGTGTGTGTAAGGATTGACATGCAGAACATTTGGACTCAGGACACACAAAACATATGAAAAAAGTCCTTTCCACTTCTACTAAATGTCACCATTTCCTAATGACTGACCTATCAGTTTCTGTTCATAAACAGTCGCATGCCTCATATATCAGACGTCTAGGAAATGCTGACTTTCAGCCCTGTCCTGGAGATGCTTATACAGATACCCCTCTGAAATCAAGGTTTATTTATTGCAATAGATGCATTTAGGTTTATTTCAAAGAATTGCAGGGATAAATATGACAGTGCTCAAATGAATGGGCAGCACATCTGTACATAATAAGATCTTTGAAGTAGCCATCTAAGCTGCTGGAATTTTCACTAGTGAATATATACATCAATGTTTTCATTCTTCATATTTCTTATGTTTATTAAGAGGAAACAACGAGTAAGAGCTAAGCAGGTTACAGGCTGCTCTACTCTCTGTATTAACTTCTGACTGGTAGCCCTTTAATCACAAACCAGTATTTTGATCTGAGTGTCATTTCCTCTGATCTCTTAAAATGTTTGAAATTTCATTTGAACATATGGCGTACATTGATCCAATTGGTGACTCCTGCACTCATTTGTTTCAAATAGCCCAGAGGCGGGAGGAGGAAGCAATCTAAGTTTTCGGCTTTATTGGCCTGTTGTTCCAATTAAAGCTGTTTTGCTTCCCAATAGAAATCCTGTGGTCCATGTTTACGAGGTTGGCATCCTGTGCAACTATTTAGGGTAGTTTTGAAAGATCTCTGGGTAAAAATTTCAGAAAGATTGTTTTCACAGTTGGTGCATTTCCTCTGCTTTCAAAGTGAGTTATGTATAAACCAGATGGCACATAGCTTGACATTTTGGTTTAATTGGTACCAAATTTTAAAAGACAACATTATGTCCAAGCATACAGATCCTTAATCAGGATGGGAAATCCAAATGGGCAACTTTTTTTTTTTATTGTGTGGATTGCCGCTAATCCCTGTTGAAATCTTTTAACAACCCATAAGCTCCGGAGCTCCGGAGGCTGACTTAATTACTGCCTGAAGCCAAAGACCCAAGTTAGAAGAAATCCACACTACCATTTTGAGATGATAATCTGATTCCAGAACTGTCTTAGATACTATGATGTTCTGAAATGGGGCAGAATCAGTGCATTATATAGCGATTGGCGGTGTATCTGCAGTACCAAAGCCTTAAATGTACGATCACTGATGCTCATCTACTACCACCAAATTCCCCTTGTCCTGCCAGTTTCATCCTGACTACTCTTTCCTTGCTAGCAACAAAAAAAGAAGAATATATTTCAGCATCATTGGGGGACGGAGTAAGGAAAAGGCATTCTTCACATCGTTCCAGTGAGGAAAACGCACATATCTTTGTGTATGTGTGTGCATGCACACACATGTTGGTAGTGGGTGTGTGCACTGCACCTAATCTGACATAATTCAGGGCCCCTGAGATTGAAAGGTTTGTACATTTCTAGCACTGACTTGTGACATAAAGCTGCATATGCGCCTAGCTCTAAACGTGCTATCTTAGTCCCTGTCCTTTTCTTTCTTTAACTTGCTCATTTGACAAATGAAGGAGATAGACATGTTGATCAGAAGACAAATTCCAAAGACCATATTGTGGTCATACTTTCATTCAGCCAACTCAAAAGCCACAATATTCTTTGTGTGAGCTTTCAAAACATACATGTTTGGCTACCAAAAAAATAAATAAATCAAATAAATCAAATCACGCAGGGGAATGGGGTGGGGAGAAGTGGTGATGATACTGTCATGTGGTCTGCTTGTTGTTTTGAGATACTATTAAGGAAGTAATTTTCTCCGGCCGTCCCTCAAGTGGGCTTGTGGTGAAAAAAAAACCCCATAAAAGAAGGATAAGAGAATATGATTTTCCATTTCAAAATACAAAACAAACAGAAAAAAAAAATTAAAACCATATTCAATTTGAACCTCAAGAGCCCCTTTTTAAAAGACAATGGGGGGAACAGGAGCAACTCAGAAAGTCTCTATATTCTCAGGGCTGGAGACACATTTAGGCACTGGATCAGGCGAAGCATGTCAACAGGAGCCAAAATGGGTATCTTTGCCTTTTGTTAGAGGAAATAAACCCTCAGAAAATCAGGTTGCTGGGTAAGATGGTAGCCTATGTGACTATAGAATTTTATAGCTCTTCAGAGTAAGTGAGAGAATGGGTGTTGTGTGTAGTTTTCCTGCCTAAATGGTATTCTTGAAAATGACTTCATCTAGCAAATAGTTTCTTTTCTAGTCAATTTGAAACATAAATTACAGTTTTTCATTCTGTTTCTTTTAAAGGTCCTCATGGGATCACAGATAAGTATGCATCTTTGCTGTGCTAAAAGAGCTTATAGTGCTTAAATGTTCCCATGAACACACAAGGACACCTTAGGTCAGTTCCTATTGCTTTGCTTCAGTCTCATATTTGTATCATGGGGTACTTAATGATCTAACTTACAGGGGTGCTGTAAGAACTGCAACACAATAATATGTCTGAAACACTTTGGGTACTTTGGAGACTACATCTCCCTCACTCTCTTTGTGCTGTAATCTAGATAGTAGCTACTGCAACAGAATAGAGAGAAGAATTACGTTCACTCTAGTCCTGTTCCCCAAGTTCTTGACAGAATATCCAACAAACCAGCAGCTGACCTGCATCCTGTTTTGTACATTATCTCTATGACAAAATCATTTGTGAAATTATCCAAGTTTTAGAGGTGTACAGGGAAAAATAGTAGGAGTGTAAAAGGAAGGACAGAAAAATGAGACAGCTGTTTTTGCTCAGATGTCAGCTAGAATGAGCTCAGGCAAATGAAGGAAAACGAAAGAAGAATATATTAATGATCTAATTTTTCTTAAAGGTTCTATAAAATTGGTGGGATCTATGTTTTATTTCTTGACATTATTTCCCTTGACTCTGCAATGCTGTTGTCTTTATTTCATTTCTCCCCTTTTGGGACTAATTTGTACTAGTTTATTGTTAGCGTGGTAGTATTGCAAATGCCAACATTAATTCAGGAGTTTTTCCATCTTACATGGGGTTAACACTCTTTTGTGCAGTGCAGTGCAGCTGCTTCGACACCGAATGTACTGTTGGACACCAGTGAAGCCACTCAAATGGAAACGTTTGAACAAGAAATGTTCAAAATATTTCAAAATTATATAGCTCTTTTCATTCAGAATTGAAAAAAGTCATGGCATCGTTGCAATATACATTATTAAAATAAAACCAATTGTAATACAAAAGTTTTTGAGTTATAACAGAGTTTACACAAAATATATACAAAAATAGATGTGAGGCAAAATATTTCCTTACATATACAGGCTGAGATCTTCATTATCAGCCACAGCTATGATGGTGAAGCTCCATTACTGTAACTATATGTCCCCATTTCACTGCTTGAAACACACTTTAGAACCCAGGCAGCCACAAATCAAAGTTGTTCAAGGCACTGGAAAGTGGGCTGCTGAATGATAACATATCTAGCTCTCTCCTGCCAGTGAGGTATGATGAAAAAAGCAGCAGCAGGGATCCTTGCCATGTCCTTGCTCAACTAATTTTTGCACTTTGCCTTGCTGATGGTAGGAGGTTGGGTGCATCACTGTTCAGTGCTGCACTGTTCAGCACCCTGGAATTCCTTCAGTAGGCACAGCTACCTGGTTTTTGAGATGGTTTTTGGGGGTAACTTGCAGTCATTCCAAGGGTGACATGAGAATTTTTGTTGTGTAGTTTCTGATTTACAGTGACCCTGAGTGAAAACTATCATGGGGCTGAGAATGTGTGATGCCCTCAAGGTCACCCCATCGGTTTTCATGGCTGAAAAAGGAATTGAACATTGGTCTCCAGGGTTGTGCTCCAACACTCAAACGACTATACCACTGAACAGGATGCCAAGCAAAGTGCATTCTTTGACAGCATTGATAATAGCTGATCTTAACTTATTGGTTGTCTTTTCACTGTATGCTTTTCACGTAGTGGTATGGTATACTTGTGAGGTATTTTGCAGTATGGTGTGTGTGTTTATGGCAGTCTCAGACCATTGTCTTCTGAAATTACTTCAAAAGAAATCAGACTAAGCTATGGATCGAGTCAGAAACTGGAACCAGAAACAGAGCTGTAGCTGCTTTGTTGCTATTCAAATCAAACTACATGTATGAGAAAATACCACTTTGGTAGCCTCTGCCTAGAATTGGATACAGCAATTTCAGGTGGCATCAAGATCCCCACATTTGATGACATTATAACTGGAATGTAGGTGAAAGTCCCTGTTTTAAACTACAAAATTTTTGAGCAACAATTTGTGTGATATGCTCAGTTGCATCTTGCTTGAGGTGTTTGATCATAGACATAAGAGATGTGGCCTAACTTTTCTATTGGAGCAGGAATAGCTACTGGAAAGCATATATAGCAAATCAGCAGAAAAAGGGAGACTAGGCTCCATGTGCTTATGGGTGGTCCAAATTTTATTCTCGAAAAAGCCCAATGCGTTTCAGCCTGTTTATAACTTAATTGGCCTTCTTCAGAGGCCTGAATCTAATCTACAACAGAAATTTCTGGAGTTGCTGCTGCACTCTCTTTAAGGACCAGACAGTTATGCAAGACTGTCTATAAACATTATGTTCTTCTAGGATGGAGCCCCATTTGATTGGGGAAGCCTGTCATTACATTCTTGCGTTGTTGTGTTTGCCTGCCTTTTGCCCCTTTTGCAAAATTGACTTGCCATTTCATCTCTCTCTCTCTCTTTCTGATCTTAAATCGAGCAGGTTTTTGGATTCAGTGGCACATGAAGATCCTTCCAACTCTATGATTCTATTGTTGAGGAGAGAGATTACTAGTATTTGGTATCTTGCATGGAAAAAAGGAAAAAAGAAATAAAATTTGTAATATTACCTCTGTAATATTACCTCTGTAATAAAACACCAAAGAGAAGTGAATGGGATGTAGGATCTGTTTCTTGGTTTTTAAGGAAAGAAATGGTTGCAAATATCTGTGTTTTCCCAATGGGCACATTAAGGCACATAACCTCTGCTTTCCCTCTTCCTTCCTTCCTTAGTCAATCCAAGAAGTGCCACAGGAAATTAGGAAAACAGAAGCCACAGAGGAAGCAATATGAAAACTCAGAGGTGCTCTGGGATTTGATAGCATTAGATGGCCATATGCTCCAAGTGAATGGGGGCAGGGGGAGAACACTGCTAATTATATCCTTAACAATGAAACTGAGCGTAGCCGCTCTTCTCATCAAAACAGCAAATATAAGGAAAAGGACTGCAATATGAGGTTATACTTTGTACTAGGACAGAGGCATTTTTTGGATTGGAAGAAGTAGTTTGTTTCCAGTTATTAAAGCTGTCATGTAGGAGTTTGGAGAATGTTGCTGGGGAATGATGCTATTCTTGTTGAAATTTTCTTGGCTTCTCTCAAAATTCTTTCAATGGGAATTTGTCTCAGTTTCAATCCCTCTCTGAAATGTGGAGACTCAACCAACTTGAGTCCTGGGTTTGGGAAAATAAGCAGGTTGTAAAGCAGGGTTGGAAATAATGCAGCCCTCCTAATGTTGTTGAACCTCACCTTCTATCATTCCTCAGCACTGGATGATGGCTGATGGGATTTGTAGTCTAACTACATGTGGAAGGTTTCACAATCACCATTCCTTTAGTAATTATTACTGATAAAATGTCTGGGAAGTGCTACATAGTAACATGGTGATAAAGTAACGGTGGCCATCATTGGTACTGACACAACGTTTTCCTAAAAACAGAGAGAGAGAGAGAACGAGACAAAGTTTACATGCAAAGAGCACACCACAGATAGTAAATAACAACAGTGAAGCAGAAGCAACTTAATAATGACATAACTTTTTTTTAAAAAAGATATTTTTATTAATAGTTTCTAAAAATACTAAAATTTTACAAATGTACAAGAAAAAAAAGAAAACAAACAACATGAAGAAAACATGAGGCATAAGAATTAGAAAGCAAAAAGTTAAACAAAAAGGAAAAAGAAAAAGAAAAGGGGTTAACTTTCAAACTTCTTTAGAGTATAACAAACAAATTGATTCAAGCCTCCTGAAGATAATATCGAAAAGTTCATTTCATGCTTTCCAAAAAAGAAAAATGAACTTTCTTCTACCAAAGATTAACATATCTAGCATAATATATCAATGTTACTTTCTATTAGATTCCATTACATGTTACATTTACGTGATAAATGACATTTCTAATCTTAATACTAAATGCTGCTTACTGAATTGATTACATTTTCAATTCTTAAAAGTATAGATTTGTTCAATGTTATATAATGTCACTAAATCCAAATGTTTCAATAACATTTTATATTGTAAAATCCTTTATACTATTTATTAAACAAATCCCCCTTTTTCTTGCAACCATCCTATCCGTAAATCCCTCCCTTTGCTTTCTCACATTTCTTTCCTTGCCCTTTCCTAATATTTCCAGTTCCTTTCCATTTGATATTTTAGGATAATTGTCCTGAAACAGAACACTTTTCCCGCCACCTTTCTCTCACCACTTACAGTCATACAGGCTAAATCAATTTAGTTTCGTTCATCCATCAATGTAGTATGATTTCATATCAGTTTCAGATTAGCCTCTCCCCTTGAGCTGTAATCCCCATTTCACAAACCAGAACTTCTTTGGCATTCATCTCCCTCAGGTTCAGTAGCTAATCCCTCCATGAGCTCAACTTGAATTTGTTTCTCCATATGATTTTCAACCTCTTTTGCTTCTGTATTGCGGACTTCTGTATTTCCCTCTTGTCTTATGTCTCCCCACAGTTCTTTCTTGATATTGTTGATCTCTCTCTTCAGGGCCTTTGTCATGCTCCACTTCAAATTTGAGAGTTCCACTTCCAAAGAACATAGCTGCTTCATCATCCATTGTAAAAAGTCCTATGAAAGTTCCTGAGAAGATTCCATCTTTCATTTAACTAGCGAGTTCAGAGTCAACAACTCACTTCTTCTCTCATCTAGCCAAAAGCCACCAGCAAGTTGGTCTTATCAACATCAAACAAATAATGTCTATGTTACATCATAATTACTCCTTGTAAAGATCCAATTCAGTCTTATAAATAAGATGAGATTCAGTCTGTCCACAAAAAATATGCATTTTGATCCTTAATTATTCTCTTTTAAACTTGTCAGTCCACAGATTTCTTATTTATTTATCTCAGGCCATTTCCACACGGGTTAAAAAAAACGGTGCAGGGCGTCCTCCATGGAGGATGTCTGCACCTTGGAGCAGACTGGGTCTGGACTACTTAGTGTAGATCTGCACCTCAGTCTGCTCTGGAGCGACTCCAAGTGGTCCTCCAGCATGTTTTTGAAAAACCTGATTTTTCAGGTTTTTCAAAATGCCAGCGTGCACCATTGCATGCCTGTTCTCCAATGCAGATTTGCAGGCTTGCACCAATGTGAGCCTGTGATCTGCAGAGGGTGGGCTTTAGGCTAGTGAGCTTCAGCGGTTGGTCGTGACCCATGACCAACTGGAAGCCGCCATTTTGGATGCCAGAGAAGTGCGGATCTGCGATCACGCACTGCTCCTTCTCGCCCCGGAACGGACCGGACCCAAAGAAGATCCGGTGAGTAGCAGCAGGGTGAGTAGTGGCAGGGAGCGATTCCCTCACCATGTGCGGAAATGGCCTCTGTCTTGTGGGGTGAACACACTTATTTCTTTTTTGATTCCAGAAAGAAGGTGGTTGGAGAGCCTCCATTGTTCTATTTTAGTCAGAAGAATTCTGCACTTTTGTAACTTCAAAGGTTTAAGAGTTTTCCTTTAAAAAAACGTAGGTTGCCAGTTTGTGGCTGTCAGATCCAAACAGCTACGTTTCCTGGTAAGGACAAATGATGTCACTCCCTTGGTCCTTCCCACTCATAACATGTTTACTCAAAAATAAACATATGTAATGGGAATTCTTAACCCTGATGGGTGATCCTCTGCTTCCCCTATAATCCAGGAGATGTTTCTTCAGCCAGCAATTCCTTCGGTCAGCACTTTTGCCATGAAAACTTTTCTTGCTGCAGAGCTTCAGCCAGGAGTGTCTACCTGCTGGCCTGCTAGAAGTCAAAGTTGAGCAATGACATAACTTAACATTTGTATAATGCTTGAAGAATAAATTTTTAAAGGATTTCTAAAGATCAGCAAGATGTTTCAGGAGAATATGTATGTGACAGTATAGACAGGGCTGTTGTATGCTGAAATGATGGGGAATTTCAGAAAAAGTGCAGATTGTTGCATACTGGAATTAACTTACTTGGGAATCCTCAGCATTTTAATTTTGAGATAGTTTGTAGCATTCAGAATTGATAAAATATGCTTGGACAAAGGAAGCTGTGCCTGCTGAAATGTCCAAGGTAGAGGAATAGGTGAATGAGGCTACAGTCTCATGCATATTCTCGTCAAAACAAGTCCAATTGGCTTTCTTCTGGGTAGACATCCATTAGATTATGATGCAGTATTTTCAGTGTTTAGAACTGGACTTTCAGAATATGGTGAAACTTCTTATACTTCTCCATTATTAGCAAATCACAATAAAGAAAGAAAAATTAGCACAATCTCATTTGGTTTGCATAAATTATATCTAGAGTCTGCTTTAAGATAAGTTATGCCCTGAGTATGCTCCTGAACAAATATCAAACCTAGAACTGAACTGGGCTAATCTAGATATACTTGTAAGATATCAGATGAAAGTGGGGGGTCATTTGAAGATGAAAAGAGTAAAAGCGGTTCCAATCAAAGGCCTAGATTGCCCAGTATTCTGCTTTTCACAGCAAACAATCAGATGTCTTTGGGAAACCCAAAAGCAGGTTATTAAGTGCAAAAATTATTTATCACTCATGTTGTTCAGCAGTGTCTCCTAGAATATAGAATCTTCACTCAATATTTTTGTCCAAGCTGCAGAATGTGTCACTGAGACAGCAAAGAATATTTTACTCTTAAACCCAATTTGGAAGCACTACACACATACTTTATCAATGCATGAAGGGAAGTCTAATCTTGCTGAGCAGCACTGGCTCATAAACCACAGCAAACTACCACAAAAGTGGTAGGATTTTGATAGTGCTTTTATGGGGCTGGCCATCCAAATCAGCCCCTTCTCCTATGAATGACCATCTATTGGCTGGGAAGGAACACACAACCTCCCTGAACAGTGGAGTAGGACTGAGTACTTACTATACTTTTAAAGAGCCACTACAGGTATTAAACATGCTGAACAGGAAATATGAATGACTTGTGCTTCTTACAGGGGGGCTATTTTCATGAGGGGGGAATGGTTGAAGTCTGCAAAGTTATTTTTCTGTAGTGTTTTACCTACAATGGCTTTTTTGTTTATGGAAATCACAGCTGCATCTTTTTCTTGTCATCATGTGATGAATCAGATGTATGAGCCAGCCTTTTCATTGATGGATCAGTGGATTAATGTTTTCTGTCCCATGTCATAAGAATCCTGTGCTGATTTTGAAAATCATTGGTCTAAGTCCAATTATTAGCTTTAACTACAGTAAGTCTACTGAAACAAAAACAATTACACATGTGTTGACATACTACTCAGTGATTCAATAAATGTACTCTAGTTAGAAATAACAATTGGATTTAGCCCATTATAATTAACTTTGCCAAAGAATCTGACTTGTTTTGAAAACTTCCATACGTTCGACAGAAAAGTAGGCACTAGTTTAAGAAGAGAGGTTGAAGTACATTTTGTTAATTGCAGATCCTTCATTCATGGAAAATTCTGGGAGAAAACAAGATAGACAGTTTTGAATTGATACTTTTGAAGGAAAAAGACACAAAAGTAGCACCAACCGTTTCAGGACAATTAACTTTAACAGGTGACACCTTTGAATACTTAAATTCTCTTAATTTACTGCACTCTCATTTAGTAGTGCAGTAAGCTCTGTTCTATGCTCACAACAGAAACTATTTCTGCAACTTTCTTGTTTCTTGGCATGTACATCTTCATCAGTTGTCCACGGTCACATTTCGTTCTCCTTGTAATGTTATGAAACACATCATTATGCTCATGCCAAAAATTATAACTGTATTGGATCAAATCTCACTTGTGCATGAAAACTGCTTTCAAGTGAAATGAAAAGCCAGCCTCTTTTGTACTGTGCATTGGGCCACACAAGCATGTAATAGATAGGGTTGTTATACTCTTCTCATTTATTCCTACCCTCATTTTGGAGATTCTCAGATTTTTCTCTTGTGCATATATTTTGAGAAGATCAATTTTTCTGATACAATACTATATTTCAAGGATACCTCCTAGGTGTCTATGCTTCGTAAGAACCTGAGGGACCTAGACTGTAATTTTTTAGATTACCATTGGGATTTGGAAGTGACATTTCCCTGAAAGGCTATGATCAGCTCTGGGATTGTCCATAAAATACAGCATTATTCAAACTTTCATGCCAGTGCCCTGCAGCCAGTATTTAATGTTATTGCTGCGGTCACCAGTCTGAACATAGATGAAATTGGTTTAATGAGAGCAAAACACACACATTCATGCACAATTTTTTTTTCTAAAAATGTTGCAGAGAAACAAATAGACAGTTGAAACAGGGATGGAAAGGATATTCAAAAATATTTGAAAAATGGCTGAAAAACATGCTTTTAACTGCTGAGAGACCCTGCTGAAAAGAAAGCTGGACTCATGACAATCTTTATAGTTTGGAACTTAATCTGTGCAAACTTTGCATGTGATTTCTGCATGGAAAAAATGCTATTTTCTCCACAGAAAATAATATTTCTATGCAGAAATTGTATTTCTTGTGCAGAAAATGCTGTAATTGGGGTCTATTGTGTGCAAAATGCTCATGCGGTTGATTTGGCTTTAAAAAGGAGAGACTTTTAAAAGGTTTTATACAAGCTTTGACAATCAATTGGAAGTTTACTGGTTAAATTAGAGCAGTGGTTCTCAACCTGTGGTCCCCAGATGTTTGTGGACTTCAGCTCCCAGAAGCCCTGAGCATTGACCATAGTGGCTGGGGCTTCTGGGAGCTGAAGTCCACAAACATCTGGGGACCCACAAGTTGAGAACCACTGAATTAGAGTATTATTATTCTTGTAAGCCTTGAAGTTAACTCTGATGTTTGGTGATCCCGTCCTAGGATTTTTCTTAGCAAGATTTTTTCGAGGAGGTTTGTTCTTGCTTTCTTCTGAGGCTGAGAGAGTGTGATCATCCCAAGATCATTCCATGGGTTTTTGTGGCTGAGTGGGTTCTGAGTCGTAATCTCTCAGATTGTCCAACAATCAAACCACTACAGAATGCTATCTCTTAAATAAAGGTATCTTCTAAAACAGCCCCATAGAATAGGTAAGAGGCAATGTAGAAAGTAGTAGTAGGGGCATTCTTAGCAATTTTGTGATCCCCCCCAAGTTTCTTTTGGGAGGCCTGGGGGAGAGTCATGTTTGCAGCTCTTGGGCTAAATGTCCAACTTAAATGGATCTGACATTGTTGGTTTGGGAAATGCCTCTGCTGAGACCCAGTAACAGAGGAATAGTAGTACTGGCAGTATTCAAAGTGAGATCTCTCTCTCTCTACAGCCCCCATAATCAGATTCTATCACAATTTTTCATGTGCCCCTAACATGGCATGACCCAAACATTTCATGTCTTCACCCACCTTTGAAACTGTCACACTTTGCTTCCTGTCCCTTTGGGTTAATGGACTGATGAATTAAAAGGACTACATCTTAATAATCTTTCCCTTGATAGCCTAGAAACTGAAAGACCACCTTTCTAAAGAGAAGTTTACAAGTGAAAATAATATCCAATATCTCTAAACAGGGGTAGGCTAAAAGTCAAAATAACCAAAATACACTGTTACCTGAAAAGGTGGGGGACCCTGAGGTCTATCAGCAACGCCAGAATCTCCTTAGAAATAGGGGGAATTATACCTCAAGTGAGACAGGGTGCTTTTATTGGAAATCAGCACACACACACAAGAAATCAAGAAGTCTCATGAATAATACAAGGCTAGTGAAGGGAAGTTTAGATAGAGAGAGGGATTTTGGGTTTAGAGGGTGATATTTACTGGTCTAGAAGAAGGTTGAAGCAGAATGGTTCAGACTGCAGTCCAAGCGTAGCACAGAGCACAGGAATCTGAGGACCAACATGCAGGTAACATGACAACGTGTGTCCAAAGTACTACAAATTGCCAGGATTGGAGCCAGGGTTTAAATACCCTTTTCCTACCCTGAAAGAGTAAGTGTTAATGGCTCTCTGGCAGAGTAACAAAATGGGGTCCGGAATGGGCTGACTGTCTTACTTTGGGGGACAAAACATTGATAGGAGTCCTGACAGTCTCTTAATGTCTTGGTTGGGTAGGGTCAATGGGGAAGGTCTTGGTAGGAAATGCACACAGTAGGGGTGCTTTCCTGCGGCACCTGGGCAGTTTTGTTGACCATTGCATTCAGATGTTGAGTTGTTGACAGGATTATTGAAAGCCTATGAAACTCCAGGCTTTCTTACTTAATTCTTCTTGACCTTATGACCTGGCCATGTTGAGACCATGCTGACCTAGCCTAGGTGTACAGCCTGTGTCCTGCTTATCGTGTGTTTCCCAGGTGTACATGTGCAGTTTTTATATGAAAATGGTATTTCAAACCAATTTTGGTATTCTGTAGGATGGGGGATGTAAGGAGTGGTAACAACATATTGTACAAATACACATAATCAGGATCCCTCTTCCTTTATACCAGATAAGACACACAAATAATAACATTTCATGATCTTAAAGTCCAGCAAGGAGAGAGGGAAGGGGAGAAGGGATAGACAAATCTGGACAAACATCAATCTTCTTTTCTTTCAGTTTTTCTCTCTTTTTCCTAATATTAAATTACACTTTTCCCAAAGTTTGATTTTTTTTTAAAAAAGCCTGAATTGTGTGTTTAGCTTTGTATTCATTTTATAAACATTCATGGTAATGGCTACATATTTGTATGCAATGTTTCTCAATGTACACATTTTGCAAGCCTTTTCTTAATATAATGCATGCTAAAACTTTATTTTCAGTACTGTGACTGGGATACTGTTCAGTATTTATGGTATAGTGACCCTGCCTTACAACATTATAAATATCACAATTCACATTTATGGGCATGGAAACATTACAGTGAATGCAACTGCCCCTCTGCATGCATTTAAGAAGTCAGGCAGTCACAACCACCAAAAGAGGTCTGACATATTGAGAGTGAAGCATTGAACAGTGGTATGTTCATCTCCTTCTGCCAATGAGGTGCAGTGTGAAACGAGTTGAGACAGGATCGAACAGGAGTCCCTGCTGCTTCTTTTCACACTGTGCTTCATTGCCAAGAGAGGACTGGATTGTTATTGTCCAGTGCCTCAAAACTCCTTCGGTTAGTCTGGTTGCTTGACTTCTAAGGTAGGTTTTGGGAGAATGATGGAGCTCCATCATTGTAGCTATGTATGATGATGCAGGATCTCAGCCTATATTTCTGTGTACATTTCCTGCTAATACATGTGCTTTCTATACCTTTTTAAACTGGAGAACTCTGTCATGAAATTCAGAAGAGTACTAATTTGAATGCCTAACTATAAATGTAAATTCAAGGATAAAAAATTTTAAGCAGAAGACATAAGGGGGGTAAGAAGAGGAAGGAATGTCTTGTAAATTGAGTTCATGTTAAAACAAGGAATAAATCTATGTTTATAAGATTATATACACACACACATATAAAGGCTAACTAAATTTCAGTTTGGATATTGGTTCAAAAATGAACAGTGAATCAAATGACTGTCTCTCTGTTGCTTGGAGGAGCAATGTTATGGGCATGGGGAGGTCTAGGATATGTTTCCATCCAAAGCTTCTCTTGTGACCTGCGCTCAGTGTATGGAAAAGGCTGGATTATTCCCAGCTTTCAGTCTTCTTCAGCCTTGTGTACTTCAGGTGTGTTGCACTACAACTCCTATGATTGTCACTCGAGTTGGCTAATAATGACTTGGATGATAAAAGCTGTAGTGCAATGCATCTAGAGGGCACCGATTTGGGGAAGCTTGGAATAATTCTTCTGAAACACCTTCCAAATGAAGTTCAACAACAGCACAGATTCCTAAATCCAGTGGTAGAATAATTCCTGTTATATCACATTCATAGTACTTTGATTCCATTCTAATTGCCATGGCAAGATCCTATGGAATCCCAGGGTTTCTAGTTTGATCAGAGGCCTAAGAGCTCTCTGGAAGAGAATTCTAAATGCCCCTGCCTAAACTGCAAATCCCAGGATTCCATAGGATGTTTCTATGGCAGTTAAAATAGGATCATAGTGCTGTAACTGTAGTGTGAAAGGGCCCGTGGTACCAACCAGCTGATCCCAAAGGACTTTCTGGCAGAAAAAAAACCATTGTTGTTGAAACAATTTTCTCTTTTGCTTTCTGCTTTTGTATTGAAAGAGAGAGGACATAAATTCACATGCCTCCTAATACCATTGCCTGTTGTTTATTCATATATCCGTAATACCAAGTCTTCTAAAAATGAAGGCCTGTTTGAATGTGACATTGTTTTGTATCTATTCTTCTTAATAAGTAATGAGAATTGGTCCAAACAATACTGAGCTGTGATTTGCATTATAGTAGTTTTTAGACGTGTGCTACGGTAGATATTTCATCAGGCATTCTATTATAAAATGGATTCCCTCGCATCAGCTTGAAAGAGATATAATAATTCTCCATATGCCAGTTTTCTCCCTCATTCAGGAGTTCTTTATGAATATGTATGCCTTTGGAAATAAAACTACATGCAGGGGAACCTTGGGATTCCATTTAACTCTGCTAAAAGCAAGCAAACAATTTCAGGGACAGATTGAAATGACCCTTCTACAGCATTGCACTGAGCTTCTGAATAAACAGTTGAAAACAAAATGTAGATCAGATGAGAATTATGTAGGCCCTGCATGCTTCATGAACATTGATTTTTTTCAAAAGGAGAAAGTGTGGGATGAGGAGAAAAATGTGCCATTTACAAATGCAAAAATACTCACGTTGTTCCAGCAAAGCCATCAAAAAGCAATTTTCTCATTCCATCAGAATTTACAAGAAGAAATAAAGAAAGAGAATTCTATTTTACAGGGTTTTTGACTGTTCAAAGAATTTAAGATTTCTTTGTATTATAATTGGCTTAGATGTTATTGTAATGATCGGGATAGAATCCTCCTTCCTGTCATCTCTGTTTCAGTACATTGTTTCGTAGAGATACATACTTTCCTTATTTTATTATTAACCTGAGAATGAAAAAATGTAAAAAAAATTCCCTCATAGATGAGATGAATGGAGGTTTTGCCCAGTTTAAAGAAATTTTACATGTTTCAGGACTGTTTTTGGGAAGAAAACATGTTTTTTAATTTTCAAAAGAAAAAAACCCTGACATTAAAAAAAAGTGCAAATCTTCTTGTCCTCACACAGAGGTGAAAAATCTTCTGGTGTCTCATAACATTTTCTAAAACAGTGATTCTTGACCTGCTGAGATACAGTTTCTCAAAGATGACAAGAAAATTGGTGTATATTCTTTACATCCCTGTCATTTAATTTAAAGTTCCTTAATGAACCTGGACTGCGTCAAAGGCTTCCTCACAGCTGATAATGGTGTTTGTGGATAGAAGTATGAATACTCAAGAGCATAAGAGCCTTTCATCACCTGGTAATTTATGGACCAGAACATGTGGGAAGCCAACCACAAGGAAATCAATTCGTTTGGCAAATGTAATGTGGGGAACAGGGAAGTATTCAGGACCAAGCCAACAGACCAGGTGGTGTCATGGCTGGAGGACATGCAATAAATCCCACCACTTTTGATGTAATATGGCCGCACTCCTCCATAATATTATTCAACCTTTTTTGTGTGTGTAGAGAGAGGCACAGAAAATGCCCTTGCCATGGCTGATCTCACACAAGGAGATAACAAGGATATTCTTCACTCAAACCACTTGCTTTTGCAATGGGGCACACAAGTGGGGTGGGGATGGTAACAGGATTTCTTGTATCCTACCCATATTCTCAAGTAGGAAAGAAAGTAAGTAAGGTGGAATGGGGTTCGGGAAGTACTCCAGTTATCTCCCATTTGGATTGGACAGTTTTAAAAATGTACCCTCTTGCAACACAAGGGCTGATAGTAACTGTAGGCATTTTAGGTCAGGAAGATGCTATTGTCACTGCTCAGAATCCTTCTGGACATGGTAATCTGATGGCCTCACAGAGACAGTCCCATGATACTGCAGCTTATAAAGCTCCCAGATTTACAACTCAGTCCAAGTATCTTACTACAAGGAGACCATCAGGTTACCTCTCTAGATAGACTTTCTGTTCCCGATATTTGCCAGCCTTTGAAGTTGATCCTAGAGCAGATCATTAAACAGTCAGTTTGTAACTACTTAGAAAGTAATGCCAAAATCACTAAAAGTTGACATGGGTTTCTTAAAAACAAGTCATGCCAGACTAATCTTATCTCTTTTTTATGACAGAGTTACATGCTTAATAGATGAAGGGAATGCTGTGGATGTAGCATATCTAGATTTCAGTAAGGCCTTTGACAAAGTTCTGCATGGCATTCTTGAAAAGAACCTAGTAAAATGTGGGCTGGACAGGGCTACTGTTAAGTGGATTTTTAATTGGTTGACTGACCAAAGCCAAAGGGTGCTCATCAATGGCTTCTCTTCTTCCTGGAGAGAAGTGACTAGTGGTTCTGTCCTGGGCCCAGTGCTATTCAACATTTTCATCAATGACATGGATGAAGTAATAGAGAGCATGCTGATCAAATTTGCAGATGACACCAAATTGAGAGGGGTTGCTAATATGCCAGAGGACAGGATCAAAATTCAAAATGAATTTCAACAGAGAAATATGTAAAGTCCTACACTCATGCAGAAAAAATGGAATGTACAAATATAGGATAAGGGATACGTGGTTGGATAACAGTACATGTGAAAGGGATCTAGGAGTCTTGGTGGACCACAAACTGAACATGAGTCAGCAGTGTGATGCTGCAGCCAAGAAAGCCAATGTGATTCTTGGTTGCATCAATAGGAGTATGGTGTCTAGATCGAGGGAAGTAATGGTACCACTCTATTCTGCTTCGGTTAGACCTCATTTGGAATACTGTGTCCAGTTCTGGGCACCTCATTTCAAGAAAGATATTGACAAGCTGGAGCGTGTCCAGAGGAGGGTGAGAAAAATGGTGAAGGATCTGGAAGCCAGGCCCTATGAGGAGCATCTTAGGGAGCTGGGCATGTTTAGTCTGCAGAACAGAAGGTTAAGACAGGACATGATAGCCATATTTAAATATTTGAAGGGGTGTCATGTCGAGGAGGGAGCGGGCTTTTCTTCCGCTGCTCCAGAGACTAGGACAAGGAGCAATGGATTCAAACTGCAGGAAAAGAGATTCCACTTAAACCTCAAGAAGAACTTCCTGATGGTCAGAGCTATTCAGCAGTGGAATATGCTACCTCGGAGTGTGGCAGAGTCTCCTTCTTTGGAGGTTTTTAAGCAGAAGCTGGATGGCTATCTGTTGGGAATGCTTTGATGTGTGTTCCTGCATAGCAGGGGATTGGACTGGATGGCCCCTGGGGTCTCTTCCAACTCTATGATCCTTTGATTCTATAACTATCTGAAAAGGTTAAGATCAAATGGTCTTGAGAGATTTAAACAAACATTCAGCAGCAAAACTGCAGCTATTAACAAACAGGAATTTTATCGCAAGCTTTAGCAAAACTTGACTTGGAATCAAATTAATCCTTAGCAGGAAGAATGAAATGAAATAAGTTCACCCCAATGAAATAAGTTTTAATCACTGGGAAGTCAACACCTGTAAAAATAAACAAGATAAATGACCAGTGCTGAGATTTATGAAAATGTAGTCTCAAGCTGGGCTTCTAAATCATTATTTAGATGTCTATATAAGTTTCATGACTGTCAAAAATGCTAAACACTTCTTTGTTTATAGGGATGCTACAGCTTCCAAGCACTTCTAAAAATTAGGCTGCTGGCTTCCATTCCTCATCCTTTCCTGCCCACCGCGTACTGAAGTTGCCAACAACCTAAATCACAGGGTTCACATTTCTCTGTGAATAGACATTTGTTAGTCAAGAGAGTGATTACTCGTGGGTGGTCCAATCAGATAATGCATTAGTAAGATGTGCATAAAAGAGCCACATGGGACAGGCAGATAATGTGGCTTCTTCCTGCATGCAGCCATTGCCAGTCTTTATATCATAATCTAACTTAACCTAATCAATCACCTAGCCTGGCATGAATAAATCAAATTAAAAGGACCAGCTCTGGCCTTTCTTAATTCTGGTTTTAGAAATGGCAAAGTGTAGAAAATGGGCTGCATTTGTGTCCATCCTGTCCCCTCTGTCCAACCAGAAATGGACTTGCAGCTACTTCCTGTTTCCATTTTTTTTAAGGGGGGTGATTTTTGCATATTTGAAGCTGATGTGCCCAACTATGGGTCTTGCAAACAGGAAATATTTTACAGGAATTTGCTCCACCTACCTTTGTTACAACCACTGTAGATTATTGTAATAAAGTTGATGAGGGACTGTCCCTGAAAATGGTTTGGAAATTGTAATTGGTTAGTAATACAGCACCAGAATCATAACTGGAGTCTGACTGTTTAAAGGGATTATATTGAGCTTTTTAAACAACTGCACAAGAAGGCAGATTTTTCTTTCTCACAGATGGAGCAGTTAGGATTTGGTGCAAACAATAAATGATGAATGTAAGCTTATGAATACAGAAAAGTAATAATAGCCAGTCAAATATTCTCTTTCTTTAGCTTGCATTTGTTTTAATGAATAAACTGGTTCCTGATTAAATCTCATATTGCCATCTGCACAAAATCTAGCCAAGATCTTACACTGGAGATGTAGCTGCAACAGCATAGCTACAATGATGTAGCTACATCTTCTGACGCTACCTGCCAAAGTTACTTTTTACACCAGGCAGCCATTCCCCTACTGACAGCTGTGGGGAGTAGGCGTGCAAACAATATCAAAAGTATTTCATCAACAAGATTTTTTTTCTTTTTACACATTGAAGCAGTCTGTTAATTTTTAATTTGAGTTTTTTTTAAAGATTGATAATAAACAAAGGAAACAGAAAGAAAAAGTTAAAAAAAGAAAAGAAAAAAGAAAAGGGAATACACAGGATATAAACAAGGATCAACCATTGTCAGCATACGTTTTATGCCAGAGTGACAAAAGAAATGTATATAAAAAATATAAAAAATCCCTCAATTTGTTTGCTTTTTGGTACAAAAACCATTTGGTTTTGCCTAAACTAAAAATCTTTCTTTTATGCCTTAATGTATTTTGCACAAAATGTAATCTTTATGACATAAAATAATTTTACGTTATTGTTATTGTATGAAAATGAAATAAATCAAGACTTATATCTCTAGGTATTAGGGGCGGGAATACTCTTTTTCAGTATTGATAGTGTCAAAACATTCTTTTTAAAAGGATGAGTGGATTGCTTTCTTAATACAAAATTCATTGGTGTTGACTGATCTATCATTGATGTAGTATAATATTAAATGAGATAATATTTTTTTAATCATTAAACTTATATTCCTCCTTCTCCTGACATAGGATCCAAGGTGGCTCACAACAAGGCCAAAAAAAGTCAAAGCTAAAAACCTGGTGATACAAAAGGTAAAACACAACTGAACAGTGTATCATAATAATAAAAAAAATCATTTTAAAAAGTGTAAAATAAAGCATATAGCGATAAGGAAAAATACAGCATAGGTAGCCCGTAAAAAGACTCCCCAGAACTAAATAACCACTAAATCCTTATTTAAATAAATAACAGCATTGCTTGGTAGTGAAAGAGGTGCAGTTCAGTCTCCCATGGAAGGGAATTCTACAGCCTGGCACCTGATACTGAGATGGCTCTTTCCTGTTTCCTCACCAAACAGGATTTCAATAGTGGTGAGACCAAGAAAAAGCCCTCTCCCAAAGATTTCTATAGGGAGATACTGGCCCTTTTCTCATGTGGGGGGAAACGGGGCAGCGCACGCAGGGGCGGAGCTTACCTGCTTGCGTTTTGCTCCGTCCCTGCTCCGTCCCTGCGAGGAACGTGGTTCCGCTGCTTCACACGCCGCCGAATTTTGGCGGCGCTCGGTGGCACCCAAAATGGCGGCCGGCGGCTTCCGGTGGCGCTCTGCCAATCAGGACAGCTCGCCAGCCGGAAGCCCGCCCCCGGGCAGATCTGCAGAGACGCACTACCGCTTCTCTGCAGATTCTCACCGGGAGCTGCCACAGATTAGTGTGGGTGAGTTTGATAAAAACCACCTGGGTAGGTGGTTTTTAAAAAACTCACAGCGCCACCCCTACGGCTGGGCTACAGCGTTTGGAGGTGTGGCGCCTCACCGTTTGCAACCGCGCTAGCTCATCTCGCCACGTGAACGACCTCCGTCTCCGGTTGTCGCACTGCGGGCTTTTACCCCCGTGTGAAAATGGCCATAGTCTTTCAGATGGTCTGGAACTGCATATAGGGCTTTATAGGTCATAATCAGCACTTTGAATTGTGCTTCCTCACCATATGTAATGCAATAACAATCACCCAGTTACATTCCAAAGATAAAGTTAAAATTCAAACCTGTCTGTAAATCTGAATGAATCATCCTCATATGGCATTATACGATTAGCCATTTGTTAGTTTCAATCAGGGTTTATCAACCAGAGTTCCCTGGAATCCTAAGATTCCACAAGAGGTCACTCCTCAAGAGATTGTGACTGAAAAAAAAAATCTCTCCGCATGGAATTAGCTTACAAGAAAATGGTCATAAAGAAACTGGGAATTGTTTTATTTGAAAAATGTAAGTTATGAAGATAATGTATTTGTATGATGTTCATTTTCCCCCTTTTTCCTCTTCTTTTTTGTTTCTTTTTTTTTAACAAGAATTACATTTTTTTAAAAAAGGAAAAAAATGAACTACCTTTTTGAGTTGTAGACATAACAACTTTAATGTAGGGCCTCCCAGAGACGTGAAAATTATTTCAAGGGCTCCTCCTGGGTAAAGATGTTGAGAAAGGCTGCTTTAAATGTACAGCCCTTTTTTCCAACAAATGGTACTGAAGGCAGCTAACAAATAAAAAATAAAATACAGAGGATGAATCAAGACGAAATAAGAACTGGATAGATAAAACACTTTAATTCAGTCAGCAAAAACAATGGCCTTTGGTCCACATTGTCTAGTAAAGGTCTTTCTCAGTTGTCTGATATCCTTTAGTATAAAGAAAAAATGTACGCCATACCAGTAAGCTATACTCCTTCTGTTATGTTCCATTGCTTACTGCAAGAGTACCAGGGTTCAGAGTTTGTTTCTCTGTCCAAACATACATGTATTCCACATCCTGGCAACTTTATTGGTCTTATGTAGGAGTGTATTCCATTCATTGCTCAGTCTTAGTTTGAGACTGCTCCTGCAAATGGACAAGAACTTACTAGAATCCACCAATTTGTTCACGTAGAGGAGGAGGTGGGTAGCTGGGTGTCTCCAGGAATTCCTTATCATTGATTAAGTTGGAAGTTGCAGTTCAATGACATCTGGAGGGCAGGGTATACCTACTTGTATTGTGCTTTCTACATTACCTTCATTAAATGAAAAGTCTTATGGCAATACTCTTTATGACTCCATTTTGCAATATTTCATTTCAATAAAGTTGTGGCTTGCTTAAAATCCAGTGAAGACATTTTCATCTTTCATCTATTTTTTCAGTCCCTGATCACTACAGTTAAAAAAAGAGTCAGGTCAGGTATATGTCTGAGGATGTTATGATTCTCAAAAAGCCAACACCCATGAGGTTACAAATTTATAAGGCAGTGTTTTCTTCCAAAAATCAAAATCCAGCTGCACAGGCACATTAAACAAATGAGTTTTACCTATAGGATAAACAACCAAGTTCCCATGGATTCAGGAGATTCACTGTAGTTAGGAATCGCAATCGTATTTAGATCAAAATGTTTGGGGCTAGATTAGTCACGTAATGACAGTAGAGTTTCACACAGATTTTGGAACCAAGATTATCATAAGAATGCTTTATGAATAGTGGAAGAAAATATCAAAATATTTAGCAATTCAGGGCTTTGGGCACCTTTCCATTTTCTCACACATGCTTCTGCTACATGATGCACTAAGAAATTTATAAGGAATGGAATAAGAATGCTCTTTTAGAACAGGGAATTCTTATTCATTTCAGCAGGATTTGCACAGAAGATTCTCAATTGTGCCCATTGTAAAATACCAAGAGGAATGTTTGGGTTCTTTCAAACTTCATCACTAGTGTCCTACCTTTGATTGATCTAGGAGCTCATTAATTACCATGACTATCTTTGCAATTCCATCCTACAAAAAGTGATGAATGCAGTCATTCCTGAAAGCAATCAATTTAAAATCTAATTTGTTGGCGAAATGAACCATATAAACAAAATGCCACTTGCAGTTTGACTCAAATGAGATGTGCTTAACGAGCCTATCATTGTCTGAAATATTCATCACTCTGAGGTCACAGCTATATAGAATGTTATAAATCTAAACCAATGCACACAAAATGGAAGTATAATATTATGTTCTGAATGAGGTAAAACATGAAACAGACGGCCAGCTCTGTGGAAACATCTTTAAATCTCACACCTTCTCATTCATTGATTTTTGGGTAGTAGTATGTAGAGAACAAGCAAGACAGCAGAAAGTGAGTAAATGGAAACCATTAATCTGACTATTTGGTAGTGGATATTGCTTTACAATCTGTGTTGAAACCAAGTCATAAAAACATGATTTTATGCCTGTTCTCTTTCAAGCACAGCGAGAATTATAGCTTTATGAGTTTGCTGAAAATGCTCAGTTGTGATTGTTAGGCTAAAAGAGCTTCTTGTTTTTGTGTGTCTTCAAGTTGTTTCTGACTTACGGTGACCCTATCACAGGGTTTTCTGGGGGCTGAGAGTTTGTGACTCACCCCAGGTTACCCAGTGGGTTTCCGGGGATAAGCAGGGAATCGACCCTTAGTCTCTTGGGTGGTAGTCCAACGCTTCAAAAACACTACACTATGCTGGCTCTCTAAAGAGCTTGCTAGGAACAAAAAAAGGTTACCAGAAAAAAACCCCAATAAGCCAGTAGGAATGTGTTTATATGTGCCTATGCACACAGCAGACAAATGGATGAGGCCAACTTGAAATTTACTCACGTGGTATCTGAGATCCTACATTGTGCTTGCGTAAAGTAATTGATCCTCAACCATGAACAGAGAGACCAGACACAGAGTTGGATTAACTAATGGCCATTTTATTTTGACCAGTTTTATTTAAATAGCATTAGCCAGAAAATTACAAGGGGGGCAGCAATATGATATGGGTCCAGCTGATGCCAGGGTCACATTGTGGCAACTTGCTCAGTATACCCAATGGCAATCACATCTCAGTTACAGGGAGAAGCCAAATTGCTTTGGTGGCTCCCCAGTTCAGTACCTTGGAAGGTAATCCACGGACTCCCACCCAAGACACAGGGCTCTAAAAGAGAAAGCCTTATTCCCAGGTTAACCTCAAGGTTAGCTCCTTCCCTGACCCCCTGCAACATAGGGCCCTAAAGAGCCCCATCCTAGCTGTAAGTATTTGGGGTTAGGGCAAGGGTGGGAATCATGCAACCCTCCAGATGGTATTGGACTATAGATCCCAGCATTCTCCACCATTGGCTTTACTGTTTAGGGGTGATCAGAGTTGCAGTCAAACAATATCTGGAGGGCTACATAGTTTCCAAAGCCAGTGTGATGTAGTGGTTTAAGTATTGCACTATGACCCTGGAAACTAGGGTTCAATGCCTATTTGGCTGTGGAAAGCCGGTGGGTGACCTTGGGTGCATCACATACTCTCAATCCCATAAAACCCCATTATTGGTTCACCTTAGGGTTGCCGTAAGTTAAAAAATGACTTGAAGGCAGCAGCAGCAGCAGCAGCAACAACATGGT
Organism: Iguana delicatissima; assembly: GCA_948472985.1. Classification (NCBI taxonomy): domain Eukaryota; kingdom Metazoa; phylum Chordata; class Lepidosauria; order Squamata; family Iguanidae; genus Iguana; species Iguana delicatissima. The sequence continues at coordinate 201,653 of CAOKZL010001029.1, read as the reverse complement.
TCTCACCCCTGAGTTATGGGGTGATCAACCAGCATGTAAACATAAGCACTATACGGAAAACACACACGCGTGCGCGTGCACACACACACACACATATCAACAAACCAATATGCTATGTTGTCCTGTGCACATGATTATGTATTTTGGCGACGAGCTTCTGGAAACATGCCAGGCTATAAGGACTTATTAGTTCTGTTGTCTTGTCAGTTCTGTCACAAAGCAGCACCTACCCAGCAATCTTTAACACAGCAGCACATCCAATGCCTCCCGTAGATGATATAGAAAAAGAAGCACTTGTATAAGGGGTTAATGTGCGGGGAGCCCAGGGACTTGTGCAAATGGTTCCATATGATTAGTTGGAAGTGATGAATAAGAGTGATAGGAAGGTGTTAGTAAGAATGATGACAGTAGTGAGCACAGTAAAAGACACTTAAGGGGCCAGGGGAATGCCGTGACTGATAGCAGAAAGCCCAGTTTCACTCTTTCACATCTCCCATACTTAGATCACGAGACAGCATGTCTCTGAGCTTCTGACTCGTGGTGACCTTGTCTTTTTCCTTTCCAGCAGGCTTAAAGCAAAACATCTCCACTTTGCAGCTTTCACATTGCATCGGAAAACACCTCTCTATATTTCTCAACAAAGCCCATAACTGAAAACAGTTGATGTATCTGAAAAATACCTTGTCAATCTATAGTCTCTCAGTTCTCTATTTGTTTGTACTGAGATTTTTCCCTCAAAAAACAATGAACACAAAATCTGAATGATTTATATTTAAATAGTCGTCTCTTTCAGGCTTTAAAGATATCAAATAAAGGCCACCTACCTAATTCCTTCCTCCTACAAGACAAAGTTGTTCTTGTTGTTCTTGTTATGATGGTTTCTCTTTGTGTTCAGTCAATGGAGCTTGAGCAAAGCTCATGTTGACTGACAGACTGTAGAACCCAAAGCCATGCCCTAATTCAGAGAAGATCAACTACAAGCCTACAGCTCCTTTTCATAGTGAAATGGAGAATGCTGAGTCTTTGGCTTCTCAGCAGGGATGGAAATCATAGAATCTTAGTGTTGGAAGGGAAGAGAAGGGAAGGGCCATCAAGTTCAACCCCCTGCTATGTAGTAATACCCAACTAAAGTTGTCCTGAAAGATTTCCATCCAGCCTCTTCTACCATGAGCCACCCCATCATATGTCAAGCTTCTGCTGCAGGTGTTTTGATTGGTCCCCAACTAGACTGATGACCAGGTTGGCCCCCTCCCAATAGGTGGAGCATGTTGACCACAATAGATTTGGGATGTCATAAAGAGGCAGCAAGTTGTGAGCAGTTTACTTAGTTATTTTACCACCAGAAATGGGAAGAGATGCTTGTAGGATCTTCTGCCTTATGTGCCAAAACTACAAGAGTGGCTTGGGGTACTATGCACACTGATTTCAGTGAGTTATGTGAGATACTGTTTATTGTTCCATTTCAGGTAGCAAAATAAATTGGTATGGTCCTGACTGATGGAAGATGCTGGGATATCTCAGCATAAGCTTGGCTTGGTTGCACTTCTGCTAGTGCTAGAGGTAAAACATGATTCCATATTCATAGATATTAATAAAGATTTGGAAAGCAAAGGAAAAATTAAAGATATATAAGGAAAATTTTATGTAAAAAATGAGAACCACAGGAATGAACATATTATTTTCCTCCCTTTAGTTAACAAAACTTTAGCTGTAGGAAAGTAACTAGAATCTCGAAGTTACTATCCATTTTCCAGAAAGAGGATGCTGGCTCTTAATTTAAAATAATAAATACCTTGCAATGATAACACTTGAATGGAATATACCAGAATTGTGACAATTGCATGAATAAACAGCTCTCTTTGACTTTGCTACATGAAAGGATGTCAAAGGCTGACAGGCATAGATCACAGTTATTACCAACTATTCCAATAAAAACTATTAATGCCTTTTCTGAAATCCACAAATCAAGTTATATGCATTACTTTTCTTAATTTAAAGTTTATGTTGTTTTTAAATAGGGAAGTAGATATGTGAAATTTTACTGCTTACCTTGTGGCAAGCTTCACCATAGCCAATGAAACAGTGACAATTAATTGTCATAAATTAACACAAATTAAGCCACCTTGGGTCTTGCCATGGGAGGAAGGTGGCATATAAAATAAATAAATAAAGCTCCATGAACAGAATCTGAGCAAAATTGACAAAGCTAATTTGCAACTCTGCCTTCAGATCACATTTCCCTCTGTACAGCCTTGCACATTCAATCTTGGAGAAATAAAATCCACGAAAAGGTAATGCTTATGTCCAACATAAAAAGAGACAGCATGTTGTAGCAGTTTGAGTGTTGAACTAGGACACTGGGAAACCACAGTTAGAATCCCCGCTCACCCATAGAAACCTACTGGGTCACCATGGACATGTCGCACCTCTCAGCCTCAGAAGAAGACAAGGACAAACCTCCTCTTAACAAATTCTGCCACAAAAACCCTGTGACAGGTTCACCTTAGGCTTGCCATAAGTCAGAGATGACTTGCAGGCACAGAACAATAACAACAATTTAAAGTTATACTGCCCATTTCCATATCTTTCTTAAATCTCTCCTCGATCTGAAGGTAAAGAAACCACTGTATGATAACCCCGTAGTATTATAGATGGCTATAGTCTTTAGGATTACAATGTGATACTTTCAAACGTGTATTAGTTTGAGCAGAGGGGAAGTATTTTTTCTTTCTTTTTTAAAATCTACTTGAGATTATGGAAATTTCTAAAGGGTTATATTTATCTCATTTCTGTTCAGGGGGTGGGCTGACAAGAACGTTAATAACAAGCAGTTCTGTCAGCGGAGGGGGAGGTCTTTTTAATCATATTTGTTAATTGTCTGTTGTTTGTCCAGATGCCTAGGCTTCAGAGACTTCAGAGCAGTATTGTAAAAATCGGTAGTTCCATAGGCTGTCTATGGAATGTTAGCCCAGTAAGTTTAGTGATTGTTTGTTGTAGTGTTATGTTATTGTAAGCTTGATATGTATTATGTGGAATTATGCTTCTTGTGTATTGTGTGCACTATTTGTATTATGAGGTTGTATATTATCGTACGATGTGTGTTATCAGTTTTGTCAAATTCGTGTTTTCCTTTTTTTGTGCTTTTTTTTTTCCTTTTCTGTGTTTTGTAATAAAACATTAAAAAAAGAACAACAACAATCAATGACAAAGGATTACAACTCAAGTGGCCATTTTGGAAAGAGCAAGATTATTATCCTAGTTTTTTAGCAACTCTAATATTTTTTTTAACCAAATCTTGTAGCATCCATAGCTACCATAGCCTGTAGGTTGGGGGCTGTAGTCCAAAGCATCTGGAAGAAAGGTTAGGAAAGGGTGAGTTGGGGGTTGCAGATGGAACTTTATAAAACCAACCAACCAACCAAAGTTTGGCTTGCTGTTCAATTATGATGATGTCATAAATCTGCCTTGTTAACATCCCAGTCCACTATTATGGTCACTGTACGCATAATGACCATAACCTTTTCAGCAGCACAGCCCTGCACCGCCATGGCCATTTTCATGTTGCTGGAAAGCAGAGGAATAAGAGGAGATGTGCTCAACTCTCTTTCTATAGCTGGGTACTCTGTCATTGGCAACTGCATGGATCTCCCACCAGATGCCATCAAGTCCAGCTAAAAGAAGACAGCTGGGCCTATACCTGCTCATCTCATGTTCTCTGGTAACACAGAAATGGCTGTGTTGGGAGTGAGGGCACAGTGCACTACAAAAATTTAGTGTATCAATCAAACACGAACTTGTTTTATATATTTATTTCTATACACATATTTCTATACACATATAAAAGAACTTCAGGAATGGTTATGAAAGATCTCTTTGATATCTGTGCGTCAAAGTAAATGGCCTACAAGTGAAAGGGACAAACTGACCATCACCACAGACAACAGACATTAATTTCAATAGAGGAAGATTTATTTCCATGCCAGTAGTGCCACTGAGAGTATCTATTTCTTTAACTGAAAAATAGTTGCTATTCACAGCTGTGGGAAAATGCAAACACTGTTCTTAAGTACATGTTGAGGGGGAGGTATCTCACTGCAGACCCACATGCCTCCACACAGAGAGTGACCCATTCTATGATGGAACCCTCAAAATGTGCCAAAAGGTTGCATTGTCATTTGTGCTCTGCAAATGTAGGCTTTCCTACACATTTCTCACAACAGGCATCTCACAAGTATTAACAAAAATGACAGATTTACAGTTGCCAGGTCACATGAAAGGAAATTATTTCCCTATCTGATGTCAATGGAACTTCCAAAGAAGCATATTTAGCATGGTGAGATATAAGGAAGAGAATCTTCCTCAGAAGAGGAGGAAAACACAGAAATGTTGTCCTAAAATGTGTGGGACAAAAATGGTCTTCAGTCATTTGATGATATAAAATCTGGTGCTTGCTTGAGGAGGTGTGTATATAAATTAAGTCCTAAACTGAGAGTTAGAATGTTTATTGTTAACTACTTCGAGGAACAGAAAGAAAAAGGATGTCAAATGAAGAGTGGATGGAACTGTGTCTTAAGAATGTTTATAACACTACATTTATTACTTATTGAATATTTCTGAGGGAAGCAAGATACAAAATGTCGTTTCTTTCAGAGGCAGAGCTGGGATTGACCCTAGTGTTGACCTGCTGCAGATTGTCACAGAGCAAGATAATGGCATGTATGCATATTCTCTGCTCTCTTCTGAACTTCTTTGAAGAGGAAGAATGAGACAGATCAGTATCTGCTTGGAGCCTTCATCTCATGAATAATCACACCAGTATGATGTAGGAGGCAGGCAGTGGATTTATATGACCGCTCTTCCCCTTATGTGAAGTGTCTCAGAGCGGGTCAATGTGTGGTGTTAGATGTAAATAGATGAAAACCCAGGTGTGTGCAATTATTTTGTTTGCCTGAGGGGAGCAGCACCACTGGCCATTCTGACTGGGGGTGGATAAAATGTGGTCTAACTTGCATGTGCCCTCCAGGGCCATTTTTGTTGCTCCCAAGGACCACCAAAGGTCAAAAATCTAGGTAGCTTGGGAACATTTTCTCCATATTTTTGGACCTCTAGGAAATGAATAGGAAGTCACTTCTGATTGAAAAATTTTTCTTCTGGGCCTCAGGGGGACGTAGCAAACATGCCCTCTCATTCCACTGAGGACACCTGGGGGCAAAAGTTGACTTTTAGGAGGGCAGCGAGTGCACTGGAGGGGGTCTCCTGAGGTGCTAATGCAGCCTCCTGGCCACCTCATGTTAGACCACAGGCTGCCAATAATGGACAGGATATTTAAATCTCCTTGTATTATTTTCAGAATGAAAATTGTTTTACATTTTGTCCGAAAAATATACCATGGCCTTGTATTTGCACGTGAATAATCCATAACATATAAGAGCAAATACACTTCTCCAATATGCCTTTTGCCCTGCAATATCCTCCCTTTTTGTTCATACTTGTTTATGGTGACAGCCATTTTAAAGCTGATGACATTATAGGAATGTTTGAAATACAGAAAGTACATGTGGGAAAATCAACCATGAGAGAGCTTTCTTCAGACATATATGGGTCTGGTAGGACTAATATTCCAAGCTCCATCCACAAAACTCAGTCTATTGCCCTCAGATCCACTTCCTATATCTGATCACTTAGTTGCCAAAGCACAGCCAGTCATCTGTTTTATTTATAAAGGAAGGCAAAAACAAAAGCATTCTAGGAAAAAGGAATGTTCTTTCCTACGCAGATATAATGAATTTCTCTAAGGCAAACTAGAGCTTAGCCACAAAAGGACAGACAATATTTTTGATCCTAATAGAAACCATAGCTTGCTGCACGTGAAATATATTCACAAAGAGCATTAATGCTGGGAGAAATCCAGTCCTAGCTAAGCACTTTCAATTCTCTTAGAGTCAGTGAGACCATCCTCAGTGGTCTTAGGTTGTAAAATCTGTATCTACTTTTGAGACCCAATTTATTATAACAGTAAGACTTTGGGCCAGTTTGCATGCAACCACCTCCATCTGGAGGTCATTTTAAATTGCTTCAGTGGAGCTGTTTGCACCTGGTGAGCTGTTAATGTGTAGTAACTGATCACATCCATTGGATGATTTTTAAAACCACATGGCATTTTCCTCTTCTTTTTTATGTTGGTGGAATGTTGATTTTCAGACACCTTTTTCCGATTGTCTATTATCCTGATTAACAACAATTTCACGTTTGCATAAAAATTGCAGAGAAATCTCAAAGGCAATTTAAGGAGGAAAGGAGAAGCACTGATGTCGGGTCCATGTGCTTAAATACAGAAGTGGTCTGATCAGAAGAGAGGTATGTGGCTGTGATTTTAACAGCAAAAAAGGTATGTGGCTCAGGCCACAACCCTGCGGGGAGACGACCAGACACGGAGGTCGTCCTCACTGCGGGGTGCACTAGAGCAGTTGGAAACGGTGAGGCCTCACACCTCAAACCGCTGTAGTGCAGCAGCAGGGGTGGCGCTGCGAGTTTTATAAAAACCACCTTCCCAAGTGGTTTTTATGAAACTCATCCGTGCTGTTCCGTGGTAGCCCCGGTGAAGAACTGCAGAGACGTGGTAGCGTGTCTCTGCAGATCTGCCTGGGGGCGGGCTTCTGGCTGGTGTGCTGCCCTGATTGGCGGAGCGCTGCCGGAAGCTGCCAGCCGCCATTTTGGGCACCGCTGAACGCCGCGAACGCTGCCGAACAGTGCCAAAATTTTGCAGCGTGTGGAGCAGGGAATCCGCACTCCCTGCAGGGATGGAGCAGGGACGGAGCAACATGCCACCAGGTAAACTCCACCCCTGTGCGCGCCGCCCCATTTCGGGCCCTCCTCGTGAGGAAAGGGCCTCAGATTGTTCTCTCTTGCTTTCCAGTGTCTTTTTTTCCTGCAGATTCTCTCCTTGAGCGTATTCTCCCCAAATGAGTTCCAGTCTGGGATGTGACCTGGACTGGGTTCATTGTCCTAGTTGGAGAGTTGGAAAGCAAGGGCTGAGTGCTTCTCGTAAATTCACCCGTTTTGTTGTTATATTTAGATTCACAAGTCTGTTTATGATGTTAAAATCTCTATCATGGCAGCATTTCTGTACCTGGAAATGCCACTGTCCTGTCTAATTTGTTCATATGCTTCCATTAAACCAGGGATGGAAATTATGCAGCTTGCCAAGATTGTTGCTGGGATCCTGTTAGGGAGTTAAGTCTAAGTACAGAATGTCTGTGTAACTCACATTTTGGCTCTACCTCCCTCATGCAATGACCAGCCTCCCCCTCCTAGTAAACACACCTTTTTCATGTTGCCCACCACTGACATGGCCATGTGTAATGACAGACAGAGAGCAGGAGGCAACTGAGAAACACCTGGCTTTGTTCATATAACCAGATGCATTATGATGACAATATACACTAGGACTTCTCTAGAGTTCTCATCCAGGAAGAAGCTTTCACCATCATGCATCTGGGTATAAGAGCATAGCCAGATGTTTCTCTGATGTCTCCTGCTCTCTTACATGGCTGTTTTGGGGGCAGGAAGCATGAAAAAGATGGGTTTAGAACAGTGGTTCTCAACCTTCCTAATGCTGTGACCCTTTAATACAGTTCCTCATGTTGTGCTGACCCCCAACCATAAAATTATTTATTTATTATTTACAATGCCTCCCCCCCCAGCAAAGGCTGCCTAGCCGGCCAGGAATGGCGGGGGTGGGCAGGGAGGGAAGGAGAAGCCGCACATCTCCCCCAGGAAAAAACTCCGAGAACCCCCCCCGGGCTCTGCTTCTGCTTTGCTCTCGTTTCTGCTGGGGGGGCAGTGTGGGAAAAGTTTCCAAAGTGTCGACCCTGGCCGGGGGGGGGAGCAATCCCAGCATCTTTGTCTTTTGTGCTGGGCGCGGCTTGCCCCCCTGGAAAAGCACCGCCTTGCGGCCCCCGGCCCTTCCGCAGGACCCCCTCCGTGGCGAGTGGGGCAGGGGCTGTGGCGAGGAGGGGTCCTGCCCCCTGTGCTGCTGCCGCCCCCCAAGCTGGCCCGTCAGACGGGAGGTTCTCCCGGTAGCAGAGAAGGGGAGTGATTTCAGTCCCTTCTGAACAGGGGCAGGAGGACGCGAGCACATGGCTCGCACTTGCGCACCACCACTCCTGGGCCTTTTCCGCATGTTACCTTATCGCGGAGGTGGGGGGGTGCCAGTCTCGCAAGCAGGTTCTTGTGCAAGGCACTCTCTTCGCTGCTCCTTTGTCCCGCAGCTGGCTTCCTGGTCGCGTGACCTCCCCACCCCTTCCTCCCCCAGCGCAGCCTACAGCTCCCAGGCTGCACTGAGTAAGGAAGGGGCGGGGCGGTCACGCGACCAGGAAGCTAGCTGCAGGACGAAGAGCAGCGAAGAGAGGTCACCCCCACCTCCATGATAAGGTAACTTGCGGAAAAGGCCCAGGGGTGGTGGTGCGCAAGTGTGAGCCACGTGCTTGCATCCTCCCGCCAAAGGGGGCAGGACGACATGAGCGCATGGCTCGCGCTTGCACACCACCAGCGAGGAGGGAATGGAGCCTAAGACCATCGGAAATACGTATTTTCCGATGGTCTTAGGCTACCCTTGTGAAAGGGTTGTTTGACCCCCAAAGGGGTCGCGACCCACAGGTTGAGAACCGCTGGTTTAGAAGAAAAGGAGCCAGAAGACATGCCACAGTTCCACCTGAAAGACCTTTACACTACATTCTATGATGCATGTTCTGAGTGCTCATTGCAGGTCTGAGAATACCCCACCCCATTGATTATGATGATGACTAGGACCTGTAACACAACAGCAACTGGATTTGTAAGCCACTACAAGGTTCCTACCTCTGTATTAAGCTGTGGAAGAATAAGACTATTACTAAATTGTTTACTGTGGCAATGTCATTATTTTCTAGTCTAGTTTCAGATGTTTCAAGTGATGGAGAAGTCATTGTATCTATGGTCAATTATTCTACATAAAGGTAGTTTTAGACTATGTTTTTTTTAATTATCTCTTTATTAGATTATGACATGATTGCAAAAAAAAGATAGTAACAGAAGAAAAGAAAAAGAAAAGAAACAGAGGAGATACATAAATTATTAACGATTGTAAACCATAAATCAGTACTTTCTTTTATATACTTACATTAATCGTCCAAAAGGAGAACAAAGAAAAAAAAAATTTTCTATATCTAAATAATGTTTACTGTTTTATCTGTATATGTCCCCTTAGAACTTCCTCCTACCTCTTTCTTGGGTACTTGTATGTGATGATTTTCAAAACCTCCACTATTGTCTTCTATGTGTAAAGATCCGCTCTTCTTCTGTCTAGCTAAGACAATTTTTTCTAGTATTGCTATTGTTTTTCATCTTACCAACTATTTAAAAATATATATAATATATACAAAATCTATTCCAAACTTGAAATCCTTCATTTTTGACTGTAATGTATCGCTTAGTTTGTCTTGTTACATTGTACATTCCTATCTATTATCTCAGTATTCTGTCTTTTCTTTAAGTATTTCATGAAAGGGTTCCATTCAGTTTCAATTTCTTTACTCAAAGTTCCATTAATTTTACAAGTCAAAAAATGATTTTTCGTAAACAGGCTAACCGCTCATCTATGTTCAGAGTTCTACTATTTTTCCAGTTCTTAGCGAATAAAATTTTTGCCGTGCAGACTACATATAAAAATTCTCCAAAATTTCTTAATTTTATATTCATCAAAAGTATCAGTCATGTTTAACAAAAAGAACCCAGGCTCTACAGGGAATTGAATTTGGAAAACTTCTGACATTTGATCCAAAATTTGTGAGTTACTGGGCATGTCCACCAGATGTGGTAGAAGGAACTTTTCTTTTTCTGGCACTTCCAGCACTTATTATTTCCTGGATGGTATATTATATCCAGTTTTTCTGGTGTAAGATAGCTTTGGTGCATCATCTTTGTAAAATTGATAAAGAGTAAACTTATTGGTATTCTTCCAAGCTTTCTCCCAGGATTCTAACTGAATTTCATGACCAACGTTTTTGGCCCATTTGACCATCACATCTTTAACTGTATCATCCTCTACATGTCTTGATAATAATAACTTATATATCTTGGAAGTTACTTGTCCGGTATGTTTGAAGATTATATTTTCAAATTTGTTTATATCATTGTTGGCGAGAAAGCTTCCTGATTTAGAGTCCATCTTGAAACATTGTGCTAATTGGTTATACGGGAACCATTGACAAAGGAAACCGATTAATGTTAATTCTTCTCTCGTTCTTATTCATAGCTTTTCCTTAGATTCTCTAATTATAAGATGTTTGTATCTAATCCATTCTGGTGATTTTTTTTAAGGGATGGACATTAAACAATAACAACAATAACTTGCTGTTTTTTTTAAATTTTAGAAATACTTTCACGTAGTAGAAAGTGACTCCATAGGAATGCCGAAACACCTAATCTAAAAATATCAAGACACTGTCTGGTTTATTGCAGCACTTCTTTTTCATGGACAGTTGCCTGTTGCAAAGCAGAAATGAAATCCAAAGGCACGACCACTCAAAACCTTCCCAGTGAAATCCCCAAGGAAAAGAAATTGAATTATGAGAGAGCACTATTGTTGCAATGAAGCTTTTGTATGAGAATGACTGAAAGGTTCTGTCCCATTTAGCAGGATTTTCATAAATAACACACTATCTTCCAGCAAAAAAAAAAAAAAGACTGAAAAAAAAATGAATTAAAGACTCATGAGAGGATTGCAGATAGATGCCTCCCACAAAGCATGGATACATCCATGGTGCAATGAATCCAATCTAGGTTTCAGTCTGACTGTGAAACCAACGTTCCACGAAAATGAATCTATTTTGGAGGTCGAGTTCACTAACTTGGACAATACCTTGAAATCCAGAAAAGATTCACCACTTTGCTGACATGGAAACCATGAGCCACCACAGCACCAAAGCCCTAAGATATGTGTTTGGGGTCCCATGTTTAAGGATGGTAAAGAGATGAGGATAATATGAGGAAGTGAATCAGAAAGGGACAATTAGCCCTGCCATGAAGATGTTGGGCAGGCTTGTCACCCAGGCAGCTATTTGTGGAGAAAGGGAGTTTAAGGCTATTAGTCTTACAGCTTACAGTGTAACAATAATATTTCATATCATTTCATGTATACATAGCTGACATCCTGTTGGTGTCTTGTATAAACTCCCTGTTGCACATGGTTGCACTTTATGGGCCAGTGCAGAATGTTTGTATTTGGCTGAAGGTTATGAAAGCTCAGTTATGCAGGTGTTGCCACTGCACATCATCGGGCACTGTATGTTGCACATTGTGCCTTAGACAACATTCAGCATTGTCCATGGTTGCACATTGTGCATAAATGTGCAGTATTTATTGGGTTGTGCAGTGTTGTAATGCTGTAACAAAGTGGCGTAGCTCAGCTGAGGCCCTTAGTAGAAAGTTATGCTGTACCTCTTTGACACAGGATTTTAGCTCAGATTTTTATTTGTATCCTGTTTACTGTTCAAAAGCTTCCTTGAGCTTCAATTCTGGAGAAATGGTAGGATGAATGAGTGAATGAATAAATGAGCTGTGTAAGCTGTTGAAGTTCTTTAAGTGAAGGAATTTTGAAGCTCCACAGGATCAATAGAATTGGCATGACCCATTAATTTCACTTAGAGAAAATGGTCTGTGATCAGTTCTCCCTTTTAAATCAATGTGATTTAAAAGTCCTTAATTTTTCCAGACACAGACAAGGCATAAAATGTTCATATTAGGTAATGAGAGAGCCACTAAGCTATTCTAGATCAAGAGCCACTTTTATGTCGAAAAACATTATCCCTTTTATTGCTGAATTTTAGTTCTGAGTTCTTTCAGTATAATTGTTTTTAACATTCTGTTCAGTTTTGCATCATTTAAATGGAACAGTTCTTTCCTCTTGACACCATTCCTTCATGTTTCCTTCTTCCTTTCATTCCTTCCAGCTCTAACCTTAAATCTCTTACTCATGTACATGATCACTCATTCTTGACATCCAAGATCTGTATTTCTTGTTTCTGGTATCATCATACTTCACAGTTAACATAGATCAGGGACTGTATTCTCAAGAATTGCATTCAGATGGAAATGCAGCATAGCTGCAATGACAAGGAAACAAAGTCATAAATTTAGCATGAGTTTATTTGCTGAAGATATGATATTGTTGAGTGGAACTTTGGGAAACTTTTCAGAGCAATATGTTAGTATCAGGGTGGCAGGACAGAAACTCAGAACACTGGACTCATGTAACTCTTGCTCCAAATCAGCATTCTACAGCCCAAAATAAATCTTTATTCAGTCCTATCACCTTCCCATCCCTGTTTGATGGGAACACATGAGAGGCTGCTTCCATACTTTGGAACTCTTTCCCCAGGGTGGCTAAAAAAGCTTCCTCTTTGCTCTCCTTCTAACTGCAAGTGGCAACTTAAGAACTGACTGCAAGGGCTTTTAATTGTGTGCTGTTTTGCTGACTTTTCTCTTTTAGTGAAACTGTTCTAAATGATTGTAATTCTGTTGATTGTTAAATTGCATTGGAAAAAAAACTTCTATATTTTATTACTTTTCTAAGTGCTTGTAACCATATTTGTTTTAATCTTTGTAAGCCACTTTGAGTCCCAATATGGAGGAAAAAAGCAAGAAATAAACAAATAACAATTATAGCTATTATTAAAGTTCTCAGTTGTTCTGAGAGCTTTGGTAGGATCCAGGAAAGCCCAAAGAACTCGCACAGAAGGATCCTGATTCTTAAAAAAAGAAGCAGTTCAATTCTGATCTAGTAATTTAGTACAAATTTTTTCAACCCCCCCTTCCCAATTTTGCATAATATTCAATGAAAGTATATACAACACAGTGGTGAAGGATCTGCTGGAATTGTTAGAGGGCAAAGTGAACCACTGCCTGCCTACTTACTGCAGGGATCAATACTAATTGCTGCTTTTGACTTCTGTGCCTTATTTTTTTTCCCAAAGGCTCATATACACATCAATCAATTTATCTGTCAATTTATCGTTCTGTTAATAAAAAGTTGACTGAAAACTGCACTATAGTTTTTGTGTGAAAAAAACTGTGGTGATCTCACAGTTGTTGGCCAATCAATACCAGGCATAGCCTGTTGCTCAGGCAATCCAACCCTGGAGAGGTTCATGGTAGCATTTCAGTTCAGTTCCTAGCCTTCATCTTAAATTGGTAATGTGTTGTTCAAGGTCAATGCTGCAGAAGAAATGTGTCTGAACACTAGATGGCAGAATTCTCATTGCAAATGAGGCCTTGTCTTACACAAAACACACATACTTTTTCTGTGCAGAATGATAAACAAATGCAGGCCACTAGAAGACCATTCCCAATATCAACATTTTACCCTTCTCTTTGCTTTAATGAACCATCATGACACATACTGCATATTAATATACTATTTTAGCACATCAGATCAACTTACTTTCCCCAAATGTTCAAAGTACAATTTCCTTACATAGTCATAACTGTCTCTGTTGACTTGATAAGAACTTGAAAATGTTACTTTCTTGGAACTCACTGCTCCCAGAATTGTTTGTTGGTGGGCTTCTATACGGGTTTATTGAAGCTCCCTCTTAGGTTATTACCGCCTGTCTCTGATATTCTGTTTATATAGTTGATTAGATCAGACAGTATTCAGTTTAGACACTATTCTATGACAGCCTCACAAGTTAATGCATTATAAATAGGGAAAAATTCATTATTATACAGTCCTCCCCCAACATCTGTAGGTTTGACCTTTGCAAATTTGATTATTTACAAGGTGTGCATGCCTCCTCTTCTCATTCCCTTGCCTTTTGCTCTGGCACATGTGCCTTCCTTCTCTGTGTCCTGGAAAAGGCAAAGGAATGGGAAGAGGGAGTACCATACATGGGGAAGGAAAACAAGTGCATACCTTCCCCCGCAGTTCTTTGCCTTTTCCCCAGGCATGGAGAACGTGCACTGAGGCAAAAAGCAAGGGAATGGGATGGAGGAGCACCATGCACAGAAAAGAAAGGCATGCGTGTGCTTTCCCCCACTTCTTTTCCTTTTTGCCTGGGCATGGAGAAGGAAGGCTTATGTACCAGGGCAAAAGAAAAAGGAAGGGGAGTGGGAGTCCCTGAAGGAAATGGTGGGGAGTGCGTTGAGGGTGGAGTTATTCGCAGTTTTCCCATTTTTGCAAGGGTTCTGCACCCCAAGCCCTTGTGAAAGTGGAGTGGCCATTATACCAGACTTCCATTTGTGTGTCATCATAAGAGCAGAAACACATCACTTTGACGGCTCTTAAGCCCTGTTATATCCCTTATAAGCTTTCACTTCTTTCCCTTCTCAATAGGCCTTGTGTGCGTGAATGAGTGACTGCATTTGTGCGTGGGAACATATTTGCTAATAAATTTCATTATTGATATGACCGGCTGGCTTTTGTTTGGTCTGACCCCGTAAAAATTGAGTTGAAGGTCTTACTGGGTTACCCTGCCTCTTGTTCTGCCATAGCCAGTGCTCCGCTATTCTCCTAGTCTTCACATTTTTGGAGTGAACCAAGGTGTCCCCCAGGGAACCACCAGAAGTCAAGGTAATAACCCCAAGTCATTTTGCTACCTGAGGAGAAAAAAAAAGTGGTCTCCTCCATCCAATGACCTATGGAAGCTCAGAAAATTGGCAACTGATTTTTCACTTCAGCTCTGACAAAGAGAATGCAGTGGGCTACTTTAGGAGGTGCCAGGACAGCTGTGTGGCACATACAACTTCTCCAACAAAATGCCATTTATTTTCCTCTCTACCTTGGCTGTAAGCCCCACTCTGGCTAATTGTAGGGTTGGTAATGGCACTGGGAGATACAATGAGAGAAGCATAGTAGTTTAAGAGGTAGGTGACTGAGAAATCAAATTTTAGACTTTAGGTTGGAGATTTATAGCTGATATCTGAGTTGAACCACTTTGGGTTTACCCTCACCTACTCTGAAATCAATTTAGCAGATACAGCAAATAGAATATAGCTGCATACACAGTAATTTACTACCAAATTGGTGCACGAACAGATAGGGTTAAACCTACATTGTTGTTGTAAGAAATATGTAACTTCATTGGCAGTTGTGTTTCTGGATGTCTTTGCAAACAGAAAATTAAAATCTGAAGTGCATTGACTGGAGGATTGGAGGTGACATGTTTATAACAATCTGTGATTGTAGAAAAAACCTACAAATAATTTATGAGAAAAGTGGTTGTACCTAGTTGTTAGCTAAATGCTAAGTGAAAAGCCATCGTATGAGGATGCTGGTTAAACCTCTTGTGCTTATTATTGTGGCAAAACAAAGCTGTGTTTCATTCAAAATTTATGTGGTTTGCTTTGGCTCTGCAAATATTAGCTGTTACTTAGACCCAGTTTACACATTTAAGAGAATGAAGCGGTAAAACTTTTCTTGGAATGGACATACCACTACAAGTTGCAGGTGGGTAACCACATATTTGAATTATCCCCTGCATGTAATAAAACAGCATGCCAGAAAGAAGACTAGGCTGTATCCTTGTACAGGCCTGACGTTTTAATGCTCCATGGTAGAACATTCAAAGATGTAGCAACCCAGCTGCAGCCTGAAAGGGTAACGTCTAGGGTATGCTTGTTTAACCACTTGATTCTACCTTCATTCTACCACTGTTTCTTCATTTTATAGGAATGACAACTATGAAAGTTGAAAAAAGGTAAATCTTAAAGGAACAGCTCAGAAATGAAATGCTGAAGAGGAAGATTAAGAATACTGGCCCATGAAAGCCAAGCCGTACAAAAGCTGTTCTTTATGTCAGTTAGTTATGGACGCAGTCCACTCGCAGGTTGTTCTGCACAAGCCTCAAAGGGAGCTGTGAAAGTGCAGTGCTCAGTAATTTTCCCACATAGTCCTTATCCATGATGAGATTCACGTGAGAAAAATGTCTGAATGGATTTTGGCCTCTGTACGGGCAAATGCAACAATAAAGATAACACTAACAATGATGGTGATGGTAATGATCGTGGTGGACAATCTATTGATTGTTCAAATTACAAACCAAACCTGGGAAAATGGCTCCCGTTAAACACACACTGCAGATATGAGGATTCTTTCTTTCTTTGTAACATTTGTGTGATGCTGCATAACATAATGTTCTCTGGCAGCTTTCCATAAATGAGTAACAACCCCCCTTTAAATATAAAACAAAACACACAACTATACAATCAGAAACAAGATAAAATACAGCAACAGACCATAAAACTCCAAGCAACCTGCCAAGCAAGCATCTCAGATGATGCTGAGAGATTGTGGTTCGCCTCAGATGACCTTGTGAGTTTGGGTCAGAGCAGAGATTTCAACCAAGAATGTGACAGCTGACACTTTCTACCAGGGTTCTTTGTAAATGGATTGTCTTCGATAAAATCAACATTAATCACAATTCTCCTCACAACCATCTTCCTTTTTTCACCACATGTCTATATGATGTATGCAAGAAAGTCTACCCGACTTCTGTTAGGTTCATTCATCTTAAGGAAAGAAACACCTGAAACAATACAGGATCTGAGATTTACTAATTTATCAAGTAATATCTAGTAAAGTCTAATGATGAGGACTTTGCTTCTGTCACAGTGATGGATCTCTTCAAAATGTTCTGCTTCATTTTCTGTTCATTATGCAAATGAAATCATGTTTGCATGAACAGAAGTATTGTTCTTCTGTCACTCAGAGGCTCTCCCTGCCTCCTGGGCACATCTTGCGGAACCCTATCCACCATTCTTTTACAACACCTATTAAGAGGATTTTCATTTCCACTACCCTCGTTCTTAACTTACCCAAGGACTTTTCTAACAAAGTCACCTTTGATTCATCAAAGAAGATCTGCAAACCAGACAGATTTCAACAACTGATTCCATTGTTGGCTCAAAAACCATGTGCATGTGTGAAAGCATGTGCATTGTGTGAAACAAATAGGGATGGTCAACACTTGGACCAAAGCAAGGGAAATGTTCTTAATTCCAGATTTACTTCTGGGTAGACATCTACAGGTGTGCACTACAAAAGAAGGGGAGGAACAGGGTCAGGGAAAAGGCGGTGCAACAGCAGCACAAAAGGGGGAGGAATGAACCAGATTTTAATGTGAGTTATGCTGCATGTACCTTGCTGTCTGTCCATCCATGTTCCCTGCATTAGACTATAAGGCCTCTGCTGTGTTATCTTACAGGTTTGGTAAAATGTGGGGATATTTAAAAGAGATGGAGAAGGTGCCTGCGCATGCCATATGGCGGGAAGATAGCAAAAAGCACTGGAGTACCTAATTGATTTTTCTGTGTGCCATGCGGGACTAATCCTGACTGTACTGATCCTGCCAAAATGAATAAATGGTTGTCACCTGCCATGAATGCCAACGACATAATCTGCAAGGATGGAATCATATATTTTTGGTGCAGGGAAAATGAGACCTAAGCCCCTTCTTAAAAAAACTGTCTCAGACCTTTATATGTCTATTATTGATCTTGCACTATTTTATAAAAATTAGACCTCCAGAATTATTCTCTTTCTCTCTTTTTTTTAAATGCAAGTAGTTTTTCAGTCCATGCAGAAGCATTCTGTGATGTACTTCCACTATTCTGTCACACTCCAGTATAATCAAGAAACAAACCTAGTACAGGGCTAGGTGGAAGTGGGATTGGTTCTCACACTTGAGTGATTTTTTTGAATGTACTGTAGTTTTTTTCTCCCCTATAAGTGAATAATTGTCATTCGCTTTCAAAGTCAAGCACTACACTTTGGTATGCTTAGCAGTGAGGGCAAAGCCTATCATCTACTCTGGATAGACTGGGTAAATTGGCTTTCGCCAAGGAGAATCTTGCAGGTGATGCCATGTGTCTCTGTGCATAGAACATGAACTACATTCCCATAAGAATGTTGACTACACAAGCTTGTCTTTCCCCCACACATCTTACTCAGTGTAATGTCATTCCCTTCAACATTTCACAGCTGAAAACTGGGACACATGTGGTTGAGAAACATCAGAGTATGTTTAAGATGGGAAAAGGTAATGAGGAGGAATACACAACTAGCAGAGGCTACAACAGCTTGCTTTTACCTGAGCATGCTGGAAAGTACAAGATTCTGCCTCAACCCCTCCCTTTGCTTGATGGAGTTCATTGAATGTAAACTATTTTTGCGCTTTGAATTCAGTTCACAACAGTTGAAGTAAACTGAGATTGAAGGAAGAAAATGGGAAGAAGAAAAAAAACTGAGATGTTCTAAAAGCAGCTGAAAAAGTGGGATGATAGAGTATTAATTGGGGCTATCACTGCCAAATCAAGATGGTTGGAGAGTATGTAATAGTAGTCATTTTCTTAGTTGTTTTATGGACAAAGTTGCAATCACAGCATCGTAAGTCTAGCTTTGTATGTAGAAAGTTTGAGAAGGACACTTATGTAAAATAGGGAATGTATTCTGGGGTACTTTAAAGGCTTTGACATGAGTGTTTTTGGACAGATCAGCTGCATGAAATATCATACAGAATCCCAGAATCTAAGGTATAGGTAGAATACACCTGTTATGTGTGTGTGCCTTCAGATCACTTATTGACTTATGACAACCCTATGAATATCATTGAGTTAGGCAAGGAATACTCAGACGTGGTTCTGCCAGTTCCATCCTCTGAAAAACAGCCTACAGTATCTGCTGTTTGTTTGCAGTCTTCCATCCAAGTACTAACCAGGGCTGACCCTGCTTAACTTCCAAGATCAGATAGGATCTGGTGTCTTTAGGGTATTTAGGCTGACATACACCTATTAGGGGATTGTATACAATGAGTTCAGAGGGAAATTAATAGGTAGATAGGTAGATAGGATGGACAGAGAGATGAACAGATAGAGATTCCACGCCAGTAAGATACTCAACACTTTATAAATGGTCAGCTTGCCAGAATATTCAGTGGTGGTAATGCAGTTATCACTGCCAGGATTTTCCACATTTAATAATTAAGGCAATGATGTCAAATGGCTTGACACAATCAAAGCTTGGGGAAAATTTCTTTTTTGAACTATATCTTCCAGAATTTCTAAGCCTTTTTTAAAAAAGCAACATTTCTAAGATATGAATACCAATAAACAAAGAAGGTATGGAATTTTTGGTGCAAGGTAGCTGAAGAAGTACTTTAGCCCCTTAAAAATGTCTTTTTCATTGGACAATTGCCACAAAAATTGCTCTAATTTTTACTGTTGTACTTCTATTAGTTTTTCACACTGAAGGGCCAGATAGCAGGGTCTTTCCATTTAAGTTGGGGTGGGCAACTGTGGTGGAACCAGGGGCCTGCTCTCAAGTATCCAAATCGATTTCTGCTTTTCATATGTTATTTTCTTTATATAAATCAAACAATGTGATAAAATGCAGCTTTGTCTGGCCCTTTGCCAACTGGAAACCATTTCGCCATATTCTGACAGTGGTCTTTTGTCCAGAGTATAGGTTTTTTTATGTGGTGGCAATATCATTTCTTTTAGAACAATCTATAGTCTTTCATAAGCTACACAATCAAAGGCTTTGCTACGATCTATAAAACACAGATTGATTTTCTTTTGAAATTCTGTGCTATATTTCGTTATTCAAAGTATGTTTGCCATAAGGTATCTAGTGCTTCTTCCATTTCTGAACCCAGCTTGGACATCTAGCATTTCTTACTCCATATATGGTAAAGAAAAATTGTTATAAAATGTTGACCATCTCTCTATTTACATGGGACATTAATGCAATGGTCTGCTATTTCTAGTGTCCTTTTTCATGGGGATTGGAATATATGCTGGGTCTTTCCAACCTGTGGGGCATTGTTTTGTTTTGTTTGCCATATCAGTTGCCAGATTTTAGTTTTTATTTGAACGGATTCTGTCTCTGTAGCTTGAAGTAGCTCTATTGGTACACCATCTGCTCCTGGTGATGTATTTGCCCCAAGTGCTTTGAGTGTACCTCCATTCTACTTTCTAAAATTGTGGGTACATCTTCAAATTGCTTTTCCTTGAATGAATCTATCTTCCTTTTCTCTCTTTTATACACTCCTTTAATGTATTGCTTCCACCATCTTTTTGTTTGTCTTGACCATGTAACGTGCTTTCCCACTGATCACAGATCAAACATCATATGCATAACATCAGCATAACTTCTTGTATTCTGGAATCACACAATCCAGTTACTGCAGAAAGGTAGTGTTTGAACTAGATCCACCTCCTGGAACTGGATTTACATGCATGTCATTCATATGTGTCAGAATAATGGCACTGTTTTATCAGCCTGTCAAGCTTTACTGTGAACATTTGGTCCCTGGTACAAATACCCCCAAAAAACCTTTATGTGCATGCATGTGAACTGGTGTATTATTTTTTCCCTATTTAGGGCTACATAGAAGTGTTTTAATGTGTTGTTCAGTGTGTGTGTATCTATTCATTTTTTTAAATTTATATCCTTTTTTCTCCCATGTGGGCCTCAAAATGGCTGATGCATATGCCAAAACAATTTTGGCCCTTTCCACACAGGGGTAAAAAAACGGGTAGCATGACCTCTGATGGAGGTCTTCCATACCTTGGAGTGCGCTGCGTCGTCTTTAATTTTTCATTTCCACACCTCAATCCGTGCAAGATGTCCCCCAATTGTCATTGCACGTGTTTTTTAAAAAAACCGGGAAAAATGTGGTTTTTTTCCCCCCGAGGTGCGCTATCGCGTACATGCTCACTTGTGTAGAAGCACAGATACGTGCTGATTCCCCCCATGAGATCAATGGAGGGCGGGCCGTGGGTGGGGGACAGCTTCAGCAGTTGGTCCGCCCCACAAAGAACAGGACAGCGCCTTTTTTTAACCCGGAAAGCAGTGAGCCACAGCAGGAAAAAAGAAAAAGGATTGCAGGTATGTAGTTTGTTTTTTCTTTTTTATTTTCACTTAAAAATGCATACTGCATGTGTGCGTGGGGCTTTTGGGCCCTTAAGGGGGCTGGGGATATGCGGTTGGGGGGACCCATAGCTTGGGAGGGTTGCCTTGGGAAGTTTCCTCCTGAGTAAAACCCCAGGAGAGGCCACTGGATGTGGGAGCCGGGGGGGCCAGGGGGCGGGGGCCCGGGGGGGGCCTTTGCTGCCCAGCCTTGAGGGCACAGGACAGAAAGGGCAGCGGGGGGGCTGGCCAGGGGCCCCGTGAAAACCCTTCCCGAAAATTTTTAATTTTACTGGCGCTTTTGCTCGGGAAAAGCACTGTGGGGCTCTAAATGCCTCTCACCCTGAAATGCCCAGATCAGGGGGGAAAGGGGGGCAGAGGGGCCTTTATGGCAGGGGCCAGAATGTGTGTGATGGGGGGGGAGGGGGGGAACGAGGTATTTTAAAAAAGGGGGTCAGCCTGGCTTTGTGCTGCGGCTGTCCTTCCCTCCGCCCCAATTTGGGGGGGGGGGAATGGGAGGGGGGGGGAAGCATGGGACATGGAGTACTTCCCAGCTAACATGTTCCTCCCGGTCTCTGCAGGCCCAGACATGGTGCTGCAAATGTCTTCTGCTGCACACTGGAGAGGATGGAGGGTGCTAAGTCGGGGCAAAAGCAGGGCCTGGCCACTGACAAACATCCCCTCCCCACAGGGAAGCATGGGACATGGAGTACTTCCCAGCCATACAGGGTTCCACACCTTGAACCCTTTCCCCCTGCGGGGGCCCAAAACCTTTCTGAACCTCCTCAACTATCACACTGGCTGTGGAGTAACCTTGGGTTTGGGGGAAGAATGCATGGGAATGCAATTTAACGCTCCCCCTCTCTCCACAGGTGCACAATGGGATGTGTACTTTTCCCCCTGTGGTGACACCTTTCCTGAACTTTGGTGAAACTAAACAGCGTCCGCGTCCCTGCGGTGGCACAAAACCTTCTGCAACCGTCCTCAGCTATCACACTGGCTGTGGAAAAACCCTTTTGGGACGGGGGAAGATGTTTTGGGAATGCCATTTAACGCTGCCCTCTCGCCACAGGTGTGCAAGGGGAAAGTGAAGTCCTCCCTGGTCTCTGCAGCCCCAGAAAAGGTGCTGAAAACGTCTTCTGCTGCACACTGGATGGAGGGTGGTAAGTGCATAGGGAAAGTGAGGCTTGCTATTAAGGGTGGGACATTAAATAAATATATTTATTTCCTCTTTATTGTGATGGTTTTTGGGTTTTCCCAAAATCAGGTCGTTTTTACTTCAAACCGCCCTGAGCTTTTGGGACTGAGAGTGAAACAGAGAACTTTGAAATTATTATTTATTAAATATAAAAACAAAGAATACAGCAAAACCAGAAACAAGAAAAAGTTAGCCATTGACTATCTGATTCCTGTACAAGACACTTTATATACATTTAAAAATATAAATATAAAATTTTAAATACAATGCAATATTACTTTTTACATTAGGCGCCCAAGCCTACTAATTTCTTTTTTCATTACTCTAATTTCTTGTCTTATCCCCGCATAAGACTGATCGAGGCCCATGGAAACCTCTGTCGGGCGTTTTGGGGCGGTCTCGTCTGTGGGTAGAGAAGCAGCTGCTAAATCCCATGGCTGCACGACCCACGGACAGCCCTTGAATCACTCCGACTTCCTAATTAGTAATTGCTTACTTACAGAGATTTGTTGTTCTTTCTTTCCAGCTCCGTCATCCTTGCCATCATCACCCACACAAGGGTCGAACGCTACAGAGGGGATGGACCTAGGGCAAATCACAGTAAACAAGCATTCCCCCGCCCTTTTTCATTGGGGGGTTTTACGCCAATAAAATAACATAGTGGCAGAATTCAAAAAAACTTGCCAGCTGTTGAGGGGTGGTTTTTCCTCTGCCCTTTTCCCCCTTTCCCCCTTTTGTCCCCCGGGGATGGCACCCCCTAAAAAAGAAAAGGTAGACTGCACAGTTGTCCTTTCTATTAAGCAAACACCAGTAAACCATTCCATTTTTGGGAAAATTTGGGGGTCCCCCCACATCTGGTGCTTTCTTCCTCCGGCAGATCAATAACCAGCCTGCCGGAGCTGGACCTGGGGGGAAGAACGCGCGGGAGTCGGGGGCCCATGCGCCCGTGGTTTAAAAAAAAAAGGCGGGAACGACTGTCAGGCAAAAAACAAAGCTTGATTTTGCTTATTAATAAAGTTTTTATGTCAATGGTTTGACGCATATTTCTGGTAATATGTTAACTTTCGGTGGCACCCCCCCAGCATCTGTCTGCTCGCCAGCTCCCGAGGTGTCGCCAAAAAGTATGGCTTCTTGCTCTGAAGAAAGAGGTGGACAGAAAACAACTAAAACATAAACATTGCCAGAACATGGCACCCATTTTCCCCCTTGCCATAGTGAAAGTACACCTTTTCCCCCAGGTTTTGACAGTGCAGAGGAACAGAGATGACCAAGCCATAAGTAACCTGCTGAACATCGTAAACTCCAATAAAGCAAATTGCGCCAACCTTCCCTCTCTGATGCGCTGGCGACACCCCACCTCTCGAGGGGGGGCACTCTCACGATGTCTTGCACCTGTGCAAGTGACACATGGGATTTTAATTGTGTCAGGTTTTTTTTTCAGGGGGAATGAGCGGGCCCCCCCCGTTTGGTTCCCAGACAAAAACTTTCCGGTATTTGTTCATTGGGGCAGGGATGGGTGTGAACACCTATTTCATGTCCTCTTCATCTTCCATGCCATGAAGGGCACCCCGCTGACTTCCAGAGCCTTAGCATTGTGGTGAAGGGTGGCCTTGTGGTGTGGGGGGGTGCCCATTGAACCTCTCCATCACAACACAGAAGGCCGCCTTGATTGCCTTGAACTTTAGTTCCCCCGGGTGGCCGTCCTCTGGAAGCCCTGTCGGGACAACCCTCTAGCGATGATCTCGTAGTACCCCCCTTTGAGAGCATTGGTACTACAGAGCAGCACATGGATGCCTCTGCACCATTAACCATGGCTCCTCTCCCAATTTCAAAATCGCCCCACGGGGCCCCCCTCAGCCCATGATGCTGTCCTCTAATGAAGGGTCAAAAAGATAAACCCTCTCCCCCTCCCTCCCTCTCTCCCTCTCTCTCTCTTTTTATCTCTCTATTCAGTCTGTCTGTCTGTCTTTTCTTCTTCTTTTTTTTTTTTTTTTTTTTTTTTTTTTTTCTTCTATCTATCTATCTATCTATCTATCTATCTATCTATCTATCTATCTATCTATCTATCTATCTATCCACTCTCTCATATATATCTGTCTATATAACTATCTATCTATCTATCTATCTATCTATCTATCTATCTATCTATCTATCTATCTATCTACACCTATATATCTAACTGTCTCTACCTACCTACCTATCTATCTCTTTTCTCCCCCCCCCGACCCTCCCTATATTAAAAAAGGGAAATCCCCCCCCCCAAAAAAAGGAAAATCCACCTATCTATCTACCTATCTATGTACCCCTCCAAAAAGAAAAGTTCAAAGGCTGGAAGGGGTTAAAAAGGGGTAAAGGAATGGCCAAAAAAATAGGTACAGTGGAGGACAAAAAGAAGAAGGGAAAAATTGTAAGGTGGGGCACGGGGAAACAGCAGGGAAAATAAAAGAAATAAAAGTCCAACTTCACCTATCCTACAGCACACGCTCCCCCTCCCTACTCTCCACGCCCACAGAAAGCCTGCAGTT
Organism: Iguana delicatissima; assembly: GCA_948472985.1. Taxonomy (NCBI): domain Eukaryota; kingdom Metazoa; phylum Chordata; class Lepidosauria; order Squamata; family Iguanidae; genus Iguana; species Iguana delicatissima. The sequence goes on along the minus strand of CAOKZL010001029.1, from coordinate 176,986 downwards.
CCTCCGCCTCCCTGTGGGGGTCCGAACGCGTACCTGTTTGACGCCACTGCACATGTGCGAAGGCTCGTTGGAAAGGAGCTGTGCAGGTCCTAAGGGCCCAAGGGCCATTTTGAGGTGCAGGAACAGCGTGGTGAGGTAGAAAGTCTTGCAGCAGGGAGAAGGAGAAGGAGAAAAAAAACCAGGCATCCACTCAAAGGACTGCTTCCAGCAATGGAGAGGGAGAATTTGAAGTCAGGAAGAAGAGGGCAAAAGGGAGGGTGGTGGCATGGCGCCCCTCAGAGATCAGGGATTTGCTTGACGTTTGGGGGCAGCAGCGTTTTCAAAGCTGACCTCCAGGACAGCTACGGGGAACATAGAAACATTTGAGGACATAGCCAAGAAAATGGCTAGGAGGGGACATAAGAGGACTGCGGAGGAATGCAGGACCAAAACTAAAAGGCTGCGTTTGGACTACCGCCACGCTTTTAGCCAAAAAAAGGGACAGGATCTTCCAGAATAACCTGCCCATACTTTGAGGAACTATCTAGAATTTGGAGGGAAAACCAAAGGCCCATCCACCAAGGGTCATCGCCAGCTTGCAGGTAGCCGAGGACGGGGAGCAGGCTGAGGACAACCATGTTGCAGCAAAAGGTATTATGATTCCTTAGGAAAACCTTTTATTTATATTTTTTTTCAGATATTTTTTCTTTTTTCTTTATTATTATTAGTTGTTGTTTATTGTTTATTTTATTCATTGTTTACTTTTATTTATTTTTTATTTTTTGATGCAATAATTTTTTTTTCCCCCCTCATTTTTGAAGTTACTTACTTTGCTTTTGTTCTTATGAAATCTTTTTTTTTTGGCCCCAAAATTCCCCCCCCAGCCACTTTCATGTCTCCATTACTTTTGCAGTTGAAGAGCAGGCATATAGCCAAAAAAAACCTTTCCCATGAAACCCCCCAGGATTCATCCGATGCAGACACATCCAGTAAGCCGGGGTGGATGCGTGACACGACACCAATGGGTTTTTTTTTTTTGCTCCCCCCTTTCCTTTTGTTTCCCCATAATAATTTTAAAGCAAACCATTTTTTTTAAAAGGTGAAAATTCGGGAAGCACCCTCAAACTGTATTGGGCATGTGCAGTCAGAGAATAAATTGCAATTTGACTTCTTCCTTACAAATAGAGCCAAAGGAATTCAGCTTTAAAGTTGGGGTCCCTTCACAAGAAAAGGATATCATTGCCAGAAACATATGCATTCTCATGATCTTGGAGCTGAAGCAATTTACCTGTGTATTGGAATGACAAGGGGATCCATAGATCCATAATAATGGAAAACAGTATGCGCCTTGTCCGTTTGTATTTTGCAGAGTGCATAGGTAACATATGAAGCCCAAAGAAGTTTTGCTCTTTAACTGATCCTCCTTTGCCCCCCACACAAACACACACAAAGCGGAAAAAACCCCCGCACACACACATAAAAAGGGGGGAAAGTCATATAGCAATGTTTACCAGTGGTTCTTGAGGTTGGATGTCATGTAGACTATTGCATCTTCAGCTTGTGGAGAATGCATTCTTTGAGATCCTACTTGGTGCCACACAAATGCACAGTAGCAACAGGGGTGGCCCCTTGCACAAGATACATTTGGGCACAAGCAGGCTATCCCAGGCTACCAGTAGTTTGATGGTGTGGGTGTTTGGGGGATATAATGCTAGAGATTTATTCTCAAGCTTTTAATTTTTTTCCTTCCCCCCGGGGGGGTGATGGGGGTGGGTGAGAGGTTGGAGCAATGCATTACGGGGATTTTTATTGCCAGCCAATGTGTTAGCCCTGCTGCTGAGTCCTCCTCATAAACCCGTATCTCCATACAGGGATTTTTCGAAACAGTACCACGCCAGTGCAGGCCGGTACCTTGAGAACCGAGAATGAAAGCACCACAGGCCCAGGTGAGATTTAAAAATTCCCTTATCCACAGCCATAACTTCTGTACATATTCTGATGATTAATCCCACCCGGGACATACATCCGGAAATGTTTTCCAGGGTTTATCCTGTGGCAATTGCAAAGTGGGGAAATACTTTGTAATCACATTCCCCAACTGCTCTTATATTGCTTCTGTTCTGTTTTCAATCTCCCTAGATGAGGCCAGCATTGGAACACCACACGTCCCACGCCCCATTCCCACGGCGGGGAAGTCTCCAAGGTCGAGGATACAATTTTTCCCAAACAGAGGGACCGAAACGTGGGCTGTAGTGACACCATCACTTGTGCGATAGCTACCATGGATTTCAAGAGGGAGTAACAGGAACTTAAGAGGGAGCAGCGGGGCAAAGGGGGTACCAGCAGGACAGTGCCCTGGGGGCAAAGGAATGCCGAGAGATCATCTCCCTCCTCAGGGAATGCGTCAAGGCAATGTCTACCATCGCGGACGCGGTGAAGGAAAAAAACTGGTAGAGTCCAACCCAGGATTGATGCCCGTGTGGGTCTTGGGCCCCCCCAGAGGCGAGCCCCAGAGGCTTGCTCTGGAGGCAAGCGCCTGAAAGTTTCCCAGCAGGAAGGGACAAGAGGAGGTTCCCCCGTTTTAAGAGACCCTGCCACTGGTACAGCCCCTAAGGGAAACATCCCCCCCGGGTAATGGCCCATTTGATTTTTGCTTAATTTTTGTATTTGTTTACTGTTTTTTCTTTTTTTCCTTGCAAATGTGAAGTAACATTTGTTAAGGTTTTTTTCATAAAAGCCAAAAATTTTTACACTGTTGATATTGTTGTTAAGCCTGTTAGTTGAATAAAAGTAAAACATGTTCTGAAGCCAAGACAAAGTTTTAAACATTTATTTACAAAACTTCTAAAGGGGGGGGGGGGGGTAGAACAAAGGGAGAATTTCAAACTATAACAACAAACAAGCAAACTTCAGCAAAAATTTAAAAGGAAAAGTCCGGGGTTCCCCCCGTGGTTTTCAGTGCCGGGGGCGCACAGCTGCCACTAACCACTGTCTCCCTCATTGAGGCCCGCTATTGCGTTCCTCACGAATTTTCCCCCTTTCCCCGGAGCCTCCTCACAGAGGCATAGGGACGAAAGTCCTCTGAGGTAGGTGGAAGACTTGGGGGGGGGGGGAGCTAGTTCAGGGTGCAGTATGTAGCCCTTGCTCTCGCAAATGTTGTGAAGGACCCCACATGCTGTAACCACAGGGAGGTAGTTCTTTTCGGAGACTGTCGAGGAGCGGAAAAAACAGCCCAGCGTGCCTTGAGCCTTCCAAAGGCCCGCTCCACGACATTCCGGCAGCGGTTGAACACCCTATTGTATCCATCTTTCTCTGGTCCAGTGGTCCTCCATATTTGGGTTCATCAGCCACCGGGAAAAGGGGGGAGGCAGCATCATTCAGGATGACAGGGCCAATGGCAACACCCCCAATGGTGATGGTTAGGTTGCCAGGAAAAACCTCCCCCCTTTTTTGGCATGCCACAGGGAGGAGTGCCAGAAAACGAAAGCATCATGCATTCTCCCAGTGTAGCTGAGCACAATGTCCAGGAATTTCCCCTCATGGTCCACCATCCCCTGAAGGAGTATGGAGAAGAAGCTCTTCCTGTTCATGAACTTTTCCCCCCCTTCCTTTGGGTGGTCACACCGGAATGTGTGTCCCATCAATCGCACCGATGCACTGGGCGAAAAACCCAAAGCGGTGGAAAATTTCCCCTCTGTAATTGGTGGGATACAAAAAGAATAGTTAATGTTCAGAGGAATTGCACATGAACTGCAATACAAGTCTGGGAACAGTGTGGGGCCACAGGGAAAAAAACTTTCCATGTTCCCTTGGTGAGGTTTGTGCTTCCCATGCGGGGTTGTCGTGTGTCTTCGTCCTGAGAACAAAAACACAGAGTGCTGGTATTTTTTTTATTTATCTAATATATGTATATTTATATTGATATATTTATCAATATAACAGCTGTGCTATAAGGGGGAAAGGGGTGCAGCCCGTGGGACCAAAGGGAGTTCCCACCATGGCTGTGCTCTATAACTATAATTTTGAGATCTTGCCAGTTCATGTGAGATGATGATTGTACAAAAAGGTTTTTGGGTTAAAAGAGTGCCACCAAAAAAGGGCTAGTGGTGTGCTGTCTGGGCAGGAAATACTGCAATTTCCATGTGTTCCAGGGGATAAGGAAAGGGATTGCTTGGGAATGGGGGAGCCAAGAGCATCCCATAGTGCTCCTGTGTTAGCACAGGAGTGAGTGCAGAGCTATGTGTATTTGGGGACATTGGATTCTAGAGTACTCACCCTCCAGTAGTCTCCAAGGCTGGGAGGGAGGGAGGGAGCGGGAGAGAGAAAGAGGCTAGTGGTGTGCTGATTGCTAGTGGGGCATGCCCAGGGTTATCCAGTGGGTTCCCATGGCTGAGTGGGAAGAAAAACCCCTTTTCTTCAGGTTCATAAAAAAAAGGGGAAACCCCCAACCAGGGGTTTGGGCCCCCCTCAACCTGTAGACGTATAGCCTTAAGAAATTACTTGGCTGCTAGACAGGGACCATGTGTAGTTCCCACCACGGCTGTGCTATAAGGGCAACCGTTTTCCAGATATAAAACTGAATGGCTGATTGGCTTCCTGTGCAGCTGTGGGAAGGGATATGTTAAAAAGACTCCCGGATCTCAACTCATGCATTTCTGCACAGGCTCTATAACTGATAATTATTTAGATCTTGCCAGTTCACGTAAAAGGATGATTGTGACAGAACTGTTTTGGGCTGAGAGGGGTGGAACCAGGAGAAAGAGGCTAGTGGTGTGCTGTCTGGCCAGGAAATACTGCAATTTCCATGTGTTCCTGGGGGATGAGGGAAGGGATTGCTTGGGAGTGGGGGGGCCAAAAGAGCATCCCATAGTGCTCCTGGGTTAGCACGGGAGTGAGTGCAGAGCTATGTGTTTTTGGGGACATTGGGTTCAGACTCACCCTCCGATAGTCTCCAAGGCAAACGGGGGGCGACAGAAGCACATGCTCTATCGCAAGGCACACTTTAAAGGCCATCACCACAACTTTGGGGATCCCCAAGCCGAAAATGTTCGCCGTCTTGCGATAGATGAGAGGGGTTGTCAGCCACCAAACAGTAATGGCCACCCCCTTTTCCCCCACAGAGATGGGTTGGCACATCTCTGTGGCTCTTCTCTCCAGGTGGGGACACAGATGGTCAGCTATTTTGAACAGGGTGGCTTGGGGCAAATTTAGAAATGGTTGCCACTGATCGTTGTCCCATTTGGCCAGAACCTCTCCCAACCCCCCAAACTTTTTGGGTGTGGCACACGCCGCGAGGAGCCTCTCAGCAGGGGTGCATAGAAGCTGTCATCAGACTCATTGGCCCTTAGAGCCTGGACCGCCTTCCTTATCTCTGGCCCACTGGCCTTGCATTGTGGCCAGTACAACACCCAGAACTGCCATAAACCCCCGGACCCTGGCAACCGTCATAACCCCGTCCTCCATTGCAAAGCCAGAAAGCAGAAGAAAAAACGGGTGGGAAAAAACCCAAAGCAGTAGAAAACCCCCGACCGAAAAAGGGGGGAGGGGCGGGGGGAGGCGGGCCCTGGGGGGACCTGGTGGCTGTGCGTAATGACGCACGGGGCCTTTTTTTTTAAAAAAAAAAACCCATCACAGCTGAAGGGGGTGAGGTTACAAAAATAACGGGAGTGGCCATGATGAGAATGTGTGGATCTATTAACACACGCTAGCCCGGGTTTATGCTTTGAGCCATATGGAACGTTGTAAATTAAAGCACGCATTAGTGTGGATACAAAAAAAAACGGCCGGAAAAGTGAAAACGCGATTTCCTTGCCTTGTGTGGAAAGGGCCATAGTTAAAAAGTCTGAAATACAAACATTAAAAAAAAAGGGGTGCATTTTAAAACATTAATTTTAAAATCGTTAAAGCCACGTTAAAACTTACCCATGGCACCACACTAACCAGTTAAAATCTGAAGGCCTGCCTGCCCGCAAAAACAGAGCAGGGAGGCGGCCAACTGAATCTCTCTCAGCAAAGAGCAGCTTGGGAGCACCACCAAAAAGACTTTGTCCTGGGTCCTCACCAGCTGAAAGTGTGATATTAATGGGACTGAGAGAAAGCCCTATTAAGATTTCAATGCTCAGGTAGGCTCATATAGGGAGATACAGTATTTAGATGGCCTGGGGGTTTTAAACCAATTCATTTTTATGGAAAAAAAAAACTAGCATATACACATAGCTGTCATAATAGTCACTGAAGTGGTAGTAGCTGAAAAGCTATTCATGCCATTCCATGGCCCTTGGCAAGCTGAAGTGGGGAGGGGAAAAAGGGGGAAAATTTCCCTAAGGAAAGATAGTGATATCTCTCCCCGAGTGAGATTGTGTAACCCTGCCAAACAGAATACTGGAGCAACCAGGGTCTAAAAATTTAAAGGGAATGGTCCTCTGGCCATTTTCCCCAAAACAAAAGTATCAGCTTTCACATAATGATAATTAGGTCCATTTCCCCAGTGAAAAAACGTCTCCTCAAAATACTTCACAGTGGGGGGAAATCAGGACTCCACATCTTTTTTTTAAAAATATAAAAGCAGCTGAAGGCATAAATTTTATTAGAAAAATGGGTTATTGGGGAAAGGGTTAAGAAAAAACCCTGCAGCAATACCACCACAAATGAAGGAAAGCAGAGTCTTCCCACATCACATTCAATTTGACCCTGCAGGTGTAGAATGATTCAGTTGAAGAGCACTGTATTTGATGTTGTTTGAAGTGTTCTCCCTTCTTCCCCCATTTCCATCAGAGGGACCCCAGCCATAAAAAAGGTTGTCCGCTCAAATATCATCTTATGAGGGTTGTTTTCTTTGCTGCTTTGTAGATTCCTCCCCCAACTGCTCAGAGCCCTCCATTTGTTTTCTTTTTTGACCTTCTCCTTAATTACTTTTTTCAGATTAAAAGAAAGAAAAGGTCTGAAAAGAAAAGTGGCTAAGAGGTTGGCTGATATTCAGTGTGAAGTGAAAATGTGGTGTAAGCAAAAACCAGAGGGACTCAAAAGTTGACCTTGCTTCATCTTTGCTTTCATTCCTTCAGCTTAGTTAATGCAGGCCTTTTATTGAACTAGCCACACAGAAAATCACTGGTGAAAATGTCAGTGTGAGCTTGATGTTGCTGTATATATGGTATCTGCATATCTAGAAAAAGAAAGTATAGAAATAGGGAGGCAAAGCAGACTTTTCTAGTCGCACAAGTGGATGATACAGTGAGAACGGAGATGTTGCCAGCAGAATTTATCCTGTGAGCAGTAACATCTTCAACACAAAGTAGAATCCTGTTGGACCAGAGTAAAGGCCTATCTCAGCCAGGTGTTTATCTCTAATAGTGCCCAACTTGTGTTTCCTAGGACCATGAAAGCATGGTGCAAAATACAAGAGCTTTCCCCATTTGTTTCTACTCAGGAACTAATACAGGTTTATTGTTTCTGTTGTACGCCTTTGGCCCTTTCAGCTCCCAATCTTTCTGCAAAATTATCCAGTGAGGATCCCGGCAGTGGCTTTGCCAGGAGGGGAGCATGACAGGAGTGCTCCCTTCCACACCAGCTGGCTCCCTGCGGAAGGGAGCGTAATGACCATGCCTCTTCCTTCTGCAGCACAGCAGGGTACTTTCCTAGGCTGTGCTGGGGCAGGAAGTGCAGCCATTGCGCTTCTGTGGCTTCCACAGGACATGTAAGTGTGGGATGGTGGCATGATCATGTTATCCATGGGGAAAACCCAGCAATGATTTAATCTACTATTGTGCTGTCTGGGGATGGGAGAAGGACAGGACTGCGATGATGTTATGTAGAGGTATCATCGTGGTCCCGCCCTTCTCCCGTCCCCATTGTGGGATGGGAGGGTGCTGCGGAAAGAGCCTATCAGTCAACTTTAACTTAACGATGATCCTTTCATAGGGTTTTCTTGGCAAAATTTATTCAGAAGGATTTGCCATTGCCTTCCTCCAAGGCTGATATAGCGTGACTTGCCTAGGGCCACCCAGTGGGTTTTCATGACTCACCAGGGATTCAGACCCTGGTCTGTGGGAGTCCTAGATTGGCTCTTGTACAGATTTACCATGTGAAAGTATTTAGTTTCCATTTAGAGCAGGACTGGGCAATTGCTGTAGGTTGGGGGACTATTTTGGCCTCCTGCAGAACCTTGGAAGGACAAAAGGTGGACCACTGCTATGAGCTGAGGGGCTTTTCGGCATCCCCTATTTTAGAGGGCATGGGAGGCAATTTCACCATTTTCCCCTCATTCCCTGGGCTGTTTCATATCCTCTGACACTTCATGAGAGAAAACTGAGACACTGTTGTGAGCAACATCAGAATGTGTTCAAAAGGCAAACATGTTTACCTGAGAGTAAACTCCATTGAACTCACTGAGACTTACTTTTGAATAGGTATGTATATAACTGAATTGTAATTTCAATGGAAAACTGCACTTCTAAGAGGCAAACTCTAGTCTCCTCACTCACATAGATACACAACTGCACCCCCCAGACTACTTCCTGCATTTTTCTCTCTCACTCACACAGTCCCACTCTCTCACACAGATACACACACAAAATATACTGTTCCCACTTCTCTCTCACTCAATAGCATGTGCACACATACACACACATAGTTCCCCACTTTTTTCCACTCTTTACAGAAATATACAATCTGCCCTCAGTCACCTATACATGCAGCTGCAAACATAATGAAAACAAAACTAATAACTCCTGGTTCTCTATTGGCCTCTGAAAGGCCCCATAGCACATACACAATTAAAACAAGCAAGCAAGCAAGCAACCCCACTCCACAAAACAGGCAGGAACAGTATATCTCCTGCCTAATCTGTGATTTTTCAGGACAATGACCAGTGTAAGGAGGAAAAAGCCCTTTGATTTTCACAAGAAACATTGACTTGGAAGATACCATATGCTGTTTTAAACCAGAAAGTAAACTAGAAGTCAACTTCCAGTTTACCTCTTTGATTACGAAAACCCTCTGTTAGGGCTAAAACAGCTGTGAGGGAGGGAATGAAACTGATCCCTATAGCCCATAAAAATAAAGTGGGCTCATTTTTAGTTAAAAACAACTTTTTAATTAAAATTTAAGAATTAAAGAAGTTGGAAAAGGCTTAGGAGACCTTGAGAGTCTCAAAAGCAGTCTTGACACAACATGCTTTAAGTTGTCCACCTGTTTTAAAGCTTCATTTCATCCTGTAGCAAGTTCTGTAATAGAATTGTACACTATGTGAAGAAGAACCTCCTTCGGCCTCTTTTGAGCCTTCCTCCGTTCATCTGTACTGGATAATCAGCGGGGGGTAGTATAATAAGACGGCAGGGGGAATCTTCATCTATCTTCTTTCTCCATGCTATCCATTATATTACAAACCTCTCTCTTACCTTAGTCATTTTTCTCCTAGTTTACAAAATAGTGGTTGCCATCACAACATAAACCTGTGGCCTTAAAGAATCACAACCACATCTGAGCTGATTGAGCCAGCCAGCCTCCCTGTGCAGATGTCTCTTCCTTATCTACAGGCAAAGAGTTGCTGTGGAGCAGCAGCTTCCTGTATTCTTTATCACTGGCTATGCTAGCTAAGGCTGCTGAGCGTTGCAGTCCAAAAACAGTGGGAGGGCACATAATTCCTATTCCTGCTGTAAGGGGTAGAGGAACTCCCATACCTGTTCCTACAGAAGCTCTGTTGATTAGCACTGCAATTTGAGATGAGAATTTGCAGAGAAGTGCAGCGTGTGCATGGAACTAAAAGAAGGCTGTTATATGAGCCATATGCCCATATCCAGCCAGGTGGAACACTGCATAATAAAAGCAACATCACTGACAGCGGCAAGACCACCACCAGCAGAACTCCTCATACTACTATTTTTTCTAGTCCTCCCCTCCATCTTTTCTGGCAACATTGTTAATTTTAGCATTTCAATGACAATGAAATAAATCATACCTTTTTTTTTGCATAATATTTACTGCTTATTTCAAAAATACTGCCCATGATTTTTATGTCTTAAAGGTCAATTAATAAGCAATGGGTAACTAACATGTTATTAACTATTAATATTACTCTCATTACTTGCAAATACCAAGCAACAAATGACAACATTTTTTTAAAAAAAACAGTTCCATTTCTAAGCTCTAATATATCCATCTAGGTGTAACATCCACACCATTGCCACTAATCCTTGCACCTGACTTGTGGCTGCATGTGTCTTTTGACATAGATGAAAGTTATTTGTGTTGTCTTGTCTCAGTCATGTCACGCTTGCATCACACTGTCCTTTACTGCCTTTAGCTGAATGTATGATCCAGAAAAGAGCCAAATCTATTTCTTTTTTGTGTAGCCAGCCCTTCATTTGTACATCTCCACTTCATGCTCAGTTTCTGTGTTACAATAGAGAACAATGCAGCATGTGATGAAGATACAGAAGCCAGGAATACCTGTATCTGCTTCAGCTAATGAACAATCAGAATATATTTGGTGAGGAAAGTGAGAAAAATAAATAAATACACGAGCAAGGAGAAGGTCTGTTTTGCTTTTTGCTCTTTAGCCCTTCATTTCTCCTTAGAACACAGAACCTCTATGCTTTGCAGTCATGGAAATGGTATACCTTGTGTTCATTAACAGGAGGCAGTTTTGCAAGCAATCCATTGTCTGATAAATGTCATTTAATGTGCCTTGATCTAAGGCACTCTCATAACCATCGGCATATAATTTATGGAAGGTTCCATCCTGCTTTATTGTCCAATAATCTGCATCACTGATTTTGATCTGACAAAGTTGCAGCCTGCTCATCCTCAGAATTCTTTACCAGGATTTCCAGCCTTTGCCATCTAACCATTCACTGTGTCACTACTAATGTTCATCATTATGAACCATGTATTCTTTTCCTTTGAAGTTATCCTGGCATGCAGAATATCGATTCTTCAGACTGGTATCTTCTAATTGACTTAGACAGTCTCTTATTTTCTTGCCGTTGCTATCTGTGGCTGTTTGGAAAAAAAATCTTCATTTTTTAAAAGAAAATATATTGAATTACAATTACTTTTGAAAAGAAATATTTCAGCATATGAAGAACGATAGCTACCACACACTGTTCATCACAAGCCTGTGATGGAATTTTGTAAACATGTAATTCAGATTCTGCACCAAAAAAAAGTTGAATTCTATGACCTGTGTATAAATGTCCATATTTTTTTTCTATTATATTCAGAGACAGATTGGGAGGTCAATGGAAGAAATAAAGTGTTATAGAGAATGAATCCCTCCAGTCCATTTTCTACACATGAACTACACATTTCCAATCATATATGGATAAATATTGGGACTGAAAACTTTTTTAAAAAAATGTAAAACAAGCTGCAGTTGTCAGGAAGCCATGCTGACATTCTCTGACCTGTGGAAGTGTAGGATTCACACTCCTATTCACGTTCTGAAAATGATATTGCTTTTCATTCTTTGTTTTACACTTGTGCATATTTATTCAGAAATAATTCCACTGTGTTCAGTCGAGTTTGTGTTTTATTCCCAGAGAAGCGTGCATAGAATTTCAGCCTTCAGGTTTCGGCTCAAGGTATGGGGATCCTACTTTGGCAAGGTAGGGCAGTAATCTCTCACTTTCTCTTTCAGACATGTGATACTTTATATTGGGTGGCTATAGCTTTGTCCTTTTCAAAAGTCTTATACACTGTGTCTGTAATTGTTCGCACACTTGCTTTAGAGTAAGCTCCAGTGAACCTCGTGTGATTAACTTCCACATGTAAATGTCATTTAAACATGCAAAATGTGTAAAGTAGATAAAAATGTCTACAGACAATAGAAAGTAAGCTCCACTGAATAGTGGGATTTTTTTTCCCCCTGAATAAACATGTATAGGTTTGACTGTATGTTACTGTTGACTGAAATGAAACTAACCCATGGAACCTGCAGTCCTACTAAGCAGCAAATCTTCGGTTTCTGCAGCCTGCCCGGAACTACATAACAGGTTGGGTGGGATTATTATATTACATTCCTGACAAGTCTCAATATGTGGCTGCATTTGGCTTGATAGTCATGGGTTGTCTAGGCCTATACACTAGGTACAGAAGTCAAAGGCTTATAGAGGACTAGCCATGTTAGTCTCTTGCAACACAAAAAGGAGGAAGGAAGGAGAAGGAAAACAAAAAAGCGTTATGGCAGCATCTTGAAGACTATTTTTTTTTAATTTTTCTTAAAGGTGCTAATACATTTTTTTCCTCCTCATTCCTTCCTTCTTTTCAAAGGTTTACAGAGGTGTAGAAGTCAAAAATATTTTCCTCTGCCTAACATGAAGACAGTGGATCTCCTTAGGGACTAAATATTACATACTTCACTGGTAGCTGTGATATTTGAAGGGCTGGCAAACTACTTCAGGTTTTGAAGCTTTAAAGGAGCTATCCAAGGTACTGAATGCTATTCACCAAATAAGCTCAGCATCTTGGAGAATCCTTTACAGTTTGGACTAAAACTTGGAGCAGTTTCACCACTCCACCAACACTGAAACCACCAGCCTCCACTGACTTACATCATATGCTAAACCGTAACGTGGATAAATTACTTGTTTGGATTACAGTTCCATGCTAACTAGGGAATTCTGGAAGTTATAGTCCAACCAAATAACTTATATGGGTGTGATAAGCATGCTGTGAAGGGATCCATATGGACAGAAGCTCTTATGTGAAGCCCAACTGGCACTAGAGAAAGCATGGAGACTGCAGCAATCCTGCCCGCTCATGATACATGTAAAGCAGGGGTGGGCAAAATGTGGCTCTCAGGCTGCATGTGGCCCTTGGGACCCCTTAGTGTGGTTTCTGAAGTCTGACCCAAAACCCCAGACTCAGTTTTTAAAAGCTTAGAGGACAATTTCTGGGTCATTCCCCCCTCAATCCCTCCAAAATTTGCCCAAACTATAGTGGTTTGTTTCTCCTGTCCTTTGCTTTGGGTTCACTAAACATGGCAGTGGGTCTGCTGGGTGGCTGTAGGTGCCAAAGTCCAACTCCCTGCCTGTGCCTCTCTGCCAGCAAGGGAGGGGAGGCGAAGGTACTTGCCCAAGTGGAGGAGGAGACAGCGAGGAGTGTCCAGTACAAACAACAAGTGGAAACACTGAGCAGAGCCAAGTCAAGGTCAAATCCATAAGGTCCAGAAAGCCAAAGGTCCATCCAGAGGGGACAAGGGAGCCAGAGCACAAGGGTCGTGAGGGCTTGCATAGTAATTTGCTACACGCAAACAGTAAGCCACGCTGACAGACTTAAATAGCCACTGAAAACAGATGTTGCTCGTCATTGTTCTGTTTCCTTAATCTAGCCAAAGCAGCTTCCCCCTGAGCTGTTCGTTTCAGTCTCCTCCGTGATTGGGAGCTGAGGGGCACAGGTGGCTGTAATTCCTCCAAATTACTGCTCATTCCTTCTCCCTCTGGAGCGGGTTGGGGCAACTCTGCCTTGTCTTTCAACTGATGGGGATGTTTGCAAGCTGGTTTGGTAAATCACTGGCTCTGTTCCTGGCACAATCAGTTGCTCCTCAACCTCAGAGCCATCATCTATCACTGTAGGGTGGGAAAGTGGCCTCTGCCTCCTCCACAACTGCCCACTCCTAATTCCTTTTGGACAGATATGCTCAATACAGCCAAGGTGGGATCCAACAGAATCTGGAGAGCTGCACAATTCCCACTGTGATGTAAATCTCATTGTTAGCCCCAATTTGACTGGATACTTTGAATCAATGGCCCTTCCATATGTGTTCACTTACTGAATTCCCATAGATTCAGTGATTCTACTTCAGTTGGAAGAAACAACTGAATTTAGGCCTCTCTCTTTCTCTCTGTGTCTGTACACCTTCAAATCACCTGTTGACTTATTGTGACCCCACTGATTTCATAGGGTTTTCTTAGACAAGGAATACTCAGAGAAGGTTTTGCCAGTTCTTTTCTCTGAAATTTAGCCCATAGCACCTGTTATTGGTTGATGGTCTCCATCCAAGTACTAACCAGGGCTGACTCTGCTTACCTACCAAGATCAGATGGGATCTGGTGCCTTCAGGCTGTATAGTGGTGAAATCCAAAGTCCCTGTACTGAATCATGCTGCAAAGCATGATTTATCTTAATTGATTAATTATCCGACATTTCTCCCCATTTAAAAAACTCCAATAATTATAATAAAACATTTTAAAGAATAAGTAAACTATCTTAAACATCACTAATGTAAAACAGTTTAAAACTATGGTGAACAGTTCTCTAAAACTTGAAAACAAGGAGACCTCTAAAGGCATCCTAAGTTGATCCAAACAGTTGTTCTGTGTTCTGTAAAAAAGATGTTTGGTGAAAGGCTAGGGTAGGACATTCCAAAACAAATCTAGCAATCATTAGTTTGTCTACTTTGTGACCAAGAATTGGCAGACTCTGCTTTCTAAACTATTGTAATGAGAAGTAAAAGACTTTCTTGTTTCCTTTCTTCCCTGAGCTATTGAAAACAAGATTAGATAGCCCTAGTATAGTTTTAAAGCATGCTTATTATATTCCTGTTCTCTATTGCATTGTTCTAAAATTTAATTTAAAAGTTGTTAAGATTCTTGGATGCTTCTCTGTTGCTTTTATTTCTCATTTGCTTGATGTTTACTCTTATTTTAATGAGAAACAAGTGGAGACCTACAAATATTCACAGACGCAGTATTTGGCTCCTAATGCCTCCTGTGTCCAATCCATAATGTTTGCCCTGCATGCTATACAGCATTTCTACACTAATCTGGCATGCATACTATTGGCACATTATGTAGAGGTGGTTACATGGCTCCTTTAGGCATTCAGTGAAAGAGTGAGTCAGAGGGGACCAGAGCTGTATTCACCAACAATGCCTCCTCCCACCCCTACAAGTGATATGTCCACTGGACACCAGTTTGGTGTTAGTGAGGGGAAAAAAGCTCTGTGTGGGACAACAAAAAGAACATTTGGATATTTAAAAGAACCCCAAGAACTACAGCAACAAATACTGCAACCTCCCAGCATATTTGCCCCAACTGGAGGAGTCTTTCATCTAATGGTTCACTTTTATTGATAGTGGTCAGCTAGAGATAGTGTGCTGCCAAGAAGAGAAATCCAAAACAAAATTGAATATTTTGAATAGTCTGAATATTCAAAACCATTCTCAACTTCCCGTC
This sequence comes from Iguana delicatissima, assembly GCA_948472985.1. Classification (NCBI taxonomy): domain Eukaryota; kingdom Metazoa; phylum Chordata; class Lepidosauria; order Squamata; family Iguanidae; genus Iguana; species Iguana delicatissima. Next base: position 161,834 of record CAOKZL010001029.1, on the reverse strand, counting down.
AGCAAATTTACATTCTCTGTGCAGTATGCTAGATATCTCAATTTATTTGCCTAAGACCATAATATCTATATAATAAGACTAGCATATATACCCGGTGTTGTTTGGGATTTTATTTTCTCGTAGGTAATACTTGTTAGAAAGATTTGAGATCCTGTGTCTCTAGTTCCCCAAAGAATCTTGTCTAGTACCTGTAACTTGCTGCTGGGCGTTGTCTCCGTAGCAACCAGCCTATTCTCTGGCTGAGAATTCTAAAGGCCCATCCCTAAACTGCAAACCCCAGGATTCCATAGATTCCATAGAATCCATAGAATCTTCTCAGCCAGCCAATCTTTACCTCACACAGCCCATTGTATGAGGTCTTCACTGGCCTGACACAGACAAACTCACAAACTTTGACTTTTATATATTAGACTACTTGAAGCAGCCATTCTTTTTGTTAATAGAGATCTAGCCAGTGGTCTATACCATCTAATTGTAGATATTACACTTCAAAATACCTTGCTAAATTGTAATCCATACACACACAATTTTCTCCATAAGCAGTTAAATGTTTTTTGTGTGAAAAGTTGAATGCTTCTGTATGTAACACATCCACTAGATGTCACTATCTCTGGAGTTTAGAGTCGATTTGGCACAAAATAGAGTTTTCTTACCAAGTTATGGTGCTGAGTGAAGAATCCTGATTTGCTGAAGATCTTTTTACTCTAAAATAGACATTGATTTTGATTGATTACACTAGAGACGAATTTGGTAAATCAACCATGAGAGTGAAAAACATATAACTACATGAAATAAATCTCAGCTGGAAAAAATGAGATTGCTTAACTTGGAAAGAGATAAAAAGATAATGGATGGAAGGAGTATAGTGTATATGAAACAGTCTATGCCTTTTCTAACATTGATTAAACATTTTTTCTTTTTAATTTTTTTTTAAATAGCTTGAACCAGAATGTGAAGTGAATGGAATCAGTTTGGATGCTCCAAGGATGGACAATACGACTAAGCTGATTTATCAGTTTTCATCTGGAAGTGGATGACATCAGAATAATAATGAATTTTTTAACAATGACATTCACAAAAGGAGCCTCACCAGAAATACAGAAATGATAGAAAATGCAGGAAACGTACGATGGAAAAATAGCCTGGACCTGCAGTTCAGTGCATCTAATGAAGGTACTTTCTTGAGATGTCCGTTACTCTGCTAAAGGATTCTGCACCACATTCTTGGAACTCCCTCCCAAAAGCTGCCTTTCCTCCTCTCTTCAGTCCTGCTTCTTATATGGTTAATCTCATAAAGCTTGTTGCCAAGCAAAACAAAGCTTAGCGGTGTATAATGCTCATTTGCTTATATTCACCCATCGTTACCTTGACTTCTCTTCCTGTTCTTTTGTTGTCTTTCCCATTGTTCAAATTTCATTGTAAATACCTCAAGGCAGCAGGCCTAGCACACAACATTTTGTTGACTAAAGTGATGGACAAGATCACCTTTCATCGCAGGCAGAAAAATGTGAACGAATTTAGCTGTTCTCTCCCCCATTCTAAATAGAGAGAAAGACTGGATGTTGAATCATGTATCAGAATTGGCAGTGGGGGAAATTTCCCTCCTACCTGATGGCAGTAAGTTAGCTAAAGTGGTCTTACTTCTGTCCTTCAATTTCTTTTCATTGCTCCCTTTCTTCTCCAGCAGCCACCTGAGGTGAATATCTGACTTTGGCCCTTTTCACATGGCATTTGTCATGTGAAAAGGCCTCTGGAGGATCACGCGATTGCGAGGAGCATTTCAGACGATGTCCTCGCAATCGCACGATACTGCCGGGGCTGGCAGGCGCTGATCGCGCACTATATCATTTTCGGCTTTTAGCCAAAAGTTGTGCACAATTGCACATTGCTCTGGGGCCCTGCGCGCACTTACCACCCGTGCGGAGCTCCAGAGCTGCGGCCCTTGCGCTTCCTCCCCCAGCGCAGCCTGGGAAAATACTTTATGGTGCCTGCTCGCTGGCAGGCAGCTCCTGTGGAGCCGAAGCAGTGAGGATGCGAAAGCCTCATAGAAGAAGCTGCTCGTGTGATCCCCATGCGACTGCACCGGACAGAGGTAAGGTGCGAAAAGGGCCATAGTCTAATGATAGTGCTGGACTTTCAGGGCAAGTATCCATCTCTCTTTGCTTGTATTACTCTACAAAGTTCCATTTACAGTTCCTATGGAACAAGAGAAGCCCTTGTTGTAACTCACCTGGGGTAGCCAAAGCAAACTGCACAGCTGCATACATTGCATGGCACTCCACCCATGGCAGTGAACTCACACCTCTGATTCACAAGTCATTCTTCCATGTTTATGTGCATTCTTTGCTTCTGGTTGGGAAATGAAGGCCTCAGGTCCCTCCCTAAACTGCAAACCCCAGGATTCCATAGGATGTTGAAAGTGGAATAATAGCACTGTAACAGTCTAGTGCAGAAATGGCCAAAGTGTGAGGTATGTATAGTATGACAGAGACTTTTCTGGATTTCTTTTGGCTCTGAGGAGGCACAGTATATGTGGATAGCATACACACACACAAGCACATATATTTTCTACTTTCCCCCCAATCAAAAGAGGTCACTCCTAGGTCTCAGGTTTTAGCATTAAATGTCAGGGCTTGGGATAACCTAACCTGGCCACATGACTATCATGTTTATAGTGGTGATGCCTTCCCATTCTCAGCCCATCCAGCAGGGTTTCTGTGTAGAGACAGCTCTAGGAAAAATACTCAAGAGTTGCACAAAGAGTGAAGGCACTACTGACTGTCAGGGCCCTTGGAGGAAATGTGAAAAGACATTGCTAGGAATACAATGGCCCTTTTTGCACGGCATTTTTGATGTGAAAGGGCCCCTTGAGTGTCGCGCACATGTCAGGAGCAGTCCACACGATGCACTCACATTTGCGCGATGCTCCAGGGCCCGGCAGGGACCGCTCATGCATTTTTTCATTTTTGGCTTGAAGCTGAAAATGCTGTGTGGTCACGCGTACTTACCTTGTGTGTGGAGCCTCCGGAACCAGGCCAGTTGTGCTTCCCGGTCCCAGGCTGCACTGCGAAAGGAAGAGGCAGGGCTCTTGCGTGAGCAGGAAGCTCGTGTGGAGCCGAAGAAGTAGGGAAGCAAGAGCCTCTCTCCGGAGGCTGCTCGCATGAGCACCGCACCCCAGCGCCGAAAATAGGTGAGTTGCGGAAATGGCCAACGAGATGCAATGACAGAATTGAACTGGGATCCACAAAAGTTTAGGTCATATAAAATGTATTGGTCTTTAAGATGCCACAAAATTAATCAATGTTGTTTTTATTACAACGGACTACCCCTTTGACACTGAGACCTAGGAGCTTGAGGTAGAATAGAGGATAAAATTTGAGGAATTGTATTGAATTGTCCGGGAATTGAATTGTCCAGGATACAATTCGAGGAAGGAAACATGCAAAAAATTTTTGTTATATGATATTTGCCTTGAAGACTGGTGTGCAATATTCAGGACATAAGTATAACTTTCAAGTTAATTGAGAAATTGATCTCCATATTTGTTTTTTTTAAAGGTTAGGAAAAAAAATAAAACTCGCTGCAATGAAATACCTTACCTGAGCACTTTGATGCCACAACAAAAATTTCTTGTTTATATGTATGTTATACCTTTCCATTTGGCTTGAATGGAAACACCCTCTGCTGTTTTAAAGGTAGAGAAGGAAAGGTGCAAGATGTAGAGAAAGATGCTATCAGAAATGAGACTTTGAATATTGTGGTGTGATAAGAAAGTAAAGAAACAAAGATTGAAAGCAATCTTTTTTCAAAAAAGTGTTTAGAAAATATCCCAGCAAGATAAATCATCTTGTATCAGCAACAAAGGAGATTCTTACTTCTTTAAAAGAGCACATAGAAATCTAGGAGAATCAGAATGCTTTAACGTGGCCATTTCTGCACTACACTATTATAGTGCTATTATTCCACTTTCAACATCCTATAGAATCCAGAGGCCCCTCCCGAAACTGCAAACCCCAAGATTCCATAGGAATAATGGCACTAAATGTGGAATAATAGCACTAAAACAGTATAGTGCAGAAAGGCCTTGGTTCACTGTTGGTGTCTGACCAAGGACCTTAGAATGCTGAGGCATTCATGTGTGAAGAGGGAAAAGCAATTAACTGGCAGACAGTACATTAGGTATAGCTTATTCAGTGGAAAAGGAAGCAGGTCTTCATCATAAACCTCAGCACAGAACAAAGATGGCTGTAATACTTCAAGGACAATTCTAATTGCTCTTTAATTTCTTTACGCATTATCTCCATTGACATATTTCTTCCTCTCCATATCTACCCATTTAATTTAATCTTTGCTAATGTTGCTGTTTTCTGTCTGGTAGTGTCATTTTTATTTCTCCCTTCCCAATCCATTTTTTTGTTTTAATTATAATTGATAAGTCAAGTTCATTGCTAGTATAAAGGCACTTTTGAATAAAGAGCTCCGTTTGGAATTCACTTAACATTGTGGAGGTGGCATTGGTAGCAGTGCTTAAGATCCTTGCAATTTCAAATGAAAGGGAGGGGGGCTGTGACATTTTCTGAAACTTGCCAATGAACTGAAAAGCAGTGTCTGAGGGAACATAACAGAAGTAGTTTAATAAAAAGTGTCTTCAAAAAGTATTGTGAAGCAGACCTGGTCTCTAATCCATAAAGCACTCAGTCCTATAGAAGTCAGTGGGAGTGCTGTGGAGTAAATGGATGGAAGAGTTCACTGTCCTGGATTCCTGCATGCTCCTTGTCTTTTATTTTACTCCCTGTCCAGACATCAAACTTGGAAGCATTTCCTCTAATTCTGAAGGGATGGTCCCCTCCCTTCCTGAACTCAAGTGCCTAATTAGGCAAAAGCTTCCCTGCCTTTCACCCCTTCGCTCAAGTGCTGGGTGCTCTTGAGAGCACCAGCCACAATGCAGGCATTTATAATCTTAAGAGTGGAGCAGCAGGAAGCTGTATTTCGTTATTGTGGGATAAATGAAAACAAGAGACAGAAAATAGCTTCATTCAAGTAGTACACCTGCTTCATGCCTCTTCTGATCATGGCTGAATTTTACAGCTTCCTTTTGGGTGGCTATTTTTTTTAAAAAAGCATAAGCTGGAGAGGGAATTGAGGAAATCATCATTACTGAAGTCTCCAAACTGGCCACTTCAGGGTGGTTGCATAGGTTTTTTTGATTATCCTTTCCCAATGACCATAGACTTACTTTCAATTGTTCCTTTTTTAGAAATCCGTCTTTGCTTCAAAGGCTTTGCCACAGCTCTTACTTACCACGAAGTATTTCATCTAGTGTTCAAAACAGGCCTGTTATATTACACTGCAAAGGAAGACAACCCCTCCACCCCGACCACTGCCCTGCACCTTTAATAGCTATGTGGAGGGAAGAATTTCTTGGAACAAGTTAATTTTTTCCTTCTTCTATTCATTTCGTATTTGATGGCTTCACTCTTCTTTGCATTCTACTTTTCCTGTACACTAATTTTAATAGGAGAATTTCTCAAATTTCTCTCTGTCACAGGTGCTGTTTTCCTCAGCTACTTCCAGTTTCCTCTGGTTCATCTGCATCTTCCATCCTTGACATCCACAACACGGGGTCATAGAACAAGCCTATTAATGTGGTATGAGGCAAATGGCAGCACGTACCCCCTTTCTGCATGCCAAAGTACCCAAATGTAGCCACCTGCGGCAGGCCACCTGTGGAAGAAAATCCTAAAAGACATTCCCTTTGTACAAAATAATAACGAACAAATAATAATGTGATACCCTTTCATGATACATGCCTCATTCTGCCTAATAGTAGACTCACCCTGTAGATGAATGACTAAAAACAGATAAACGCACAAGTAACTTTTCGATAACTCTTGATTTTGATAGGTATTAAATTTGAAGTCTCATAAATACCACTATCGAACAGGTCCTAATTCCTACATTATGTCAATTGCTAATTACAATTAAGCAGGGGCATCAAGAATGGGGTCTAGTTATTTTTTTTCATCTCCCTCCCCATTGTTTATCAGCAGCTGATCTGCACAACAAAGGGAGGGAGGCTCTGGTGGGTAATTATGGACAGTGTGGACCAGGATTGTAGTTCAGGGCCAAGTGGGAAAAGGGCTCTTGGCAGTGAATGAAGAGGAGGGATATGTGAAAGGAGTTCTTCTACTGCTTCCCCCCTTGGTGTCCTGCAGGCTGGGAAGAGATTCAGGGAGGGGCTCCTAGTGGCATGCCCACAGCGTTCCCAGTGGCAAGCATGTTTTAAAAAGCACAGATCTGCAACCTTGTCACCAAAACAGAAATCACAAAGAAAATGGAGATTAGTGAAAGAAAAAAAAAAGATCTTGGAGACCTATTGTCAAAAACTTTCATGTGATCTCTAGAAGGTTCAAAATGTTTTTATCTACTTAAAGTTTGCCTGACTTGGTTGGTTCACTTCACATAACCATATCATTAATTTTGGATAAAAAGTCTTCTGAAATGTGTTGAACTGCTCATATTTATGGGTTTAAGGAATTTGTCCATATTCTTTCCATGTTATTTTGGCCTCTAATACCAATGTTTCTGTAAAGAAGTCATGTCCAGGAACACATCTGTTTTGTTAACTGAGGAATGTGTGTTTGTGTGTGTCTGTGTGTATATATGTGCCTTCAAGTTGCCTGTTGGCTTATGGCGACCCCATGAGTTTCACCGTTTTTTTTTTAAGACAAGGAATACTTAGAGCTGGTTTTGCCAGTTCCTTCCTCTGAAATATAGTTTACAGCAGCTGGTATTCATTGGCTGTCTCCCATCCAAACACTAACCAGGGTTGACCCTGGTATACCTGTAAAACAAAGCTGAATAAATAACATTTGTTGTCTTTTCTATACTTCTGCTTTTAATTGTACTTTTAATTATGGTCTATTTTGATTGTGGTATATTTGTATTTTAAATGGTTTGTGTTTTAGTGTATGTTAACCACAGTTTGTTTTCAGTTGTGCCTTGGTAAGAAATAAGTTGTTGTTGTTGTTATTATTATTAATTTTCATGACATACAAACTCTCCTACCTGAGACAATGGTCACAGTTTTCCTAAAGGCAGAGCCAGTCTTGACACTCACATGCATACTTACATTTCCTTTTTAGCATGTACATGGTTTTAACACTTTTAGCCTGTTGAAAGTGTTTTCAACTTGTTTGAAATTATTTAATATGTTTTCTTCTTGTTTAAATTGTTTATTGATTTCAATTTGGAAAATATTTAAACACTTTATATTATTTCATATGTTTGCCACCTTCAGGATCTCCTGATAAAGGGGGAGGAAAAAATATTGAAATAAATAAATAAATAATAAAGAAATTTGAACAGCAAGATAAATTCTTGTTATATCATATGCTATTTTGAGAAACAAAAAAGGGAGAAGGAACATATATATATACAGACACACTTACTAGCCCTTAAAGGTCTTGTTTCTTCAGAAACAAAGGGAAAAATTATGATTTGGTACATAGCATGAGTTAATAATATTGAATAGCTGTGAAATGTTTAATCCCCTTTGGGGCAAATATGACTCCCAAACACAGGGGGGTTAAACTTTGGTCTGTTTCTTTGATCATTTCATTTGATCATAGGTGAATCATTTTTATGATACCTTGCCACTCTGTAGTTGCCTGCCTTGTGGCAGCTGATGTCAAAGTAGATTTTTATATATGCATTTCAGCCTCACCTTAATGGTTGTTAGGGTGTGCTACCAATAAGATTCTTTTTTAACATTTAGTCACATAAGCAGTGGGCCCATGTTTGTGGGTTTCACTCAACCATTGGCCTTAATGGTTGTTCCTGTGGGCTTTCAATTCGCTTCCAAATTATAGCAAACATAAGGCAACCGTATTATGGAGTTTTCTTGGCAAGATTTGTTATCAGGTGGTTTACTCACCCAGCGGGATTCCACGGCTGAGTGGAGATTTGAACACTGATCTCCAGAGTTATCATCCAATGCTCAGATCACTACACCACATTGACTCTATGAAGATACTTAGTAGTTAACAATTTGTTTGCAATGTCTAGGCTATGGACATCTGGTTACAGCTGTAGTAGCTTTAGTGGAAATTGGGCTGGTTCACTGTCCATCTCTGATGGCAGTTTTGGCATGGTGGAGCCTCCATGCTTATATTTCCCATTTTGATGCTTCACTTAAAGCAGGGGTGGGCAAAGTGTGACCAAAGGACTGCATGCAGCCATTGAGTCATCTAAGTGTGGCCCATGGAACCCCTAGAAATCCCTCAAGGCCCCCAGATCCCTCCAATTTTTATTTTTTTCAAGACTGATTTTGAGGTGATTTTTTTGCCCCCAAGCCACCCCAGATCTTCCAAAATTATCTAAAAAGGCAACAGTTTGCTCCCCTAACCTCACTGGCCCCTCAAACCTCCCCCAAAGAAAGAAAAAAAGTAGGCCAAAAATCAGCCAAAATGACAGTCTAAAGTGACAACATATCAGCCAGAAATCACTTCATGTACATTGGAATTCTCTACTGTGCCCTGCCTGGTGGGTGCAGGAAGGGAAAAATGACCCCTGCTCTGCTTCAGTTGCCCACTCCTGCCTTTAGGAAGTCTTCTGCATCATACCCAGCTCAGAAGTAGCAAATAGTGCCTTATGTCAACATCTTGCATCATTCCATGATTCACTGAATATGTGTGCTGCTGCTGGTGGTTGCCCAACCCCTGCTTGCATTAATCTATGATAAAACAGAGCCATAACCAATAATAATTTATGGCCACCAGAACTCCAGCAATGCCATAAGTCAGAAAAGACTTCTTTCCTTTGTTAGGTGATACTCTCCATCAGAGCCAGATTATCAGTGGTCTAGTTGTTAGAGAAATTGTTCCAGTCTCTTCACAGGCTAGGAGATGCAGTATTGAAATGTAATTCACTTCTTTAAGAACTCTCTAGAAAGAGTTCAAACAAAGTTTTTGAGAAGCATATTTCAGGTTGCCCAATGTGTTTCAAATGCAGTACTGCGAAGGGAGGCAGGAGTTAGTAAACTGGAATCAAGCATTTGGTTGAACATCTTTACCTACTGGTTAAAGTTACATAATAATCCTGGTGGACTGACCCAGTTAGTATTGGCTGATAATCATAAATCCACATGGGAAACAGCTGTACTTCAGAAACTGAGCCTTTGTGGACTTTCAAGTGATGCTACTCTAAGGTTAGGATTATATCAAGTGAAATCTATTGTAAGACAAAGGATCTTAGATAGAAAGTCAAACAGAAATTGCTGTCTTTACTAGCTACACATTTGCCAACAGGCAAATGCTGATTTCTAAACTGGCTACATACTTATACTATGTTACTGCATCCAAATTTAGGAGAGCTTTATCATTGGCTAGATTCAATGTTCTCCCCGCAGCAGTATTGGAAGGGAAATATGGGAAAATTCCCTATGAGAGCCAATTTTGCCCTTGCAACACTTATGCTATAGAAACTATAGCCCACGTACTCTTATATTGTGAGTTTTACAGGAATATTTGCCAACAGCTGATTACTCCCCTGCTAACCCAGTTCCCAGGACATTCTTATGTTTTCTATTTATGCTATCTGTTGGATAACCGGGAACAAACTGTCATACTTAAAGTAGCAATTTTTTTTATATTATGTGCAAGATACGCCCTCAAATGTTTAATAGTAGTTGATGTGAGTTATCAAAAATTATCTGTGTTATGTTTTGTTATCAGTTCTATGACTGTATTTATTATTTTATTGGTCAATGACCAAAATAAAGTGTCTGTCTGTCTGTCTGTCTACCTGCATCTCCTAATGTTTCTGATCTCACCAATATTTTTTGTGTTACTTGAGTTAAAATGCACGGAATCAGGCTGTAAGCCTCTGTAAAGCTTCAGTGAAGATTTTGCTGCTGCTGTCTATTGCAGAATGTGTTTTTCATTTTAGTTCATTTCTGTGTCACTGCTCCCAGAAATAGGTTATATGTGCAAAAAGAGGGCTCTAGTTTTGGAATTGTTCCAGAGTCCCAGTTTGACCTTACTCTCCATCTTGCCATTCTTTGTTTGGGATGCAAAACTCAAGCATATATTATCAACATGCAGTACAAATTTCCTAGACTGTAGCACTTCAAGCTACAGAGTTTGGTTACATGTTTCAGTACTCTTTCATGAAATACACCTCCTACCCTCCAGCATTTCACAGATTAAAACCAGGACACACATTGCCAAACAACATCAGTGTGCTGGCATGGTTATGAATGAAGAAGAATAGACCAGCTAGGAAAGTCTGGAGCAGTTTGCTTTTGTCTCAGGCCCCTTCTGCACGAGGCGAGTGAATCGCTCTGTGCAGTCACTTGGCGGCTCTTCTTGGATCCAAAGTAACGCAGACTGTCCCTTGAGCCCTTCTGCAGGGCTCCTCCATTAGTGCAGGGTGAACCGGAGCAGTGCAAAGTCTGTAGATCCGCACTGCTCCGGCTCAAAATGGCGGCTTCCTGTGGCTTTCAGCTCAAAACGGTGGCTTCTGGTGTCTTTGTGGGAGTGGACCAACTGCTGATGCTGGCCACGCCCACAGTCCGCCCTCCACTGATTGCAGGCTCGCATTGGTGTAAGCCTGCACATCTGCACAGGTAAGTAGAAATGCAATGGCGCGTTCCAGAAAATGTAAAGACCGGATTTTTCTGGTCTTTACTTAGTGTGCTGGAGAACCACTTGGGGGGCGGGTTGAATCAGACTGAGGTGCGGAACTAAGTTAAATAGTCCGCACCTAGTCCGATCCAAGGTGCGGACGACCTCTGTGCCAGGATGCTTTGGCCCGTTTTAACTGCCTTGTGCAGAAAGGGTCTCAGCCTAGGCAGAAGGGCAAGACTCCACCCCTTCTTTCCCTTCCCCCTGTTGAATTGATGGAGTTTCAAACTACTTTTGCACTTTGAACTCAAGTGGCAAGAACTGAAGTAAGCTGAGGATAAAGGGGAGAAACGGGAGGAGGAGAGAGAAATGGGGATGTTTTAAAAGCAACTGAAAAAAAAATGGGATGGTAGATGATTAATCAGGACTGTCCCTGTCAGATTGGGATTGCTGGAGGGTGTGGCACGTGCAAAACAAGCATGCTTGGAAGAAGGCTTCAGTATAATTATTTTACTTTGTAAAGGAACATATTCTGTGTTCTGTTCTGGGTAGAGTATTTAAAGAGTTTCTCCACCTGCAGACTGAAATGATTTGGTCCAAAAGAACCCTTATTACTTGATTCTGATGCTAATATAAACTTACTGAAAGGGTGGGAAGATAACCAAAACACATAACGCATGCATGCATGCAGGCTCTTGGAAAGAGGTAATAGTGAGAGTGTGAGTAACTTCTGAACAGTTTAAAATAAAATATCTGAAGCTTTAGTTCATGAGAACTTGGGACTGAAACTTTGAATATTCACCCTTCTCTGTTTTAAACAATTCATCAGTTGTATTAGCCACATGCCCTTCCTCTCTGTCCAGTCAGAGAACATCACAGAGCATTTGTGCCTGATGGATGGAATTGCTTATGGCATGTGATAACATGATATAAACTGACATGTTGTGTTAAAATGTTGGTCAAAAACTCTCAGTGTGGTAAAATGTTCATGACACATGAAGATGTCTGGAAACTAATAATTCATTCACTGCATGCATTATCCTTGGCCTGTGTATCATACAGGCATAGCTTCATTTTTCCAGGGTATTTGGGGCATGTAATATTTTCTTCCCTCAGAACAATAAGTAGATTTTATCTGATTGTAAGTGTCAAGAGAATGGGTCAGTGGGCAGATGATGTTTGAAGTTCCCTGGCGGGAGAGCTAAAATTGCTGTTGCAGCAAAAGCATTTCATAGAAGCAGGAAATTAACTTGAGCCTCCCCAGGTTTTGCGTCTTTGCACAATTTTCTAGCACTAGGTTTCACTAGAATCCATTTTCTATAGGAGTTGTTACTCATTAAAATGTACTATGGGAACTGCTGTCGCTAGTCTGTTGAATATACAGAGCTGAAGAGACCAGAGTTGAATTGAAGCAACTGTTTTGTCCTTTGTGTTTTGCAAACTGAAAACAGTATGAATGTATCCCACTTCTACAATTAATTACATAAATTCTCTATGTTAACCAGGAGTGGCAAAGCATAGCTTGCAGGCCATAGGCAGCTGCCCAAGGCCATTTTTGTAGCCAGCACAGCATTCCGTGTATTTTAAAAAAAATAAAAGTTAAACCAAAAGGCAGATAGAATAGAATGAAGGCAAAGCAACCAAAATGGGAGAGTGGAAATACTTGATCTGAATGAGAACCTGCTGATCTCTACCTGGTGGAAATAGGGAAAACCTAAATGTTAGAACCAACAAGCGGCTGCCACTGAAAACTGAACACATCCTCATAATCTCCTCCATATAATATGGAATGATGCAAAGGAACCTCATGGTTCTTCATCAGTTGCTTGGGGGATATAGAATGAACAGGAGACACAGCCTTTGCTCTTTTTACATTTGGGCTGGAGGTTTTGTTATTATAGGACCATTCACTCTTTCTTCCACTTGACATGGTAGCCCATTTATGTAAGCCTTTTCCTTTCTGAGTGTGTTGGAACTTTATAGGAGAGACTCTACTTCATTCCATAGGCTGATGAACCAAGTAGGAGAGAGGAAAATATGTATCAAAGTATGAACTGAAAAAATTTCCATTCTGAATTCTTTAAGTGACTTCTTGGATTCATCCTGTAGAATTGCTACAATAACCAGTTTTAACAATTTTTGCAGAGTGTGTACATCTAGAATGATAGTACCGTACTGTGGCCCCTGCAGGCAGCTGACAGAAACTGATCAAGAAAGGAAAGCAAAAGTCATGAAGCATCATATATCCTGGTCCTCTCCCAATCAGTGAAATTGTATAATGCCAGGTCATTATTCAGAACTGGAAAGAGTAAAGGTTCTAATTTAGTGCCCTGGAGAGACATCCTCATAAATTGCTTGCCAAGTGGAAGAGACACAGTTGGTTTTACCTTACTGCCTGCAGTCCATAGAAAAAGCTGTGACCCATTAAACCAGCCTCGAACGTGTTCCATAACCTTTCGAGCTGTATCACAAAATGTCAAGTTATGTCAAAGACTTTATTTAGCCAACCATGACTGGTATTTTCTCTATTTCACATCACCAGGATGTTGTTTTATGTACACTTTTCTCCCTTGAAGACTCCAAACTGTGTTTTGTTCATGAGGAACTTGAATGATTTATTCTGGAATGGCCTGCTCAAGACTGCAGGCCAGACTGAGCCTTCTGGACAAGCTTATCCATTCTCTGTCAGCCCCATGAAATTTCCCTCAAGGCATAAACTGTAAAAAGTTTGCCCACAGTTTCACTAAAAAGGAAGAGAAAAATGTTTCCAAATATTAAGAAACAGATATCCTCCATGCTTTTGTACTGCATTTTTTCTTTCGATTTTATGTGTGTATGTAATGACTACAATGATAGGTAAGATTCAACCCTTTGATACCAGCATATCAAAGTATGAAGAAAAGTACAAGAAAGTGTACTTATCTGCAGAGCTTGGGATGTTACTGTAAACAGCCTAATTTATTAAGATTTTAGTTTGAAGGTCTCCAAACGCAATTCAAATTGCATATCAACAGAGGGAGGATTTTTAATGCAAAGTTTATCATTAAGTTAACATTAAATTATTACATTGGAAAGAAATCCTAGGAGATGGCCTGTTATTAGTATTTGACACACGTCCCTCCAGTGGCACAATTTGTTGTTTGCTCCTTTAAATTGGCTGTTTTTATATTTTAAGTGGCCTTCCCCATTTGGGTAGTTTAGTGCCTTAGACTTTCCTCAGGGCATTTGCCATGCGAAAGGGCGCCTGGAGCATCGTGCGATTGTGAGGAGTGATCTGCATGATGCACTCACAATCGCGTGACGCTCCAGGGGCTAGCAGGCGCCATTCGTGCACCTTTTCATTTTCAGCTGGAAGCTGAAAATAGTGCGCAATCATGCATTGCTCCTGGGCCTCGCGCGCACTTACCTGGTGTGCGGAGCCTCCAGAGCTGCACTGGTCACACTTCCTGCTCCAGTGCAGCCTGTGAAACTCCCAGGCTGCACTGTGGAAGGAAGAGGCGGGGCTCTCACGCGAGCAGACAGCTCGTGCACAGCTGAAGCAGCAGCGACGTGAGAGCCTCTCTCCGGAGGCTGCTTGCGTGATCGCCACACCCCAGCTCTGGAAAAAAGTAAGGTGCAGAAAGGGCCTTAGTTGTTATTTGCCATAAAGTTGGTTTCAACTTACTGAGACAATATGAATGGGGCCCTCCAAGAGACCTAGGTCATTTCTGCACTAGACTGTTATTGTGCTATTCCACTTTCAACATCCCATGGAATCTTGGGGTTTGCAGTTTAGGGAGGGGCCTCAAAGGTAATCAACAGCTTCGATCAGGTGTAGCAGACTCTGGACCATAGCTGCCTTGATTGAATTAATCCATCTATAATACGGTCTTCCTCTTTTCCTACTGCCTCCCGTTATTATGGGATTATCCCATTATTATGGGATTATTGTCTTTTTCAATGAGTCATGTTGTTTCTTGATGGCTCCAAAGTGCAATTGTTTAGCCATTTTGACTTCCAGTGAGAGTCCAGGCTTAATTTCATCTAGCACCCATTTATTTTTTCGTTTATTTGCCTTCAGTTGCAAATGCCATAATTCACTTGTCGGCTGGAAACTACTAGCCTGGAGAAAATTGTCCTGAAGCATGATATCTATGTCAATTACATTTTATAACTTTTGTCTTTCACCTTTCTGCCTCTTCCCCATTCCTGATAGCATGTGCACTTTTCTCTCATGCAAGAAACATCATGGATGGTTTGTCTGGATTAGACAATGTTAATAAGCAAATAAATGCTAAATCCAATAAAGGTTAAGTTCTGGCTAGGCTCACTGAAACAAATGGGACTCAACACCAGTGTAAGTCCTATTGATTTAACAAGTCTAATGTTGGTGGGGACTAACAATCGAGTTTAGACTATGGTGGGAATTATGCAACCCTTCAGATAGTTTGGAACTGTAACTCCTAACAGTTCTAGTTATGGTAGTCAACAGGGAGGAATTCTGGGAGTTATAGTTCCATATCTAGAGAGCCACACAACTCCTATCTTTGATTAGACTGATTTTTAAATTCCAGTTAGGGACCACTGGTCTAGTACAGCACTGTAGTGCTCCCTGCTCTAATAGATTTTCAAATGCAATGAGGTTTTGTGTTTGCATTTATGAGAAAGCATTAAAATGTGCCAGTGTCCACCAGCACAGGGAAAGCAGCCTCATTTGACTCATCTGCATGAATGAACTGAACCCCAGGACACTGAATACTGCACAGTGGTGAGACTCTTTTTGGGATAGAAATTTGTGGAAGATGCTGTTGAAAAACACATCTTCCTCACTTTGGATATATTAGGCTATGAGGGAGAGGTTAGACAGTTTTATACGGCTTCTGAAGTGACAGTGAGCGGGTATCCAAAATGAGAGAAGCAGCCTAATCTCAACATTTTGATTATTTACCTGGCATTGCCCAGGATTTTATTTTCTCATAGGTAACATTTGTTAGGGATTACTTTACCTTGCCTTTGGAATTAACTCTCTATAGCAGAGTTTTCCAAACTGTGTGTTGTGACACATTAGTGTGTCACCTGCAGAGTGCAGGTGTGTCATGTAAGGTGAAGGGGCTTCCTCTTTTGCCAATGCCCAGGGCCGAGGAAGACCCCGGTGAGGGCGGAGGGCCAGGCTTGAGTGAAAGGGCTGCCTCTCTTACAGCCACCCTGGACCGAGGAAGACACCAGTGAGGGTGGCAGTGGCAGGTCAGGTGGTGCCTCTCTCACCACTGCCACTACCACCCTGGGCTGAGGAAGATCCCGGTGAGAGCAACAGCAGGCCAGGAGGGGCTGCTTCCACTTACTGAATTACTTACTGAATTACTGTATCGCAAAATGATGCATGTCTAAAAAATGTGTCACTAACATGAAAAGTTTGGAAAGC
Organism: Iguana delicatissima; assembly: GCA_948472985.1. Classification (NCBI taxonomy): domain Eukaryota; kingdom Metazoa; phylum Chordata; class Lepidosauria; order Squamata; family Iguanidae; genus Iguana; species Iguana delicatissima. The sequence continues at coordinate 145,808 of CAOKZL010001029.1, read as the reverse complement.
TCTGCTCTATAGGTAACAACATTAGTTGTAACTAACTCGTTACTTCCAAACTCAGAAAGTGGCAGTAAGATCTTGCTCCCCCTCAAAAGCTGACTGTCTAGGTTGAATAGTGAACACTTGAAAACATTCAGCTCAGCTGGAATCATTTATGAATAATCTGAATTCTGATCTTAGCAGTGTTTGGCTCAGCTAAGTGTTGGATTACATTGTGCTTGCAGCATGTGCCGCTTTCTCTTCTACACATGCCACAGTTTAGACTGGCTTGGCTTAAGATAATACCTTATGGGTCATTTTCTAACAGACACTTAAAAAACACTGTGCTTATGGCACAGAATAGTGTGGCGTGCATCTTATTGGGGACTATTAATTTTAATTACTAAAATTAAGGATGAGACCTTTGTCATTTATTTTGGTAATGGCATGTTTCTAAATGGTGCCATTATCCCCAGCAGAGCTGCACTAGAAGTGACTAATAACATTTTAAATTTTTTTAAAAAACTCAAGCTTATTGGAGATAACAACAGTGTAAAATGTTTTATTATGGGGGGGAAGTCTGACAAGCATGAATGATTGACTGATGATCAAAATTATCATCGTTTATAATCATTACAATATGAAATAGTAATTATGAATAGGGCATATCTGTTACATTAATTAACTGTAATAGATGCTCACAGCCAGCAAAATGAACAAGAACAATTTAAGGTAATAATATACAATTAACATTTTGGACTATTTCAAATCATCTTCTCATTAGACAAGCTGTTATAGACACCCCTTATTAAGCCCATTACAAGTGTTCCAGTTTAATTCACAATTCTAGGTTTGCCCATTGTGTCTTTCTTTACAAATATTTGCTGTCATTTGATGAATTGTCAGTTGTTATTTTTCTAAAACTGCTGCACTGATGAATATTTCAGTTCTTTCCCTCTAATCACTAAAATATTTGCCATGGCGTGGTGTTTTTCCTGGCACTGTCCCTGTGCTATGGTCAGTTTAGCACAGGTCTGCACAGTTTATGACCCACCAAGCTAAATAGTTTGACTCACCTTTCAAAACATAGCATTTTAGAGTATAATATTTTTTTCTCGAAGTCCTGGACATCAGAATATTAGAAGGGCTTTGCTAGATCCAAACTAAAGGTGTATGTAATCCATCATACTACCCCCATAGTGGCCAATGAGTTGCATTGGGAAGCCCACAAGCAGGACATGAGGACAACAGCATCCTCCTGCTCATGTTCTTCAGAAACTCAGCATTCAGAGACATATCCCTTTAAAGCTAGCATTGGGCACTGGACTTTTTTCAAGCTTTGCTTTCTTCCTTGCCTCCTCTTAGCTCTCTTATCTCTCTTGACCCTGCTGTCTCCTTGCTGAACTCTACTTTATCTTCAACTCTCAATAATTTTGCCCCTTTATCAATGCGTTCTGCTTCTGCTTCTAAGCCTCAGCCTTGACTTACTCCCTCCACTCAGCATCTTCACTCATATTGTCATGCTGCTGAGGAAAACTAAAGAGCAGGCAGATTTCATTTACTATAAGTTTATTCTTTCTTCTCTTTCTAGTGCCATTTTTCTTGCCAAGCAGACATATTTCAGGTCTTTAATCTGTGCTAATTCCTGTTGTCCTCAGCATCTTTTCTCTACTTTTAATTCTCTCCTTAAACCTCTTTCTTTGCCCCTTCCTTCGTTATTTTCAGCTGATGACTTTGCTACTTTCTTTAGTAGCAAAATTGAAACTATTCACTCCTCCCTTTCTGTTCCTGACTCTTCCTTACTTCCAACTTATCAGTTGTCTACTTGTCTTACATCTCTTCCATTCCCCTGTCTCACTAGATAAATTATCTAAAATTCTGAAGTCTTCTAATCCTTCTATCTGTCCCTTGGATCCAATTCCTTCATGATTCTTAATAACTATCTCCCCTGCTATTCTTCCTTTCTTGTGTCATGTTCTTAATTTGTCTCTTTCTTCGGGTTCATTTCCTTCCACCTTTAAACATGCCACTGTTTCCCCAATTCTTAAGAAGCCTACGCTTGATTCTTCTCATCTTACCAAATATTGCCCTATTTCTCTCTTGCCTTTCCTCTCTAAAGTGCTGGAATGTTGTCCATACACATTATCTTTCCTTTTTGTCTCAGGCTGCTATACTTGATCCTTTTCAGTCTGCATATTGTCCTTTACACTCCACGGAGACAGCTCTTACTAAAATAACCAATGTTCTTTTCATAGCCAAGTCCCAAGGCCTATATTCTATCCTTATTCTTCTCGATCTTTCAGCTGCCTTTGATATGGTGGATCATGTTCTCTTGTTAGACTTGCTTCACATCTTAGGGTTCATTGGATCTGTTCTTAGTTGGTTTTCATCCTATCTTTCTGGCCGCTCATTTAACGTGGTAGTTGGTAATCATAAATACTCTTCCTTTCCTCTCTTGCCAGTGGGTCCCTCAAGGTTCTGTTTTGGGCCCTCTCTTATTTTCTCTTTATACTCTCTCCCTAGGTAATCTTATTAGTTCCTTTGGGTTTCAATATCACCTCTATGCTGATGGTATTCAACTATACTTTTCCTTCTCTGAATTTTCAACAGATATTGAAGCTCGTATTACATATTGTCTTTCTGGTATTTCTTCATGGATGCTTCACCACCATCTTAAACTTAATATGGCAAAAGCTGAATTACTCATTTCCCCCTCAAACCTTCTTTACTTTCCACTTTTTCTATTACTGTCAACAACATACTTATCCATTCGGTAAAAGAAGCTCGCAGTCTTGGATTCATTTTTCACTCCTCTTTGTCTTTTGCTTTTGCTACATTGAGACTGTTGCTAGGTCATGTCCCTTCTCTCTTTATAACATCTCTAAAATCCAACCCTTCCTATCTCCCTCTTCCACTAAGACTTTAATCCACGCTCTCATTATTTCTTGACTCGATTACTGTAATCTTTTACTTACTGGTCTTCCTCGATCTCATCTTTCCCCTCTGGTCTCTGTTTTTCACTCTGTTGCTAAAATTATTTTCTTAGCTCGCCATTTCGATCACTTTACCCCTCTCCTGGTCTCCCTACATTGGTTACCTATTCCTTGTAGGATCCTTTATAAACTCCTTGTTTTGGCTTTTAAGGTCTTACATAATTTAGCTCCTTCTTATCTTGTTGCTGTCATCTCTCCTTACCAGCCCACTGGAAACCTACGTTCCACAAATACTTGTCTTCTTACCCAGCCTAGAGTCTCTTCCTCTTTAGCTCAGTTATGCCCTTTTTCTCTCGCTGCCCCCTATGTGTGGAATTGCCTTCCTTTGACCTTGTGAACTGCCCCTTCTCTTACTGTTTTTAAATCTAAATTGAAAACTTTTTTGTTTTCTGAAATTTTTGGAATGCTGTACTAGTTTTTATTGTTAATTAGATATTGTATTTTATTGGCATTATTGTAACATTATGTTGTACTGGTTGTAATTGCATATACCTTTGACTTTTTTCATATCTTCATTTTATTATGTATTTATCTATGTCAATTGTATTTTAATTTGTAAAGCGCCATGTACATGGATAGTGCTATATAAATAAAGGATGATGATGATGATAATAATAATAATAATAATAATAATAATAAATAAGGCAAGTTATTATTATCTGGCATGATTTTTTTGGGGTGGGGTGGGGTTTAGGGCAGTAAGAATTCCAGGCTCAGAGTGAAATTTTGAACCTATTCACAGGTATCAGATTTTTTTCCCTTGTGTCCAAGTGGTTCATGATTCATCCATTCAGAGGCTAACACTGAGATTAAAATGAAATAAAAAACACTTTATTATACAACAGTAGAACAGATCATAAATGGGTAAAAACAGTAATCAGAGTATAGTTTATTCTAAGTATTTAACAGACATAGTTGATGAGAAGGAAAAGGTGTGTGTGTGTGTGTGTGTAGAGGTTTAATATGGATGGGAGAAATATCAGAGCCAGACAGGGTAGTGCAGCAGATTGTTTACCCAGAGAAGGTTAAAGACAATAGGGGAAAGATTCATGGGAGAGCTAGAATCTGAGCTGAAGAAGAGACCAAAGTTGTTAGATAGAGTGGAGCTTCCCAGAGTCAGGAGATGGGAAGAAGGGAGAGGGTGAGACCAGCCGATTTTGCTTTTGTTCAGGACAGAAAAAATCATCGCAATGGGGATCTCATACACAAACAGACACAGTCATATGAAGTATCCAAATCTAGGTGGTTAATCCTAAAGAAGAGCAGGAGGAGAAGAGTAGTGTGCGCTGTTGTGTAATGCCAGTTTCTGATGAAGTAGTTTTCTCAAAGTTCCAGTTGTCCAAGGACCCTCTTTTATCCTCCTAAGCTCTTTTGATGTCTGCATATTGGTTATTTGTTAGTTTTGACCAGATTGTTCAGGTTCTCAATTACAGGGCCCAGGTCCTTACATGAATCTAGAGTTGCTGTTCTGCCCATCTGTTTCCAAACTGCTTGAGACAGATGTTTCAGAACTGTGACAAAGTTTGCAGAAAGGGCTCTTTTCTATCTTTTGAAGTGCTTATCTTTGTTCTCCTTCTAACCAGACTGCAGTCTCTCTCTCTTTGGCCAGCCTCTGCTCTCTGCCGGAAAATCCACTAATATACACATACATTCTCTCATGTACACACATAGAGGCCCTAGTGAGCACTTCCAGGATGGTATTGATAGCTTTCTTCTGATCCAGGATGTAGATTATCCATTTTTAAGTGGCTTTGTTTTAAACCTACCCTTTGCCATAAATAGAGCACAGAGCACATTTAATATTCCGGCTAACATCACATATATCCATCTGAGGCTGAGAAAGTGTGACTTGCCCAAAGACAGCCAGGGATTCAGACCCTGATCTCCAAAGTCATAGTCTAATGCTCAAACCACTACACCATGCTGGTTCTTTTCTATACATAATTTATAAAGTATGTATTTCTGAGCGTTGCACCAATTATGTCAATTTACACAAGCATTGAAGTTACTTGTCTAATAAAAGTGATAAACCCAAAGAAGAGAAATATAGAAACATAATAGGATATCTACCTCTTTGGGTAACATCACCCTGTCTCAGTTTCAGAGGAAGGCAATGACAAATCTCTCTAAATAAATCTTGCCAAGAAAACCCTAGGATGGGGTTGCTGTAAGTTAGAGGTAACTTGAATGCACATAATAGTAAAATTAGGCATTGAAATCTTTCTCCATTGTGCCTTTCTCTAATCTCCTTTAAACATATCCAAGCTGGTGGCTGTCACTACAATATGTGCTAGTGATTTCTTAGCTAAGTTACGTGGAGTACAAAGAAGTACATTTCATCTGTCCTGAATTTCTCATTGTCTAGGTGGATAGTCTTGGGTTCTAGTATTATTGCCCACTTTCTACATGTCATGCATTATTTTAGACACTGTAATCGCGTCCTCATGTCCTCATTCAACATGCTGTAATTTTTTGGTTTTCTCATTTGCACCTCAGACACCGCTGATTTTTTTCTAGTCAGATTAATCTCTTCCTCCTGTGGATTTTTTCCCATGATTCCATGCCATTCTTTTCAAAGGGAAATCAAATTGTTTTTAAAAACAATCTTCCAAAAACCTATTTTGTTTCAAGAGAATTATTATATGGAATATGTATCTTTAGCTTATTCTACCATTATTTATGTATACTATGTATACTACGAATATTATGTGATAAACTAACAATATTCCATTTTCTTCTTCCTCTTGATCTTTTAAAACATCACAGGGTTTTCCTTTAGGTATGAGGAGTGCAATTCATTTTGTTCTCAGTTCCATTTTGAATGCATCAGCAGCACTATGCTCTGTACTACTCACCAGAGCAGTAACTTTTCCATCCATACCGCACTTATTTTCTTACTTAACCTGTGCATAGTGCACAGTCCATCCAGACAAACCTGTTATTGCTTTTATTTCAGTTTCTCCACCTTATTTGTTCTTTTTCTTAAGCCATGTGCATCTCACAGCTTCCGGCAACCATTTCTATAGTGAGTTGCATTCGTGGAAGATTGCAAATGACCTTTTAGTGAGTGAACTTCTCATCTGTCCATCTACTGTAAGTAAAACTAGCTTGATTTAACTGTTTAATTTAAACTTAAATGTTTAACTGTTTCATAGCTTCATTGTACTATGCTAGATTTTTATATACTTTATGTACTTTGTAAGTTTTGCTTTAAAAACAACTACAAACAGAGATGCAACAAAGGTGCTGTTAAGAGGCACTCTCTGGGAATGGGAATCTTCCTTCTCTCTCAGTCTCAGGAAGAAAGAAAGATCCATGAGCATCATCTTGGTAGTTTCTACAAGGCTTATCCTGTTAAGCCTTATAATCCTCATCAGAGAGGGATTTCTTTTGTCCTGGTATTGCTAAGAGGAAACACTGGCACCTTGTCCAAGAACTTGAAGGCTTCTCTGGTGCTCAGAGGGCAATGTAATGTCCAGCACTGTATATCCAGGGACCATCTACACATGAGACGATGCCTGGCATCCAGGTAGGGGCATATACATGCGTAAATCACACTACACATGCAGGACAAAAAGTAGCCATTATTTAATGGATATATTCTTCTGATAGTGGTGGAATCCGACTTGTGCAGACAGCTTGTTCCTCTGTGCCTTGTCTCTGCATATTGCAGTTGTGCCTTTTGCAATTTGTCTTGCAGCTGCACACTGTGCATTGTGTGCTGCCATTGCTTATTGTGCATTGCATGCTGTGTTGTGTGTTGTACACTGTGGTTGCATATCCTATATTGTGCATTGAAAATTGTGGAATGGCAGCTGCTACTTGATAGGTGTTGTACAAATGTTGCTGTTCTGCATGTGGGTTGCAAGTGCTCATGTAGGATTTTAGACTGACATCTTTGTCAGCATTTGGCCAAAGCAATGTGAGAACACTTTCTGTTTCTTTGGCCATTTCCGCACTAGCCTGTTATAGCGCAATGATTCCACTTTCAACTTCCTCTGGAATCCTGGGGTTTGCAGTTTCAGGAGGGGCCAGCTGGAATCATCGCGCTATAACAGGCTAGTGCGGAAATGGCCTTTGTCTTGTCCCCAGCTATTAGCCATCAGTAAAGTTGTACTTTCCATGGCTTAATTTGTACTGTCAATAGCTTACTTTTACTTCATTGTTTCCTTTGAACCTAAATTGAACAGCACCTGGGTGGCTCAGGCACTTCAGATCACTGTATCAAGTGTTCCCCGAAGTCTCAGGGATTGGCATCATTGAACACTTGCTCATGGCCCAAGCACTCCAGACTCATGCCAGACTGTCTCTTTGTGTGTGTATGTGTATGTGCCTTCAAGCCACCTTTCGCCTTATGATGACCCTGTCAATTTCATAGGGTTTCCTTGGACAAAGAATACCCAGAGATGATTTGCAATTGACTTTGTCTGAAATCTTGCCTACAGCACCTACTATTCCTTTACTGTCTCTTTCCTTGTAGGAAAACGGGTCTCTGCAGTGGGAGTGGGGTAGGGGAGCCAGTCTTACCAGCAGCTTCTGTTATTGCCATTTTAATTCCTTCTTCCCATCCCTGGAGCTCCAATAAAGTTTTGTTTTCATGATCCTTGGTCAGGGGCAGGCAGCAGAGACATCGTAGGGGAATGAAAATTATAGTTTTATCTCCTATGCCTTCCCTACTACCATTTTGCCTGGGAAAGGGCTGTTGAATAGTGGACCAAACCTAGTGCCAATCCTGTTTACCACATTACAATTTCTTTTCTGGTTGTTTTGTTTTGTCATCTCTGAAACTGAGGTTGTCATCTCTGAAACTGAGGTTGTTTACAGCTGTGCCAGCACTTGCAATGGCAAATTATTTCCTCCTTCACTTGAATTGGTTTGGCCATCTGAGATGAGCATGATAACTTGTTGCTTTGTTATATAGATCCTTTACATCCAAAAAAGAGGTAGTTTGATATGTAAAAGAGACACATCTATAATTTGTAGTGAACCACATTACTACTTTCAGAAAACTGTAGAAGCCAGCAGGCAGTGACCTTTCCATTTATGGGCCAAACTACAGATGGCCTTAATCATGTGGTTTGCTCTTGAGTGAAGGGTTTTTCTTTTGCTAACAGCCAGCATGGGGGTTGGGAGAGAGGGCTCAAATGCCTTAATATTAAATGCAAATTAGATGCCTTTCCTTTGGCTCAAATAACAAAAGCATGGAATTTGCATTTAACGCTGAGTCGTTGGGAATGAACACTTTTGGCATCTCCATTAGATAAAACAGGAAAACAGAGGTGAAACTGAGGGCTTATAGACAGAATATATTGCACCACATTTTCAGTACCAAGGACATGTTTATTGTTGACCAGGGCTGCACATGTGCATGAGCATATATACACGCACATGCACACACAGAGGTAGATATCTAAGACTGCTGTTCTTGGATATGTTTTAGCTTCTTACCCCCTCAATTCCAGTGATCCTGGTCGGGATTGCCAGGCGAAGGGATGGCAGTTTTACGGTTATGGAGAAAGGGGACACACTAGAGCTTCTTTTGCCAGCTTTACTGTTTCTGTATAACCTTTGTGAGAACAGAAGCTGCAAACCCGACTGCTGTGGGGTCATGTGACAAAACCTGGGGGTGTAGCTAGCAGAGCAGCCATAGTAACAGAGGGGGCTGTAATCAGATTGACTCTCTGGCTGAGGACAACCCAGCCCTAGCCAGAGGGAGGGTCTGTGGGGAAGACAGCAAAAAGCATATATACTGGGAGCATGGGTTAGAATCTGGGGTCCCTCAGTGAGTTTCATAGGGAGAACTCTAAGTCAGAGTGTCCAGTAAACCCAAAGAGGATTTTCTGGGAGAGGGTTAGCTTCTCACGGGCCCAGTGTGGGGCAGAGAAGTCACCAAGACCCTTTCCGCAACTCACCTTTGCTCGGCGCTGGGATGCGGTGCTCACGTGAGCAGCTTCTTGTGAGAGGCCCTCGCGTCCAGGTTTCTTCAGCTCCACACGAGCTTCCTGCTTGCACAAGAGCCCCGCCTCTTCCTTTCGCAGTGCAGCCTGGGACATTCCCAGGCTGCACTCAGACAGGAAGTGCGACTGGCTTGGCTCCCAAGGCTCCACATGCACAGCAAGTGCGCGCGGGCCCCCGGAGCAATACGCGACTGCGCACCATTTTTGGCTTAAAGCCGAAAACGAAAAAGGGCGCGAGCGGTCCCTGCCAGGCCCTGGAGTGTCACGCAAATGTGAGTGCGTCATATGGACTGCTTCTCACATTTGTGTGATGCTCGAGGGGCCCTTTCACATGAAAAATGCCGTGCAAAAAGGGCCCAAGACACCTCTGAAAGGGTTAGAAAGTTGAACCCTGAGTGGGGAAACAAACCTTTGTGCGGAGAGGGCCAAAGGGGTGTATGAAAGCTCTGTTGGGGAACACTAAGGTGTTTTGAAGCAAATAGTTAAATATCTTTAAGAAATTGTGATTTTGGGTTGAATGTTCTTGATTATTTAATACCTTTTCCCTTGTTGTTTCTTTTAATAAAGATTTCATTATATTTTTCTAGAAGTCTTGCTGCCACAGAGTATTTTCTTCAGTTTTATTTTTAATAACACGCTATCACAGATTATCTGTTCCTTGTGGAGTAACCATTAATCAGCTTTGCCCTTTATCCACAAAGGTTGTGAGTTCGAGGCAAAGCAGGTTTGTGATTAAGTGTGGTGATGGAGCCACACTTGTAATAATAAGATTAAAAGGGGCTCTGCTATTCCAGTGAGGGAGAAAAGTAACTAGACCTGGTTTGTCTGTGCCCCAGGCTAGCCCAAGCAAGCCTTCCTTTCCTTTTGCACCCTCTTGCTACATAATACACAACACATATGCACCCATCTGTGATAACCAGGGCAAAAGCACTTCCAATTGGGATTGCAGCTTCTGCTCCACCAGTGACTTTGATGCTTGGTGATTCTGGTGTAGTGTTCCTGGCTGCTGAGGGCAAGGAATTCAGGAGTGGCAGTGGTGGGGGCCATGTACCATGCCTTTGGAAAGGTTGTGTATGGTCTTTAAATTTTTTTTGTGGGGAGAGGGAGTCTTGAACACTAATTAAAATTCAGAGTTCCACAAACATGATCTCATATGTTCTTTTTTTAATACTCTGGGGAACTGTTGACATATTCAACAGTGCTTCAAACTTTAAGCAATACTGTTGGGCAGTTCCAGAACTCTGAAGTATGTAAGCTTGTATGACCAAGTTTGGGAAGCTCCTCTCTCAAGAAACAAAACAAAGTAAGTCCTTAAATTAAAAACAGAGAAAGATTCTCAGGTTTTGTGTGATTTACCAGCTTGTCAATGAAAGTGCTTTTCTGTACGTACCTTTTTTAAAAAATTAAAAAGTCAGAATGCTTTTGCCTTGAAACATTATGAGCCAGGCAAAATCATATTATGAATCTGATAATTACAAACTTTAATCATGTCACTAATAAAAAGAATTGTGTTGGAGCTGAGGTATTACTGCTTTTAGTCTGAAAACCAATACTGGAAAATGCTTGGTGCACCTTTCTGAAATATCCATGTAATCATAGATAGCTTTAGTAAATTCATGTCTTCAAATGAGCCAACAGCCCCCAAACCTTTAATGTCTTAAATTGTACTTCAGTGTCACAGCAATGAAAGTGCATGAGAATCTGCTGCGGGAGGCTGCAAAGAGGAACTGCTTCTCAGTTTTTCAGTTCTGTGTCCTTCAACTTCTTTCCAGCAGGGATCTATGAATGCTTAGGATGATGAGGTTACAGACAGAATGACTCTCACGGCTGGAATAAAATAGTCACTCCTGGGTGGACTGTCATCGCTATTGTTCAAGGTCACTTCTTTTTATTATTACAGACCTTTACAAAGAGCTACAATTCATCATTATTTAGATGTGTGATGCATCATTTTCTGTGGTATGCTCCTGAGTTATTTGACTCTGTAAGTGCTTGCCCCTTGATTTCTCTTGTACTACTAGTATATTAAAGGGAGAACATATCTATCTGCTTTCTGGGGTGCCTTTTTCCTCTTGTCAGTGTTTATGAGCTAACAAAACAGCTCCAATTCTATTCCTTCCTAGATTCTGCTAAGTATTAAAGTATTTCTACACCAGCCTACTTTTCCCAGGTTTATTTAACATATTGCTTCACACTTCTCAAGTTTTTTTTTTTCTGAGTGCAAATTCAAGTTTTATGCTATATCTTTTTAATGGCAATAATGAAGACAATAGTTTAATGAAGAGAAGTTCAAATTACCATTTTAAAGTATTATTGTATTCAGAGTAGGGGTAACTTGCATTCAAGGTTGGAAACAACCACAGCTTAATGAACCACAGCACTTAATGAAATATCAATTACTTTGCCTATGAAACAACATATTTCTTTATATTGGGTTAAACATTAAGGTTTTTCCTTTCCTACCTTGTAGCATTTTATGAAGTAGCTTTGAGATAAGTTTTATGCATCTAACACACATGTCTCCATGTTTAGCCTAGTAAGACAAAATCTACATAAAAGCTGTGTGTGGAAACTCTGTGTGTGTGTGTGTAAAATCTGAATATATTCTGTCTGGTTTTTTTTAATTTGAACTATAGTGTGTGAAAGAACTATATTTACCACAAAGAACTTATGTCAGAGAAGATTACAATTTGTACAGGTCAGGCTGGCAGAATGACAAATGGGACTTCTGTAGTTCATATGGTAAAGCTGACTATATGAAACAGGATGCTGCCATAAACACTAAGTGAAAGAATCCTAACTGATAAATTCTGTTTGGTTTCAAAGTGATTATTCCATGATCATCTATTGGTACTTTGTTTAGAACAGGGTTGGACAGCTGTTGCTCTCCAGATATTTTGTATACAGTTCCTATCAGTCCTTGAAAGCAAAACCAATGGTGAGGGATTATGGGATTTGCAGTTCAATAACAGCACTTGCCATCCCTGATTTGAAGAACAGCAGACTGATAGAATTCCACCAGCTAAGAATTTGTCTGAAGTTTTCCAGCTGAAAAAAAAATACAGTCATCAACGTCAGTTCCAATCAGTCAGTGGAACAGTGGCTGAAGGCAGAAGACACTAGGAGAAGCAAGCAGAAGAGGTCTGGAAAGGCCCAAAGGTTTCATTCATACTTACAGCTGAAGCTGAAGACTTAAGAAAGATTCCAAGGGAAAACTGCAATCCCTGCAACATCTGGATAGATAAAAAACCCTGGAGGCAGCCTTAAAGAGGGAGCTGTGGCCACGAGTGTCAAGAAGGAGGTGACTGTGAAAACAACAGCAGGTGCTGAACTGAAGGGAAGACTGGAGAAATCATCTGGAACAAAGTTTCTTATGTATCCAAGCATACAGTAACCCAAAGAGAAAGAAAGATGTTTGTTCCAACATCTCTTAGCTAGTCAGTGAGTTAACTGGGGATAGTGGGTGGGTTGGGGAATATAACTGGCAGAGTATCTGGATAAAAGCTGATTGGGAATAGGGATCAGTTCTTAAATTAGCTTATCCAAAGCTACAATAATATATACTGTGTTTAAAGACAAACATTTTAAAACATGTAAATAATAGGATAGGCACCTTTGGTCTATAATAAGTCAGATATATCTAGTGAACAGTTTTATAAGCATAATTTTAACTATGACTGTTTTATTAAAAACCCTCTGTAGAGTTTTGTTCCATGCCCTAACTCAGCTAATACATCAAGTTAACTGTAATGCTCCAGATATTTTTGGCCTACAGCTCGCACCAGGGTAGTAGCCAACTTCATCAATGGTATGGGATTCTGGGAGTGGTTTCTGAAAGGCACAGTTGCCCACTCTTGCATTAGAAGATAAAAAGAGGAAAAGAAAAGGTTGACATTTTCTGTTGGCCATGATGTTGGGGAATAAGGGATTTTTAAAGCATGGTGTGTCAACTTCTTAAATCAGTAACTTCCAAGGACAAGGGAAAAGCCTTGGGTACTATCCTGGGAGATTGGTGGGATATCAAATGAATGAATGATGGTGGAACCATCAGAATCCAGAGGCAATGTTGGGCTGTGTAGCTTAGTCAGGGACTAGAACTCTCTGGCTGACAATTCTAAATACATCTTCTTCAAGATTCCAGAGGAGCTTGCCATGGAATCATAGTGCTATAGCTGCAGGGAGAAAGAGCCCTTAATCTGAACAGGCTGCAGTCTTGCAATATATATGGAGCAGCTGGGGCTGTGCATGTGGAACCTCTTCTCAAAAGCGGAAATTCTCTGATGTTAGCCATACTGTGAGGAATTGGAGGGGGGTGGATTTGGCCACTCTGCTTCTCTTCAGACAGACGGATGCATGATTTATGCTCTTAAAATGTATCAACATTTCAGCCCTTCAGTTCTTGCCTCCAATATATTGCTGGTTTCCTCTCAGAGAAACTTTGTAAAATACATATAGACATACACACTAAAGCTCACCTCTCCACACACCTGAAATAAGATGCTGGGGCTTCCAGTTCTATCTAGCTTATAGGACGTATGAGTCTCAGCACGTTCTTAGACATTCAATGACAGCAGACATGGCCAGATGAAAAAAAGAAAGCACCTATCAGAATAGTGTCAGCTTAGTGTGCGTGATCAGATCCAGTCACTCTGAGAAAGGCATTCTTGAATCTACACCACATCATTCTTAACTCTTTTTAAAACTGCCAGCAGAATTAATCTGACAGGTTGAAGGGACTTTATCAGCATTCTGAAACCATAGTGAAAAAACTGGATTAGTCCAACAAGAAAGGATGGATATGGTACCATGCCGTACACCGTACACCCCAACTCCATAGTATAATATGATTGGTGAGAAATAAATAAAACCCCAAAACAAAAACAAAATCTTCTAAACATGGCAAAATACACACCAAAACATGCTTTTAAAGCTCCTTAAAATGCTCCAAGAAAGTATGTTTTTTGTCCCCCAAAGATAGTAAGAAAAATGAATGGGTAAACATTACTTTACAAATCCAGAAATTAATGACATCACCAATCATTACATTATTTACTAAAGGAATGCTACTTACTTTTTGCTACCCCTCCAAATAATACACTACAAGCAGCACCATTATTCGTAATGCATTCCTTCCAAACTCCTGACTTATTTTATCATAAGCATTCAGTCTGAGGCTTCCCTAGAGTTTTGTTTTTTTTTTTTTTAAAGAGGATCAGTTGATCATGTGGACCTCCTCCACCTAGAGTTAAAACTGGTAAAATCCAAACACAAAGTGAACCAAACAGTACTTATAAATCAGGTTTCTCCTGAGTCATGATGTTGTCATTGCTGTTGCTCTCTCAATCCATCTTAAAGAAGAACCTACAAGGGAAGACAGAAGAAATCTATGAAGAAAAGACTGCATGCTAATATGACACCAAGAGAAGTAGATGCCTGGTAGAAAATTTAACATTACCAAATTGTTGAAAGAGCTTCCAGTTATCTGAGCTCTGCCCTGTATTCAGAAACTACCTCGAAACATAACATATGCACAAATAAACATGCAGTAAAATGGCACATTTCAACAAGCGAAACAAATCCGGGACAATGGGGTGCAGCAGGATGCCAAACGTAGCAACAAGTAACAGCAAGACATAACACAAAGTGGGAATCATAACGGTTGCAGCAGTGACAAATGAGAAGAATGACAAATGGCAAGACCAAACATAAGAGGCTCCCACATACAGCAAGAAAATTAATGGCTGGTATTGCAAGGTACTGTGCACAGCAACGAGAATGGCATGATACTCCACACTGAACTTCATTTTGCTCCCCTCCTCCTTCTCAATCTTCTGTGTCCTTTCCATACCCCTCCTTTTTTGATAGCATTACAAACTTGGTAGATTAGGGGAATGCAATGGAGATAACTTGATTTCAGTAAGGCTGATGTTGTTGCAGACAAATTGCTATAGAATCATAGAGCTGGAGGGGAGGTCCATAGGCCATCAAGTCCAGCCCCCTCACTCAATGTAGGAAATCCAGCTAAAGCATCCTCAGCAGGTAGTTGTTGAGCTTCTTTCTGAAGACATCCAGAGAATGCAACTCTACCACCTCCCTAGGCAGTTGGTTCCGTTCCAAACCACTCTTACTATCAAGAAATTCTCCCTAATGATGTCCAAGTCTACTCTCCTGTAACTTCAGACCATGAATCCTGGTCCTACCCTTTGGGCAGCAAAACAATAGGCTTGTCTTATCCTCTTTGTGACAGTGCTTGAGGTATTTAAAGAGTGCAATCATGTGACCCTCCATCTTCTTCTCTTCATCAGGCTGAACATGTCCACCTCCCTCAATCTTTCCTCATCTATTTTGTTCTCCATACATGTTATCATCCTTTTTGCTCTTTTCTGAGCCTGCACCAGCTTGACTGTATCCTTCCTAAAATAAGGTGCCCAGAACTGAATGCAGTACTCCAGATGAGTATAGTGGGACTATTACTTGACTTAGCCTGACTAGTGAAGAATATAGTGGGTCTATAGAAACTAAGAGTTTATGAATGCAGGTGAAAATATTATTTGCCATCTTTACTGCAGCATCACACTCCTGGGACACATTCAACCTACAATCAACAATGATTGTGAGCTCCTTTTCACATATACTGCTGCTAAGCCAAACATCCTGCATCCAACAAATATGGTCTCAATACAAAATTTTGCATTTGTTCCTCTTGAATTTCATTCGTTAATTTCAGCCCAATTTTATAGTTTATCAAGGTCCTTTTGAATTCTGTTCCTATCTTCCAATGTGCTAGCTACCACTCCCACTTCTGTATCATCCACAAACTTGATAAGGTTTCCCTCTAACCCATTATTTAAGTTAGTGATAAAAATGATCAGGAATGTCAGCCCTAGATCAGAATCCTGCTGCGCTCCAGTCAAGACTTCCCTCCAGTTTGAAGTGCAGTCATTGATGATGACTCTTTGAACATGGTTTTTCAACAAATTATGGATCCATCTGACAGTGTTCCCATCATTCCACGTTTAATTTGGTTAAGTCATGCTGCTGTTAGGCAGATTTGTAGCTGGCTGATGGATCAAACCTAAAGAATGATCACCAAGGTTTCATTGTCATTGTGACAGGTGACATGTGGGCTACTGTTGGGTCCATTCCTGCACCCAGTATTGTTCAAAATCTTATAAATGATTTGGCTTGAGAAATGGAGGGATGCTCATCAAATCTGCAAACAGTACAAAATTGTTAGGAATGGCTAATACTTCAGAAGACAGAATCAGGCTTCAAGATAACTTCACCAGGTTGGATAATTGACCCCATACTAACAAAATGAATTTCAAGTGGTACAAAAAAATAATCAAATATGACAGTTAGGAATGAGAAATGAAATGTACAGATAGAAGTTGAGTGATCTCTGGGTTAACAACAGCATCTGTGAAAATGAGCAAGACCACAAGCTAAACACATGGCAACAGAGTGAAGGAGTTGGGGGAAAAAGGCTAATATAATTCTAGGCTACAGTAACAGGACTATAGTGTCTAGATCAAGGTAAGTAATGGTACCACTCTATTTTGCTTTGGTCAGACTTCATCTGAAATACTATTTCCATTTCTGGGCACTGTACTATAAGAAGGATATTGACTAGCTGAAAGATGGTGAGGAAGCTCCAAAGGAGGGCGGCAAGTTGGCACAGAGTCTGTAAAACAACTCCTATAATGGTTGAGGGAACTTGGCCAACAGACAGAAGATATGAAAGCCATATTCAAATATCTGAAAGGCTGTCCCATATACCACGCATACTTGTTTGTTGCTGCTACAGAAGAACCAATATTTTGAACGATAAGAAAGGAGATTTCCGCTAAAGATTGGGAAATAAGGTCTTTATTGTAAGAGCTGTTCAACAGTAGAATGGACTACTTAAGGAGATAATCGATTTTCTTGTACTGAAGTTTTAAAACAGGCTGGAATGGCCATCTGTTAGTTCCTGCATTCACAAGGGGATGAACTAAGTTATGCTTAGATTCTCTTCCAGTTCTACAGTTCTATGAATTTATGGTCATGGGTGATATTCTGTGACCTCATAGGAAAAAAGGGGTAGGTATACTCAAATAGAGCCAGTGCGGTATAGTGATCTGAGTGCTAGACTACAACTCTGGAGAGCAGGGTTCAATTTCTGCTTGACCATTGAAACACACTCTTAGCCCCAGAAAGCCCTTGCGGTTGCCATAAGTGGGAAACAACTTGAAGGCACACAATAATAACAATAATTATTCAAATACATTGTTATCGTGGCTTCAGGATTGTTGTCTGGGTGCAGAAGGGATATTGAAGGAGAAAAGAAAGAAAGAAAGAAAGAAAGGAAGAAAGAATAAGCAAGCTAGCCAATTAAGCTGGAAATATTCTGGGGGAAAAACAGGCAACTTAAATAAATTTATTTTTTAACTAAAGTGATTTTCTGGAGTTGTATTTTAAGTATTAATGTAGTTCTGGAATTATGTTTTTATTCAATTAAATGACAGACTATGCTGAAGAGCCAACCAGTTTTATGATAGTCAGCTTAAAAGCTTTTAAACCAAGAAGCACTAAGGGAAGCTTGGAAAGGGAACCCATCTTCTTTTCCTCCCAGTGGTCCTCTGATGCACTCTTGCATAGAGGTGGCTCAACAGTTGCAGGAAACTGAATTTTGAAGATCATAACCCTAGAACATTTTCTGGGACAACTGTTGGAATCAATCACAGAGTAATAAATTAGTAATAATCATTGATGGCATTTTCCAGCTTCATCTTGGTAATGCTTTTACTGCAGGCATTTAGCTCAGATTTCAATGACAATTTAATATAAGCTTCATTGTTAAATTTTCCTCCTTCTAATGTAAATGTGATTAGATCTCCACTTGAATTAATTTTTTTTAAAGCTTCTTACTGATTAACCAAACACATTAACCTTTTCCTACTGACTTTCCTGATCCTGGAAACTGAGTTTGGCTTTTCTGTATGAGACTATACTGTGACCTAGGAGACAGTGTGGCATTTGGAGAGAAGGAATGTAATTGAAGGGAAGAACCAGGGTGGAGTTGGGGTGGGGAAATGATGCCATTTGCCATCCAAAACAAGAATCCTGTCCCCTAAAATGAAATTCAATCCTTCTGTCCTCAACTTTCTGGCACTCTAGTAGCTTAAACCCTCAGTTGACCATTTAGAAATAGAATTTATAGAATAGATTTATATAGAGATATGTTAATTTAATTTACATCATACAAAAGAGTATATTATATGTTATATTATTATATATTAATTATTATTATATTACATTATTATATTATTAATTGTTATTAATTATTATCTTATATTATCTTATATTATTATATGTTGTATATTGTAGTATATTACAGTACATTAATATTGTAAACAATAACATGTCTTACGAACATGTCTTATGGACTTGTCAAAAGTAGTATATTATATGTTGTATATTATGGTATGTTATAGTATATTTTATATTGTAAACATTAACAAGTCTTATAAACTTATGCTTGCAAGAATGAAAATTTTTAATAAAATTAAATTAAAAAAAAGAAAGAAATAGAATTTAGGCATCCAAAGAAATGGGGCAACCACGAATATCAGCATGCCAGCCACGCTGAGCGTTGGACTACGATTCAGGAGACCAGGATCTGAAAACCCACTAGGTGTTCTTGGGCAAGGCACACTCTCTCAGCCTCTCAGAAAGGTAAAGGAAAACCCTCTCTGAACAAATCTTGCCAAGAAAACCCTGTGATAGGTATGCCTTATACTCAATGTAAGTTGGAAATAATTTGAAGGCACACATCAAACAGTCACCAAGGGAATGGCAACAGAGCAAATAGATTTCTATAATGTGATTTATTTTTTTTTTGGTGTCTCACCCTCTGTAATGCTAGAAATTTTGGGATTTAAGGAAGTTTCATGGGAGGCAGAATTCTTATTTGGGATAACAATGCCCACATTTTGCCTCTCTCCATAGCTATACACTTGTGGGAGGAGTACATGGTACTCACCTTCAATAGTGTGGAAAACCTTGAAGATAGAATGCTGGTGTGTGTGTGTTTGTGTGTGTGTGTGTGTGTGTTACTTGGAGCTGATGGTTAAACTGTAATTGCTTTAAAAGAGGAAAGCTTTCACGGAAACCATAATGTCTCAGGACATAGTCTCTCAGGGCTCATCCATCCAGAAGGGGAAAAACAGTCTCTGGAAGTATCAAGCATTTTTACTTCTTTGTATTTGGCATTACATCCATATCCTCAGGTTTGCAACCAAACTCTTTCTAGAGATATCCTACCTTTTCCCTACTCCCCATCCCTTGTGTTCTTCTTCCTCCCCCTCCCATTGATGACATTTCACATATAGACTCAGGCAACATTTCAGAAATTGATTTTCACAGGTTTCCACTGAGCCTCCTTTATTGTTATTCAGGAGTTATATGCTCAAAGCGCTGAAGTGCTTTAGCAATATTACACTACTTAAACAGTAGGATCATTTTGTTTTAGTGCTAACATTCCTCTTTCTCATTCTCGATTTCCATTGAATCTGTGTCCTGGAAACAATAGCTGTGTTTGCTGAGGGCTGCCACCTTGGTTAATTCTGAGATAATGCAAACAGACAGTCAAGTAGAGATACATTTCATTTTTGAAAATACTGGGTTAATTTTAGCCGGCTTGGAAAGTATAAAAGAAAATACCTTACTATTCCCAGGAAATACTTCAGGATGAAGAAAACATTGTGTGGATCTTAAAAAAAAAAGTATACAGAACAATACAAAACAGTACAAAAACAAATTGTACAGGAACAAAATCTGGGATTTTTAGATCCTGTTTTTCTCACCTGGAGGGGCTCCCAGTGAAGCTATTTTCCCATAAGCATGCATGTGATTGGGCTGGAACTTTATCAAAGAGAGTTCAATTGACTCCGTTGCACTGCTCCCAATACTTTTTCTCAGTCATTTTGAGGTAAATGTATTGGGAAGGGCATGGGAAGCTGGGAAGAAAGTTAGTTTAAAAAAACTGGTTTAGATTCATGTGATATTTAAGAGAACATTTTACATTAACGAGTAAGTTATTCTTTTCTCACCCTTTTCTTAAAGTGTTTTGAATTCTTAATAAACTTGTAGTTTTAAGAAAATTCATCATTATTGTGGTCTTAAAAATATGCATTGATAAACAGGGGAGAAAAGTGAAAGGTTATTAGGAGAGGTTGCTGCTGTCACAATATGTTTTAGCCACATTCATTCTGTGTGGCTTACCCTCCCAGTCAAATGAATGTACCTTGATGGTGATAACTTTGGCCTGCTTTTGGCTTCATATTTATACAATCTCTCTGGCATATGAGATATCAAGTTAATATTGCTCGTATTCTGTCCTATGTTCTTGGCTTACACAATACAAAGGCCAGCTCCTTAGCCCTTGTTTAGATGCCATGACTTCCAGTTGCAGACATGTACTTGGTAGAATGAAAAAAAAAAAAAGGCTGAAAAGGCTGAAAAGCTTTGCTGTTGGTATCATTGTACAAGTTTATAAATATTTATAAATATTTTCTTCTCCATCTGCACATGATCTGGAATTTTGCCCATAAGAGAACAGAAGGCTCGGAAAAAGAACTACTTTTGAACATAATTCTCTCTGAACCCATTTTCTACCATCCCTCATTTTGAGTTCTAAAGCCCGGAGGGCTATGGGAGGTCACGGAATTGGCTCCAGCACCTGGCTGAGCTGTTGAGCGCCAACTTTGGCTGGACCTCAGATGCATTGTTTCTCGGATCTATGGGTACCTCCTACAAGGGGAGAGACAGCAAATGTTAGACCCCAGGAATTGATTTGGAACCAGACATTGATGCTTTGCAGCTGCAGTTTTCCTTGCAAGACACTATGATTTAAGGAATTATATCTTTTTCCTTAAAAATTTCACATAGAAATTTGAAGATCAGCCACTTTGAGGTCTAAAGAGGATTATCCCTCTCCCTCCTTCCCTTTCTCCATTTCTGGAACAAGCAAAATTAATCCACTTAGTGCTAATGCTGGGCCTCTCAGCAGGCTTGTTTATCAAGAGAACTCTAACTACTTATGCAGAGTGGGGATGGGACTTTGATTCTTGGATGACTTTATGATGCAAATGTCAGACAGGAACTGTATCCTTTTTGTTTCCAAGCCAACACCCATTATTTTTCCAACATGGGAATTGATTTGCAGACAAGTTTGAGAGGATATTAATACCGTCTTCATATAAAATTCAGCAGGGGAATGGAAAGCTGACTGTAAGTCATGAGAGTCATCCTGCAGCTCATGTGGTATGAATTCTGTTACTAAATCAATACACGTTTGTCATAGACTTCTTTTATAGAGAGCTTTCCTAAAGGAGATCACTTCTATCTATTAGAAACATGTGGTGAATCTCCAACGCTGTAAGATGGTCAGTATTGTTTATTAGTAGTTTTACGTATAATGGAGAAAGAAAATTATCTTGAACATCCTAAGTGAAAACCAGTTCATTGGTTAATATGACAGCTTCCAGCAGAGCTAGTTCTGCTATTCAGTGGAGTGAAGAATCTTCTTCAGGTAGGACCCTGCACACACCCCAGATTTGATATGGTTTAATTAGCGAAATATGATTTAATTGGCAAAATTCATTATTGGCCTTAATATAAAGTATAAACCTGAAGTGACTAGAAGGCCAAGCTGGGCCAAGGAAAATTACTGACTGAACATGTGTGATTGCAAAGCAGATCAGCAAATTCTCCTCTAGGCAAAGCCAAAGTTATTGTCAGGCAGGTTACCAGGAAACTCCAGAGATAATAGGCTTAAGCCGAAGCTGAAACATCTCTGATACAGAGTTCCCACCAAAACACTGATTGTTTCAGCCCTGTTCTTTCACACCTGAACGTTTCACTGCATTGTTCCCATTTACAGAGCTATTATGACAGCCATTAATGCTTTGTCACCTAACACTAAGACCATTAACTCCATCCAGGCCCCATTGTATATGTGGCAACCTCTATTGTTTGCTCAGTCAGAGAGCCATTCACATCCATGCCCTCAAGGTAGATTTTGGTTATAAAAACGCTCTGTTTTGAGCAGTTTGCTGCAGTATGTTGCTTTGCTGAACGCCACACTGTTGTTCCAATTTCTGACTGAGTACTGTTCTTAGGCAGTAGTCTAGGCCACATTGCTGCTTTCTTTGCTGCTTTCTGGATCAGTAATTATTGCCCATTCCCTGAAAGCTTCTCTGTCCACAACTTTCCTCCCTTAATCCTTTGGTCAGCTCTTGTGTGAGTGAGTGTTTGGATCTTTTGTGAGAGTGACTGAACTTTCAATTAAAACACATTTCAGCTTATTTGGAATCTCTGGCTGGTTCTTTCCTACAAGACCCTGTAAATGTTGGTGGAAAGATCTTGTTAGGCTACCTGCCTCTTGCAGGCCTCCGAATTGGAGCTAAGTAATTCCCCATCTTTGAGCGGCGGTACTGGCATCATGGGTGGACCCCTAGTCACCCACATTTTGGGGTAACACCTGAGAAGGGATAGATGGTGGCAGGAATATCTGAATGGCACAGCCAGAGTTTTTGAAGCAAGAACATCTATTGTATTTACTTTGCTAAAGATTAACTTCCTGAGATTAATGGGAAGGGGTTTAAAAACCATAGTTATAATGCAAGAGTGGATAACTGTGGCCCTTTAAATGTGCTTTGGATTAGAAGTATTGTAATTTCTTACCATCTATGTTGTTTAGGACTTGAGAAGCTAAAATTCAGCAACATTTGGAGTCCCACAGTTGCTCACCTTAGTGTAGGTTTCATAAAGTTTAGGGGGAAAAAAGGATCAGTGCTGTCTGCACTCATGGGAAAAATTCTAGAGACTAACAGACCCATGCAGTGATGGACATCTTTATGCAAAATGATGCTATTGGTGAAGTGTTATTATTTTCACTATTACACCACAGAGCAGACCTTAAAATGGTTCTAGCCTGCGTTTCTTCAGATTCATCCTGATAATCTCATCTATTTTACCAGTTCACCTTACTGTAGGTGAAAGGCGGGGGAAAAATGCAAAACATGGATTGCTTATCCTGCAACTGTACAACTGGGCTGCGATGCTCAGTTATCTGTCCTTCCACTTTGTTAGTTCGTTTAAAAATGTCCAGCTTGGCATGGTGGATCAAACTTTGGCATGACTGTTTGGCATGGTCACTGAAAGCTCATCTAGAGTGGGTGGAGGAAACAATGGTGAAGACAAGGAAGAGGGCTGAGGAAGTGGCAGTGGAGATGAGAAGGAAGGTGGTGAAGATGTTGCTAAGGGGTGAGTCTCTGACCTCCTCCTCCTCATCTTCACTGTCACCACCAATTTTTCTACTTGGCAAAATGCTGTTTCTTCCACCAGCATGGTCAGTGAAGGCTCATCCAGGCTGGGTGGAGGGCTGAGTCACTCATTCGTCTTCTTGTCCTCACTGCCACTGCTGCTGCTTCCTTTGCCTGTCCTAGTTGAGCCTTCATGGACCAATCCAACTGGTAGCACCTCACCATTTCCTCAGGAGGAGGCATCTAATTGGTAGTGTTGCTGCTTTGGTGCAGCCCTTTGCCTCTCCTCCTGCAAAGTGATTAAGTGGTAGAGGAGCAATAGCCAGTGTCTGGAGAGAGATGAGGGCGGTAGTAGACTCAGGCCTGCAACAGAAACCGCAACAGTGGGGAAGCTGCTTTGAAAGCAGCGGCTGTGTCTAGGAGAGGAAGGATGATGGCAGCCCTAGTTTTTAAACATGAAATATTGGAGGGTGTGAGATTTCATATGGTCCACTGGGATCTCTCCCGAGCCCTGGACTCCTTCTGGCCTCCTCATGCTGAAAATTTTGGCTGGCAAATGTGACAAGAATCACCAGATTCTTTATTTTCCCATTTAAAGGCTAATTCACCCTGCTCCATGCCTCTTTCTGCTCCAAATTTTTATTGTTATGCTACTGTTGTTATTGCATGCCTTCAGGTAGGTTTCTGACTTATGGTAACCTTAAGGCAAATTTATCACAGGATTTTCTTGGCAAGACTTGTTCAGAGGGGATTGTCTTTGCCTTCTTTTGAGGCTGAGAGACTGTGATTTCCCCAAGATCTTCCAGTGGGTTTCCATGGCCAAACGGGAATTTGAACCCTAGTTTCCAGAGTCATAGGTCAATGCTAAGACCTCTATACCATACTAGCACTATTTTTTTTCCAAATTTCTAATTTTCTATTTTTTTTTTCAGAAACTGATAATGACAGTTTACTTCCAGTTCTAAAAGTGGCTTATTTTTAGACTTGATGGGTCTCCAAATAAACTTTAAATGACAAGTTGCCACATCAAGTTCCTGGGTGCTTCTTGCCATCTTTGACCCTTAGTTTTTTCATCATAGGGAGAACTCTGCTGAAGATACAGACAAGGGCCAAAATGACTCTCAGGACCTCAGAAGTTGCCAGTTCCTGTTCTGAGAATTTCCAGAGGACCACATCCTTCTTTTGTCCCAATTTGACAGGAACAGTACCAATTAATTTTTGTCATCCCACTTTTACATACAGCTCAGTTCCAGATTATTTCTTCCTTATGAACCTGCCCATGCTTTGAGATATGCTAGGGAGGCCCTTCTCTCTGTCCCCCTACCATCACAGGTACATCTGTTGGGAACATGGGAGAGGAACTTCTCAGTGACTTCCCACCAGGCTTTGGAACTCCTTTTCCAGTGATGTTAGACTGGTACTTTCCTTAATTTCTTTCCATAAATAGGTGAAGACTTTTCTGTTTAGACAGGCATTCATTGATTGAGTTTAAAAGGTCTGCCTCACTTAAACAATGTGCTGGATCTTGATGTGTTGTGTTGTGTGTGTGTGTGTTTAATGGTTTATATATATGCTTTTAAATTTTTGACTGTTTAATCTCTTTTTAACTTTCATATTTTGTGAATTTTTAACTACGTGCACTGGAATCTCATTGGGGCCTTACATCTTCATAAGGAGAATTATATCTGTGGGAATTAGAATTGTGCAGTTGTGTGTCCATATCCAGTAGAGATGTTACATTACTACGTAGCAGAGCCAGCAAAGTGCTGGCTGCCTTGTGCAGTGGTGTGCATAGTGCACTGATGCAGATTGTGCAGTATGTGCACTGCACACTGATAGACATTGCACAGTGACGTGAATTGCACACTGATCCACATCACACAGGAGTGTGTATTGTACACTGATGCACATTGTGTATTGGTGCCAATGTGTTACCCTGTGAACTGGAGGTCCCGGGAGGGGCGCACAAATAACCAAACCAAACCAAGCAAAGATGGGGAAATTAGCTGGAGCACTCTCTCAGCTAGCGAGAGGCAGGGTAACTTAGTGGGAATCTTTTACCCTATGTATACAGGTTCAGGTCAGTGAGCAGTCAGACAGTTGAAATAGCAACAATGATATTTATTAACAAGCAGACAAATATTAAGAAAACACAACCACACAGTTGACTAGAAATAGGAAATGAGAGTTTTGGGGGAAATGGGTGACACGCCACCTTTCTCGTAGTTCTGAAGAGGTCCAATTGGAGAGAAGAAGCTCGGCGTGGTGGCCGAGGGGAGCTCGCAGAACGAAGTGACGCCAAGGCTGGATAGCACTCCGGAGCGGTCTGAGGAAGCTCTCGGAACTGGGGGTTTTTATTTAGGGAAAGTATGACCATGGGCTAGTCTAGTCTTGGGCAAAAACAATGAGGTTTGGGCTTGAGACAATGTCTCTGAAAGGTCAGAATTTACATGATTAAGTTAAGGTCCGAACTGACAATAGGATAGCCAGTATGCAGATGCGGCTAGCTTGGCAGTTGAGCACTCAGCTCGCCAGGGTACTCGCTTGGAGCAGAGGTCTCCCTGTGTTAGCGTGCATACCTTGATTGAGGTGTTTGTTTCGGGAGGTCTCCTAAAGCAGATCTGGCAGTTTCTGGCTTGTCTTGGTGTAAACAAGTATGAGTCAAACATGTGGCTGAGGGTGGCAGAACAAGGCCGAATTGTGATATCAAAATGATATCTAAAGTTTACCAAAGGCCAGGCCAGTTCACGGTGGTAACAAATGTGCATTGAGCGCTCTTGCTGCAATTCAGTAAAGGGTTTCTTAGTGCCGCAGCTATGTAGCAATGTCTATATGTCTATATGTATATGTAAAATTAAGTAAAACAACAAGTCATATAAGATTCTGACAGTGTTTTTTTAATTTGTTGTAAGCCACTTCAATTCTTGTACAGGAAGGGGGGAAGATAAAAATAACAACAGTAACAATTATTGAGTTACTTTTAAAATGTTCCAGTTTCTCTCTCCTCCTCCCACTTCCCCCCTTTGTCCTCAGCCAATAAAACCCAATATAAAAACAGAAACAACAGGAACAAAAACTCTGGAGTTTTCAATCACTCTGGATGTACCTTCTATTGGGACACAGAACTGCCCTTCTGGAGGACCCCAGGTTGACCAATGCCATGATAATGACTAGAATACAAACTGGAAAAAAAATCCTTCTAACTGAGTAACTAATTGAGATCTTTGTTACATATCCATTTTCACATCTGGGTATTCAATACAAACCTAGGTTTTTGGATTAATATATAATATATAATATATAACACATTACAGCCCTGAAATATGCTGTAATGTGCTGTTTTGGCTGTTTGTCACTTCCCTGTTGACAAATTATAGCAGCAAATTTTTCTCCTCACAAAAAATTCTATAGAATTTGGGTGGAGGGGGAATTACATGTTCTTCCATCTCTATTTATACATTCCACATTTGCTATAGTTGTAATTAATTTTGGTTACTTTGGAAATATTTTTAAAAATAAAAAAAATTAAAAGTAAACTCATTTCATTTGGAAAACCTTGACTTGGTCATCTTTTGAACTTAGTTCAAAAGATGACCAAGTCAAGGTTTTCCAAAGTAACCAAAATTAATTACAACTATAGCAAAACAGCATTAAGTCTTACCTAGGGTATGACATCCTCACTCTCAGGTTATCTTGTGAAGATTTGTTTTGACTTGTCCTTAATGTGATCTGAAATAGAGACTGGATGGTCAGTATGTCTTCTCTTGAAGCAATAATGCTATTAGTCTTGCTGAGCATTGCATTTGGAACAGAGTAAGAAAGGAGAGAAGAAACATTGGAATGTGCTTCTGATCTTCTGAACAAGAATTCCATGGTAGAGATCATTATGAAATACTTGTATTTTGAGGCATTAGCCAATACCTTCAAGTTCTGAAGGCAAAATAACACTAGAAGAAAAGAAAACAAAACAAAAATGGTATCACAAACAGTTTTCATTATAGGTTAAAAACAACAACAACCACCAACAAACTGGTCTCAACTTTGACTAAGGCCATTTCTGCACTACACAGTTATAGTGCTGTAATTCCACTTTCAACATTCTATGTAATCCTGGGAATTGCAATTTAGGGAGAGGCATCTTTGGCTTCAGTAAACTGCAAACCCCAGAATTCCACAGGCTGTTGAAAGTGGAATAATAGCACTATAACAGTGTAGTGCAGAAATGGCCTTAGTGTCCTGAATGTTGAAGTTTTGTGTTAAATGTGTTGGGGAATGGCTGACTTTGAAAATACCATTCTAAGTTCTGTGAGTCACATTATGCATGGAATGGATTGCTAATTGTAGGAAATCTGTATGAAATCTCCTGGACAAATTGAAGGAAAGGTACTTCCTCTATACGTATCTTTAGTAGTCTGTAGCTGTGAATTAACAGAGTTAATTCAAAAAGAGATATTGTAGTTTGGTGGCAGTGAATAAAAAGTAAGGACCTGGGGAACTGAGCCACAGAAAGTACTGATAGTGGCAATTACCTTATGCATCTGATACAGGCTGTTGTCCGTAAAAACTTGCATCATAATAAATCTGATTGTCTTTAAGATGTCACCAGGTTCTGTGTTGTTTTTAGGATATATATAAATACAGCTATTTTTCTTGATAAAGTGTGGAGTTGTCCTCAGATTATAGAGTTAGAGGGGTGGGGAGCCAATTTACCTTCTGGAGCATCTGATTGCCTGCAGAGTCAGGTGGGCTCAGACCTGGGAATGGCAGGCAGCAGGCATATTGTGCTTGCCTTTTATCTGTTTGGCCAGATTTGTTGGGGCATGGAGTGTAAGGTGTCAGAAAGCCTTCTTTTTTTGTCAGGATCATTGCTTTGTATTCCATTCTAAAATACAAGTGAGCAACGTGTGAAACTTTTCTGTACAAAAACCTAGAAGACTTTAGAAGTACAGAGATGAAAGCTGTAATTTCTTTGAGCATCGCTGGGTTCCCTTTTGTGTCTCACAAACAATTTAAAAGGTCCATTTTTTAAACTGTTTTCCTAAGAGAATGTTCCCCATGAGTGGAATCATTTTCAGTGTCCTTTTCTGAACCTCATTCCCACTCAAAAGTATATATAGCATATGATTTTGCTCAACTCCTACAGATCTGTCAAAGGAACAGGACTTATTTCTGAAAAGACTGTGAATAAAGGCATGATTGGAATTTGGTGGCTACAATGATAAAACAGTTGTGCATTTATATTCCCTTATTTTAGCATAAAGATCATATATGGGGTTATGTTATCCCTTTCGCCTATCCACTCTTTCCATATGCTAGCATATTATTTTTTTCTCAGATTTGGTCTGTACCAATTTGTAACTAAGAAAATGAAAGCTGATGTGAAAGATTTAAAATAGACTCAAGCTACCTCTGGATCTTGGACAAAGGTTTTTTATAATTAAAGGATGATGAATATTTTTTCAATGAGGATTCTCTTATAGTAGGAATATATACTCTAACAGTGCCATATTTACATAGGATGCAAATAATGTCCTGCAAATTAATGTAGCAGCTGCACAAAGGGAGCTGGTGAAAATGTCATGCAGCACGCACACTGTGCCAGCTAAGTTTACTTCTGCTGACTCAGCACACAGTCAGGTGACTCGTGGAGCCAACTGCATTTCACCACGTGTTATGAAATTCCAGAACTTCTCTTTCTGTTGGTTATGACCAGTAAAGCCCTATATGGCTCAGGTCCAGGCTATTTGGCATACCGTATCTCCCTGTACAAACTGGCCCGGGTTCTGGAATCTTCAGGAGAGGGCCTCCTCTCACATTCTCACCAACCATGCTGATGATGGTGGTAGGACTGAGATGGGCCTCTCCTCCTTAGTGGTTGCCCCTCGACTCTGGAACTCCCTTCCCAGGGGGCCAGAACATCCCCCTCCTTGTTGTACTTCCAAGATAGGCTAAAACCTTTTTATTCAGGCAGGCATTTTAATACAGAAAGTTTTTAAAGAACAGGCTAGGAAGGTGCTGATTTTAATTATTATCTCTTTTGAGCTGTTTTCATTCTTTAACAGTTTAATTCTGTTTTAATATATACTATTTATATGTTTTTAAATTGTATTGTTTTAAAGAATGCAACACTTTGAGGGCCAATTGTGAGAAATAAGCTGAGGAATCATCATCATCATCATCATCATCGTCATCATCATCATTTCATTGCCTTCTTCAGTGGATCACACACTTTTACAGGCAATGTTGTATCTTGGAGCCAAAAAATAGAGACAGCTACATTCACATTCTCCCATTCCTTTCTCTGATTTTCTTTTTAAAAAAGTGCTTAGAAGTAAAATTAACATTGACTTAAATGAACAAAACATGTGCTTTACCACTGACCTTTGCAGCTTGTGCTTCTTGATATGATATGGGGAGGCAAAGAGCATTCACACACATTCAGTTACACATATAAACATTCAAAACACTTCCGATTTAAGACTTTTCTATCCTTGATTCACTGACTAATCTTTGTAACCAACCATGTCTTGCTGCACTTGCACAATGGATTAATGTGCTCTGGCCAAAATTAATACACCATTCCTAACTAACCTTTAACATCAGTCTTTATTAACCTTTAATAAACAAAGCATTTGAAAGGTAAGTGAACTGTGTACATGTTGGCATGGATGGGAGGGGTAGAAAAAAGAGGAGAACTAACATATCAGTGACAAAACTGAACTGAATGATCATGAGATTCCGTACTTCATGGCAGAATTCCCCAACTTGACAGTTTCTAGATGTATTGGACTCCCAGGCAACTACCATGGATTTTGTGGAAAAAAATTCACGCTAAGGGAAGGTAGCTTCAACATAACAAGAAGAGTGTGCTTTGCTAATGCATTGGTCATTCCTGAAGACTAATACTTTCAGTAATGAGTTCGTCAGTGCCAGCACAACTAATCAAACAATTTCTGTTATTAGTTCTAATGGCAATGAATTATTTTCCCAACTTGCAACCCTTAATGTGACCAAATTAATTTTCAGACCTTACATTCCAGGCTCTGGGAAGCAGCATTGACATTGCAACTATAATGTATTAATGGGCCTAGCCAACTTTATGAAAGAGTTAACCTCTTGAGAAGGTTCATGTTTCTGGGTATGAAGCCAAGCTCACAAGATCAAAATAGTCAAAAAGAGATCAACAATGACAAAGCTTGATCAAATGTATTGACATAATTAGTTCATTGTTTAATCCAGCTTTGGTGCCTAGCCTTGGCACTTCCACAGGTTATTTAAACATCTTGAATGGGCAATGACTAATCTGTGTTAATTACATTTTTGAGCATGCAACTGCGGTTGCCACTCTGTCCCCAAGTAATAAGTTTTAAACCTATTAAAATCCTGGATGTAGAATTTCTGCCTGTGGTTATAATCCTTTCCATGCATACTTGGGAGCAAGGCGCATTAAATTCAGTGAACCTTACTTTTGAGTAAACAAACAAAAGATTGGTTTCCCTGACTTGCATTTTGAAAACTGCAGTTTATACATTTAAATTGTCCAGAAATAACATAACATCAACAAAATGTAGTTTATTCTCCTAATAAGGAAGATGTAGACCTGCTGAAGTCAATAGGATTTTTTAAACTGCCCATACTCTTAAAAAGAAAACAAAGATGCCATGCACTCTGACAAAATTGTTCTAATTTTCAGTTTCTGCTGTTGCATTTTTCTTTCATCATATAAAAGTGGAGAAAATTAAAGCAAATTATGTCCTGTCTTAGTGACTAGAGATTGAAAAAGTCTTCAGAACTGCTCTAAGGAGTGCTGAACATATCCTACCTTTTCAAAATGCTTTTTAACCACATTCATTTCACAAGGACTGGTCTCTCTGTGTGAGTCTTGCAATTTCCCTGGCCTTGATTGATAGGTGGGTCAAAAGTGACAATTATGACCAAAGCCTGATTCAGAATTTCAAAGACTATTTTTTCTAATAACTGAGAACAGGAAACAGCAGGGTAAGGCCTCACAGTGACCAAAGAGCAAAGGTCCTTTTGCAAAAAAGAAAGAAAGGGAAACAGACTTTAAGTAATATCAGAACTCTCAGGAAGTTTAGGAATCAAAATTCTGTGTGTAAAAGGAAAAAGTTAAATAACTGACTCTGGAAACATTTGTTTATTTAGTAATCAAAGATCAGTTTTACAGAGATGGACATTAAGATATATATTAAGGCAACATTGTATTATGTGGAAATTTAGCATAATAAACTTACTAGTGTCACTAAACTATTGCTATGCAATTGTTGAACTGCTTGCTGAATTGAGTGACTTGCAAATATGAACTCCTGTTTAAATTGAAAGTCCAGCAAATAGAGCCAATAAATTTATTTCCAAATAGCACCCCTTTACAAGTTACCCTAATTGTCCTGGTGTTGTCATAGCCAAGGCACTTGGGTTGATTATAACTCTTATTTGTGACCACTTAAACAGCTTCCTGTCCCAAGATATTATTGTAGGATGAGACTGTTAACAACTAGTAGTTATGATGACTATATTTTATCTTCAGTATCTGAGGCAATATGTTTCTCAATACCAGTTGCTGGGGAACATGACCAAAGGGGGGTGTTCTGCTTATGCCCTCATTGTGGGTTTCCCATCAGCTGCTTGGCCATTGTGGAAACAGAATGCTGGACTAGATAGCTTTGGTCTGATCCAGCATGGCTCTTACTATACTCTTAAATCAGTCCAAAACAAGTTGTATTAAACCTTAAGAAGAACAGTAAGCAATAGATGTGTAATAAGGTTGCAGGATTACAACATAAGCACCATTTGATTCACAAACTGACCCAATCTGCACTTGGCTGGACTAATGTGTAGCCTAGAATTCAGTGATCTACTGGCTTTCACATATCAGCATACTTTTTGGTTTTAAAAAGCTTGCCAAAATTCATTTAGAAATCTATAATTATACATTTTGAATTTTACATTTTGAAAAAAAAAGTATTTAGATATGTAATTAAAACCATTTCTCACACAGATTTTCAAAAATAAATAAATCCCAGATTAATGCAGAAGTAGATGTAAGGGACATACCAGTGCACACCTATGAAGAGACATGAATCATTTACAGGGACCTAAATGCAACTCCTAGTCCCAGATAGAATGGAGTTGTTCAATCAAGGGCATTATCCCATTGATTAACACATGCTAGAGGCATTCTATTGGATCCACTGGACTTTTTCAGGGTTTTTTTTTTTTGGTCGGCAATTTCCCATGTGTTAAATAACCTTTTCTTAAACAAAAGGGTGGAGCTACCTTTGGTGCAGCTACATGTTATGAAACATCAGGGCATGTTGCAAATATTTTTAAAACCCTTAGGTTTTGGAAGCTGGTCTCTTTCTCCATCAGCTGTTTGACGGGATGCAATTATAGCATTATGATTTCACTTTATCTGCCAAGACAACATCTTATGGAATTTTGGGATTTGCATTTTAGGGCAGAGTATTTTGAATTCTGTACCAGAGAACTCCTCTAGTGCCTACCGAGACTAGAAAACCCAGGAATCCATAGGATGGAGCCAAGGCAGTAAGACAGGAATCAGTAGTGTGAAAGGCCCTGCACATGCTATTGAAGAAAGCAGAGCTGTCCACCTCCTCAGTATTATACACCTTTGTTTGATTACACCCAGTTTCTCCCATCTGGGCTGACTTACAGTCAGTGCCTGCTGGTAACTTTCATGCCAGTGGAATAGTGAATCTTATCTGGGTGTTATTCTGAAGTTTAAATAAGCTGTCTAAAGCACTGAACCATATCCAGCAAATAGGTTCAGCACATTGGATAGAATCCTTAAAATTTATACTAAAACCTGTAACAGATTCACTGCCTCCTGGACAAGAAAGCCACTAGCTGCCACTGCCTGAAATATTGGAGCCAGGATGGGAAAAATTTCAGTGCTGGATTTGAGAAGGTAAAGAATTTTGGGAGGGAAGACACTGTCAAAAATGACAATGAAATGTCAATGACTGTCAGCAATGTGAACCCCACTTTTGGTTCACATTAAAATTGTTCCATATGCTTCCAGTACTATGTGTACACACCTTATGTGGACAGAAAGGTAGATGCACTATTAAACAAATGAGCTTATTTCCCTCATATCTGTTTGGGCTGCCACTTGCATACATTTTACCAGAGCCTGGAGATCTCCATTATGCAAAGTTTGGGGATCTCCATGAGGGGGTAAGTGAGTCTAAATTGTAGATCATGCTTGAATGGGACTTTTGAAGAAGATGAGGGCTGCAGGGTGGAAGGGGGTGGAATGTCCATTTGAGTTTTTTCACTCCTCTATGTGAGTATAATTTTTTCTGTCAGTGGGGGAACCTTACAGAGGCATACGATGCTTAAAAAGAATCTATCAGAAATGCATTTTATGGATTTGCTCTATAAAAATAAAATTCTCTCTCTCTCATTCACCTGCAATGCATAGTTCTCCATTAGTCCTTTGGTATTTGGGATTCTCTTTCCATGTTTCATCAACTAACATAAATATCAGCCAAGTTAAATAAAACCTTTCCATATAAAGTTACATTATTTTCAGGTTACTGTAAAAGTTATTTCACCTTCTACCTGCGTTTTCATGATAGCAAATTCAGATTATCAAAAACAATTTCTCTCAGAAGCTCCAGTCCAGAGAGACCAGATAATGATGGCAGTCCTGGCTGCAGCAATGTTAACTGGAATTTATTTTGAAGGAAGGATAATCAAAAATATTCTTTTTCCTTCACAATGTGGTATGGAGAGAGTCAGATAGGCAGAAAGTGAAGGGCAAACTTTTAAAATAGAAAGAGCAATAATTAAGTCAATAGCTGAGCAGTTCTTCCAAAATATAAGGAATCCCCACCACAAAGAAGAAAGAGAGAAAAAAAGACATCATCTAAAAATGTTAGATTTAGCTAGTTTAGCCTATTGCAGTAGGTGCAAACCAGCCATCAGTGGTGGCAGCAAATGGCTTCCATGTGAATGGAGCAGTGAATCTGCTCCAGGATTAAATCCAAGCTTTACAGGATCTGTCCAAGGTCCTGCATCTCTGGGCAGTGTAGAGTACACCACCATGGGCAGTTCCTTAAACGCTGGACTAAAACTTGAATTTATCACCACATTTATATAGAAGTCATTGGGTCCTACTATCAGCCATTTTGTAAATTTGTTTTCCTTGCATAAATTACTCATGGCTTGCAAAACCCATCTTCGCGTGAATTCCCAGCAGACAGAGCGGAAAGAGAAAATCATAGAATCATAGAATCATAGAAATGTAGAGTTGGAAGAGACTACACGGGCCATCCAGTCCAATCCTCTGCCATGCAGGAACACCCTCAAAGCACCCCCGACAGATGGCCATCCAGCCTCTGCTTAAAAACCTCCAAGGAAGGAGACTCCACTACACTCCGAGGCAGCATATTCCACTGCCGGACAGCCCTGACTGTCAGGAAGTTCTTCCTGAGGTTCAGGTAGAATCTCCTTTCCTGCAGCTTGAATCCATTGCTCCTTGTCCTGGTCTCTGGAGCAGCAGAAAACAAGCCCTCTCCCTCCTCAACATGGCATCCCTTCAGCTATTTAAACATGGCTATCATGTCCCCTCTTAACCTTCTCTTCTGCAGACTAAACATACCCAGCTCTCTATCCTCATAGGGCATGGCTTCCAGGCCTCTCACCATTTTGGTCGCCCTCCTCTGGACTTGCTCCAGCTTGACCATGTCCTTCTTGAATTGGGGTGCCCAGAATTGGACACAGTATTCAAGATGAGGTCTAACCAAAGCAGAATAGAGTGGTACCAGTACCTCCCTCTATCTAGATGCCATACTCCTATTGATGTAGCTGAGAATTGCATTGGCTTTCTTGGCTGCCACATCACACTGCTGACTCATGTTCAGTTTGTGGTCTATTAAGGCTTCTAGATCCCTTTCACACGTACTGCTATCCAGCCATGTATCCTCCATCCTATATTTCTGTATTCCATTTTTTCTACCTAAGTGTAGGACCTTACACTTCTCTCTGCTGAATTTCATTTTGTTAGCCTTGGCCCAGCTCTCCAATCTGTCCAGGTCATTTTGAATTTTGATCCTGTCCTCTGGCGTATTAGCAATCCCTCCCAATTTGGTGTCATCTGCAAATTTGATGAGCATGCCCTCTATTCCTTCATCCAAATCATTGATAAAAATATTGAACAGCACTGGGTCCAGGACAGAACCCTGTGGCACCCTGCTAGTCACTTCTCTCCAGGATGAAAAGCAGCCATTGGTGATCACTCTTTGGGTTCAGTCGGTCAACCAATTACAAATCCACCTGACAGTAGCCCTATCTAACCCGCATTTTACTAGCTTCTTTGCAAGAATGTCATGGGGACTTATTTTTGAGAAATCCATGTTGACTTCTCATGATTGCCACGTTGCTTTCTAAGTGATTAGAAACTGACTACTTAATGATCTGCTCCAGGATCAGGCTGACTGGGTGATAATTATTTGAGTCCTCTTTTTTTCCCTTCTTGAAGATTTGCCCTCTTTCAGTCTGCTGGAACTTCTCCTGTCCTCCAAGATTTCTCAAAGATTATAGCAAGCGGTTCCAAAATGACCTCTGCCAGTTCTTTGAATATCCTAGAATGCAATTCATCTGGCCCTGGAGATTTGAATTCATCCAGTATACCACCTCTCTACCACCTGTAGCACCTCTCTACCTATTATGTGCCACATTTCCACTGCTTTCTCACCTGCTCCCCAACTGCCAGGTTGATGGCTTGTATCTTTCTGGGAAAAAACTGAGGCAAAGAAGGTGTTAAGTAGTTCTGCCTTTTCTCTTCCCCCGTTAGTAACTCACTATCTTCTCTGTGCAGCGACCCTATCATCTCTTTCTTTTCCCTTTTGCTGTGGACATATTTTAAAAAGCCCTTTTTATTGTTTTTAATGTCTCTGGCCAGCCTAAGTTCATTCTGTGCTTTAGCCTTTCTGACCTTCTCCCTACATCTCCTGGCTACTTGCTTAAATTCTTCTTTGGTGGTTTCCCCCTTTTTCCATTTCCTGTACATGTTTCTCTTAACACTTAGCTCAGCTGAGAGTTCTTTAGTCAACCATTCTGGTTTCTTCAGTTGTCTTCCATTTTTCCTCCTTATTGGCACAGTTTTAGACTGTGCCTTCAGTATCTCCCTTTTAAGAAACTCCCATGCCTCCTGAACTCCTTTCCCTTTCACTATTCTGGACCACGGAATTTCAGCTAGCAGCTCCTTAAGTTTACAGAAGTCTGGTTTTTTAAAATCTAAGATGAGTGTCTGGCTACACTTATCTTCTGCTTCCCGCTGAATGCCAAATTCCAATAGGGCATGGTCACTCTTCCCTAAAGAACCAACCACTTCTACCTCATTAACAAGGGCATCCCTGTTGGTCAGGATCAGATCTAGAATATTTGATCCCCTTGTCGTCTCTTCCACCTTCTGGACCATGAAATTGTTTGCAAGACTAGCAAGAAACTTGCTGGAGCTTGCTGTCTTGGCAGAGTTTGACTGCCAACATATATCCGGGTAATTGAAATCTCCTATTATTTCTGTATCTCTCTTTTTCGAATATGCAGCCGTTTGGTTGAGGAAGGCGTCATCAAAGTCCTCAGTCTGAGTTGGAGGTCTGTAGTAAACCCCCACCAGAATATCCCTATTGTTTCTCGCTCCCTTAATTCTTACCCAGATGCTCTTGACCTGGCTTTCTGGG
The DNA here is from genome assembly GCA_948472985.1 of Iguana delicatissima. NCBI lineage: Eukaryota > Metazoa > Chordata > Lepidosauria > Squamata > Iguanidae > Iguana > Iguana delicatissima. Next base: position 108,849 of record CAOKZL010001029.1, on the reverse strand, counting down.
TTTAAGTCACAGATGTCTTCACAGGTGAAAACATCCTTGACATACAAGATTACTCCTCCTCCTTTCTTGTTTGAAAGCAATAAACTAAGCCAATTGAAGAAGGTGATGGGAGGTAGAAAATTTCACTGAGCATCATAAGATAGGGATTATGAGCCTTGGACTCTCCAGGTGTTGGATTTTACCTCCCAAATGTCCTAACCAGTTTCACCAATGGTGAGGCATGATGGAAGTTGTATTTCAACATCAGGAAGGCCACACATTACTTATAATGCTCCCACAAGTGGAGTATGAAGTAAATATTGCACATCCACATGCAAATTTGCACATCTGCACCACCCAATGTAGCAAAGATAATTCTTGTAAGCCTTCTTTATTATGAAAGGAAGTGACTATATGGTATAGGGGCTCCAGAAGAGCCTTAATATGATTATTAAACTATATAGTTCCATGGACAAATATAGAAGTAGCACCTTAAGCCTCTTGGGCAGAAATCCTACACAAACTTTTCAAGAATAAGTCCTAATAAATCCAGTAGGATAGGATTTACTTTTGAGCAACCATTCATAGGTTTGCATTGGAAGCAATTATGGTTGCAATCCCATGCAAGCTTATTTGGGGATAAGACTTGTTAAACTGTGAAGAAATTCAGTTGCTTGAAGCAGCTCCTAGAAAGTTTAATAGTTTAGCCCATCATTTTTATCTGCCACTTGACTGGCTTGTATCAACAGGCCTTGTTCTACTAGTGCCATTATGTCAAAAGGGTATATGCTATCAGCTACCCTTCAGATCCACCATACTCTTTTCCATTATTGGCATGAAGTGCTGGCCTGCACAGCTATTTAGGCAGACTTGGGTGTGTACACTCAGAGGATTATTCAGGCCACTTCTGGTCAATCTGAGGCTAAATTCTGGCTGTTTCAGTGTTCCTCAGCAAACTCGTGCACCAGAATAATTTTTCTAGTCGAAAATGGAGTTGAGAGGCTTTTTTTGGGAGGGGAAATTTCTTTTGGGGGAGTCACAGATAGTGGCCCCAGATCACACAGTTCTTCCTTCTGAGATAGACAGATGGACACATTGATACCTAGTAGAGGCAATATCAAAGAAAAGCTCTGCAAGTGTACAAATTGTGTCTTTACTAAATTAACAAGGATACAGCAATCGGTAGGCAAAGCTGAGAGAGACTTAAACTGTTTGCTGGAAGGAATGCTTGTCCCCTTTATTTTCTTGAGGAGCTGACCTTAAGGGTACTGTGTTACAGGCCAATGACTGATGGCCATATTACCTGTAGGATTCTGGGAGTTTAGTACAAAAAAAGTAATTTTTGAAAACTGAGAACTGCTGACCCTGTTTAACAGTAGTGGCATTCCAGTAAACAATGTTAAAGCTGCCCCCTCCCCCAAAAAGGGAAAAGAGATTTAAAAGAAAATTATGCTCTGAACACTCCCCTCATCAAATTACTTTTCTTTGCTGTAAATATAGCCAGTTTGACTGCTCTTAAATCTATCTTCCAGATAATGGTTAGACCCTGGATGCAGTAAGACAATCAGATAAATTGAATATTTGCATTGATTATTTGCTTAGTTTTGTTCTGCAATTAGAAGTTGAGGGATTATTGATTAAAAGAATTATTTTCAAAGCTTCCATTATAAGACTCTTGACAAAGGGCAGCTGGATACCATTTCAGAATAAGAGCAAGTTTTAACATAATGGATGATTCTGTTAGGACTCATTCTAAGGCAGAACATTTTTGGCTCAAGGTCCCAGTTTAGACCTCAGAGAAAGAAAAAGGGAGTAACAGCACCCAGCTTTTCTTCTCCTTCCTCATTTTCCAGGCACCTATCCCAGGCCTCCTTGGACTGATTTCCTCCCACATAACCAACTGATATCTGTGACACATCACTTCATTCCCTAATTGGCAGTGGGCCGGCATAACTCTGATGTTATTCCTTTCACTCTAGAGACATCTTACATAAACTTTCATGTCCCAACCCAGCTAGCAATAGAATACAAAAGAAAGTGAGTGTCTCCACTGATATCTCTAGAGAGGAGGGCTTAGCGTTTTTCTCTCCTGCTGTTTGTTAGTTCAAAACTCTAGCTTGCTTTTTCTCTTTACATGTGATGTAGCTCCTTGGGAGATATAATTTTGAACAGAACTGGGGGTATCATCTCCTAGTGATGTATTTAAGTCTTTTACTCTGAGTCTCAAGTCAAGTCTCAAGTCTCTACCTTCAAGTCTCAAGTCAAGTCTCAAGTCCTTGAAGATACTTTCAAGTCAAGTCTCAAGTCAAGCCTCAAGTCTGGAAGCCAACTTTATACCCCAACCAAAATTCCAGAATTATTGGATAGAGAGAAATAAATTCGGTTTTAACAATTTAAGTAGAGTTGGCTCTCCACATTTGCAATTTTCCTATCTGCAGCTTTGGAAATGGGGAATCAGATTGTATCTTACTCCTCATTATTGAACATTCAGAAGATTTAGAAGGAAGGATTTTTCCTCCTCAAGCCCATTGCCGAACACATTTGCTGTTCCCCTCTGAGAAATGCACCCTGCATTCTGGAGTTGAGTCTTGTCTTTTGTCTTAGGAAATGTTTTAGAAGGCTCCTTCAATATGCAGCAGGGACAGGCTGCTGAGCAGACCTCAAGCCTGCTTCAAGCCTATTGCCTAACCCGTTTGCTGTTCCCCTCTGAGAAATGCACCCACACTTTGGGCTTGAGAGAGATTGTCATGTGACTAGTAGGCAAAAAGAGATGGAGGTATTGTTCAAAGTCATAAGGTTTCTGGATGAATGTGTTATGTTACTGAACCAAGGGCATCAAGTCAGTCATTAAAAATATACAAGTCTCAAGTGGAGTTGAGTCAGTGCATGATTGATGGCTGAGCTGAGTCCGAATTGAGTCACTGAAGTGACTTAAGTCCGACTTGAGTCGAAGTCTATCGACTCGAGTCTACATCACTGGCATCTCTTCCCTGTGATGCTCTTCCACTCCTGACAGCTGCCATCAAAGTGTCCGTACTGTTAAAAAAAAAATGTTTGGGATATTATTCATATTTTCCCTAAACTGATGAACAGCATTGTGTTTCTTTTTTAAAAAAATAAAGATTTGGCAAACTATTATGCCACTATTATGCTAACAAAAATCAGAGATAAATATTATATATATATATATATAGGCTCCTCATCTATTTTTATAGTACCTTCATCTGTAGAATGAATGGTTCCCCCCTCGCCTTCAAAGAAGGAGATCAAATTTATTGCTTGAATAACTATAGAACTACTGCAAATTACAATATGTAATTTAATTGTTTGCATTTTATGGCAGTGGAAAAGTACTAGAGAATGTATAGCATGATTATTGAATCTAACCTTGAATTAAATTACTCTTACATAAAAATCAGAGAAGCATGCCATACACTCTAAACATCAGGCTTCTTTCTTCTCTGCTGAAACTACAAAAGCCAAAGGATGCCCTTGAAGATACTAAGTGACATTTCAGGTAAAGAATCAACACAGTGTTACCACCGTGAACTGGCCTGGCCTTTGGTAACCTTAGATATCATTTTGATATCATAATTCGGCCCTGCTCTGCCACCAGCCAAGTGTTTGTGAGGCCACCGGACAAGCGTGAAGCTAGGCATGGCTATTATCTGCTGAGTCATATTTGTTTACACCAAGGCAAGCCAGAAACTGCCAGATCTGCTTTAGGAGACCTCCTGAAACAAACACTTTCATTATAGATGCGTATTAAAACAAAGAGACCTCCGCGCCGAGAGGGCACCCTGGCAAGCTGAGTGCTTAAACTGCCAAGCTAGCCGCATTTACATACCGGCCATATTATTGTCAATTCGGACCTTAACTCAATCATGTAAATTCTGCCCTTTCGGAGACATTGTCTCCAGCCCAAAACTCATTGTTTTCACCCAAGATCAGACTAGCCCACAGTCATTCTTTCCCTGATAAAAAACCCCAGTTGCGAGAGCTCCTCGGACCGCTCTGGAGTGCTATCCAGCCTTGCCGTCGCTTTGTTTTCCGAGCTCCCCTCGGCCGCCCCGCCGGGTTTCCTTGTCTCCAATTGGACTTCTTCAGGACTATGAGAAAGGTGGCGTATCACCCATTTCCCCAAAAACTCTTACTCCTATTTCTCGTTAGCTGAGTGGTTGTGTTTTCTTAATATTTGCTATCTGTTTAATAAATATTATTATTGCTAGTTTAAACTGTCTGACTGCTCACTGACCTGAACCTGTATACAAAGGGTAAAAGATTCCGCTAAGTTACCCTGCCTCTCGCTAGCTAGAGAGTGCTCCAGCTAATTTTCCCATCTTAGTTGTGTTTGTTTGGTTGTTTGGGTGCCCCTCCCGGGACCCCCAAGTCACAGGGTAACAACAGCGTGCTACAAATTAGTCACCTAAATGTTAATGGTATTTGTATCCTTGCGTCCATGTTGCTTTTGTTATAAATATGATTATCTTGTGGATTCCTCTTTGTTCTGGAACTAGTGTTCCTATATTTCCTGTACATAAGTTTGAATTCTTCTATGTGTAAGAAGCTTTGACAGCACGATATTTAGAGGAGTGGATGCCAATGAGTGATGGATATATGGTGGAAGAGTTTGAGATCTCTTTCTTCCAGATCTATGAATGGTACACACCCCTCAAGAATATGTGCAGAGACTCACATGAGGAGCTATATTTGCCTTAGTGCTAACATCCGAAACAGAGGGGCACAGTCAGAATTTCTGTCCATTTGTCTCTCTCTCTCTTTCTCCTTCTCCTTCTCCAGAGTTGGACATGTAGGCCATTCCTGCACTACACTCTTATAGCGCGATTATTCCACTTTCAACATCCTATGGAATCCTGGGGTTTGCAGTTTAGGGAGGGGCCGGCCAGCCCCTCCCTAAACTGCAAACCCCAGGATTCCATAGGATGTTGAAAGTGGAATAATCGCGCTATAAGAGTGTAGTGTAGAAATGGCCGTAGACAAACCTAGGGCTATTGTTGTTGTTGCTGTGTGACCTGATGGCAACACTATTCATGGTGTTTTCTGAGCTCAGGGCGTGTGATGCATCCAAGGACACCTGGTGAGTTTTCATGGCTGAGCAGGAAATCGAACCCTGGTCTCTGGGGTTGTAATTCAACACTCAAACCACAATACTACATTGGCTTTTATTGACTTAGATTATGGGATGGAGGGAATCCTTTTCTTTCTTTTTTTCTTTTCATTTTAATTGAAAAAATGAAGTAATTTTTAGAAGAACTTGAACAAATTGAGTTATTCTCAGTCAACAAATATCTTCTAGTAATAATCATTAAATATTAGAGAAAAAGGAATACTTTCTGATGTTACATTAGTTACATTATTAAAAACAAAAGAAAAACAAAAAACCCAAACAAAACATATGTATATATAATTCAACGTTACTTCCATTAGTTAGAACTTCACCTCTTCTTGAAAAATAACATAGATTTATTACCTATCACTTAAACTTCCTCTCCTTATATAACCTCTTTCTGTGTTTTCTCTGTGCTAGTTAATATTGTTCCTCCTATATGTCAATATATACTCACTATATATATATATAACACACACACACACAAACATACATCATTATGTGCACATAAACTAAGCGTTTTACAAAAATACGTGTCCAGTCAAAATGATGGTGTCTATAAAAATCACAAGTCCCATGTTTATTTGTAAGTTTATTTGTTATTTATTCTCTCTAAAATGTGTTCAGGCTTGTTTAATTTATTTGATTTGTTTTATTCAATAATTGAGTTACCCTATTTTTTATGGAGAAACATCATAATTAGGTCCCATTCCTTCAATATTTTATCAGTTTTCCCCTTAATCTTACAGGTAAGCTGATCGTTTTCCTTCATTTCCAATATTTTAATCATCCATTGCTCTAAAGTGGGAATTTCTTTAGTTTTCAAACATTTAGCTCTTAATATTCTAGTGGCAGTAACAAGATATAATAAAACTCTCCAGTATTTCTTTGAGATTTTTGAATCTATATTTTGAATCATATTTAATAAAAAGATTTCTGGTATGAGGGGTATCTGGGTTTCAAATATTTCCGCCATGGCAGTTATAGTGGAATAAACTGATATAATTTTGAAGTATGGATATACTAGAGAAAGTAAATGCTATGATCACTTGCTGCTTAACACCCCCCCCCGCCATTATCAGTGGGCAGTTAGGTAATGTAATTCCTGGATAAACATGAAAAGGGCAGTGAAAGTATGTGGTACAATCCAAGATGAGTATGCTATTTTGAAAGCAGTTTAAGCTAAATTATATGGAATTTCTGAAGTAGGTGCCTGGTGAAAGGAGGCACCTATGGCAAACAATGAAATTTTAAACCATTGCCTGGAGATTATTATATTTTTAATATAACAAGATGGTTTCCCCCTTCTAGTCTCATTTGTATTTGTTGTAACACACACAGAGGTTTATTGACAATGATGGAGAAGCTCCAGGCTATATGCAGTTGGCTAATCTTCCCTTATGTCACAGATCACCAGTGGAAACATTTCAGGATGCTAATTGCTGAGTGTTCAGAACTGAGGGAGGGATAGAGGAAACATCCTTTGAAAACAGGAATGGAAAAAGCGGTCCAGAGCACAGTGGGGTTGGTCTTCACCTTCAGACCCTGCATGTAATATGAATTTCAGAGAGAGTTGACTGACTGCTGTTAGAAACAGAATGCTAGATTATTAAGTCTGATCCAGCTATACAAATCTTAGTTCGTATGGGTAAATGTGATTGAGGAAAAGGGTTATATAAAGGTCTTCTTCCCTTGAGGGATATCGGAAGCATGATAAACTTAATGAATGAGATGAGTCTCTCCTGTGCGGCTGGCCTTTCTTCCAAATAAGTTGGTCTACCATGGAGGAAAGCTCAGTGGCTTTCCATGGGTCATTAAAACTGAATAGAGCTTTTGATGATTGGCTAATTTATTCTTTCTCCATGTCTAATGATCTGTGAGGTGAAACATTGATAGTAGATATGAAAATACATAGCATGATTAGATTTCAAATTGAAAAATACTTCCATTAGGCTGAAGAAGTCGTGTTAAACAGGGGACGGCAGAGAGCCAATAAACATTCAATATTAGCCTGTGGAAAGAAAATATGTTGTTTGACTTAATCATGTCAAAAGGATGATATTTCCTCTTGTGAGAAGCAGTTCTATCTACTTAAAACCCAGAAGGTGACCATTATAATGGAATAAATAAACTGTATGTAGATGTGAATTCTGATATTGCATTGAGTGGATTTTAATATTGGGTTGGATGAATATGTATGTCTTATTTATATGGCTTATCCTGGATCAAAAGTATCTGGAGGGATGCCATCTTTCTTCTGAACTTCCAGGAACATGAAAAAGACCAGAAGAAGCCCTACTTTGGCAGCCATCTTTTGCTAGCTGAGATTAGCTGCGCTGCAGGGTCTTGACTATGGCATATGCTTCCCAGTTTCCAAGATTCTCCTCCCATCTCTGGTTGATGATATAAGAAAGAGGGACTTTCTGTTCATGGTGATTAAGTATGTATATTCATGTGCCCACACACTGGCCCACTTTTAATCTGACTCTCAAGACTGTTCTACAGTGGCAGAATTTGAAGTGCATGGAGGGGGGTGGGAGGGGGGCATGGCCATGGTGCACAGGGGCATGACCATGCTGCATGGGGGCATGGTCGTGGCACATGGGGGCATGGCTATGAGCCAGGATGCCCCTAAAACATTGCCACCTGGGGCTGAACCGCCCCCATTGCCCCCCATCTCTACGCGACTGCTGTTTTATTCCAGAAGATGCTGTTTAGTCAGAGCACTCAGTGGTGCTTCTAATCTGGTATCAGTGATATTAACACAGAAATGGGACAGAACAGACTTCTGTATGAACACATGCAGAAATGAAACAGACTGAGTTGTCCATCCCTACTCTAGCTTGAAGATCAGATGCAAAAGGCTGTTCATGTGCAGTAAGGAGGAGATGCCTTGCAGTGAATATTAATACAGCTATCTGAGCATTTTCTATGCTTCCTAGGACCTCTTCCTACATAGGTGTAAGAAGATATAGCTGTGTCTTAGCAGCTACTATCTTAGCCAGATTTCAGCAGTAAACATGCTTAGCTTAGTCTTTATCAACAGTGTTATGGATATGACCCAAAGAGGTCACTGAATTCTGTGCACTGTTCATATGAAGTAGGGGTTTTTGTAGGGGTTAAGGGTGCAAGATCCCCACAAAAGTGGAAAAACCACCAGTACTTCTAGGTTCCCCAAACATGCATGCTATGACTCTATTGTTGCAAAAAATCTCTTTCAGGAGAAGGAAGAGAAGAGGATGACACTGAAGGATTATTTTTTTCAGCAGCAGCAGCCACTAACACCTCTGCCCCTTATTACCTTTGCCACATGTGAAAGTTGAGGGCCGACAATATTAGATATCCACAGCTATAATGAAATCTTCAATGCTGACCACATTTACTACAGAGCAGGTGGAACTTGTTTCTAAGTAAACATGGATAGGACTATAATGCCAGCATATTGTATTTCTTAAGAGTAAGTGATTGGATATTTTTTAAAAGAATACTTATTCCTACAATTTTTTTTCTTAATAGAAAAATTGTACTACAGAAATTCAACCTCTGCAGTTTTCCCTGGGTGGCAATATGGGGATGGGAAAAACAGCATTTGTTGGTTTTTTGGCTGTTATGTGGCTGTTTGGAGGTATGGAGTCTCTGCAAGGAGACACATTACAAATACTATCAGTAAGATATATTTGGTAATGGAAGCCATGTGTGAATTCTTTGAACAAAATATAAAGAAGGCAGACCTCCAGTCCTAAAGCTTTGTGATTTGTTAACCTTCCCTGTGTCTGCAAATGCATTTAACTGTGGTATCAGGAACCACACATATCCCTGGCAGTGACTGGCCACTGATTAATTTACTCAGTAACACTGAGATTTATAACCTTTTTGGAGGTAAATCATATTATGTTTTATAGAAGAACATGTAGCTAGAAAATGTTAAGTTCATGCCAGCAGAAACCATCAGCATGAAAGCAACAAGCACTTAATTATTTAGACTGTTACCAACATGTAGGTTTGGAGCACACCACTCCATGTAACGTAAGGGCACATCTCAATGGGAAGTTCTACCATTTAATATTGTTTGCTGGAATTCACGATTGCAATTACAAATGCATAACCTAGAGTTATACATTTGTATCTGATTCATATTTACTAACCTATGTATTAAATAGTTACTCAGCTAAGTAGCATCATCTGGCCCAACCCCTCCAGTCCTGCAGCAGCAGCTGTTACAAGTGATTGGGGGCCTGTTTTCCTGTTGATTGGAATACAGCAAAGTGACATTTCCCCTCCCATGAGCGATCTCCAAGTGTGAGGAGTAATTGTGAGAGAGATCTTGCTTCTGATTGTCACACTAGAAATTCCTCACAAGAAGGCTGGGTGGGAATATCAGACTGCCGCATTCTGACTGACAGGAGAACTGAACCCCATTGCTCACAGCAGCTGATGCCTGGTAAATCGGGAATGAGGAGAGCTGGACTGGGAGATGTTACATAGCTATGCAACTAAAGCAGTTCTGTAACTGAGGGCCTTTCCTCGGTATACGTTTACAGTGCTATAATTCTACTTCCAACATCCTATGGAATCCTGATGTTTGCAGTTTAGGGAGCGGCATTTAGAATTCTCAGCCAGAGAGCTCTTTGTCTTCAGTAAACTACAAGTCCCAGAATTCCAGGTGATGTTGAAATTGGAATAATAGCACTGTAACAGCATAGTGTCACAAATGTAGATTTCTGACCCTTATTATTGGTAGCAGTGAGTGACTTTCCCCAGTTTGATGTTGGATTAGCTCCAAAAAGAAACAGAGATATTTTGTACAAAATTAGAAACAGCTTGGCTTATTTTTCTTTTGCCACTCCAGTTTTAGAATCAGCTCCAGCTTCAAAACCTTCACTGCCATTCTCTTCAAAGTTCATCTACCTGGTCAAGTCAATGGGGGATAATAAAATGACAGTGATCACCTATCGGCACCCTTTTGGTGTAGGGTAAGGCTCTGGAAACACCTCTTTAGGGCTCTGCGTCCCAGGGGGTTCGGTGAAGGAGGCTACCCTTGAGGTTAACCTGGGAATAAGACTCTCACTTTTAGAACTGTGCAGCTTGGGTGGGAGTCCCTGGGTTATCTTCCAAAATCCTGGACTAGGGAGCAACCAAAGCAATTTGGATTGCTCCTGGGCTCAGGTGTTATTGCTCATGGGTAGGCTGAGCAGGTTGTCACATTGTGACCCTGACATCAGCTGGTCCCATATCATGTTGCTTCCCCTCTCTTGCATCTTTCAGGTTAATGCAATTTAAATAATACAGGTCAAAATAAAGTGGCCCTTGTTAACCCAACTTTGTGTGGTCTCTTTATTCCATGGTTGAGCATCAATGAGCTTTGCCAAAAAGCACACTGAGGATATATACTTAATAATGTTGCCAGGCTCTTCCTCACCCACCTAGGACATGTGGGTGAAGAAGAGACTTTTATTTCTCCGCAGTGACTCTGGTGTGCTCCTGCTGGACAGATGATGTTTATGAGGAACAGGATAGAGTGTTAGGGCAGAATCTGGTGTCTGGGTGGGTGTGACAATAAGTCCTGGATTCGTCTTTAGCTTGGAATTTCCTCCAAACCCCAGAAAGATACAAGGACCTCATCAACTCTCATTCTTTATCTTTGCAAAATTTACAAACTCCCTCAATTCATAAATAGTTGGAGTCCAGCAGACTTTGTATTATTGTGTAATAATTAATGTAAAAGAACAAATGCTGAAAACAGCACTAAAAACACAAGGGCCAGCACATGTTTTACAAGGAGTGAGCCAAAAGTCTGTAATTGCTGATGGCAAACTGTGATTCATCACTTCCATTTCACAGGTCATGATTTAACCACCAAAAATTGGCTTCTGAAATGGCTTGGGGGAAGGGAATGAAGAGGGATCAATATCTCCTCTTCCAGTTCTTGTTTTGAAATTCAATTAAATCAAAGCTGGTTTGGCAGCACAGTGGTTTTGGCAACACAGCAGGAATGGCAGAGCCGTGAGTGCCATCATTATACCCTCTCCAAGGCAGTTTGAACTGTGGCCGCATAGAACATAGCTCCACTACTGCCTTTAGACTGTGAGCAAAACTGCTAGCTTAAACAGAGTTTTAAAATAATAGTTTTTACCTTTCTCTCTATATATTCCTTGCTAGATTAGAGGATTCTGTTTTGTTGCTTCAGAAGGGTAAACATGTATCTACCTGATTTAAAAAAGATCTGTGAAAAATAATAGATAGTCTGGGGGTGGGATTCACATAACACTCAGACCAGGACTGTAAAAATTCTGCTTCTATTAGATGCATGTTTAACACCCCAAAACAATGGAACCTGTAGCACTTCACTGGCAGCTCTTAAAATTAGGAAATAAGAAAAAACTACCCCATTTCTTCCTTCCCTCCACCTGCTAGCATTTATATTGTCTCCTGCACTGTCAATATATATATTAGAATTTCTTTGGAAGAATCTGGCAGGGGGGAGTCATCACTTTCTACAATACATTGTGAAGTGTCACGTACATAAGATGTTGTTGAGCTGCAAGTTCCAGCGTCCTTCACCAGTGGCTATGCTGCTGAGAGCTGCTTCAAGATGTGGTTCAACAACATCTGGTGAACTACACAATTTCTACCCTGGTGTATATGTATGATACTGTCCACGTGCATAACATACTTTTTTTTTAAAGCCCTAAAATGATTCATGTATTTTAATCACAACCAGAAGTGTGACAGAATTAATCGGTGGTTCAAATAATAACTAGTTTGGTATTACTGTGTCAAAAGGGCATTTAAAATATGGACGACTGAAACCTCAAGTCTTGCCAGACACCAAAAACTGCTTGTGAGATTTTCAGGCTAGATGCCATTCTTTTCCTTTCCTTTCTTTCTATACCCAGCTGTTTGCACTGAATACCTGCTTCTAGTATGTATCAGCACATTTTTCCAACTTAAGCCTTCTACAAATTTAATAAGAAGCACCTGCAGAATATTGGAAGTTGTAGGAAGGGCCATAATCAAAATTGACAGCTGGGGTTGTTAACAACAGGTGAAATTATTCATAATCATTCCTTGTGAGCAACCTTGTGATCTAGGCTTAGAGATCACGGATCTTATAAGCCACTACAAATGTGAAAATATCCTGAACTTTAGAAGTAGTAAAACCAAATATAATAAATGTTTCCTGCAGATGCAATAAGGCCCTTAACTGGAAAATGTAATGAAATCTATCAACAGCTGCGATGTACATTGAACATGTTATATAGCTTTACAAAGAATTAACTCCATCTCCCCCCTTTCTGCAGTTTATGGACTCAAAAGAATATCATGCTTTGTCTTCTTCCTGCAAATCAAATACTATGCGGCTAAATAATTTCCAGTATAGATTAAGCATGACAGCATAGTAATACAAAAAAATTTGCAGGGTGAAAATGAATTCGTAAATCCAGATGTGCTCCTTAGTCATCTCACCAGCGAAAGTTAAAGGATGTGGTATACCGCGAGGGTTTCAAGTGTTTCCTGAATAAGATGAGTTAGCAATCGGTGGTAACTGTTCTTAGTGACTAATCAATTCCTGTCCTGCTTTACATACACCAACACAACATTTTATTAACTGCTAGCTATACATTTACATCCACTGCCTAGAGAGAGGAGGGAAGCTTGCAAGTGGATCTATTTAGATTTGGGGGTAGAATCACACATTTCACATACATGGTGCTGTGCTGAAAATGGCAGTGATGTCTCAAATTCATATCTTTATCCTCCATGTGCTGGATCACTTGCTCCCTGTCATGACATCCATTGTATATATGTCTGCCTTTGTTTCCACATCTTAGGCTGGCAGGGATGGGAGTGGGGAAACATGTAATATGGTGTTGTCATAACACAGACAAATACCAGGATACTCTGCATGATAAATCAGTGGTACATCTCACTGGGTTTAATGGAATTTATGCTCAATTAAGGAATGCGGCCTTAGAGATCCTATTTGTTTCTGTTGCTTCTGTCTGGCAGAAATATATTTTAATCTGCTCCTATCAAGAAGTCCAGTGGGTAACAGAAAGAACAACAACAGTAACAACACAAGACAGATTAATTACTTTTTCTCTTAGCAGTCCCTGAATCTGCAGTGGCCATTCAGTCTGTCCACTGACTTAGTGCCTTTCTGCACTACACTGCTGTAATGCTATTATTCCACTTTCAACTTCCTGTGGAATTCTGGGGTTTGTAGTTTACTGAGGTCAAAGAGGTCTCTCGCCAAGAATTCTAAATACCCCTCCCTAAACTGCAAACCCAGGATTCCATAGAATGTTATAAGTGGAGTAACAGCACTATAACAGTGTAGTGTGGAATACCCCTTATGAGTCTTTCCTACTTCTGGACTATTATAATGGATGAAGCAGTTTACGGTTCAAAAAATGAGAGATCCAGCATCTTCAAATGTTTTAGGAACAGGGTACTCTCTTAAAAAATATCCTTTCTTCATGGAAGTTAACTCATATTTAAATAATCCTGCCTCACAGACTTTTTTCAGTTGCTACTCCTAACTGGAATAGACCGTGTGAATCCCTGAGATCTACATGAGTTAATTTATATGTTGGATTTAGCCTATGGTTTTAAATATTTCCACTTGTAAAGATCACATCTCTGAGAACTCAAAAACAAAGAGAAAACAGAACTTTACTCTCATCTCTATGTACCATACATTTGCAACACTTGTTCTATTAGGTAAAATATGTGGCAAGTACTGAAAACTGGGGAAGATCTTCCATGGTTCCAATAGAGATTGCAGAGACTGTCAGGCACAACTGTTGTTTTGTATAATGTAACTGTCACATGAAGCAGTGGTGAGAATATATATTTACCCCTAATTGCAAAACTCATAGGGATGTATGCTTGAGCTTTACCACTGTTCATATGAAATGTATGATATCAGATTTCTATGATATGGCACTGTAACATACACAAATCACTAAAGCATTTTAAAATACTTTAATAGGAGATGGCAACTCTTCAGCCAATTAGTAGTACATACAACAAAAATTGGCAGGGAATCTGACACCTCCCTCCTTTTGATAATGTGAAGATTTATATTGTAGGAGACAGGACTCAACATCTACCTCTCCAGATGTTCTGATCAACAGACATGCATCAGTGGTCTGGTTGCAGTCCAAGCAGAACAGAGGAGCAGCTGTATCTCCCTTATCCTTCTGATGGATTTAGCCTGGGTAAATAAACTAGCAAATTGCTATAATAGAAGAGAGGTAGCACAGTGGCCAGGAAGGGGTGGAGAGTCAAAACTTGCAAAAATATCAGAACTGTGAGTAACAGAACTTGAAGAGACTGGGAACTGGGAAGCTGGGACTTGGGGGGTACTATGAGGCAGCAGAGAACCTATGGCTCAAACTCTGTGGATTGTTTTGGACTGCATCTCCCACAATGTTCAACTAATGGCTATGCTGAGTGGGGTTTATGGGAGTGATAGTTGAAAACCTCCAGAGAGCCTAAGGTTGCTTAAGCTGTCAAAGCACTAGAATTGATGAACTCCATGAACACAAAGGTTCAGTTTAAATTCAGATTTTGAAAACCTATTGTTGCCAGTACAGAAATGACACAGCAAACTCATTTGGGACAATTGTCTCATCCATAAAGTATTTATCTCTGTATGCATATTAATATGAAAAATCCTTTCTTTCCTTGATGATTAGCTGAGAAACACCTTTCATCAAGCAATTGCCATTTGCATCTCCATTTTTTAAAAAAAAAATCTTGTTCAAGTGTAAGCCTTAAACTTATTCTTTTGAACCTGCATTTCAAGGTCATATTTATAAGGTCCACTTTCCCTTGCAGTTGCCATCGATTTTAAGAACAGAGTGTAAACATCCCATAAAATATAATTTATTCTAAAATAAATGAGATTCTATACCTTACACCCACTACTTCCTGCTGAGTTTATGAGGTTGGAGTGGAGGGAGAAAATTGTCACAAAGTCACTTTGCACACGACCTTCATCTACCTGATACCATTTCTAACACTATTAATCCATTGGAATTTTGTGTTCCATGGTCCTTTATCACTTTAGTTTTAAGAGGTTACTGGGTTAAACGCATAAGAGCTTTAGCAGAAGAAAACATAAAGGATCTTTTTCTTTTATCTAAGTACATCTTTTAAGTTTTCCTTACAAATTCTCTGCTACAGTAATTTTTCTTTGATTTTGGATTCAAAATCATTTTATTTGCTTTCAAAGCAGGACTAATACACTAAATTCTTCCATTTTTTAAAAAATTTATGAGCTTGGTTCAGACTTTCATACATGTGCTATCTGCATAATTTTCAGTTCTTGCCTTCCTGTCTTCTTATATATGATAGATGCCCATGTGACTGAAATACACCTGAATACACCTGAAAATATATAGAATTGGGTGTCATCAGCATATTGATATCACCCAAATATGAAGCAAATTATGATACAACAAGTCTAAATGAGCCTTAGGGATTCACCAGCTAAAACCCATACTAACTCAAGGTTGGTATGTAATAATACATAACATATGAATATTTAACATTAATATTTTTTTGTAATCCTTCTAGAGACAGCTTATGACCCAATGGGACACCAATCAATGCCTGAAGGAGACTAACCTTAAAAAAATGATTCAGTAGTAGGAGTAGAAAACAGTTCCAAGCTCTTAATACCAGGGCTCAAATATTTTTCCCCCAATAATCACAAGTAGGGTTGAGAGGCATCTTAACAACAGAGGAAGTTCAGGATATGATCTCTCCTTCATCAAAAAATCTTATCCCAGTATGAACCAAGAACCAGAATTCAGAATTCAGATCTAGCTCATATTAGTGATGTGGGAAAAATTCCTTTCTCATTTTACTGCAAACCTATCAAATTTTGCATTACTGAATCAACATGTGAATTGAAACAGCTATCCTCCAAAAGTTGCCCTTTTCTGAATTTTGTCAGGCTGTTCTTCATTTCTTTAAAAAATGTATACAAAAAATGGATTTTGGGGGAAATTGTGTACAAAATGCGAATATTCCTGAAAGTAATGCATGTAAATAGACTAGGTTGGGGAAATGGCTTGCCAAAATACATATAATAGGAAAAATATGCAGGAAAAGGTGTGTAAAGCTGCATGCAAGCTTCTTAAGGAAAATTGCTGCAAAAATATGATGAACTAAATTTAAGGCTGGAAAAATAAGGAACAGAGAGAAACAGAAAGGGCTTATTTGTCCATCTCCAACAATAATAGGGTTTGTCCCACAAGTTAGTCCTCTTTATCTTCTCACAAATTTCCCTGGATGCAGAGGTAGGGCAGAAACACTCACATTGTACCACAGTATCCCTAGAATGCTTTGAATGAGACTTGCCTCCCTCCTTCCCTCTCTCCGTCTGCAATGGCTATTACTGGGATGTCCCAAATCCTGGTAAATGTAGTTCTTCATAGTCTGGGTCCATGTACCCTGGAGAACTACATTTGCCAGCTTGCCCCCAAAAATGTAATTGTGCATCCTATATGCATCCTATATGCAAGTCCTTCGGAGGTTTTTAAACAGAGGCTGAATTGCCATTTGCTGGGAATGTGCTGATGGTGTATTCCTGCATGGTAGGGGGTTGGACTCAATGATCTTGCGGTCTCTTCAATCTTTATGATTCTAACAAAAACACTTGCCATGGATAACAATGCTTACATAGTTCCTTGCAGTCTGGGAGCAGCCTTTACTGCACTGTGGGTTGCTAGGGAGGGTGGGAGTCCTTGCTTCAGGAGAGACCTTGACACTTTCTGCTCAATTGCAAAGAAGAGAATATTGAGAGAGAGCCTAGAGATTCATGGGAGATGTCATGGGCTGGTAACGTTTGCCTTACATTGGGCTCCTTGCTACACAGAAACATAGACTCAAAGAGTCAGAAGAGACTGCAAGGGCATGGAGTCCAACCCCTGCCATGCAAGAAAGAGCTTCTGAATTTGTAACTGGATTTTAAAAACGAGCATTTTCCCAACAAATTCAGAAAATAGCTTATTTCACCAAGCCCAGCTCTGAATTGGGGGGAGTTCATCAATACCTGTTTACAAGAGAGCTGCTAGTGAAATATTGCACAGCTAGTGATGTTGCTCAAGTGTGTAATTACCCAGTTTGTTATTCAATTTTGTTCAGCTCATAATACTCATAACTATTAAAAAATGGATGGCAGTCTCCTCAGAATTTTTCTACTTCTTGGAATTTTAAACAAGATTAAGTGCATGTGTAGTCAGTGTTAAGTAGACTACTTATAGATAGAAGTGCAGATGTTCTTTGTTCCCTTACATTTTAACCTCTTATTTTTAATGCAACTTCCTCAATTTCAGGAAACTTGCATGGGTTTTTCAAGGAATATGTAAGTGTCTCTTTAAACTACTCAGCTGGTGAAATGTCCAAGGTAGGCAAGCCAAAATGTAATTCCTAGGGAGTAATGCAAGAATGTAGATGTGCACAGTACTGTTTCTGCAGATATGCCAAGAGTATGAACCAGGCAAATACACAGGGAAAACAAATGATTTTTTTTTCTGAGTGCTCACCAAGAATACTTGTAAATACCAAGGTGATGCCAAACTGAGCTGAGAAGAGCTGACCCATCACTAATATTATATTCCACAATTCAAGCAACCTGTATACAAAGCAGCTGTAAAGTTCAGCAAGCATTTTTTTTTTAATGTGTGGTGTTCAGACTACAGGTTGACCTAACTGGCTTGCTGTCCCCAAGGAATGTAGAGAGGAAACAATCTCTGTGTTCTGAAGGTCATTATGTTGATAGGTACAGTCTAAAAATGTGGACTCAAGTTTGTATTTTTCAACAATAGAAAATATTGAAATCATTATTGGTAACCTCAGGACCCCTTCATCCATTATATATTACCTAGTCAGGGAAAGTCATGTATACAGTGCTGAAGTAAAATGTGCAAGAAATATATAATGACTGGGGATCTTTGGAAGTAAATCTTCCCCTACAAGCATTTTCTTTAATTCAGAAGAAACACAGAACACACACGTATGTACAGAAGGGATGCAGCTCTCTGCTGATTTTCCTCTCAAAGAAAGCAGTGAGTAATTTTACCAGTTTTCTTTCTTCTGAGAGAAAATGCTGTTTTGTGCAAAAAACAAAAACACACACACATGTGGACTTTGAGCAAAATGAGTCCTGAACTGTGAAAATATTGTCATTCCAGGATTCTTCTCACCAGGGAAACATGTTTTGAATATTCAAAATATTCAAAAATGCCCATCCCTAGTGTATACACATGTATGTGCACACATCCACCCCATGTCTTATTCAAAATATAATTCTTAGTACCCAATTGCATTCTGGAGACCACTATTTGAATCCCCACTCAGCCATGAAAACCACTGGATGACCTTGGGCAAGGCACACTCTCTCAGTCTTAAAGAAAGGCAAAGGCAATCCCCCTCTGAAGAAATCTTGCCAAGAAAACCTTGAGATAGACTAGCCTTAGAGTTGCCATAAATTGGAAATGACCTGAAGGTACACAACACCAAGTTATTGGATGCAACTACACTGGTTCTTTCTCAAGTAGAAAGACATTTCTTTAAAACTCAGCATAAACATTGCTCATGCAGAGCTCCGCTCTGTGAAGTCACTGGAAATACTTTAGTGGGAATGCATGGTGTATTCTCAAGAGGCTTTGTTTTAAAGCCAGTAACACACAAATGTGGGAAAGCGCAGAACAGGACTCTGAAACTGTGACTTCAATCCTTGTTTTTTACATGTGAGACCCATATAGCTGGATTCTAGGTTCTATAAACTCTTATTATTACATTGGCTTACAAAATAAATTCTCAGAATTCTCAGAATGTACAGGGAAGACACATCAATTGCCAAGGACATGCAGAGGTCTAGACAGAAACAAGCTACCACAGCTCTCGGTCATGCCATTTGCATTGGTAAGTCTAGGACTGTTAGCTAAAATCTTCGGCTTTGGGCCCGAGACTAGGTTTGGCAGGGGGGACCCATTCTTCAGTTATCAAATTTATACATCATGAGCCATAAGTGAGCCTCAAATTTTGAGTCTAGGGAACTTGCCACAATGTCTCGAATGTCTGAAACACTTTATTTTAAATCACAACCAATATTCTACAAATGTCATATATTCCCATGGGAAAAAAGAAGGGGCGATCTTCTCAATGAAGGAAAAAGGCACCTTCATGGATATTTCAGTTTTCCTGGGATACAATAAATTAAGCTATAGTGCTGGCCAGGAGTATTATTATTATTATTATTATTATTATTATTATTATTATTATCATTATCATTATTATCATCATCATCATTACTATTAATTAATTAGTCACACTCTTTCACCTTCAAAGGAAGGCAAGGGCAAACCCTCTCTGAAAAATCTTGCTGAGAAAACCCTGTGGCAGGCTTGTCTTAGGCTTGCCATACATTGGAAATGACCTGAAGGCACATGATGTAATTCTGCCTTAAAGTGGCTTAAAGAGCAATACAATTAAAAACATGCAGATAGTGAACATTACAACAGAATTAAACTAGTTACAGTATTAAGACACTTCAAATCTGTAGTTAAAAGAATAAATGCAATTAAAAAGATTTAGAAGCTATTAAAACTGGTTCAGTTTAAAATAATACAGTTTTCCCATCCCTTTCTTTAAAAACTTTCTGTATTAAAATCCTGCTGGAATGAAAAAATTTTCAGCCTGCCGATGGAAAAACAGCAGGGATGGGGCCATTCTGGTCTGTCTGGGAAAGGAGTTGCAGAGTTTAGGAGCAGCTACTGAGAAGGCCCTCTCTTGCATCCCCACCAACCATATTTGTGAAGGTGGTGGAATGGAGAGATGGGCCTCTCCTGATGATCTTAGTACCTAAGCATGCCCATCCAGGGAGATATGGTGTGCCAAATAGCATGGGCCTCAACTATATAGGACTTTATAAGTCATAACCAGCACTATGAATTGTTTCTGGAAACACACTGGAACCTACTGGAATTATTTTAACAGGGAAGTAGTATAGTCCCTGTAATCTGCACCAGTTAGAACTCTGGCTGCAGCTCTTTGAACTAGCTGACATTTCTGAGCATTCTTCAAAGGCAACTCCATGCAGAGTGTACTACCTTAATCCAAACAGGATGTAAATAAGGCATCTACCACCACGGTCAGATCTGGCATCTCAAGGAATGCGTAAGGCCCCACTTTGGGGGTCCTCAATGTCAGTATGGTTTGGATGGACACCATACCTAATTGGCAAAACATTTTATTGGCTCTGATATCAAATTCAAGCCTGAGCGGTGACAGAGAGGTCAAACTGAGTGAGGGAAAGAATTTGACTGTAAATGTGAGAAGTATAGGTCAACTCCAAAATTCATCAAGGTAAGACTGAGTTACTTGTCAGGCAAATACACATCATTCCTGTGGATAATAGGCTTAAATAGAAGTTGGACTTTTCCAGGGAATCCAACTGTGAGGAGCCCACCAGGACACTGATTGACAGATATCCATCTCTTGTACACCTGGATTCTTTCCTCTGTCCTCACAGCACTCACAATAGACAGCTATTACAACATCCATCATGTCTTTGTCAATAAAAGCAATACGCCCATCAACAGGCGAAAGATGCATTGTCCACAACAGGTTCCCTTTGTCTTGCATCTGGAACCTTTACAACCACAAGCCATTTTCAGGGTACAAATAGCCCTGATTTGAGGAAGCCCAGTGAAGTCTCTTGAAGATCTACCTGTCACTCTGTCCATCTGGCTCCTGAATGAGAACTGTCCTTAGGTCTTACCTAAGCCAAAATATATTTCTGCTCTTCACTGCTCTTCTGGACTGATAATTATAAATCCCCCCAAATCCCTCAGCTTCTCTATAATGTTTCCTCCCTTTCTCTTTCAGCTAGCTCTTGTGTGAATGTGTGATTGTATGTATCTTGTGTGCATGCATGAGTGAATTCCCCTCAATAAAATCATTTATTAGACAATTCTGCTTGATTTTTGGCTTGGCCTGATCCC
Source organism: Iguana delicatissima (assembly GCA_948472985.1). NCBI lineage: Eukaryota > Metazoa > Chordata > Lepidosauria > Squamata > Iguanidae > Iguana > Iguana delicatissima. Next base: position 87,717 of record CAOKZL010001029.1, on the reverse strand, counting down.
GTAAACACTGGGTAAAAAGATCTCGCTAGGTTATCCTGCCTCTTGCATTGTTATTGCTTGTGCTCTGGCTGGTTTCCATTCCCCATCACATGGAGCACATTAAGGTGTCCCCCAAGGGACCCCAGAAATCAGGGTAACAAATGGGTGCAGTTGGCAATAGCACTTCTGGCCACTACAGAAATCTGGGCCTCCAGGTTCAAAGCTGAGTCCAGGAGTACAATAAAGCGATGAACCAGTATCTTCAACATAGGTTGAATCCTTATTCCCTGCTCTGCTTTTTGGCTGACTAGGAGCAGCTCTGTCTTGTCTGGATTAAATTTCAATTAGTTTGCACTCATTCAGACATCAAAGTTCCCCATCGTTAGACAGCAATGAGACACTATCCTATTATATCTTGATATCACTAGGCCCCACCCCAAGAATGACCTTAGGATGCTAGAGTTCTGGTAAACATATATGCTTTAACAGTATTATGGATGAGTTCACATGGAGGCCCAGGCACAAAGCTCTATAGGGTTAACAATTCCTCAGTAGTAGCTGCTGGTTCTGTGTACTTCCAAGCCCTCTTTTAGCACTTGTATCCAGCCACTCCTCTGCTCCCTCTCCAGGTGGGCTTAATGACTTCTTTAAAAAGAAAAAAAATACACTTTGTGTTTGAGGTAAATAGTTATTTTTGTTGTGTGCTTTCAAATCATTTCCAATTTACGGCAACTCTAAAGAGACCCTATCAGGGAGTCTTCTGGGCCTGAGAGTCTGTGTTGCAGGCACCAGCTGTTTGTCACCCAGAACAGAGTGCTGAGCTAACAGAAGGCTGTTCATAGTCAATAACACTTGCCTGTTCAGGGTGGGGCAGAAACATAGTCAAGAACCAGTCCAATGGCCCAGGAATCTGGCAGGCAACACAGTCAGACAGCCCAGGGTCAGAAAATCCATGCAGGCAATGAGCAAGGAATCTAGAGTACACAAGGCAAGGGCCAGCAAACACACCAGTTGTTTCTGGTGTTGAGCCACTGCCCTCTGCCTTCCTTAAGAAGGCTGGAGCCAGCTGGCTCTCATCCCAGCTTCTGGTGTGCTTAGTCTGCTTGTCCTCTTTCAAGGCTGCTGTTTACCTGGGAAAGCCAAGTTGTGGCCCATAACAGCCTACAAGGTCACCCAGTAAGTTTCCTTGGCCAAGTGGGGAACTGATCCCTGTTCTCCAGGGTCATAGTTTAACACTCAAACCACTAAACCACCACTATCAATAATTTTTTTCCAACTTTGGCATTTTTTTGGGGTTTTTTTTTTTGAACAAAACTGTTTCAGTGTAAAAAAAAACAGCCACAAGGTTTTATGCAAAAAATGTTTCTTGCACAGAACTATTTATACTGTTATCACACTGCTTTCTGTGCAAGACATGGGAGTTTTATACAAGTCCAAGGTTTTTAGTGATAAGATTTTTTTGTAAAACGCGAAAAAAAAACCCTATTCAAAAAAGCTGAGCAAATAACTGCTGAAGCAGGGAGAACATGTGAAATCTTTCCTTCTCAGTATTGAGATTGTAACAGGGAAGATTTACATCTTTACTTGTGACATAATTGTAGAATGTTGGTTTGCAAGCTTTAATAATCAGGTATATTGACAGAACAGCTGGAAGTCAAATGTAAACTTCTAAAGTTTTTGAGGCTATTTTAATCTGGCATGCTACTGTAACCGGGAAGGAAAAATATAGTAAAATAATATTTACCTTGAAGAAAGTCAGTGATGTAGTAATTTGAGTGCTGGACTACAACTCTAGAGACCAGGGTTTGATCCCCTGCTCAGCCATGGAAAGCCCCTGGGTGACCTTTGGTGCATCACATACTCTCAGCCCTAGAAAATCCTGTGATAGGTTTGCTTTAGGGTTACCAAAAATCAGAAATGACTTGAAGGCACACAACAACAACAATCTTTTCTCTTGTCAGTAGTTTCTGAACAGTAATTTTTGAAATGACTGTTACAAATAATCTTACATATCAAAGTCTCAAGAAAGCATTGATATATTTCAATTAATCAATAAATTTAGTTAAAAGGCAAATGGTTAAGTATTAACCAAATAAGATTCACTCATTGCCTGTATTTCAAACATATGATGAAGTGTTACACTTCATATAAGCTCAGAGATCTCATGTTGCATTCATTAGTAATTCTTCATTTTAGTAAACATACAAACAATTTTATCCACTTTAAATCTATTTAACCCAATATTGCTCATTCCTCACTCTTCCACATGAGAAACTTTAATAGGGATTTCTTTTAAAAGTAATAATAATTAAAAGTGGTTCATTTCTCTCCAGAAAGCAATTATGCAATGATAATTGAATGATAATTGAAAACTGCTAAATCTCAATGCTTCTGTTTGGCTTTTATTGCTATTTGCATTTGCCCTGCCATAAAAAGGAAGGGATTGATGTGCTCCTTGTCAGAGGAAGAGGTAACAAGATTTTTCCAGGCAAATGGTGAGAAAAAAATACTAATATAAATTTATAAATATTCTCTCTCTCTCTCTCTATATATATATACATATAAAAATTATCTATCTATCTAATAAAAATATAAATAGGGGTAAGATTATCTAGCATATGAGAATAGAAACAGCTCCTGCAGATATTCTGTCTGTACTTCACTTGTAGAATGGCAAGAATTCTACCTACTGAATTTTGAGGTAAAAAGAAGCAAAATGAAGGAAGCCGTTCATAGAAACAGTCACATTGCTACTGCAAAGAGAGGAGACTTACATTTAGAACAGGCCTGTCTAACTCAGACAGATGGCTTGTGCCATTCAAATATAATGGTAGAGTCCACTTTTATTTTCAGGACATTGCTCTTCTCTCTCTCTCTCTCTGTGTGTGTATGTGTGTGTGTGTGTGTGTATAGGGATGGCAGAAAGCAAGCAAGCAAGCAAGCATATCCCTGACGTGGGTTCTCCTCAGCTAGTGACGTATGAATCAAACATACATACATTTATGTTTTGTTGGCAGGTCAGGTCTCAGAACCACTGGCAATAATCTTTGAGAATTCCTGGAGAACGGAAGAAGTCCCAGCAGACTCGAGGAGGAGGCAGTGGAAACTCTTGCCCATGTTCTTCTATACTGCTCCTTTTACCAAGGGATGTGGCTTGCTTTAATTACACCTATTGTACAAAACATTCCAGGCAGAACAGAAGCATTTTATCTATCTTATCTCCTTGCTGACCAGGATCCACAAGTTACAAACAAGATTGCCAGATTTTGTGCATCTACCATCACAGCCTGCAGGCGGATGACAAATCAGTAGTAAAGAATAATAACAAAGAACTAACTAACCATGCAAGTTACACAGGAATTGGGTTCAAATATGGACTGAGATAATGTGCTCTGATTCATGGATGGGGCTACTCATAATTAGTTTAGCACTATTATTACCAAAAAGGAAATTTAAGTATTTATTGTATTTTATTGTATTCTATTTTTAAGGCACTTTCCTCTATTTATCCATATATTTTAACTATTTTATGGTAAAATTTGTTATCTTTGTTCATGCTGGTCTGTGACCGTAATAAATAATGAATGAAATGAGACGACTGGAGGAGGGCAAATATTCTCTCCATCTTCAAAAAGGGGGAAAAAGAGGACCCAAACAATTATTGCTCAGTCAGCCTGACATCAATACTGCAAAAGATTCTAGAGCAGATAATTAAACAGACAGTATGTAAGTACTTAGAAAGGGAGGCCGTGATTACTAATAGTCAACATAGGTTTCTTAAAAACAAGTCATGCCTAATTAATCTGAGATCTCTCTCTCTCTCTTTCTCTCTTTGATAATGTTACTAGCTTGGTAGATGAAGGGAAAGCTGTGGAGATAGCATATATTGACTTCAGTAAAACCTTTGACAAGGTCCCCCATGATATTCTTGCAAACAAGATAGTAAAACGTGGGCTAGACAATGCCGCTGTTAGGTAATTGGTTAACTAAGTGAACGAAAAGAGTATTCACCAACAGTTCCTGTTCATCTTGGAGAGAAATGACTAGTGGGAAGCCACAGGGTTCTGTCCTGGGTCCAGTGCTATTCAACATCTTTATCAATGACTTGGATGAGGGAATAGATGGCATTCTTATCAAATTTGCATATGACACCAAATTAGGAGGGGTAGCTAACACCCCAAAGGATGAGATCAGAATTCTAAATGACCTTAACAGATTAGAGCAGTGGTTCTCAACCTGTGGGTCCCCAGATGTTTGTGGACTTCAGCTCCCAGAAGCCCCAGCCACTATGGTCAATGCTCAGGGCTTCTGGGAGCTGAAGTCTAGAAACATCTGGGGACCCACAGGTTGAGAACCACTGGATTAGAGAGCTGGGCCAAAACTAACAAAATGAATTTGAACAGTGAGAAGTATAAGGCACTACACTTGGGCAGAAAAAATGAAATGAACAGATACAGCATGGGTGACATCTGGCTTGACCACAGTACTTGTGAAGGGGATCTAGGAGTCTTCGTAGACCACAAGTGAACATGACTCAATGCTGTGATGTGGCAGCTAAAAAAGCCAATGAGATTCTTGGATGCATCCATAAGAGTATAGTGTCTAGGTCAAGGGAAGTGATAGTACCATTCTATTCTGCTTTGGTCAGACCCCCACCTGGAATACTGTGTCCAGTTCTGGGCACCACTGTTCAGGAAGCCAGAATATGTCCAGAGGAAGTGACCAAAATGGAAGAAGGCCTGGGAATCAGGCCATATGAGGAAAAGCTTAGGGTGCTGGGTATATTTAGCCTAGAGAAGAGAAGGTTAAGAGCATGATAGCTATGTTTAAATATTTTAAGGGATGCCATATGGAAGATGGAGAGAGCCTGTCTTCTGCTGCTTCAGAGACTAGAAACCCAGTACAATGGCTTAGAAATTTAGGAAAAGAGATTCCATCTAAACATTAGAAAGAACTTCCTGATGTTAAGAGCAGTTTGACAGTGGAATGCGGTGCATCAGAGTATGGTGGAGTCTCCTTCTTTGGAGGTTTTTAAGCAGAGGGTGAATGGCCATCTGTTGGGAGTGCTTTGATAGTATATTCCTGCATGGCACTGAGTTGGAGTCAATAGCCTTTGTGGTCTCTTCTAGCTCTATGATTCTAGGCTATTTTATTATATACCATAATCAGTATATAAATATACACTCTCCTCAGGGAGGAACATAGAATTTTGGTATCTAGGAACATTACATTTATTACATTACATTGCAGGTAAGACGTCAAACATCTTACACAATATTAAGATGTCCTAAATCATATACCATCTGTGGAGGAAACACACAGGCATTCTTGGAATATAAACTTCCGTGGGCACTGCAACCTGATTATTGCAGCATCCATTACATTTCAGGCATCTATCTATCCCCATAGGACATACATCATTATTAGAGCCTATACCTTACTAGCAGTTGTTTATCGGTTAGGAACAGCAAAACTATCCTACTTGGCTTCTGTCCCTCCAGAACAAGATTTATAGTATCCTCAGCCACTGTCCATCCAATCAGACAATTCTTTGCTAGCTTCTACTTATGTAAAAATGTTGATTTGTTTATATAAACAATAATTTCCATCCAATCAGATCAATGACCTTACTGCTCTTTATTCAGTGGCATATCACTTGGAGACCACGATTCTTGGCTGCCTTCCATTTGATTACATCAGCCATCTGACACTAGTAACCTTTTGTACTGATACAGTGCCTTTCTTGGGTTCATTACAAGTCAATCATTTATGTTCTCTTCAATGGCATTCCTCCATTTATCAGTTTGTTTACAGTTAGGTTGGCTTCCTGCCTGGAATTAGTCAGTGCTTATGTTGTCGTGGGGGTCACCATAGGTTGGTAAGTGACTTGAAAGTACGCACATTCATGCACATACACACACACATGCATTATGCAAACATTCCTGCTTTATACTTCACAAACAATTATTACCTCACTATTCAGGCTTAAATATTAAAATGTTAAGGGCTAAGTCAAGTCACTGTTCGGATCTTAACACTGCTGCATTGACACTGCTATGTAATCTTTATTACCAATGAAGAATTTGTACAAGAATCTAAAGCTATTAGATTTCCTGAATTTCCTTTAACATCTTCCTTTTCTGTCATTTTAATGGAGCAATGCTCCATTGAGCAATTTAATTGAGCAATGCTCAACTACAGTCAATCCTATTTACATACAGTAGAGCACTGAACAGTGGAGGTGACCACTACTAATGTCATAATCACTCCACTCAATAGTAAAGCATTTTTTCACTGCCAGGAAAATGGCAGTCTTCAAAGTGGTTTTTAGAACATATTTCGTGTAGAATCAATAATACTGTAAACTAACTTGTAGTGAGCTGTGTAATGTAAAGATACAGCTAGAAGTGCAATATGGAGTAAAACAATAAAGGTACAATAGGAAATTTAGGAATAACCACTCTTGGAGATGGTGGGGAACTAACCATGGGTCCTCTGCATCTCATGCATGTGCTCTGCCACTGAACTAGGCTTCCTCTGTTACTTCATGATACTTGGCACAACTGATTTCAAATTAGTTGTATGACAATCCAGAGGAGCACACAACCTGTACTTTGAAGTGTTGATGTTGCATGGTGGCTTATGCATTTTTCCACTCACAGCAGTATCTTAGATTGAACTTTGGAAAGATCACGTCTAGTCTGTCTGCTTTCAAATAGCACATATTTTTTTCCCCAGCCTGGGAATCTTGCCAGCAGCAGGGATAAACAGCTTTTCACTCCTTAATTTAAAAGCTAAAGTTCAATTCCATTGGAACTCTGGAGTCCTGACACTTGACACTGACTTAACATTGTTATCAATCCTGTACCTGTGGAAAGGCCAATCACAGTGAAGAAACAAAGCATTGAAGTTGGAGGTGAGGAAGAAGCAATATGCTAAATAAATCTGTGTCTTTGCATTTGATTTCTTTCCTCCTCTTTCTCAGTGGTTGAAGAATAGTGGTTTCATATAACATTCCATTTTAGTGAGGGACAAAAACTATCTCCTATCCAGCATTTCAAACTATGAATGTGAAATAACCAGATGGAAAAAAAAATGCAATCTTCCCTATCTTCTCAGGTCATACAGACTTGTGATGAACAAATATCTAGCACTAAATTTGTGTGGCTGTTGCCAATTTTGATAGTCATCTAAATTTTCAATTTTCTTTGCTAACTTGCCATCAGTTTTTTCTTTAACTTAACCCTCTGAAGTAGACAAATAATAATAGTAATAATAACGAAAATGCTCAGTATTTATATGAACTATAGTGCAGGATTGAGCTGAATGCTCATAATGTCATTTTAGGGCTGAAGTGATTCCAAGGACTATAAACTTGTCATACATTTTCTTAGTCTTATTTGATGCCATTTTTTCTCCTCTTTTCCATTGCTCTGGCATAATTTCTTCCTGCATCATCTTTATCCTAAAAAGTATCTCCTGGGTGATGCCAGCCAATCAGGAAGTACACAGTGAATGAAATGATGTCATGTTGCTATATAGCTAGGAAGGTTTGGTTGCTGACAGAATTTTAAGCATATTATTTTAATGGTTTTTACAGTGCAGTCCCTATGCTTGTCTACTTAGAAGGAAATCTCACTAAATTCAGTGAAACTTACTGCCACGTAAGTGTGCATTAGATTGCTGTTAGATAATTACTTTAGAAATTATGTAACACCTGTGCAAATTCAACACAGAGGCAAGGAGGGCTAATGAGACTTCTTGAAAGGACTTTTAAGCATATCTGATGGCCATGTAAATTTGGGCCAAAAGAAGTAGAACAGATTAAGATCTATAGCCATGGTAATCTACAGTGCCAGATATAATTCTGCTCTGCAGAATATCATGTTCTTCAATGATCAATCATGAAGAAAATTACTTCAGAAAGAACACATTTCTCCATGCTTCGGTTTACCACATATATAAAGCTTTTTTTTTTTAAAACATGGTAGTGTTACCCTGATTTCTGGGGTCCCATGGGGGACACCTCAATGTGCTCCGAATACTGGGGAATGGGAATTAGCCAGAGCACAAGCTGTAGCACTAAAAGAGGCAGGGAAACCTAGCGAGATCTTTAAACCTAATTTTTACAGGGTCAGCCAAGCCAAAAACCAAGCAAAGTTGTCTAATAAAATGATTTTATTGAGGGGAATTCACTCATGCATGCATATGAGATACACACAATCACACATTCACAAAAGAGCTAGGTGAAAGAGAAAGGGAGGAAACATTATAGAGAGGCTGAGGGATTTGGGGGGATTTATAATTACCAGTCCAGAAGAGTAGTGAAGAGCAGAAATGTATTTTGGCTTAGGTAGGACCTAAGGGCAGTTCTCATTCAGGAGTCAGATGGACAGAGTGACAGAGAGATCTTCAAGAGACTGCCCTGGGCATCCTCAAAGCAGGGGTATTTGTACCCTGAAAATGGCTTGTGGCTGTGAAGGTTCCAGATGCAAGACAAAGGGAACCTGTTGTGAACAATACATCTTTTGCCTGTTGATGGGCTTAGTGCTTTGATTGACAAAGACATGACGAATGTTGTAATAGCTGTCTATTGTGAGTGCTGTGAGGACAGAGGAAAGAATCCAGGTGTACAGGGGATGGATATCTGTCAATCAGTGTCCTGGTGGGCTCCTCATAGTTGGATTCCTTGGAAAATTCCAGCTTCTATTTAAGCCTATTATCCACAGGAATGGTGTGTATTTGCCTGACAAATGACTCTAGTCTTACCTGGATGAATTTTGGAGCTGACCTATGCTTCTCACATTTACAGTCAAATTCTTTCCTTTGCTCGGTTTGACCTCTCTGTCACCTTTCAGGTTTGAATTTGATATCAGAGCCAATAAAATGTGTTGCCAATTACCATAGGATGCGAATTAGGTATGGTGCCAAACCAAACCATACTGATATTGGGGACCCCCAAACCGGGGCCTTACAGTAGAATGCAAACAAGTATCACCCTCTACTTGTAGTTTGCCATAGGAGAATCCAAACATTTACCACCTAAACAGGTATGGCTTCTCAATCTTTAGTTGAAAGATTTGTAGGTTCATTGCCATTTGTCAACTGGAAGTTCCCTAGAGTCCACTGAGTTAATCACCTAAGTTTTCATGTTCATGGACAATGGTATGGTCCTAACAAGCAGACATAACATCTAATCTACATACTCTGCAGGAACATTGGACCTTCTGGATCTGTGGGGATTCAGTTCCAGGATCCCCCTAAAATACCAATACATTTGAATGAATGTGCTCCACATTATTAAAAGGCAGTAATGTGCACATGGACACTTCAACATCCACATTCACACCACTGCCATTTTATGTATAGAATGGAGTTGGTGGAAATCACAGATCCAGAACTCACAGATCTGGAGGATCCATTGTATTTGTAGTCACTGGCATTTCAGAATATTTGACATGGGGAAATAAACATGCAGCTTTGTATCTTTTTGCTATTTATTTACATTATCAAATTGGTAACACATACATGCGTGCACATGTGCACTTCTCCAGGGCAGGGATACAGACTTCTCAAGCCTTGGGAGTGGCAAGTAACAAATAATACTTCTCAGTAAAGACATATAATTTATATAGACAATTTCTAGTGGCTTTCACCTGTAAGGAACATAACTTCTTGCACAATACAATGTAGCCATTTATATGTAGCCTCATCTGTTGAGGAAATGTCTATCTCTAAACAGACATCTGTGAAAGAAATCACATATTTCCAGACCTCTCTACACTATACAGCAAATCAAAGGCATCTGTTATACTTCTTTCAAAACAAGTATTGAGCTATAGTACAGTATCTAATAGCCTATTGCAACATTATCAGGTGGTGTTCTTATTTTAGGAACAATATTTTAGACAGCTGCTTTACAGCTGCATAGGCATCTATAGAAAGTGGTCAACTATAAAACTCCTTATCTGCCCAAGGTTCTCTTATATTATCTCAAGCTCCTCCTATCTGTTCACCTCTACCTAGTCTTTTATTATCAGCGAATTAGAGAAAACTCAGATCTGGTTACAGTAACATATGCCTTGATTACATTTCATATGCATTACTACAATACATTCTGTGTGGGGCTGCCTTTGGAAAATGTTCATAAATGTCAGCAGATCCAAAATGCTATGGCCAGGCAGCTGATTGGGGTTGGTTACAGTCCCCTGTTGAAAAAGCTTTGCTGGTTTCTCGTCTGTTTCTGGTCAGAATTCAGAGTGCTGTTTCTGACCTTTGAAGCCCTACCTGGCTTGCGTCCAACTATATAAAAGGCCATTTCTCCCTATATGAGCTGGCCTGAATTTTAAGTGCCTTGGGGGAGAACTTTTTCTTGGTCCGACCACCACATAGACATGTTTGATGAGGACACAGGAACCTTCTTAGTGGTTGCTCCTAAGCTGTGGAACTCCCTTTCACAGGAGATCTAGTTAGCCCTCTCCCTGCTCCTTTTCCACCAGCAAGTTAAGATCTATTTCTTTAGGCAGACTGCCACAATCATATGGCAGAATATGTTGAAATATGGACAAGATCTATAGCTTTGGTCATTATAAGTTAATGGTGTTGCTGAGATTGAAACTTCCTTCAGTTGTATGTGTTATGTAAATCAGCTGTAGAGCCTTTATAGGTTAGCATTTTACTGTGAACCAAGCTGCTTCCTTTTTCACCATGTTTTGCTTGACCCTGTTTCTGCGTGGTCCTTTTTCCTCTGGTATATTTGCTATTTTGTAATGTTTAACTTACCTTATTGCTCTTGTTTATTCTAATACTTTAATTTCTTTTGAACATTGCTTCTGTATAGATATATTGTTTGTTATCTTTTAATAGAATAAAGATTATTTTCAGTATTTGTTTTGTCAGCTGAATTCCATTTTTCAACAGAATAGTGTTGAAAGTGGTATGCTGTGTTATATCCTGCATGTTTTTAATTATGTTTTAATGTATTTTAAATTGTTTCTGTGTACTTTTTTCAAATTATATTTATTACAAAATTTTTCAATAACAGTAAAAAAAGCACAACTATGGAAGGAAAATACAAACACAAATACAAAAAGAGAAAAAATAAATACATTAAAGAGGGTGACATACAAAAAAGGAAACATAGAAACAAAAAGAAAAGGGACTTCCTACATCACCAGTGTTGAATGTTTCCTAATAGTTATTGTCTCCTGAAACATGTGCAAGCTAGGCAAGATCTCTACAATGAGAATAAAACTTAAGTCACTAGTTTGAGTCAAAGTAAATAAACACAAATCAGGACTTATTCTTCAAAACCAGAGGCGTATGGATGGGGGGAACAATGAGGATGGTGTGCCCCAGGCAGCAATTTCGGGGGCGACCCGCACAACCTGGCCATGCCCCCGCGCAACGTGGCCTCCCCTTAACCACAATTCAAGCTATGTGGCTATTCAAAACCTGCTATTGATCATTTCCCCCACTTAGATTCCCAGAGTGGAGTCAAAATCTTCTATTCCTGTCTAAAGCGTTGGTCAGATTTATTATCTAATAACATTATTAATATATCCATCTTTGCCAAATCATAGGGTTTCAAAATGCAGTCATCCATTGAGGGGATATATGGATCCTTCCGTCTCTGTGGAGAAGTTAATCTAGAGCATAAACCATATGCAACAAAATTTTCTAATATTTGTTTCTTGATTGAAAGTCAATACTATCAAAGACATTGAGTACATAAATTTCAAGCAACATAGGAAAATTAATTTTAAATATTTTTGTAATATGCTCATGAATTTGTCCCCCAAATTTCCTTGCTTTGTTGCATTACCACCATCTATGGAAATAAGATCCTTTCTCTTTGCCTTTCCAATATTTACTATCATTATTATTATTTCCAGTCTTTGAGATTTGTGCTGGCATTAGATGCCATCTGTAAAACATCTTAAAATAATTTTCTCTTAAATTGTAGTTCCTTGTGAATCTCTGATTATTAATCCAGGATTTTCCCCATTGATCTAATTTGCTGGATGCCTGTTATTCTGAGCCCACTTAATCATGCACTTTTATTTTTTTTATTTTTATATATTTTATTTTATTATAATACAACTCAAACAATACAAAATCACTCAACAAAACAGAAAAACAAAAAAAAAAAACAGAAAAAAAATAACAAAAGATAAAAAGGCAACCCAATACCCACTAACATTAACTTATTATTTACCCTTCACCTAACTACCAACACATAACAAATAATAACTCCAATATGAGAGATAGTGATATCTTAAAAAATATTGAATCCTTATTCCACCTTATTTCTCATGAATATCTACATAATAATAATATAATATAATTAATTTAAATTAAATTAAATAACATATTCTTAATAGTATAAATAATATAAATAAATCATCAATCAAAAGAAAAAAAAAGATGTCCTCAAACATATCACCCTCTCACCCTCCCCCCATTAATAACATCCCACTGAAACTCCATATGCACATGCTTTCTTATCTGTAATTTCCTTCTAATTCTCACATATCCTTCACTATCTTGTAACATAAATCTATAATATTCTATCCATATATCAACATATAAACAACACACTTATTATTATTTGTAAAATTATATGTTAAATAATCATGCACTTTTAATAGTACTGTTTTGTTTTGTTTTTACTTTTGTGATTTCACCTAACCCCTATTGTAAGTTATTGTAAACTGCTTTGAGTCCCTTAGAGGAAGAAAGGAAGGATACAAATTGAAAAAAAAAAACAAACAAACAAACAAACAAATGTTTACTGATGTTTTGTACAAGGATACTACACATCTAATCACATAATTTTAGTATGTTAACAGACGACCAATCAGATAAAGCTTTCACTGGTTCCTGTTAGCTATCTACTATTGTGTATGATTCAGGTGCTGATGAATTTTACCTGTTTGGAGTCCTTGTTGTTTTCCACACAATATAACTCTTTTACTGGACTCCTGTGAAGATCTCTTTTCTCTGGATGTAACTACATCATCTGTTTATTATAGTTTTCCAGCTGGACTCTCTGTTATCTTTATTTTGAGTTAGCTCGGCTAAATGCTCAGAACCAGACTATAAGCCTGTACTTGTAAAAATTTACTGTCTAACACACAGACATTGGGTTTTTAGCTCTGACTCCTGAGTTATGTATCACAATGTACTATTAATTATTCATTTCAAAGATCTCAATTTGCAAATTACATACAAAATGCATCATCAAGTAGCATCATCTTAGGCTAGTATCTCATAATCAAAAGTGGAGGAGAAATTACCAAAGACTCAGAATGGTCCCCCCGCCAACATACTACAAACACTTTATTTCCCTATAGGCTAACCTGTCTTTCAGGGCTAAAAGACTGACATTCTGAAAAAGCCCTGGCTACTTGAAAATGTTGATCTCTGGCTAAATGAATGAATTGCCCTAACTCACCCTTTCCATTCCAAGACTCATTTTTTTTCTTCTTTTTCATTTTCTTTCTTTTTCCTTCTGAACTCAGCTCTTCTTCTGCTCTACAAATATAGCTATTCCACTCAGACCTGGATTCTAGTGAGTTCTCTCTCCTGCTTCCTTTCTGTCTTCCCAATGAAATCAACAGATTAGCATGCCTAACAATATAGTCATATTATGCATTTCCTCCAATTCTAATTCTGCTAAGGTAGTGGCTTTCCTATTTGCCTAAGAAGCACTCACCCTAATGAATTCTAACAAATCATAACAAGCCAATTCACTAAAGCATTTCTAACTTCAATATTAATTAGTGAATCTAGTGAGTTGCAGGAAATAGGTATCAAATTAATAACTTAAAGAATTTAATTAATGTTTTAATCCCAAAGCTGTGACCACTATGTACCACCTTATTCTGCATGATGTTTCAACCTGGGTAAGCACCACAGATGGTGCTTACATGGAAATCAGATGGATTTCTGTATTTTAGTGCAGATGGAAATCTGTATTTTAGTGCATATTAATGTGTCTGGTTTCATCTATAATGGTTGCAACTACTTCACAAGAATTGATCCACTTTTCACAAGTTCTCTGAGTAAGAATTTGAGGAAAGTTGTCACAACTCTGTTTTCTAAGATTCTGTTTTGGTTCAGACTGTTGGCATACGCACATTAACACTGCCATGTGCACTATCACATTATTCGCTCAGTATTGTGCTTTTGTTTAACTTGCTCTTCATATATATGGATCAAGGCAATTTATAATGTACAGAAAGCATGGATTTTGGTTAATGGTGACCTAAGCAAAGCATGTAACATTAAAAAGAGAGACAAGACAAAGATGCCCACTCTCCCCTTTACTCTTTGCTTTAGCTCTTGAAGTACTAGATAGAGCAATAAAATAAGAATAAAAGGTATAAGAATAAAAAAAAGGAAGTGTACAAGTTAAGAGCATTCACAGATTATTTAGTGATTACCTTAGAAAGTCTTATCAATTGTGTAGAAGAGTTGCTGGAGAGATTAAAAGAATTTGGAGAGATGGCTTGATTTAAGATAAATAAGCAAAAAAAAAAGAGAGAGAGAGAGATGATGTTAATGAAGAACAAGAAAAATGAAGAAAAAATACAATTGACAGATAAGTCAGGTTTTAAAATTGAAATTAAGTGAAATACTTAGGTATTACTTTGACACATATGAATTGTATGTTGTTGAAAAATAACTGTATTACAACATGGAATGATAGAAAAATGCATCTGCAGAGATGGGCTAAACTTAAATCATAATTGTTGGGCAGAATTATTATGATGATAATGACTTTTTTTAAAACCTGAAAATATTGTTTTAGTTCCAGACCGATTTGGCTAACAATATCTTATTTAAACATGGCACTGTGATTTATTGAAAATAATATGGCAAGGGAGGAAACCTAGAGTTAAATATAAAATTTTACAAGATATTGACTAAAGAGAAGGATTGGGATTACCAGATTTGAGACTGTATTTTTATGCATGTTGTTTGGTTTGGTTGAGGGACTGGATTATGTTAACAAATAAGAGAATGTGGGATTTAGAAGGGCATAAATTGAGGTTGAATGGCATGGCTACAAGAGTACAATAAAGCCAAGATGAATGCAGATTTTAGTAGTTGCTATGTGAGAAGTGCTATGCTAATAGTGTGGAACAGATATAAACAAAGGTTATGTCCTAAGACTCCCTCGCGGATGTTATTACAAGAGGCTTTTTATAGGAAGGAGATAACAGTGAAAGAAAAATGGGCAACCTACCAAGATCTTCTGGAACTTGAGCAAGAACACTGTAGAATCAAATTGATGAAAGAATTAATGCTAGAAGGCTACAGTTTTCAATGGTTCTCTTATAGACAGATAGTAGGAAGATTTAAAAGGGACAAAAATTTGTATGATTTCAAGATAACCAGATCAGATTTTGAGAAACAGTTATGCTCAGACAATGAACATTTGATTCAGAAGATGTATAAATTTTTGATAAAACTAGAAATGAAAGAAGCATTGGTTAATAACTGTATTATAAAGTGAGCACATAATGTTGGTCATAATATACAGTTGGAACAATCTGGTTGAAGGGAATTAAATTTATTTTATATTATGATCTCAAAAAGAACTTTTAAAAGATTATGTACTGTTGGCATTTGACACCAGAAAAAATGACCAAAATGCATAAAGAGGTTTCTACAGATGTCTGAAATGTAAACAAGTGAGCTCTTTCTACCATAGGTGAATGGGAGGGCCAAGAAATTCTGAAGTCAAATACAATCTATGGTGTATAAGATAATGAAAATTAATGTTCGATTGACGCTGGAATTGTATTTGTTGGTATTAGTAGAAGACCAACTAGAGGAGAAGTATGGCAAGTTAATGATATGTGACCTCCACACAATGACTACTATATGCATAGAAGTGGAAGAACCCAGATATTCCCAGGAAGGAAAACTGCTGGTAAAACTGTTAGACTTAGCCAAAAAAGATAAATTAATGGCCATTTCCGTATGACGGAATTAAAACAGCCCAGTGCGTCCTCTCATGGAGGTCGTCTGCACCTTGGAGTGGACTAGGTCTGGACTACTTACCTGAGATCCGCACCTCAGTCTGCTCCAAAACACCCCCAACTGGTCCTCCAGCACACTTTTTAAAGAATGATAGAAAACCATTCTTTAATTTTTCTGAGCGCACCATTGCGTTCCTGCTCACTTGTGCAGATTTGCAGGCTCACACCAATGCGAGCCTGTGATCTGCAGAGGGTGGGCTTTAGGTGTGGTGAGCTTCAGCGGTTGGCCAGGACCCATGAAAAACCGGAAGCTGCCATTTGGAAGCCGGAGCAGTGTGGATCTAAGACTTCGCACTGCTCCGATTCACCCTGGATGAGACACAGGAGCCCTGTGGAAGGGCTTAAGGGACAGTCTGCGTTGGTCTGTGCCCAGAAGATCTGGTAAGTAACGGCACGGAGCGATTCCCTCGCCTCGTGTGGAAATGGCCAATGACCTTGTTAAGAGAAAAATTAGTAGTGACTTTTTTGAAAGACTGAGAACTTTGATAGGCTTTTTACAAGAAAATCATTTTGGTTCATGCTTACGTTTTGAGTACATGGTGAATTTGATAAGTTTGCACTGAACGTGTCCAGAGATGGGCAACCAAAATGAAGGGTCTGGAAGCCACGCCCTATGAGGAGCGGCTTAGGGAGCTGGATATGTTTAGTCTGCAGAAGAGAAGGTTAAGAGGGGACATGATAGCCATGTTTAAATATTTGAAGGGATGTCATGTTGAAGAGGAAACAGGCTTGTTTTTTGCTGCGCCTGAGACTAGGACAAGGAGCAATGGATTCAAACTACAGGAAAACTACAGGGAAAAAAAAAGTCCAAGAGGGTTCTGTTTGAGAGCCTTTAGTGTGAAGTAAACTTTATGATAGCTCCCTCTTGCTTTTTAATATTACCACTTGCTAAAAATAATAAAAGCTAGGAAAATATTAGCAAATGCAATGGTAAAATAAACTCTTAAAAAAAGAAAAAAGAAAAAGAAAAGAGATTCCACTTAAACCTCAGAAAGAATTTCCAGAGGGTCAGAGCTGCCCGGCAGTGGAATATGCTGCCTCGGAGTGGGGTGGGGTCTCCTTCTTTGGAGGTTTTTAAACAGAGGCTGGATGGCCATCTGTTGGGAGTGCTTTGATGTGGGTTCCTGCATGGCAGGGGGTAGGACTGGATGGCCCCTATGGTCTCTTCCAACTCTATAATTCTGTGATTCTGTATGCAACACAAACCTATTTTTCATACATCTCTAGCTCGAGCAATACAAACACCTTTCCTCAATATATTCTAAATAGGGACGTGTACTAAGCGAAGTACAGTCACATACTGACCAATTAAAATGATGTTAATTCATATAATATTCACTTGTCAGCTTGTAATAATTCTGTGCATACCTAAACAGAAATAAATTGTTCTAAATTACTCCCAGGTAAGTGCATTTTCAAAGTATATTATGAAAAACTGCATATCTGTTAGAATAGAGATTTAATGAGAGAATCAGGCCAGGCTGTAAACCACATTCAGCAGCTGATGGCATAGGAAGAGGGAAAACAGAGATGCGAGCTGACTCATTTGAAAAACAGCAGGAACAGCTTACCTGAGCAGTAAGAAGTTAGCATTCTTACAGCAGTGGCACCCTTTAAGGTCCACATCCATTACAGAGTTCAGCAGTCACTGCCTATAATGGTAAGACAAAAGTAAATCTGTTTTATCATTTTACCTTATTGAATCCTGTATAATTTTAATAACCTTGTATAATTTTAACTTTTTGATTTCCCCCAGTGGGAGAGTTGGTGTACTGGCAGAGCCATTAGGAGCTGAGTCCAAAGTTCAGTGGTTCTGTGCCAGCAGGGATGGCTTGTAGTTTCTATATCAAAGTAGTGATGAATCCGATCTGGGTTTTAGTCCAAACTAGGGATAGGATGAATCCAGAATTTTCCAAATCCAAATCTGGATCTGAATCCCTAGAAGGTTCTGGGAATCCACGAATCTCACGAATCTCGAATCTTTCAAGTCCTTTTTAAAAAGGGGTTTAAAAAGCAAGGGAAAGAAGGATAATCTTGGGCAAGATACACTTTCTCAGCCTTAGCAAAAGCCTAGGCAAAGGCAAACCTCCCTCTGAAGAAATGCAGCCAGGACAATTGTCCTAGTTTTGCCTCAGGATCTCCCCAGATTGAAAATGACATGAAGGCCCTGTTATCACCATGGACTGGACTGGCTTTGGAAGGTATTAGATATCACTTTGATATCACAATTTGGTCCCATTTTGCCACCCTTGGCCAAGTGTTTGTGAGGCCCCCGAACAAGCACAGAGCTAGGCATGGCCATTAACTGCTGAACATTCCATTCTCCACCCAGGCAGGCCGGACTCAGCCAGATCTTGCTTTAGGAGACCTCCCTAGACAAACACCTCATTAAAGATGCACGCTAACACAAAGAGCCCCCTGTCCCAAGCAGGTAACTTGACGAGCTAGAAGCTTAACCACCAAGCGAGCTGCATCTGCACACTGGCCATTCCACTGTCGATTTGGACTTAATCATGCTACAATATGACCTTCCGGAGACATTGACTCGAGCCCAAACCTCATTGTTCTTTCCAAAGTACAGACTAGCCTACGGTCATATTTTCTCTATAAAACCCCCCAGTTCCGAGAACTTCCTCAGATCACTCTGTACCTCCACCAGCCTGCTACCACTGCGTCTGCCGAGCTTTCCCCTCGGTCTCCGTCTGAGACTGTGCATCTACGGACCTCTTCATTGATCTACCCCGGGCTTTGGACAGGTGTAGTATCTCATGCTTCAACGATCCCTCTCAAAATCCCTCTATACTGCTAACACCTTTATTTTCTATAGTTACTCGTGTGAGTGTGTTGCATGCACTGTTTGCCTGTATTTAATAAAATTCAAAATTATTATTTCACAACTGGTGTGCTTCTTGGCTTGGCCTAACCCCACAGACATTGGGTAAAAGATTCCGCTGCGTTGCCCTGCCTCTCGTTTTGCTACCTTGTGCTCTGAGCTAATTTTCCCCACCTTTGTTGGAGCACGATTGAAGTCCCTCGTGGGACCCCCAGTAAACAGGGTAACAGCCCTTTGTACACAGGCAGGAAAATGTGGATTAATCCCACACTTTCGTGCCTGTGTAAACAGGGCCACATACTCCAGTACAGAGATAATCTAGGTCAAAACTGGCTTTTCTTTGCATAGCTCCTTCTGGCATCCTGGGGTTTGTAGTTTGCTGATGCACCAACACACTTTGGTGGAGAAGGCTGTGACACCTTGTAAAACTCCAGACCCCAGAACTGTGTATGAAAGAGGTTTGCAAGGGAGCTATGCAAAGGAATCTTTCAGCTGTCCTTGAAATCTCAAGGCAAATTTTTTACTGAAAAACAAAATTAGTTACAGATGGAAAAAAAAGATAACCTGAAAACAATAACCTTTAATAGTTACTCATTGCCCTTACAAAATTCATCCCATCCATTACCTTACCTTTGAAAGATAACTAACCCAAAGTTGTTATTATAATCTAAAAGGTTAAATTAAGATACTTTTAGTCCCTTATTTCTAAGCCCTGAGTATTAATATATGCATGAGTGAATCACATTTTAATGCCACCTTATAAGCAAAGTTCTCTGAGCCGCTTACAGCAAACCACTGGGGAGGGGGAAGAATACAATAAATGAAATAAATGAAAAAAACACACATAAGTGATGAGTTGCCATTCAGCAACTGATTCAATGGGTCTGCTCAAATTGGCACCAGCAACTAGAATTGCCTTCCTGAACATTTGCAGATTGCTCCTTCCCCTGTTATTTTTAAACTTCAGTTAAAAACCTTCTCACTTCTCACTTTCAAAAGCTTTTGGAATTTCCCTTAATGTTGTTTTATAATTTTGTATAGTTTGATTACATGTACTTGTCCGTTTGTTTTATATTATATTGTACTTTTGGTAAAAAAAAAAAAAAAAATCTCAAGAAGACTATAACTTCCAGTCAAGTGCTGAACTTAAATATGAAATGTTGAATTTAAATATCTTAGAATACAGCCCCAGATGTAATTTCTGAAATTGTTAGCAAAAGCCATTATTACTCCACGGGAAAAATTCACCTATTTACTATGTTCCCTTGTATGTCTGGTCTCCCAGGTTTTCAGGCATCCCGGTCTCCTAGGTTTTCAGGCGTCCCAGTCTCCAACAATCTATCTAGTTGGGGGTTTCAAAAGTTTCGGTTTGCCTATCTTGGCACAGGGTTTCGGTTTCGAGAATCTCTAATCCTCACCCAGGATTCGAGGATTCAGTTGGCCCATACCTAGTCCAAACATTAAAGGGACTATCCCAGCTGCTGAACCCTGTCTCCGAAACCACCCCACTGAAATTGAAGCCACCAGCTGCCAGTCCTCAGAAGTCAATCCTTGAGCTCATCACTACAGGCTCTCTCTTCTGAATCCTGGATATATTCTTAACTATATAAACTTAAAAAGCATGTGTAATGCTAGCAGCTGTACAAATGTGAACCTACAGGAGACAAGACAGTTTATCACATTTCCTTTCTGGTTCCCAGATGACATCACACTACATTCCAATAAGTCCCTCCACCACTCATATTGTTATCGACTCACCTTGTCATTAGGAAACCTCTTACCTCCTCCCTTTGTCTCCCAACAACTGTTGTTAAAACTGAACTTGTCACCTCATCACCGTACCCATAAGTTTTGCATTTCTATTGCTATTCACATATATAGCCTCATCATAAAGGTCTGTTCCTAGGCACTTCACTCCATGCATCTGATGAAGTAGATTTAGGTCTATGAAAGGTTATGCTACCAACTTGTTTCAGTTAGTTTCAAAAGTGCTACAAGATCCCTTTGCTGGCAGGACAAAGATTTGACTGCAGCATTGTCCCACAGGTAGCTTCTGGCTGATGCGATCCTAATGTTGCTGGGAGATTGCAACCTTGCGTGCCTATACTCACCAGCAGTTAGATTGCGTGTAGCTCTCTAGGAGTTTAGGTGCAGCATGGTTCTGGTTACTTCCTGTTTTTGTGTTTGTTCACATCCACCCTCTTACTCCATCATGTAGGCATTCCTTTGTTCTCTGAGGTCCCATTTGCTCACGCTCTCTCCCTGCCTGCTTCCACAAAGCATGTGATTTTAAACAGCAATCTAGGTGAGATATTCCAGCTTCCCTGATATGATGTAGTACCTTTCCTTTTTCTTACTTTCCTCAAAAAGATGAACCCATGTTGATTATGCACAAGTATTCATGAATAAAACTACTTTTTATATACCTTACGAAGACAACTAAGTTTGATTTCTTTCTCTGCTGGATTTTGTGGGTGGTGGTGGTGGATTCAACTGGTCAACTGTTTTAACTTCTACCTAGCACATTTACACTCTGCTTGAAAGATCCAATAAAATCTCTCTTATTTTCCTGTAAATGTTTTCTTTACCAAGGACACAAAATGCATTTTCAAGCCCAGTACAAGAGAGTGCAATGCTTGTGGTGACTGGTCTTGTCTGTGTCACAGCTTCATTATTCCTAAAGCAACACAGTTTTTATTCATTCACAAAGTTCACCACTAGAATGGGGAAGGGAGACATAAATTTTGAAATGCAGACTGAATGTATGTCTAAGTTGTTTTTTTAAACTTGTCTTCCCAATTATTGATGGTCGGTGATAGCAGTGGTTAGGTTCTCACTAAAGATTGATGCCACAGGTGCAGCTAGGACTTGGAAGCCCTCCTACATCTTTTGTATGAGAATTCAGGGGATTTTCCATCCCCATATTTAATCACTCAACAATGATTTGAGGAAGAGAAAAATTCTAACAGTAGATCAAGTGCCTTAAGGAAAAGATAGTTATATTAACTTGAATGGATTGCTTGCCAGAAAATGACAATGAAAGAAAAGAGAATAGATTGAACTGTCTCAAAAAGGTATTTTGCTTATTCAAAACCAGGTGTGAATCAAAACATAAAACGATTGTGTGGGAACAACAGCCAATATTAGATAGAGTTCTCCAAAATGTGTTGAACAGATTGATCCATGCTCATAAACAGAGCTATAAATATTGTTAATTTGGTCCAAAGCAAGGTCCAATGCAAATCTAAAGCAAGCAAACTAGGTAGTCCCAGGATCCTACCAAGTCAGTGACCAGTACATACCAACCCAGCATCTGAACAACTTAGGCCATTTCCGTACTAGCCTGTTATAGCGCAATTATTCCACTTTCAACATCCTATGGAATCCTCGAGTTTGCAGTTTTGGGAGGGGCTGGCTGGCTCCTCCCGAAACTGCAAACCCCAGGATTCCATAGGATGTTGAAAGTGGAATAATAGTGCTATACCAGGCTAGTGTGGAAACGGCTTAAGAGTCCTGTGCATTTCCCTCACTAAAAAGTGAGGGGATAACCCTCCCCCTGCTAAAAACATACACAGAGAGAGTGTAGCAACAGTGAATGCCACTCACAGAGTCTCCATGGCAACACTGCCAGCACAAATCAATCATACAGACTGGCAGAGAGAAAACATTTCCTTTCAGCAACCAGGCATGGAAAGGGCCCATGGGTACACAATGGTGAGGAAAACACCCCATGACATCCAGCCACAGAAACAGAGAACCATGTGGATTCCATCCCTGCACAGAGGAATTTGAGTTTTCAAGACTGTGATGATGACTGTTACTGCTGCTGTGACTATTATGTTGCCACCTGATACAT
The DNA here is from genome assembly GCA_948472985.1 of Iguana delicatissima. Taxonomy (NCBI): domain Eukaryota; kingdom Metazoa; phylum Chordata; class Lepidosauria; order Squamata; family Iguanidae; genus Iguana; species Iguana delicatissima. Next base: position 64,997 of record CAOKZL010001029.1, on the reverse strand, counting down.
AAAGACAAATATTCCAAGAAGGAGAGAAGGAAGAAGGGAGATATCAAGCAGGCATCAGATTCACTACAAAGGGAAAATGTTTCAGTCTTCCTGCAGAAGAGGAGGGGTAGGCTTAAGCCTTTCCAGAAAACATGCTGAGGAAAGAAAAAATAATCTATGGTATGGGCCAACAATTCCAGCAGTGGTTAAGGAGAAAAGAAAGGGAGGAAATGGGATAAAAATACTTCCCTTACTGCTTAGAGCAACTCCTTGACTGTGTAGCTCAACAAGGTGCATCGCACAGGTCAGCAATCTGGAAGAATTGTCTGAGGAAGGGCTGCCTGACATGAGAGCTTAGAAACTCTACATTTTTGGATCACAGCTCTCAGAATCCCAGTCGGGAATCATCGTCCAAAAAATAATGTTCTCAATCTCTGCTTCAATCATAAGCGGATACTGACAAGTGAGCACTTAAGAGATAGGAACAGGGAAGGACAAGAAACTGGGGAAACAAAGCTCCAGATGAAGAATACACTGTATACATGTTGTCATTGTGCTCATCATTCCTCAGTGGTCTGGCCTCCCTATTCTCTATAGCTGCCCCATACACAGCCAGTAGAATCCAAACAAGGTTTTCAGGTTTCCCCTCCCTGAATGGCATAGCCAGTCATCTCATACATTCACCACATGATGTCCACATTTTCTTGATGCTTGCACCACAGAGCATACAGTGAGGCCAGAAAAGCAGACAATATATGTTCATATCCCATGATGACATGATGAAGCAGCATATAAGATTTGTGGAAGAAAGTTGCAGAAATGAAAATGAAGGGAAGATTGATCAAACAAAAGGAAAACCTGCTCATGAACATCTTTCACACTTCTAATAACCCAACATGGGAATGGGCAAGAGAAACACAGGGGTCTAAAGGCATCTAATGATGTCCCAGCAAAGGCAGGAAATGAACTCCTACTCCATCTCCTTTGCAGTTATCATCCACCCGTCATCTTCCATCACTTTTTCAGGCTTGCCCTGGCACAATGAGGGCACAATGTTCTAGGGATGTCTACTGTGGTAGCTTCTCAAGAAAGCCAAGGAATGAGACCTCCACCTGCAGCTTTCCCATAACCATTCCTATCCCCCGCTATAGTCATGCAGCCCTGGGACCCTGTAATGGCTGAGTGAGTGCTCTGAACAATGGTGAGATCATCTCAGCCAGAGTAAGCAGGAGTAAGGTTGTCCCTGATGGCAGAGCACACTCCCAAGTCCTTCTGAGAAAGGAGAAGCCCAGGCAGAATGAGGGGTTCCAGGCAACGGTGGTGAATTACCTCCTTCACAAATTTATCCTCATCCCTTGGGTTAAAATGTCCCCTCCTGGATTCACCAACTGCGAATGAAAAGATCCTCACTAAATGATGAACGTGGAGGACAGTTTTCCTAAACCTTAATTGTGTTCTAGTTTTGAATTATTGTATTCAGTCACACCATTTTTGTTTTTAAAAATGTTCACAAGTTTTCTCCCTGAAAATTTAAGAATCCTATGTTCTAAATGGACTGCACTATGCTGGGAACAGTTCTACATACTAGCCAAATATATATTGTTGGTGCACCTGTATGTGCACCCACACTCATAAGAAACCCAAGAGTGTCTGTGGCACTCCTGATTACCGCTCCTTCATCATCAGAACTATGTCTCTCTCATCATTTTTAGGACTTTAAAGTAAAATAGGCAAGCAAGAAAATGACAAAAACATATGGAAGGGATAGGCAATACTAGTCAATCTAGGGACCATTTTTTTTCTGCCTCAGAAACTCTCCATGGACTACATGCTTTCCCCTCATCATCATCATCATCATCATCATCATCATCATCATCACTATCATCGGCATCTCCCCAGAAGTTTTAGGGGTCTACTTCTTGGCTTTGATAAACACGTATTTTTGATGTTAAACTGTGCAACCTACTTAAAAGGTTGCCAGGACAGACAGTTCTCTCTCTTTTTTTAACCAGAAAAAGGGCATTCCCAGGAGATTGGAGAGTGTTGGGAGAGGACTTCATATGGCCGCAGGCATCACTTTGTCCACTCCGATGTCTGGTCTTGAAATAGACTCAGCGTTTGTAGAGACATAATGATGGAAAGAAAGGCTCAAGCATCTCTCCCTTCCAGATGAATGACTGGCAGTCTCTAAGGGCGAAGAATGTATTTTAGTCCTCAGATTGTAACTTAACTTCTCCTCATGTCATTCTGCATAGTTGCCATCACCCAGGTAAAGCTAGACTGCTTCTTCAGCGGCACATTCTCCCCATGCGCCCTCCCTGCTGCATGGCCTTTTGACCTCTGGGGGAAAATAAGCAGCAGGGTACTCCATCTCTTGATTTAACTGTGGGAAAATAACTCCTTGAAGAGGAAGTGCTGTGAGGGTAGACAAAATCTCTGAAGTAAAAAAGTGTTGTGTCATCACAAATGGGGATGGGAGCACTGAAAATAATTCTTGGTCTCTGTGTGTGGAAAGCTGGCAGTCTCTAGAAATGATGTTCAGTAAAGTGTGATACATTTCATATGTGGAGGATGTGTGTACAGAGAGAATAATAAGGTCCTTCGTGCAATGATTAAAAAATGAAGATGTCCTTCTAAATAAAAGTCAGGCTATTTTGCTGCATATGAGTTGTTTCTGTGCCAAGGATGGTGTGACCCTTGGCCATACGCATGCAGCCTCACTGGAGACAGTGGTTAGTACATTCCTGGCTCAGTCTCTTGGTTTTGTTCCCCATACATACATCTCTTGGAATCTCTGCAAATACTGTTCTTTACATTGCACCACACTGGCATTGTGGTGACTTAGAAACATCTCAGTCATTTGAGGGGGGACAATCAAGAAAGCCATCATTTCATATTTTGGTGGAGTAGGAAGGGGAATGCAGAAGGGGAATGCAGGAAATTTCAATGTTTAAAGTCCTCTTTTTTATTTAGTCAAAATTAAAATGGTAAAACAAGACACATCTTTAAAATCCAGTGTATCCAGAGCTTGTTTAAAATATTTTACAGCAAGTATCCTCATCTGAAGTGTGTGTGTGTGTGTGTGTGAGCGAAATGGGACAGAGCTTTGAGGGATTCTGGCAGAGTCTGCACTGCAGCATAGAAGTTCACAATCCTGGCTTTAGGTGCATCTTTTGTATGAAAAAGAGAAAGAGAGATGAAGCTGTTTAATACTTGTGCTGAAATCTAGCAAGGAAAAAAGGACAGAGATCTTTGGCACGATTAAGTCTGGGGATCAAAGGATCTCTTGTCAGTTTACACATGATCATGTCAAATTTCATGCTTCACAGCTTCATCTTGGGCTATTTTTATTTCTAACAGGTTTTCGCATGCCTTCTTAAGTCAACAGGCTATGTATGTACAAGAGGCTTTGTATGTGCAAAGCTTCTTTATGCATTGTAAACATCACTTTGCTGGTCAAGAAAAGTAAATGGCAGAGTCAAGCACTGATGCTTATCCTGTGTGTTTTTTGCTGGAACTCTTTCTTTCTCTCTTTCACACACACACACACACACAGCATTTAGGAGAGATAAATTAAAGTACATGTAAAAGGTAAGGAAGACACAATGTTAACTCTGGGGAAAAAGCAAGTAAAATTATTGATGTGCTGCCTTTCAAAAGCATTTAAAAAGCATAATTTGGTGTAATTCCATTTTAATATTCTGAGAACTAGTAATTAGGTCAGGATAAAATTTGATAAAATATATAAACATCTTTTTTTTTGTCACAACAGTTTTCCAATTTAGATGCAATCCCCCCCCCCCCGCTAATGAGGACTGGTGGCTTTAGTAAGCAGAGCTGACAAATACTGATTAAGGAATATCTCAGCTATCATGTGTCAGGCACATATTAGGAGCCAGCCACAAGATTAAGGGTGTAGCTACCAGCTATTGGGGGAGGGTGTCTTTTTTTCCTACAGTTTGACAGAGAGGTCACTTTTTGTTGTTGCTTTCCTTTCTGCATGGATAAGAGAGTTTCAGTAATCTTCACGTCCATAAAATTGTGGAATTAAGGGGAAAAAACTCATTGGAATCTGTGTGATCCTTATTCCTAAATGCAGTAGCAGCACAGGGAATCATTACTAGTAAAATTACAGGTAGAGAGGGATGTTTTAAACCTCTAGACCATACACTGCACATCCCCAACTTCTAGCTATGACTTTAATGTGATGTGTAGCTAGCATCTGCATGTGCATATGCCAAGACACTACAGCTAACCATATCCTTCTGATGGCTGTGCATATTCATTTACAATTTTTATGACCACATTCCAGTGTGAGGTTAGTGAGTAAGCCAACTGCAGTTAGTGGGCTTAAATGTACCAAACTATCCAATTTTCTTGTAGTCTACATATTTAAATATATATTTAAAATATTTCATCTAATTGTAATTGTATAAACTGGACTTAAGTGTATGCACATATAGTAAGCACTAAAGTAACCATATTATTTCCCTTTGTCTAGTTAGTCATAATGAGTATCTTTGTCTGTTTGTTTGTTGTTCAAAATAACAATCACTCATAGCCTTGTTGCTTCAGCTTATCATTTATGTGGTAGCCCATTTGTTCATTTTAACATTTTACTCACGTCTGATTGAGAAAAGAGTGTGTGCTGTCTTCTAGAAGAAATGTCAGAAGGACTTTTAAGTCTAGCAAAGGCCAGCTTTTACAGCAAAAGAAACTGGGACAGTGGTCAAAACATGTTTCAAATCCATAGGTTATTGTGCTAAATCTTCTTGAAATTTTTCACTGGATATAGAGTCTTGAGCCTTTGACTTCTCTTGAAATTTTTCACATTTTTAGCCCTTTGCATTCCTTCTAGACCTATGATTTGACTGCTTTAAATGGAAATCTAGGACAATTTCAGCATGTATTTCATGCTCTGGGATGGGGTGGGGAGTTTTCATCTTACCAAATCCTTTGGTGGTAGGGCTTTTCTAGAAATTCTTTCAGAAGTTTTACCTGAGGAAAAACTCCTCCAAATTGCTTTGAACTTAACTTCAGGTATAATTTCAGTGGCAACTCTAGGTTGTTCTGAAGTGCTCACTGAAGCCATGTGTAGTCACCTTTATTCATGTACTGTTTATGGACTATTCAAAGCCATAGATCAAACAAGGCATTTGTTCAGTTCACTTCTCTGGTTTATGAAGTATGATATAAATATGAGATGGAGTATTTTCCTTTGATCTGGCTCACCTTTCAAGAGCTCTGCTCGGTGAAAGGAACTTAGTCAAACCAATGAAACCTGAGTGGTTAACTGACTGGCCTCATTACTGTGGAGCTTCTGCCCGAAGGGTACTCAGTTAAAGCCTGCTTTGAAAGACTGAATTATGGCAAGGAGTGTCCGTATTGGAGGGGAACAATTAACTCAGGCTATCAGTTGGTTGTACCTTTTTTTCATGGTTCAGATTTACAAGCTCCAAGGGTCAAATACTTCACACTCTTTTCTCAACAGACCTCTGGAAAAAAAAAAGCCCAGTGGTCTAACATTCAGAACACAAGCCTACAATGATTTATCTGTCAGAAGCTTTCAGAGCTAACTCAGTGTTACAGCTCCCTGGAGTGAGAGTCTGTGCCTGTCCATCTGATTTTCCTGAGCGGGAGCCTGAAATATTCTCTGCAGGGAAAACACTTGCTGTGTTGCACAATGGTAAAGCAAAGGAGTGTGAAACCATTTGGAATTCTTCTTTCCTGTTGTCACCTATAATCACTGTATTCATGGACAGGCTTTATTGCTTGCCCCAGGGCCAATACAGTACACTGGCTGCTATCTTGTGCAGATGCTGGATTTGTTAAATATTGAGTTCAATGTCAGATGTGATGGGACAGTCACACTAGACTAAATATATAGTTGTAACCCAGTTGAATTCAGTAGATTTACACTGCCAGATTGCTTAAGCAAGATAATAAACTATGCCTGACAAAGCAGGTACTTGGAGAGAATTGGTGTCTGGGAATATTTTAAAGAGATATTGCTTTCTTATTACTAGCTGACATCCAGAGGGAATCTTTGCTGGTTAGGAACCACCGCTCACCAGCAGAGCACTTGATTAGAAGACAGAAGGTCACTACTAGTTCAATCTCTGATATCCTCTCGTGTGTGTGCACGTGTGCGTGTTTAAAGGATCAGGTAGTGTGTAACATGGAAGATCTCAGACTGAGAGTCTGCATTGCTACTGGTGATTATAGCAGAGAGCAGTGGGATAGGTGGTATGTTCTAGAATATGGCCATTTCCCATGTTTACTACAGAATGGGCAAAGTGTGGCCCTGCAAATATTGTTGAATAGCAATTTCCAGCATTCCAAACCACTGGCCATGCCAGCTAGGGCCGTTGGAAACTGCAATTCAGCACTATCAGAAGGGCTGCATCACTGTCACTATTGTATTACTTTATTACTATGATTTATCAGACCATTCCAGTGAAGAACTTCTGTTTATAGAAGTTGGTTCATACTGATATCAGACTGGGACTTCCATCCTTCTCAAATGCCATGTGTTCTTCCATCTTCCTAGAACAGGTACGGACTCATATATTTTTTCTGTCCAATTTTGGGGTTGAGTTACAGATAGAACTGGAGAACTGCAATTGGCTTTATTCTCTGCTGATTGTTCAATATCTTCATTCATGGATATAGAATAAAAGAATCATAGAGTTGGAAGAGACCTCAATGGCCATCCAGCTCAATCCAACAGGAATACAAAGCTCAAGCACTCTAAAGAATGGCCAGCATTTGTTTAAAAACCTTCAGCACCTGAAGCAGTCCATTCCATGCCTAAACAGTTCTTACCATTAGAAAGTTTGTCCTATTGTTTAGGTGGAAACTTTTTTTCTTGTAATTTGAATCCATTAGCTTATGTTCTACTCCCTGGAGCAGCAGAAAAAAAGCTTGCTCTATCTTCTCTCTGATAGCTAGTCAAATATTTAAAGAGGGCTATCTTATCTCCTTGTCTCTTCTCCAACCTTAATGTATTAAGTTCTCTAAGATATTCCTGATAGGGCTAGGTTTCCAGACACTTTGCCATTTTGGTTGACCGTCTTGGACGTGTTCTAGCTTGTCAATGTCATCCTTGAATTGTGGTGCTGGGCATAATATTCCAGGTGAGAACAAAGCTGAGTACAGTTACATTACTACTTTCCTCAGTCCAGACACTATACTTCTGTTGATTCAGACTAGAATTGTATCGACTTTTTTGGCCACCACATTCAACTGTTGACTCATCTTTACTAAGACCCCTAGATTAGTGGGTCTTAACCTTTTCTTTACCAGGGACCCCCTGTAAATATAATTTGTTGCTGGGGACTTCCAATTTAGATTCAAATATTCAAATATTTATTTGTTTATTTATGGCTTTTGGAGACTAGGATTCAAATCCCTGCTCAGACAATGAGTGACCTTAGGTAAGTCACATTCTCTCAGGCTCAGAGAAAGGCAAAGGGAAACCCCTCTGACTAAATCTTGCAAAAAAAAAAAAAAATCAAACAAACTCTGTGATAGGTTTACCTTATGGTTGCCATAAATCGTAAATGACTTGAGGGCACACAACAACAAAGTGCCATTGACAGAGGGAGATTTACGGTGACCCTAAGGTGACCTTGTAATGAGAGTTTTCTTGGCAAGATTTGTTGCTTTTGCCTTTCTCTGAGACTGAGAGAATGTGACTTACCTGAGGTTACTCACTGGGTTTCCATGGCTGACTGGGGATTCAAATCCTGGTCTCCAGAGTCATAGGCCCCTTCCACACGTGGGGCGGAGAAACGGGGCAGCACATGCAGGGGCGGAGCTTACCTGGAAGCAGGTTGCTCTGTCCCTGCAGGGAGCGCGCGTTCGCCGCTCTACACGGCAGTGAATTTCGGCAGTGTACAGCGGTGCCCAAAATGGCGGCCGCCGGCTTCCAGCGGCGCTCCGCCAATCAGGGCAGCACGCCAGCCGGAAGCCCACCCCCAGGCAGCTCTGCAGAGACGCGCTAGCATGTCCCTGCAGTTCTAAATGGGGCACTGTGACGGGCTAGCGCGCTCATGTTTTAAAAAGACCACTTGAAAAGTGGTCTTTATAAAACACAGAGCACCACCCCCATGGCCGGGTGAGGGCGGTTTGAGGTGTAGAACCTCACTTTTTTTACCCACCCTAGCGCGCCCCGCGGTGTAGACGACCTCTGTGTGAGGTCGTCCCAGCACGGGGTTTTACTCCCGTGTGGAAAGGAGTATAGTTTGGGCATGTGCACACAGCTGTTATTTGTCCCTTTAGTCAGGGTCGTGGCTGTGTGTGTGTGTGTGTGTGTGTGCGCGCGCGCGCACTGAAACTGCTCCCTCATTTGCAAACGAGGGAGCAGTTTGGGCACATCCACACACACCCACTGCTGCATCTCTGCTGCTGCCTTTGCTGTTGGTGTCCAGCAGTAGGGCTTCGTGGACCCCCTCTAAGGGCTTCATATAGCTCCAAAGATCTACAGACTCCAGGTTAAGAACCACTGTCCTCAATCATTTTCACATGTAGTGTTCTCATGCCAGATTGTCACCCATTCTTGATTTGTGTATTTCATTTTTCTTTCCTAAAGGTAGCTGTTTACATTTATTCATGTTGTATTTCATTTTGTTGGTCATGCACAGCTATCCAATCTGTTAAGGTTTTTTTTTTTTTTTGAATCCTGATTCTGTCCTTTGGGATATTAGCAACTCCTAATATGAAGCCTTCTGCAGATTTGATGAGCATGCTTTCTGTGATGTCATCCAAGTTGTTTATAAAGATATCAAACAACACTAGGCCGAGGACAGAACCCTGAGGCACTCTGCTTGATACTTCTCTCCAAGGCGACAAGAGACCACTGGTGAACACACTTTAAGTTTTCTACAAGAACCCATTAAAAATCCAGACAATAGGAGCATTGTCTAGCCCATATTTTATTGTCTTGTCTAAAAGGGTATCCTGGGGGATCTTGTCAAAAGCCTTACTGAAATCAAGATGTGCTATATTCAGGGTATCCACCTGATCTATCTATAATCTTGCAACTCTATTAAAAAGAAAGAGAAAGAGAGAGAAAGAGAGAGTAAGAGCTTAGATTAGTCTAGAGCTAGCATGATGTAGCAATAGCAATACCATGTGTATTTCTATACCGCTGATCAGCTAAGTGCTCTCTAAGTGGTTTACAATGTGTTACCTAACTGCCCCCAACAAGCTGGGTACTCATTTTACCGACCTGTGGAAATATGGAAGGCTGAGTCAACCTGGAGTCTGGCAGGATCGAACTCACAGCTTTGTGGCTGCAGTACTGGCATTTAACCACTGTGCCACCAGGGCTCCCTGGTACTGGTCTGAACATTGAATTATGGCTTTGGAGACCAGGGTTTGAATCTTCATTTGGCCATGGAAACCCATTGGCTGACCTTGGGCAAGTCACAGGCTTTTATTTTCAGAGGAAGGAAGGCAAAGGCAAACTTCCCAAGAAAGCCTCATGACAGGTTTGCCTTAAGGTCACCATAAGTTGGAAAGAACTCAAAGGCACACAACAACAACATGATTATTAAACGACAGTTTTCAGAAAAGGATTAAATACCATAGGTTCCCCATATCCTTGGAGGATATATTCCCAGGCCATTTCTGCACAATGAAGCTCTTCCATGTTGTCTCGCTGCAGTACTGGGTCCAGAAGGGAGCACCTTAGCAACGCTCCCCTCTGTACCTGCTCGGTCCATGCGGAAGAGAACGCAATGGAGTCACTTCTTCCTTCCGCAACACAGCCGGGCTTTTTCCATTGCTGCGCTATGGAAGGAAGCATCGCCAATGCGCTTCTGCATCTTCCGCATGGCCAGAACTGATGGGAGCGCCACGCGATCGCAGATGCGAAATGGATTTTTTCCGTTTTGCAAAAACCGCACAAGCGCAACGCTCCGCGACAGGATGACAGCGGGACGGCAACGACGTCATGTGGAAGCACAACCTGCTGACTGCTGCCATCTTGTGGCAAAAATGCAACAGTGACATCATGCGGAAAGGGTCCCAGACTTACTGTGGATGGTGAAAAATACAGATAATAATAGATGAAATATTTTGATCTCAAGCTGAAAGAGATGCACAGCAAGGCACAGCCAGGGTTCCTGCACAAATCTCAGTCAAGGAAGAAGTCTCTCTCCCTCCCGCCCTGGCCACGAGAGACACATGGGAGACTCCTTCCTTGGCTGACAGAGGCATGGGGGGGCAGCTGCCTCTCACCATGTCCCTCTCTTGGTTGGGGAGGGAAGGAGACTCCTTCTTCAGCTGAGAGAGGTAGAGGGGGTCCAGCTGCACAGAGCAAGGATCCTGACCAGCAGCGGCAGTGGATCATGACTAAGTGAAACCAGGGATACTCATCCCATGGATACAGAGGACCCACTGTAAATATTTTGCAAAAAACATTGCTTGGCATGTAAAGGCAGATGCCATCAGTGTTCTGTAAGTCTGTTTTCCAGAGGAGCTGCTTGCACCACTGGTACTTCTGCCATTTTGTGCAGGGTTGTAGGTTGAGTGGGAAAGAGAGGACTCCTTTAAAAGTATTTTTTTAAAGCTCATTTTGTTTGTTTCAGGCAAACAGCCACAGGCTTTCCCAACATGACTGCCAGCATGGGGTCTCTATTATTCATTAGGCTTTGAATGGTAATGGGAGGATGGGAGGTGTGGAAGGTGATCAATGCCAGTAGCTCCCCAACTGAGCCAAACATTTCTCCAAGTACTTGTGAAATGAAGGTGACATTCTTGCTGTCAATAAATCAGCAGCTTAATCCTTAGCAACCTGCTTTAATGAATTTGATTGGATTTTACCAGGATGGGAGGGGAAAAAAACCCCACATTGACACAAAGATTTGCTTAATAACATTACTTCTTAAATCAACATTAATTAAATTGTAATATGGCAATAATGTATCTTGTGTAAACCTTGCCTCCTTTTGAGGCTGGAAATGAAACAGTAGGACCATCAATGGGGAGTCAAGGGGGTAAGGGTGGAACTAAACTGAATTGCTGTCCAGAAGAGGATATAACTCAGGGCAGCTGCTCTCATAGGGATATCAAATTAATGGAGAATCATTGTTCATAACCATGCATAAAAACAAACAAACACCAGGAGATTATTAGGAAACGGCTGAGTAATTTTGCAAATGCCTCCACAAAAGCAAAAACCTGTAAAGAAAGAAGAAAGCTGATTGTTAGCAGACTAACATAACATTGGTGCTTATGATTTCAGTTTCTTCGTCTTGTGATTAGAAACATTTATCCATACCAATTCTGTTTACCACTGACAAATGGAGATGGGTTATAAGGATACAAAACAGATTACAGAGTTTTATTCTCAGTCTTCAAGGCTATCATTCAATTATATTAAGGATTAAAAAGTGATGTTTCCCCTGAGTGGACTTGATATCATAAGCTGTGGTAGTAGACATTAGCTTATATTTCTTTGTAAGAGCTAGACAGTTTCCTGGCAGGTATTAGCCACTCATGACAGCTAAATGTAACCTCCACCGATACAGGCAGTATACCTTTTCATATTAGGTGCTGGTGACAAACATCAAGACCTTGCTTTATGCCTTGCTTGTGAGGATGCAGAAGATTTGGCTGGCTCTGATGGGAAGGAGAATATTGGAGCAGATGTAACATGGTATGATCCAGCAAAGTAGCTCTTATGCCCTATAACTGAGCAGGGCAGATGACCCTGTGGATTTGTTTTCTAGTTGCAGGAGATGACTATCAGGAAGTGTTCAACTCAGCTTTTCAGCTTTTCAATGAGTGGCTCCAAAGAACTGTCTTTAGGAATAGATGCTCTGCAGGCATTCCTACATGTCCCAGAGTCAAAGGGTTGCTTATCTAGTTAGACCCTATATCTGCTATCTTCCCAAGAGAATATTCCTCAAAGAGGCTAACAATTATGGCTGCCAGATCACCTCCCAAAATCTCCAGGAATCAAGGCCCTTTCCTCATGGGGGGGGGCCGCAATGGGGCCGTGCACACAGGGGCGGAGCTTACCCGTGAGCGGGTTGCTCCGTTCCTCTGAAGAGCGCGGATCCGCCGTTCCAAACGCCACCAAATTTCGGCAGTGCTCGGTGGCGCTCCGCGGCTCCCAGCGGCACCCAAAATGGCGGCCGGCGGCTTCCGGCAGCGCTCCGCCAATTAGGACAGAGCGCCAGCCGGAAGCCCGCCCCCGGGCAGATCTGCAGGGGCGCACTGCCGCGTCTCTGCAGTTCTTGACCGGGGGCTGCTACGGGGCAGCGCGGGTAAGTTTTATAAAAACCACTTTTGAGGGTGGTTTTTATAAAACTCACAGCGCCACCCCGGGGCTGCACTAGAACAGTTTGAGGTTTAGAACCTCACTTTTTTAAACTGCTCTAGCGCAGACCCCGGTGAAGAAGACCTCCTGGAGAGGTCGCTCTAGCGTGGGCAATATGCCCATGTGGAAATGGCCCAAATCCCACTCGTGGACTGCAGATGAGGCCAGGAAACTAACTCTGTTTGGGGGAAGATGTGTCCTCCTTAAGACTTCGCCCCCAAAACACAATCCCCACCCTTTTAAATGGATGAGCTTCAGCCAGTCAGCCATGCTGTTGCAAAGTCTGGCTGGTGGCCTGTCAGAAACTGGGCAAGTAATGAATTTTCCCTCTCTGACATTTCCTAGCAAGGAAAGCAAAGTGGGAGTGATGAGGGCAGGCACACCTTTGAGGGTATCTGTTAGTTTAACAGGGCAATGCAGCATGCAGAGAGGAAGCAGCTCTTAGGGCTGGACTGTTGATGTGCTGGATTAAGAAAGGGAAGACTGTGAAAGCTGTAGGGTTTATGCAGTTATGACACAGAGCTGCAGGGTTTGTAACTGTAGTCACTGCCTCTCCCCTGCAGCTCCAGGTTATGATTCATTCTTTTCCCAACATGGTCTGGGGCTTTTCCTAGGCTCCTGATCTGCTCAGATTCAAGGGATCAAATATGCCACTTTGGTTGTAGGGGGAGAAGTGAGGGAGAGGGAAAGAGTAGTTCAAGAACTTTGCTGACTTCTGCTCTGCCCCTTTGCTTTTAGAAAATTTACCAGAAAAACAGCTCAGTTACTTTCATTTGGTAATTTGGCTGGTGATCAAGCTATTTCTTTTCCTACTGTTGCAAGCTACTATATGGGGACTTTCTTCTAAGTCAGAGCTAGCATAAAATAGCATTACAAAATGGATCTGCATCTCATAGTATTGCAGTGCTGTGTGTCTGCATCAGTGGAAGGGGTGACTGGAAACTGTTTCCCTTTTCAGCTGCAGTTTGATTTCTCTCCTCTTTCCCCACTGAGAGTAAGAACTGAAAGACTAAGAACTGGGGAAAATACTGGTTTTGCTCATTATATTGCAGCTAAGCCTCCTCCCTGCAAACAGAGTGGCAGGAGAAGGTAAGGGGTCCAGATTCTTAATTTCTACCCTTCCCTCTCCTCCTATAGCACCAAGAGCAATATGCTTGACCTATTTGCTCTAGCTGCATTGTTTGCAGTTGAGAGATTTAGCAAAGCAGAAGGTAGGAAAAAAAGAGGAGGGGAGGGATTTTTTTTTAAAAAAGTGTGTGTGTGTGTGTCCTTGCAGGTGCATGGCATGTGGGGTAAGAACTTTACTTCTTGATTCTCTGGCTCATCCACTCTTTGCTCTGCTTGCTCTAAGAATTTTGTCTTTTTTTTGGTCAAGTTTGTTAAGATTTTGTGTGTGTGTGTGTGTGTGTGTGTGTGTTGGAAATGAGACTAAAACTGTTAGGATTCAGCCTTCATTTAGCAGAGTTACACAAAGAAACCTTTAAAAGCTTGTCTAATGACTTGTGGCTTCAGACTGGCTGATGTAATAAACACAAACACAGGTAGCTTTGGATAAAAGACTTAAAAAAACTTTACTAATGGCTTCTTCATTTACATCTGTATTGAGAGCTTGCTACCTGTCTAACTAGTGAATAGGAGAATCTTCGGTTTTAACTTACCATCCTTCTCGATGGGTCTCCAAGCATGAGAAGAGTTCAGATAAGAGCAGCCATGAGAACAAAGAGAGATCAGAGAAAGAGAGCAAAAAGGGGTCTTAACTTTTATAAGACCGATGACTCAAGCACAGTCCTGGGTCACATGATCTGATCACCTCAGAACCAAAGATATTTATGGTCATGCAATAAAAGACAGAAAAGGCAAATGGAGCAGATCTGGCATGCAGGAGACAAAGGGAGCCCTATCTGGCTATTGCCCACTTGTTCTAACAACAAGATGTGGGGGAGAGAGAGAATGCTGGAATTTCCCAACAGTCTGTGTATGTGTGCGAGTGCAAATGAACCCATGTGAGTTTCACATAAAAACAGAACATAAAAGTTTTCAGTTGAGCTTGGGAGATTGTTTGAAACTTGGATCTGGATCCCACCCCCCTCTGAGCTATAAAACTCATTCTACGCCAATTACAGACTCCCCCTCCCTTATCTTTCAGCTTATGGACTGGAGCACGGTCAGAAAATGGAACTGGTTTGAAAGTGGAACCTATGTACTGTACTGTAAGAAGCATGAATGAATTCTGGAGGCTCACTTGGGACTGACTATGCATGTACTGCTTGCAAAGTCCTTCATCTAGCTTAGTGCTTTTTTGTCCCCTCTCAGCTCACTTTGCCAGCAGTGTGTACATGTGAGCAATTCGAAGCGAGCCTATGTAGGCAAGAAGAACTGATGAAAAAGCAGAACGTTTGTTGAATTAATGGAACTTGTCCTTAATTCTGAAGCATCGAAACAGCACATCATCAGATGACAAGATGTCAAAAGGTGGGGACTTCCTGTAGTCTCTCTTAGCTCATGTGACTCACAGGGTAAAGAAGCAGAGGAGAGCTCTGTACTCATTAGAGAGAAGGCAGGATATAAACAGAGATAAGTTTAGAAACGATCAATCAGCCTTTTTTCTGTAATTGGACAATGATCCCTGTAATTCAATCTGGGTTACTTTCAGGCCTTTTTACAATGCACATACCAGCATACTTAGTCAATTCCTATGCTGCATTTCATATGGCATGATGTACCTGCATTCCTCACATAGATGTAAATTGGTACATTTTGTATGCAAATTTTGTGGCTATCAAACCACTAGAGTGCAGAGGGACCAAGATGGATCAGAAAACTGGACCTACACAATTCAAAATGCTCCTTGCTTGGCAGAGATTTGAGTTTATTCCATGCAGCATTATTTTCTTTGTAGGCGTCAATCTGTTTCAAACATATAGGATAATTGTGCCAAGTTAAAAGTCTTTTTTTTTAAAAAATAACTATTTTAACTGATTGGGACCTTTAAGTCTTAACAGTAATATTTAAATACCTAATGGCTGATTATTAATACATGGTATGGTTGCTGATTCATTCATATTAAACCTAGGCCCTTTCCTCATGAGGGTGGTGAATTGGTTTGTGCCGTTTCTTACTGGATTTTCTGGGCTAGAAACAAGGCAGACTTTCCCTCATTTCCTTCCACACAGCTACTGTGTATGTTCCATTCTGATTCAGAGGAGTGCGAGGTCATGAATCCACACTGCCTCCACCGTGGCCGCTCCCGCTACTCCCCTCACCCCGCCCTGTCGGCTGTGATTGGCCCTTTTTTTTTTGGCATGGTTTAGTACGTCATTGCGTACATGCGTATGTGTGAAAGTCCATACAACCCCCTGGCCCCTCCCATGAGCCCTCCCCTGACCCCCAGTTCGCATTGGTCTGCACCACTGTGAAAGTACAAATTGGATCGATCTGGAAAATTGGAAAACCGATTTCTTCCAGTTTTCAAATAGCACGCTTTACCACTACATGGGGGTGCATTTAGTCGGAATTATGTGCAGAATGAAGGTAAATAAACCAAACCTAGTCCGCTACAACCTGCAGAAGACCTCCGTGGCAAGATGTATTGCCCCCCCTTAATAACTGCATGTGGAAAGGGCCCTGGTGTGCTAACTTCCTGAAGAAGTTGTATATGGCCATGGTAACATGTACTGTGGTTATATCTTGTACCATGTTTCCTTTTACAAGCCTCTCAGAGCTCTAAGATCTTCTGGATAGGCTCTTTTCTCTGTATGACTGGCTTCCCAGGCTTGTTTCATGGGAACAAGGGAGAGGGCCTTCTTGGAGGCTTCTCCCAGACTTTGGAACTCCATCCTTAATTAGGCCAGGGTGGCCCTGTCCTTGGTCTCCTTTGGTCAGTAAGTCAAAACATTTTTATGCCATTGGGCTTTTAAAAACTGACTGGGATGGGGGTTTAATGCTGTGAATGCTGTTTTTATGGTTTGTATATGATCTTTTAAGCATGGTGTAGTGATTTGAGTGTTCAACTATGTGTTAAACTATGACCCTGGAGAGCAGGGTTTTTTGTCCTGCTTGGCCAGGGTCTGTTGTCCTGCTTGGCCACTAGGTGCCCTTGGGCACATCACACACTCTCAGCCCCAGAAAACTCTGTGATAGGTTCACCTTGAAGACACACAACAACAACAATAATATGGTCTTTTAATGAGTTTTAATATTTCAAATTTTTAATTTATAATTTATAAATAATTTCATCACTTTTTGATAACTCTTATATTTCTACTTTTATTAATTTCTTTGTATAGTTTTAATTTGTATTGCTTTTGAATATGTTGTTACCCAGCTTGAGTCCCATTAGTAGAGAAATCCAGGATATAAATAAACAAACAAATAAATAAATAAAATCTAGATCCAGGGGACAAGACATAGCAAAGACCATTTTCTTTCTTACCTTCCTGTAAGCTTCCCAGAAACACCTAGCTCTTTACCGTTAGAAACAAAAGACTGGGCTAGATGTGCAGGTGGTTTTGTGATCTTACTTTTTTAAAAAAATTCTACATTCCAAGCAGAAGAAAAATACACTAGCTCCTCCTTGCTTCTCTATCTGCTTCTAAAGACTTATAAGGAGAAGGCAAAACAAGTTGCTAGTAAATTGCTAAAGATTCCAGTTTTTAAAACTGAGAGTGAATGCTTGCTGGGAAAATCTCTGTGTTGAACTAATGGCTCAGCTTGCCTGATGATACAGCATTGCTGATTCTTACAGGGTAATGGGCAGGTATTGGTTGAGGCTTAAAGGAAGATGAGGACACCTGGGGAAGTACAGTCAGCTTAAATATGCATGCTTTGAAAGTGCACCTGTTTATCTGTACTTCGGTGCAATGTTAAGATCACAGAAGAACCTAAGTGGATCAAACCGCACATCTAGGTAATTGAACATCCTGTTTCCACAGTGCCCAGATAGATGCCACTTGAAAGCCCAAAGGCACAACATGAAGGCAGTGGCATCCCAGTGGTATAGCTATTGGGGAGCAAAGCAAATGAAAATTTCTTTCACTTCTCAAATTTCTAGCGTTGCAGTGACTTAAAAATTCAGCTGAGCATTTAGATATACAGTTTAGACTTCTAGAGAAAAGGGGCAAGCACAGTTACCAAGGGAATGGGAGCACAGCAAATCTAAGTGTGAACGATGTCCAGTGTCTTACTGTCTGCAATGCTAGAAATTTGAGGACCAAAGGAAAATTTCATGGGGAGAATTCTTATTTGGAAGGGCAGTGACCTCATTCCTCCCTATAGTTGCTTCCTTATATCACCCATATTTCATGCAGTTAGTGTGGTTTAGCAGTGGCAACTTCGGAAGGCATATGGAGGGGGAGATCTGTGGCCCTTTTATCCACCACAACATGCACCATGCCTGCAACATCTGACAAAGCAAAAAACTGACCTGGATGTCCACTTCTGATTGTGATTTCTGGAGTTTTAGAATGGAGTTTGGGGTGACTGTGACTCCTCAATGCAAAAGCTACCACTCTTAGCGGCCTCAGAACCCCGCTTTTGTGTCCCCCTCCTGTCCTGGGGTCAAAGATGTTTGCATGCAGCCTGCAGGTCCCCCTTTGCTACTTCTGAACTTAGTGGTTGGGATTTGAAATTTTGCTGGCTATTTGTTTATAGCTGTGAATGAAAGGATTTAGACAGAATATGGGCATTAGACCATTTTTTTGGAAAATTAGACCATAAATTTTGGAAAATTAGACCATAATTTTGGAAGCAGAAAGAGATGAAGTTACCTATTGACATCCTCTAAAATTTTACAAATACAAACAAGAAAGTGCACGCACACACATACACTCATGCACATGTATGTGCACATGCATGCGTGTGCGCACGCACACACACTCTCTTACCATCTTTAGCATATGATGGTGATGATGACGACGATGATCATTTATATTGTCTTATATCTTGCTCTTTTTACAAAAACTGGGATTCAAGGTGGCTTACATGAATTAAAACAACTGCAGATAAAAGCAGATACAATGACATGGGTAATAAACACACAGAAAGTTTTTGTTAAAATGCAATTAAATGATGTATAGAATAAAAACATTTAAAATCCATTAAAAAGATTACAGAAAGAAAAATCACTGAAGGAGCACCCTGTTCTTTTTAAAAAGCATTTGCAGTCAGTTCTTCAAAGCCTGTGGGAACAGAGAGGTTTTAATTTGCTAACAGAAAGATAGCAAAAACAACACTGGAAAGAAAAGAAATATATTGATATCGAGGAGTGGAAGCTATAAGTTCTGGATATGATAGAGATGGAAAAATTATCATTTTCTTTGAAGAATAAATCTATCCAGAAGTTTGAAACAGAATGGAAAGAAGTATTGGATTGGGCAAGAATATAAATGTGTAAGAAATTAAGAAGAAATAATGTAATTGTTCTTTTCTCTGTAAAATGGCAATTATGTTTGTATGTAATGGAAATAAGCAATTGCAACTGGAACATTTAAGTCTGGAAGTGTGGGGCGGGGTTTATTTTTTAGATTAAACCTTAATAAAAATTATTACCAAAAAAAAAAAAGAGAGAGAGAAAAAGATAGCAAAAACATCCCGGTCTCAATAGGGAAGGAGTTCCAAAGCCTGGGAACAGACACCAAGAGCAGTATCTCCGATATTTTGGTCAGATGCCCCTGTGAAGGTGGTGGGATGGAGACAGAAGCACCTCCCCTGAAGATCTTAGGTCATAGAGGAAAACATAATCCTTCAGATATCTTGGATCCAATGGGGGAAGCTAAATAAAACATATTTAAACTGATTTTAGCAATTAAAAACATTTTTTAAAAACTATCCAGTAAGGTAATATTAATAGTGTCAGAGAGCATCATAGCACCCCTACTCATGAAATGACATTTTTCCAAGACATTTTTCTTCCTGAGGTGAAGGACAAGGGGTCACCTTCTCCCTATTAAGACAGAAGAGCAACTGAGCAGACTGGAAAAGTCAGCAAACTAGTTTAGGAACTCCAGGAAGATTTTGTGGCATTCTGAACTCTGTCTTCCAAACAGCACCTGAGGCATTTCCCCTCCACTCTGCTTAATGTTGGAACCATTCCTACAGATCAACCATCTATGCCTGAACTTCTGCTTTCTCTTCATTACAAAAGTCTGAAGGCTGTTTTCTGCCTGCAGTAGCTTATCTGCTTTGTAATACCTTACCATGGAGAAGTTCTGCATTCTTCTTCAATAGGTTTTACTCAGGCACTGATCTTTCCCTGACATGGTGAGCTAGAGCAGGTTGAGGAATCTTTGGTTCTCCAGAGGTTTTGGACTACAGCTTCCATAATCCTTTGCCATTGGCCATTTTGGCTGGAGCTGCTGGGAGCTGAAGTCCAAAACATCCAGGGAGATGACTTTTCATCACACTTGAACTAGAGACTAAATTGCAAGGACAACGGAGAGAGTCTCTCTCCCACTCGTATCTAATATATAAAAGTCAAAGTTTGTCTGTTTCAGGCGAAGATCTGGTGTGATTGACGGTGTCAGATGACTTCATATGATTGGCTGCCCAGGAAGATTCTATGGAATCCTGGGGTTTGCAGTTTAGGGAGGGGCCTTTAGAATTCTCAGCCAGAGAGCTCTTGGCTGTGTCTGTCTTGAATAGGCCAGTTGCTATGGAGATGAGACTTAGCAGCAAGGAGGAGGGCAGTGTGTTCCCTCTGGAACCCAACCTGTGTATGTTAATAACGCTGGATACAGATTGGATTGGGGAATATGGGGAAAAGTTACAGGTACTAGACAAGTCAGTTTGGGGAATTAGAGACACAGGATCTCAAATCTTTCTAACAAATATTACCTATGAGAAAATTTAAAATTCCGGGCAACACTGGGTATATACACTAGTAACATGTAAAGCCTTTGAACTGTTTTCAAGGCTAGTCTCAAAGTGGGTGAAAACACATAGTTGGCAAAAAATATTAGTCCTTTCGAGGAATAATGTGGACTGACATGTGGAGAGGATGTACCCCCCTTCCTCTCTAAATAGTGGCATTGAGGGAATATCTTTCTTGTAAATCTCTACAGGTTCTTTGGGAAAGCTACTAGCATGGGAAAACAAGGAAAACATTCATTGTATATTGATTTTTAACAGAAGGAAGAAATGCTAACTTTTGCAGGGAAGGACCTCTTAAATGTCAAGAATGAAAATAAATATGTAGGCAAGCACTTTCATTCCCCCTCTTGCTTCCTGCTTTGTGCGAAATCTGAATTTGGAGCTAATTAACTGATGGTCAGAATTATATCCAGAATGCAACAAATCTTTAACAGCCCTCTAACCAGTGTGCTAAGAGGGGAGATGAGTCACAGTAGTACAAAAAAAGAAAAGATGTTTTAAAAACATAACTGATAATTATCTTGCAGAATTTACTGGTACAAAAATGATGACAGCAGCTGGTTGTGATTGCTTTAATGAGTGATTATTAGACATTCTCTTGAAGCAACAGTCTATTGATAGCTGGTCATCATGCTCGATGGAACATTAACATTTAGGTGCAGTGTATCTCTTGGTGAACTTCTTCTAGAGTTAAACAATTGGGAAAGGAAGTTTCCATTGTACCTCCCTCATAGACTTCATGTTAGTATCCTGAATGGATAGTGATGTAAAGAAAGGGATAGACTATATCATCTCTTCTTTTGGTCTTGACCAACACAATCATCCCTATCTTAAATCAAAGAAACTAGCCAAATCAATGGAAGTCAATGGAATTCACTTATCAAATTCCCATTGACTTAGTGTATCTGTTGTAATCAGGAATAATAACTGGATTTAAGTTCCTCAAATAGGGATATGTCTTTCTCACTTCTCAAAAATATCATAGCTTTATCACAACTTCATCAGTTTTTCCCCAAATTCTTCACATATGCCATTTTTTTGAACTTTGAATTCAATTTTTAGAGAATTGTGGGTGATAACTCTAAATTTTAATATTTGGTCAATTCAAATGGGTAACTCTTTATCAGTAGGTCCCACAGTGGTGGTTAGGTGATGTAAAGATTAAACATCAGTCTGCTCAAAAGAAAAGTAAGGATATATTTCCTGCAAGGCACTGCAGTGGCAACTGTAATTAAACCCATCATTTTTTGGAAAGGATTACTTGTCCAAATGTATCAGGATATCCTGTTTGTCCAATAACAATTTCAAAAATAAAAAAAATTCAATAACAGAATTTAATTTTATTTGCTGCCAGCAGACCCCATGCCATGCTAACTACACCCAAATTTCTGATGTCTGAATCTAGAATAGATCAACACTGGTTAGTACTTGGGTGGAACTCTACCATATTTCCAAATCGTACAAGGGAAAAAGTTCTGTTTGAATCCTGCTGTATTCTTAGCCCAGTTCTGCAGTCTGTGTGCTTCAAACAGAAGGTTCCAAGTAAAACTGGTCAAAAAGCGTTGTATTATATGAAAAAAAAAATCTGAAGGATTGGTGGGTGGTGGCAGCATGCCTTACAAATGGGAAGACAGTATTATCTGAGCATAAAATTCCATGAATGAGGTGGTTTGTTTGCATAATAAAAGACATCTTTGGAAGTGACCCAGAGATCTGCCTACATCCTCCAAGGATCTCAGGGTGACTGAAGTATTGTTTTTCTGTTTTACCAGTCTGCCTAATCTGTTTCACAAACATTACTGGGAGGATAAGTCGGGCCCAAAGTCAGCTAGTAAAATATTATGATTAAGAGAGAATTTATGTGACAGTTATTGATACCCCTGATGTCTCATGCAAAATGCAGATAAGTTCCTGCAACAAGGATGTTCCCTTGAAGTGTGGACATCAGTGGTGGGTAGGCAGTGAATCCGCTCCAGGATTTGGATGACAATAAAGGAGCTCTCCAAGGTGTTGAACGCATTTGGGGGAAAGTCTGAACCAAAACCTGGAATGGATTCACTTCACTAGCCATGCAGGTGGATATCAACTCCACCCCTCCTGCTTCCCTACAGTATAATTGTCCTGAACATATCTGTATTGAAAGGGGAGGTATAAGCCTAGAAAAGAAGTACAGTCAGCTCTCCACATTTGCGGGTTTCATTTTTGCAGATTTGATTATTCACAGATTATTTGCTGTCACCTCTGCTGCCTCCCTATGCCATTTTTAACAGGGACTGCAAGCCTCGTGAGACTGAGAAACTTGTAGGTCCCTATTAAAAATGGTGTGGGATGGCAGTGGAGGTGGCAGTAAGCCCCACCAGCCACACACTTCTGCGTTATGAAGGAAATCTTATGAAGTCTTATGAAGGAACTCAAAGGAATCCATGGTGGGTTGAATATGATGATCATACTTTTTTGTTTGTTAAATATGGCTTAGGAGGACCTAGAGTTATTCATGGTTTTTCCACTTTCACGGGGGTGCTGTGCCCCTAACCCTAGCGAATGTGGAGGGATGACTGCAATTCTTGTTGTTGTTGGTGGTGACGATGAAGATTTGTGCCTTCAAGCCATTTCCAACTAATGGCAACCCTAAGGTGAACCTGTCTTAATGTACTCTTGGCAAGAAAAGTTCAGAAGGGATTTGCCATTGCCCTTCTCTTGGGCCAAGAGAGTGTGACTTGCCCAAGTTGAGCCAGTGAGTTTCCATGCCTAAGTGGGGATTTGTATCCCTGATCTCCCAAAGTACTAGTGCAACACTCAAACCACTATACCACACTGGCTCCTAATACAAATAATAAGGACCTGCTTTCTCAAGGTTATAATGACATTACAAATGGCACTAACATTAAAAAGCCAGTGATTTTAATACAGAAAAATCCAATTACTGGTTTAAGATTACTAACAGACACTTTTTGCATGTTGGTTCTCTTTTTTTCCCCCCAAAATATATCTCTTATAATTTTATCTGAAGCTTTTTGTAGCATCTTTCTCTTTCGGAGAACAAACTACGGTGAGATATTGCTGTTTCTAGGGGGGCACCCCAAGGAACAGAAGGGCAGGGAGATGAAGGGGATTTAGAATTCACTTACATAAAAATTTCCTTGTTTACTTGCTATGGTCCCTGTGCATTCTAGCTTAAATTTCAGAAAAAGGAAGGAAAGGTTGAAAGACTGGTGTTTTCTTCATACTGCCTGGATTTTCTAAAGATATCTAGCACACTGCTGGAGAGAACAGAAACCAAATATGGCCAAACAAAACTAGAAGCTGTTTCATACTTCAAAGGCTGCACTGCTTTTTTTGGTACACGTTACTGATATTACTTCTTTCCTTGTACATTTTCAAACCCAGTTCAAAGAATTCACGCTAAAGAATACTCCTTTCTAACAATTTGCATGAATATAAAAATTCTCTACTTTTATAGCTTCATGTCCCAGAGGGCACTTGAAATCACTGAATATTGCTGTAAATTATAAAATGAGTTAATGAAGACTCTCTTGGTACCTTTATAAATTCTTGTTAGGGATACAGAAACACAGGTTAACAAAATGCTTTCTCTCCTGTGAAAAAGTACTGACCCAATTAGCCCTTTAAGAGACAATTAACCTTATGACAATGCTGCTTAAAGTGGTGGTCCATAGGTTCATAGGATGGAGGTCTGTGAGTATTAGTTGTCTGGCCACAGCAAGTTTACAGGAAATAAAGAAACATTTGTAGCCAATGAGTGCACATATTGTACTGGTCATGATATATTGGGGGGGGGAATGGGTCCTTTATATCAGATACAGCGGCACTGCCTTAAGGCTTACTTGAGCATAAACAAATCCACAACAGGAAAAAAAAAATCTTAGCATGCAGTCATTTAACCAAACACTTCCACTTTTGCTTTCATCAGTAATTTAAAGCTGTTGCACTTTATAAGGTACTGGGAAGTTCAAAATGATAATCGGAGGACTCAGACAAAAGCGCAAAATTCTCAGGAAGGTGGTATATATAACAAGGTTGGGCAAAGTGCGGTCCATTGACTGCATTGCACCTTTCCAGCGTACAGCCCCTAGGCTTACTAGAATGGTGATGCCATTTCCCATTCCTGGAAACCTCCAGAAACACTATTTTTGCAGTCTATTGCAGTGCAAAGCCACAACACCCCTACATCCCCCCCCACATAGCCACTATTGGACTTTTTAGCTCGGATTTAGGATGCTATTTGAATATTTTCAGGGCAAATGTGGACTGTGGTGGATTCCATATGTCAAAAGTTGTTTCCCAGATCTTTTGAAACTGGCCATCCTTGAAAAAAAGCGTAATGATGTGCCAGAAAGGTTTAAAACAAAATCAAAAGCCCCTGCATGAATGGATGTGCTTTCAAAGACCTCACATGAGGTGATAATATTTTTTTTTAAAATTTTCTTCCAACTGTAAAATTGGGTACGAGAGCTGAGAAGGTATTCAAGTTTCAATTGGAGAATTATCAAGTGCATGCTAGGTTTGTTGTCAAACTTCAAGGCAGATCTCACATTAGAAGTAGCTTCTATTTTCCTTCTCATTTTGAAGATGGGTGCTACGAAAAATTCAAGCTGGTGTTCAAAGGGAAAAATTTGTACTGTGTTCTAGCCTCACATCTCAGTATTCCAAGGGTGATGCTGTGTAACAAAAAGAGACTGCCAAACCAGTAAATCAAAACAGAGCTTTTGCTTTGCTGATGAGTTTTCCTCCATTTTAGTCCTTGGGGCATTTGATTTGATCACTTTGTACCTTAAGGCATTTTAGGCAGGTGTGATAAAGCTGAGATGAGGAAATGGGGATAGGCAGACCAACAATACCCCTTTCAGTCTCCCTTCCTATGGTGGTGAGGAACATCTCATGAGAGACCATAACAATTTTAGAGGAGGAACGTTTTTAGACTACAACTGCTGGAACCCTCCAGCCAGTTGTAATTCAAAAAAGTAATGTTTTAAGTTCATTAAAACCATATTCAGTCAAATATGCTTATGCTCCTATATGCACATTGAGAAGTTCAGCAGATGAGGACTTTGATTGCATAAAGTTCCTGAAAAGATGGAACACTGTAATTGTGTGCAGCCAAATGTGAAGGCAGCTTCTTGTACACCTTCCAGTTCAACCTGGAAGGTCAATGAAGGAGAGGAGGCAGCACGTACATTTCCCTTTCCCACTTACAAATTTGTAACAGCACTCCTCCTGCCAACCATCACCATGTTGGCTAAGGCTCATGGAAGCTGTGCTTGTTAAAAAACATCTGGAGAGCCGCATTTTGTCTCTTTCCTTCTAGCGTCTCCAGACTGAATGGTATTTCTACTGAAATTTTTCAGATATGTTGGGGAAAATATATTCTTGTTGCCCAAAGGTCCAGCTTTTATATTGGTTTCAATAACTGCTGACCCATAATGACTCCTGACTCAAGAGCAGCATGAATAGATGCCAGCGCATGCCTGGCATAGTTAAAATCACCAATTTACAGTTAATTAACAGGCTAGCAGCTGCCTTTTCCTCTGGGACTTCTCTGCTCTTAACGTCTGGTTAAATATTCATTTGGCTTTAGCTTGACAGGTCATGTTCTACCATAGATTTTATAGCCTTGTTATTAAATGGCAACCCAACTATCAAAAGCTTCTGCACTGCACCCTGCAGTGTTTGGAGCAGCAGGTAATAAATTGTTAATAAATGTGGCCCATTGTATAGGTTTATGATGCTGTCAAGCTGACTGGGGAGCCTGAAGGGAATCTCTTATCAGTAAAATATTTCAAGTGTAGGATAAAATGTGAAACAAGGCAAAGCTTAGTCCTTTTCCTCCACAATAGATCATCACACAGACACCACCGAGGCATATAAAATCTTTTTACAATGCAGCTAAAAGTGTGACACTTCCCCTGTAAAACAAGAATATTATTATAGATTGCTCTTTAATAATATATCTTTCGTTTAGGTTTTTAAAAGAATACTATCAGCCTCTTTTTCCCTGCTGTGCTCCTGCTGAGTTCAATTCTAAGTAAATACCTTGTTTTTTTTCTTTCTCACTCTCAGAGATAAGCACATGGTGGCAGTCCCAAGATTCAAGCACTTATCTTTAAATGAATAAAAAGATTCAGAAATAATAATGGCTCCTTTGGAGTTATCTCAAAATATGTCCTCTTTTGGGCTGGCCTTTCTTAACAGAAATGCTCAGCCCTAAAATACTGTGAATCCTCTCCTGAGATTCTGTGCATCCTCTCGTTTTTGTTTAGTGCTTCCCCATTGGGAGCCTTCACAATCAAATGCTCAAGAAAGTATCCTCAGATGATCTGCAGGAGGAGGGGAAACTGGAACCACTGATACATATTGAACATTCCCAATAAATTAACAATCTGTCATTGTTCTCACGATCATCACTATCTCCTCCTTTTCCTCTATACACAGCAGAATAACAACAAAAAGTCCTATAAAAGGTAAAATTCTTTCATTGGGCAAGTTTTACTTCTGTGCGTGTGTGTGTTAACCAGCACCGAAACATTTTTTCAGATGTAACAATACAGTGATTTCTTGAGAAATTTAGCATTCTCTGCCTAAGAAATGGGCAGTAGCTTTGCACAGGATAGGGGAAGTTACTTTTCTCTTGCTAATAGAGTTGAACCTTTATTAGCTGTTTTTTCTTACCATTTTTCCTGAGTTGTTACCCAAAGAGGTGGGGGTCTTTGAGGTCTAACTGCAATGCCACTGTGTCGTTAAAATTTTGGGGAATTGTAGCTCAAACAAGGCTTGTGAGAGGAGGGAAACAGCAGATCTTTTCACTTGTGTTCCAGTACTAACTGTGGAGAAGACTCCAGTTAAAAGTTAACAAAGTGTTTATTTGGATTGACAAACACAGGAGAAACCAAACACTCTCAAGAGCCATACAAGGCCGTCAGAAAGTGAGGTGTGAAAGGTTGGATGGAGAAGGATCAGGAGTGAACAGATTGATAGTTACCAGTCCTGAAGCAGAAGGTTGAACTGGAGGGGCTCAGATGATGTGTGACAGTAATATGGAAGTCTAGGGCATCATGTGCAGTGTAATATGCTCAGTGTACTACAGTTTGCTCAGGTCAAAGCTAGGGTTTTATACCCTATTTCGCACCCTGAAGGGGGTGGGTACATAGACAAAGCTCTAATGGCTTTCTCATGGACCTGACAAAGGAGTCCTGAATAGGTTGATTGCCTAGAGAGGTGACAAAACATTGATGGGAATCATGACAGTTTCTTAATGTCTGGCCAGGTAGGGGGTCTAGGGAGGATTTCTGTAGGGCAGGATCAAATTATGGTCCCTGATTGCTTCACTTGGGCAGTTTCACTATCTGTTATTATTTGGATGTACACACGGCCTGAAGTGTTGAAAGCATTGAATTTTCTTGCCTAATCCCCTCTGAACTTATGACCTGACCATGACTAAGATCAGCCTGACCTGGAAACATGCTTCTAGCCAGTGTGCTTTCAAACACGTTTTCCAGCCATAAATATGTTCAGTTATGAAAATAGCACATCCTGCAGAGTGGGAGTGTAAGGTGTGGTAAGACGAGAAGTGGTCTCTGCTTTGAGGTCCTTCTGGACCATCTTGACTGCCAACAGAAGTAAACATCTGACACAAAGTGTAGGCCTGTGACTCTAACATCATCACCTTCCTTCTGTATGATTTTTAATATCTTTGCCTGGTTAAGAAGCCAGTGAAGCTTTGGGAACTTGCATGATGTATTTCATACATTTTGATTGGCCAATAAAGGTATCAGTTTTTGTGGATTTTGGATTTTGTTGTATTTTGCTGCATGGCTAAAATGGCTACCCTGGAATATGTTTCCTGGAAAAAAAAACTAAAGCTTTCTGAAATTTGCACAAGGAAGGCAGTAGAAGGAAGGAAGGGTCTTTAGATTGTGATGATTCTGATTTTTGTCCATTTTATTTTTTGAACAGGAGCAACTGTAGGCATTTTGGTTACCTAGGTGAAGGCTAAGATCATACTCCACCTGTGGAAGCTGACTACACTGGAAATTGACTCTTATTTTGACACCAGTGAAGTGTCAGTGTACTTTATAACACCTCAAGGCTAGCGTAAGGGATAGAGTGCAAGCCATGGGGCACACAGAGCTCTGTTCTCTGACATGTCAATGCCACATGCTTATAGCTCTGTCTGGGGGTTATTTGCTGCATAATCCAACAAATGCTTCAGGGTAATGGTACTAGTGCCAGCAGGCATAAGATGAGCAAAGCAACACATACATGCATTCAATGTCTGATAAAAATGCGAGCCCTTCATTATGTCTCTCTTTGCCTGTTGAGTTAATCAGGGGACCATCCAAGTGGTGTTACCTGTGACACACTGGCAGAAAGTGAACAGGAAAAACAGACAACCAAGCAGATGTTACTGCCATGTTTACCTAAATTGAAGAAGGTGGGAACAGCTTGGGAATGGGCGAGAGGTAGGATCAATTTGAATTTCAGAATTCCTGAAATGGACAAACTTTGGCTTCAACTTTAGTGTGGAGTTCTGTGTGAAAAGCACAAATTGTTCTAACAATGGTGGCTTATGCATATTGGTGTCAGTCTTACTGTCATGGCCATCTTTCCTTGGGTCTTGGCATATTTTTCAAAGCCAAGGAAAGCAACAAGAATTTCATTTGTGACTCCCTTTTACAAGTATCACATGGGCCCTTTCACACTTAGATCACTCTCTTCTGCTTTAACGTTGGGGTTGTGTCCTTGGGTATTGTGGAATTTGTATTGTTGCCAGAGATCCTGAAGCTGTCTTGCTGAGAATTCTAAATCCCTTTCCCTAAACTGAGAATCTCTGGATTCAGTAGGGTGGAACGATGACAGTTAAAATGGAATCATTGTGCTATAACTGTGTAAGAACCCATTCCTTGTCCGCATCCACTTTGAGATTGGCATCCACAAATTTGTCAGTTCACTTTGGTAGATCTAATCACATTGTTTGTGGGACTGAGCTAGCTTTCATTTGTACACCACTACCTTTCGTATGTCATGGCCTAAATTCAATAGCTAGTCCCAATTGGAATTGGCCTGCTGAATAGATTAGCTAATAATTTGCTTTTGCAAGTAAGCGAAATAGCATTCACTTTGGAAGACAGGCTATTATTAGTCCTAATTTCTCAAAATGGCATAAACTCTATGAATCTGA
The DNA here is from genome assembly GCA_948472985.1 of Iguana delicatissima. Taxonomy (NCBI): domain Eukaryota; kingdom Metazoa; phylum Chordata; class Lepidosauria; order Squamata; family Iguanidae; genus Iguana; species Iguana delicatissima. The sequence goes on along the minus strand of CAOKZL010001029.1, from coordinate 35,625 downwards.
CCATCAAATTGTTGAATGTCACTAACAAAATGGCCATTTATTCAGCAAAGCATTCAATCCCACGATTTAGGCAAGCTTTCACAGCCCTTTGCTTTCAAACCATGTCTACAGCTATTATAAATGGCAGATATTTTTATACCCCTTTGGCTCTCTGTTTGTGTATTTGTGGGGCTCTAAAAATTGAAGATTTCCCTCATTATGTGTTCTTTTGTTTTTTATATGCAAAACCAAGACCTAAATTTCTGGGTTCTATTCTGTTTTGTCTACCTTCTAATACTGTCCAGAAAAAAAATTCTGTCTCTTGTCTGATACTGACAACGTAGTAATTTACAAGGTTTCTCTTTTCGCCCTGACAACAATGAAAATCCGAGCAAGACTTATTGCTGATATTACAGTTGATTATTCTGGGAATGTTTTTATTTAATCATAACATCATTGTTCATATTCAAGTGTTTTAATCTTATTGAACTTTTAAAATTATTCTAGTTCTATGTGATATTTATTCCATGTTGCACTTTTTGATTGTACTCACTTCTTTTGTATGCAAATTGCTTATGGCCTAAGTAATATTTAACTGCTACAATTACTACCACAGGTGCTGAGTAGTACTTCTGGAAATCTCATCGTTACTGAGATTTCCATCTACTTAATCAATGGAACTACTCTGGTTATGATGAGCAATTGAATTTAGGCCTTTATGAGGCTATTTGACAAAGAGTATTTCAATCTGGGCTGATTGGGGCAACTTTCTCCCATCACCTGACGCTGAGATTCATTGCAGATGGTCAGATGGATTTATACAGAGATCAAAAGGGAGTTCATTCTTTTCCTACCTCAAATAGGAAGCTTCAGAAGGTGTATTTTCTGACTAGAAACAGTGTATGTGTGTGCTTTCAAGTCATTTGTTGACTTATGGTGACCCCTTGAATTTTATTGGGCTTTCTTAGACAAAGAATGTTAAGATGTGGTTTTGCCAGTTCCTTCCTCTGAAATATAGCCTACAGCACCTGATATGCATTAGCAGTCTCCCATTCAAGTGCTAACCAAGACTGAGCCTGCTTAACTTCCAAGATCAGATAGGATCTGGTGCCTTTATGGTATTTAGGCAGACAGAAATAGTATATTGGTACAAAAACAGATGTTCCTCTAGACAGGAACAATGACATCGATAAATATATTACTTTGAGTTATTTGTCAAATTTGCAAAACAAAATTATGCCTGTAATAAGAGATACATTTACAGCTCTTTTCTGAATGAGTGATGCTCATTTCACTCATTTGTAAATAATGACAGGTTGGTTAAATGCGCTCCTGAGAAAGGTACATCGTTCCAGCCAAGTGCTTGATAGCTTTAGTTACTGCAATATGACCTAATTTCAAATTACCATCTCAATAATATGGAGTCACTGTCAGGTAAGACTGAATATGATTGTAGTGTTAGTCCTATTATGGTGCTGTGAGGAGAGTCAATCAAGATGGCATATGGATTCTTTGCAATTAACCCATTTTCCTCCAACAGAGATGTATGCTTCAACAGACTACCAGTTAGAAATTTACATCCTTATGATCAATCACAAAGCAAAGCATGCTAAAGCAGGCTGCATTGTTGAGGAGGGGAAAGTGCTATGATGAATAGTTTTTTTTACAACTTGAGGGAGCACCTCTTCTCAATACACATGAGATATATCATCTAGTTTAACCATGATTCTCAGTACTATCTATTCACAGACTAAATTCCAAAGGACAACATTACTTTGTGGAGGATAGAGCTAAATGAGATCCATTTAGAAGTAACTGATTAATAAAAATATTTACATTTCAATATTACTGATTTTTTTCTCCAAACAAGCAGTTCCTGGTTAATCAATTCCAGGCACTGTTTTATTAACATCTTTGATTTGTAACTTTTCTAAGTTTTAAAATCTATTGTGCATCACTCCAAAATCTTTGATATAAAGATAAACAAACTGCACTAAAACATTTACAATATGCTATATTCACAGTATATCATCTTAAAGTAAAACTACCACAATAGATTTCTATGTTTTGGGGGGAAATTTGATTTGTTTATTAATTGTCTGCTATTGAATCATTTAAAAATTATCTGGAATGAAATCCATGCATTTTCCCTTGTGACAATTTAATGTGTTGTTAGCATTCAAGAGTGTGGTATCTTTTCTTTATGGAAAAATATCAGACAACAAACTGATATTAAAGACAGCACCGCTTGATTTTGCCTCTTTAGTAATTACTGATGACAAAATTAACTGATTAGGTGCCAAAACCAAGGGGATTTCTGTAGCTAGATATTTTTCCTAGAATTTGCTTTGTACAATACAGCTCCACATGGTTTATTAAAAACAGGAAGAAAAAGCACACACCAGTAGATGTCGTTTACTCATGGTGCTCTTTGTTCCTGATCACTTGAAGCAAATCAACCACTGGCATACTGAGCATAAGACAAAGTCATGTGCTAAGCACTTTTTTTAAAAATGTTCACTCTGAACCTGTAGAATTAACCCCATTGACCTAAAGCATGAGTGTTGTAATGTTTATATAGAATTTTGGGGATGATAGGTGCAGTTTCTCAACTAGCTTATCTTTCTATCTTTTAAGAGCCAAGGGGATATGGCTACGCTTCAAAGCAAAAAAGCTCTGCAGTGCTGTTCAATGTGAATTGGATTTATTTTGCTGTCCTCTCTTATCTCTTCACTTGATATTCACATGAATTGGAGAAAAGAAGTTTTGGTCATCTTCTAAGATACCTCCCCCTCGACCTAGCACTCCCAGTTTATTGTAACAAGCTGCTTATTAAGCAATATTTCAGCATATTTGTACATATTCCAAGTTCTATGTCCTCTCTCATTCTGCATTTTCAATTAATGCGTTCGCAATCATTCTGGTAATTTGGAAAATGGAACCTGTATATGTGCTGGACACAATATGGCCTTCTTAATTGTTATTTTCCAACCCCAGGATAGTTCTTTGCCCCTACTGATTGGATTATTAGAGTTCAGAGTGGGACTGTGCTTTCTGTGCAATGGTAACACTTTAGGAAATTTTGCTTGCCACATTCATGCTGGCTGTGTCAAGGAATCCTAGTGTGGCTTTTCTCCTTCTCCTTGAAGAGGCCATTTCCCATTAATGAGGAAGATTAGTGTTGTCCTAGGTCTTTTCATTCCAAAGGGCAAAGAGAGAGAAGATTATTTTAATATGGTACATATAAGCCCAGACATAACTTGTCTAGTAAATACCAAGGAAAGAAACTGAGGCAAGAAGGGAACATGTCAGGAGCAAAAGCCATAGAATAGAGCTGGGAATGTATTCCTTTCACTAGCCACTTTCCCCTCAGGAGCCTTCACATTTTTGGCATAGCCTGTCTTGTGTTGGCAATAGCTTTAGAAAAGCATTTGTTCAAGTATTTGGTTTAAATGCATTTTCCCACTATCTGGGCTTCTAAAGCTGCTTGCAGTTGTAAAAACTGTGGTAGACAATAAGCTCTATAACATCAAAATGCCACTTTAAAAACAAAACCTATCAAATGCATATATAAGCAAGCCCTCATTTGGAAATATTATCTTACTATTTGGGGCATGAATACAATTTAATTGAAATTTTCCAAATCTTTTACAAGAAAAAAAAAATGAATTATGGTAACAGATACTCCAGGGAAAATAGAGACTTTCACTTCAGTTTGTGAAATTTGATACACAAAAGCCTGCTAGTAAAATCTCACTTGTCTGAGCAGAAGTTGTAATCTTATTTCCTTCTGTGGGCTGAATTCTGAGTATTGTGGTTTTGGCTAACCAATTCTGAGACGTAAGAGTAAACTGTCTAGTTGCTTGCATGTTACCTTGCAATGAAAGAGGGAAGGAGAACAAAGGTGAGAAATCTCATGGGTTTCTCCACTTTTGAAAAAATAGACCATTGGCTGTCAAATATTGTCCTAGCGAGCCCCCTTGTTTAGTCATGGATGAACAGTGCAAGACTTCTCAAAGTTTACAAAAGAAAACAAATATGAAGAGCTCACTCTGGGAACATATTCAGTGGGTTAAAATAGCACGCAGAGAATGTCTCACAAACTGTCAGCTCTGGGCAACCAAGTATAGGAGGAATTAATGTGCAGATAACCGCAGAGTTTGAACTTGCCCTGCATGGAATACTGCAGCATGTACCTAGGAGGGTCAGTTCAGAGATCAGAATTGAGAAGGCCATCAAAGTGTCTAGAGCATGAAGACAGATATGGAAAAGAACAAGAGGAAAACTGGCAAAGCAGGTAAAGCATGTTGGCCAGAAGTATAAAGAGGCTATGAAGTCTTTAATAGTGCCCAGGAAAAGTCAGGATTGAAGTATCTCAAATGAAGCCACAACAGGAGAAACAGTGGATTGGCAGGGATAACCGATGCTACCATGATGGAGACAGGACTGGAAATAAATATATTCTGTAACCCTGTGGCTTATAGTGATATGTATACTCCATCATTTTTTGGCACATAGTAAGCATTAGGCCAAAGAGTTTCTCAAACTTATTGTCTCAAACCACTGAATTTATATCCACCTCATAGCCACGCCTAATGGATAGTTAACAACTTGTCTGAAGGAGGGAACTTGTCATGACATCAGTAATAGAGGAGGTAATAATTATCACCACTCTGTATGTGGAGATGTTGGGTCTAGTATATACACTCATGGTCATATGAAGGTGAACAATTACATTACATAAATTTAACAACCACAACAACATTAGTAATGTTTTCATTTGTCAAGATGCTTTTAATTGCTTTTGATTCTAGTAACTATATAATTGCATTTTAACCTTTGTAAGCTGTTTTGAGTCTCAGAGTTGGGACTGGGTCTGGCAGTCCCTCACCAAACTACAAAATTCCAATAGAGTGGAGCCAAGGAAGTCACAGTGGTATCAAAGTGCCACAATTGTGTCATGTGAAAGAGACCTTAGATAATCCTGCTTCATTTTAGAAACTGGACTTCAGTTCAGCTCTTTTCCTTTTCAGTGAACTCAACCACTTAGGCCTTTTCCACACTTTGTTTTTGCAACAGGGCAGAGCGTCCTCCAGCGAGGACGTTTGCACATGGGGGCAGACTGGGTCCAGACTACTTTCTGTAGTTCCGGACTTCAGCCCACTCCAGAATGACCAGAAGTGGTTGCTCGCCATGCTATTGAAAGACCGCTTAAAACAGATCTTTCAACAGTGTGGCGCGCCCCACTCTGTGGCTGTGCTCCGGTGTAGATTTGCAGGCTTTCACCAGCGCGAGCCTGCAGATCTTCTGGGGGCGGGCTTTAGGCTGGCGAGCTTCACCGGTTGATGGAGAGCCTCCGCCAACTGGAAGCCACCATTTCCGTCCCCGGAGCAGTGTGTAGAGCGGCCATGCACTGCTCCGGATCAGCCTGGATCCTCCAAGGGAGCACGCCAGTCCGGTAAGTAACAGAACAGGGTGTTTTCTTCAACAAGTGCGAAAAAGCCCTTAGTTTTGTTAGTTTGAGTTGTAAGGGAAATGTAAAGGAAGCTCTGAAAGGAAGCCTCTATTTTTCTACCTGTAAAAATAAAATCCATCCAGATGTCCAAGTTAAAATTTAGTAAATAATAAATCAGTTATTAATTACAGGGCCAATGGCAGAAATACATCTTGGACACAATGGAGTCTTAACGTGTACTTTCTCCATAGGAGTGGGATAGAGGATAATGTCAGCAGATATGGTAAATATCAAAGACAAATGTTTGTCTTTTTCCATTTTTTCCCCCTTATCATTGCTATACCTTGTCCCTGATTCATGCTTTTTGATGGAGGTCAGAACAGTTCTCAGAAAGGCTTGTGAATTCAGCTTTTCCTCAGCAACTGTACTCATAGTGGTTCTCATTATGGCCTTTTCCACAGGGGTTTTACGGGCTATTACAGTGGAGGAAGCTATCTGGTCACCAGTGTTCAGGTAGGATTCGTCTGCAAGTCTGGCTGTCTTCTGTATGGTGGAGGTGATATCCATTCTCTTGTCTTTCACCTTAGGCATAAAAATTATTGGAGCTGGCCCTGGAGCCTATGATCTTGAGGGGGCAGCTATAGACTCCTCCTCGTGGACAGGAACTACCCCCTCTCCCTTTTTTTTTAAATAGGAGAAAGACTTATTTTTTATTGTAAAAAATAAAAACTTTTTTAGTTATGACCAGGGTAAGTTTTATTGCTGTTCTTTTTCTCTTTGTACATTTTTCTGTATGCTATGCAGTTTTTATGACACAGAACCACTTTGAGAGTGTGGTACTTAGCTAGCTTGTAGGTTATAAACAGACCAAAATGATTTTATCTTTTAACATAATCTTGTGATTTTGAAGGATATGGTTGTGAGCTGCCTCTAGATCCTGGACTCTAGGACTCTACTGGGACTATGAAATCCGTGGTTAGAAATAAATGTAAGGATTTCTGTTTTCACCTTCTATAAAGCCTGAAATTCTACAAGGAGGGACTAATGGTGCCAAAATCAGAAAATGGGCAGCTGGAGAAGCTGATATACACAAGGGGTAACAATGTGGAGGGAGCTGTGGAAAGAAGAACTGAGGAGATAGAAGAAACAGCAGCAGGCCAAGAGACACAGTTGGCAGACAGCTTGGGGAAAGCTTTGTTGAGTGCTTTGAGCTGAAAGAAAGGAGGGAATAACAGGAGTATACAAAAGGTAAAAATGATATTTAGATGGAAAGGATGAAGGATATGATATAAGCAGGAACCACAGAAGGAATCTGCGGGAAATGGGAGAAACTGGGAAATATAATGTTAAAGAAGTCTTGAGGGACAGCAGAAAATCCAGGTTTATCATGAGAACAGGAACTTGGCTAGCCTTCTATCAGGCTTGCTGTATGAGGCAACCAGAGCTAGTTAGAAACCAGAAAGGAAAAGAAAATGATTTTTTTTTTTCAGAGCAATAGTACAAAAGCATACTTTCCAAACTTCTGTAAGTTTGCAGGTAATGACTGATCTTGCAATGTTGACGGGGAATGTCATTCTTCCAAGCACTTGATGTTTTTACCAAACAGTGTCCAAAAAGCAAAGTAAAATAAAATAAAATAATCACTGCAAACTGAATGACCGTCCCCCTTTTTAAAGTAACCCTATGGAGGTTTTGCATAGTTGGAATTCCCGCTGTGTTTTGTTGGTTTAAAGTGGGGGGCAGCACTTAACTGATGTGTCAGAGTGAGATGTGCATGAGGAACTGAAATAATTCTTTTATCTTTCATCTCTGGAGTTTTAAAATAAATTAAGCTTTTCACTCTCCTGGGATGGCTGATGGTTCTCTTTTTTACTTTTTCTACAATTTTTTCTGATTTTGTTTAAACATACCACCTTTTCATCGCTATTGATGAAAATTATCATAATATTGAATGTCATCACCGTCATGGCTAGTAGATTATAAACTGGGCACATAGCCTTGTAAAGTTTGAGCAAGAGTACCATTCAGACAGGGCACAAAGAGCTGTGGTTGTTGATACTAAACATTGATAGCTCCAGGTATTGGTTATTGTGAAACACAAACAAGTGGCCATAAATATTAATTAAAAATAAGCTTTTATTCTTTCTTTTTTTTTTAATAGGGTTTTTCAGGGTTTCACACAGCATCAGTTTTCTGCCAGGGATTCAGAGCCTGGTAGCTCTTGAGGTCGCAGTGCCTGATGAGAAAAGATACTCCCTCAAGATCCCAATGTGCCTCTCAAACTTCCTGTGATCAACAATATATATATATATATATATATATATATATATATATATAGTCTTGAAGTGGTAGAAAGCAGTAGGGATTGACAGCCACATCAACCAGAGGTGTACTCCTTTCTACAAATGCTTTTTAGACCCACCCAACTCCTCCCTTTCCCCCCTCAAATAGTTGGAAGTGTGTGTGTTTGTTTATAAAACAGCATTTTCAATCCTTTCAGGATGATGAAGGAGGGCTGGAGATGGACAGGCTTCAAGTGTTGAGCTACAGTGAACAATAATCAAAGCTTATGCTGGGAATGAACAGGCACAGTAAACAGCAGGTGCCTCCAGAATCCCATTCTAAGTGTGTATGAACAGCAAAACAGAGAGAAGCCTTCCTCACATATTATCCACATAATGTTAAAAAACAAGGAAACATATATCTTTAATTTTTGGAAAACTGAGAAAAGTGGAGTTGGTGACCTAGATCTTTAGGCAGAGAGTGGAACGTTTTTTTTTTAAGTAATATGTTTGCCAGTCTAAATGTTTTAAAGGTGCTGGAGCCTGTCTGATCTTGATAATTAAGCAGGGTCAGTACTTGTTAGTATTTGGATGGGAGACCACCAATGAATACTAGGTTTTGTAAGCTATATTTCAGAGGAAGTAACTGGCAGAACCACCTCTGAGTATGCTGTGCCTAAGAAAACCCTATGAAAAATTAATGGGGTCACTTGAAAGAACCAGTGCAACATCTGAAGAATTCAATATTAGTGTCAGGCAAAATCTTGGAAAGCTGGACTGGTGCAAATATAAATTTGATTCCAAAAGAAAATAGAGAGGCAACTGATCCCTAGAATTATAGATCCATATCTCTTTTAAATAATGACTATAAAATATATGAATTTAGCTGAGAGACTGAAAAGATTATTGACAACTTTGATTCATGTAGGTCAATGTGGTTTCCTACCCAAAAGACAGTAGGGATCACTGGTACCTGACCCCCAGCAAATTGGTAAATATGAACAAAAAGATGAGTAATAAGTGCTGGAAATGTAAAGACCAAGTGAGGTCTTTTTATCATATGTGGTGGGGATGTGATAAGGCTAAGAGATTTTGGTACACAATACGAGCGAATATGCAAAAAATACTAGAGAAGAAAATTGAGCTCTCTCCAGAAATTTTTTTGCTGGGTATTATAGACGAATCAATGGATTTTAGTGCTAAAAGACTCATGTAGCATTTGATTGTAGCGGCCAGATTGGCTTATACCAGAAGTTGGAAATCATTTCACATCCCCACAGTGGAAGAATGGTTAGATAAAATAACAGAGATAGCACAAATGGATAAATTAACTTACAGACTCGACAATAAGATGAATGGTAAATTTTATAAAGCTTGGGAACCGCTCACAAAATTTTTGGAAAAGAAGGGAATTGCTACAATGGGTTTTTAAGTATAAATAGTAAATTATTATTATGAATTCTGATGTTATAAGACATATGGAAATAGTACTTATTAATTTGGATAGGGTATTCATGTGTACTAGGGTGGAGGGAGGTGAAATATGAACAGAGAAACTGAAGTAGCTGATTTATATATGGAAGATAAGGGATGTTAAAAGGAAAAAAATACAGGAAGTGTATGATTAAAATATGTGTTAATGGATATATAATTATATCCAATCAAGGAAAAGTTTGGCAAGCAGATATATAATCTGTTTCCTTTCTGACTTATGGAGGTGACTTATATAATATTTGTAAGCTGTAGCCAACAAAAGGGGGGAAGCAATTTATGTTAGTGTTAAGTGTATTTAATGTTAGTAGTTTGTTTAGCTTTTTTGGTCTGTGTGAATATTGTGTGATATATGTTTTTTTGTTGTTGCTGTTTTATGTCTCTTTTTAATTGTAAATTCTTAATAAAAAATATTTTATAAAAAAAATTTAAAAAAAGACAGTAGGGATAACACAAGATGTGTAGCTAATATCTTGGAGTATTTTGAGACATATAATGAAAAGCAAGCACCTTTGATCTTCCTCAGTACAAAGAAAGTCTTTGACAATATGTCCTGGACATTCATGATCAAAGTTTTAAAGAAAATGGACTTCGGGAATAACATTTTAACTTGGATTAAAGCAATATATTCAAAACAAAAGGCTCAGATTTTGATCAATGGTGACAAAACAAAAGTTTTGTGAAACATAAAAGGGCACAAGATAGGGATGTCCTCTGTCACCTTTACTCTTTATACTGATCTTGGAAGTACTATTAAGACAGATTATAAAAGAAGAGAACATTAAGGGAATTACAGTCAAGAAGGAAGCATATAAATTGAGAACTTTTATGGACAATGTCATGATTTTTTTCACAGGACCCCCTTGATGATACAGAAGATTTATTAGAAATTTTGACAGAATATGGACTTTTAGCAGGTTTAAGTTGAATAAAGATAAAAGTATAATTATGACTAAGAAAATGACAAAAGATAAAGTAAATTGATGGAGAAAACAGGTTCTAAAATAGTTCTAGAAAATTAAGTGTTTTGGTGGTTTTTTGAAACCCCAAATACTAAATTATTTCAAAATGATTATACTAAAACTTGGCATGAAATAAAGGAGGATTTACAAAAATGGTCTAAACTGAAATTTTCCTTATTGGGAAGGTTATCAACTATAAAAATGAATAGGTTGTTGTGGATTTTCCAGGTTTTGAGGCTGTGTTCTATTTGTATTTTCTCCTGACGTTTCACCTGCATCTGTGGCTGGCATCTTCAGAGTATCCTTTGAAGATGCCAGCCACAGATGCAGGTGAAACGTCAGGAGAAAATACTAATAGAACACAGCCTCAAAACCTGGAAAACCCACAACAACCTATAGATTCCAGCTGTGAAAGCCTTTGACTTTATATAAAAATGAATGTTTTACCCCAAGTGACTTTTTTGTTTCAGAAAATAGCAAATGATAATGGTAATTGTGAAATGGTAATAACACATACTATACCTTCTAAAAAATGGCAGAAAGACAATTCCAGATTTTTGCAGCAAGGGAAAAGGACAAGAGTGAGAATGGAGAAGCTACAAGATGCCAAAAAAAGAGGAGATTTTGGTCTTTCAGACCTTAAACTATATTTTTACTCATGTTGTTTGGTCTGGCTGAAAGACTGTGTTCTGCTCAGAAGAGAAAGAATTTCATATTTAGAAGGTTTTGATTTGAAGTTTGGGTGGCACAATTTCTTGTGCTATGAAAAAAATGAAGGCAAATGTAAATTTTGATAATTATTTTAGGAGATGGGCTGTATTTAGAGTGGAATAAATGTAAGCCACATTTGTGTTCTAAAATGGGTATCACCTCATGAAGCTCTTTTTATAAGAGAAGCAATGTTCAAAGAAAACTTTTTAATATATCAAGACTTAATTAAAATAGAGGGGAACTTAATACAGTTAAAATCAAATGAAGAGCTGAACTCAAGAGCATTTTGATATAAAATTGTTTGCATATAGACATATCGCCCATTCCCCAAAACTCTCTTTTCCATTTCTAATTTAGTAGTGAGGCTCTGTTTTCTTAATAATTGTTTAATAAATCTTATTGCTAGTTTGAACTGTTTTGTCTGCTCACTGACCCGGCACTGTATACATTGGGTAAAAGATCCCCGCTAAGTTACCCTGCCTCTCGTTAGCTAAGAGAGTGCTCCAGCCAATTTCCCCATCTTGTTGTATTTGTTTTGGTTATTTGGGTGTCCCTCGGGACCCCCAAGTCACAGAGTAACATAAGGGTGTATAAAAATGTAATTTTTAAAAGAAAAATAATTTTATTCTAGATGGAAAATTTATAACTTTGTCTATGATAGTTGGTTCATTAATATTTTTACAGTGGATTGGTTAGTAAAAATTAAATTAAAAAAGTAAAAAAAAGAAAATACTGACCTTGAAAAGCAACTGCGTAGTGATGTTAAACTTCTAATAGCAAAAATGTTAGGATGATATTGAAATTTGAAAAGAAGAAACAAGTAAAATAATGTATGGTTAAATGGGCCCAAAATGGGTTATATAATTCCATGAGATAAATGGGAGAAAAAGTGGGTTAAGGGCTTGAAATTCACATTAAGTTATGATTTGAAAGAAAACTTTTATAAGATTATGTACTGGTGAAAAACTTTCTAAAAGGTATAAAGCAGTGGTTCTCAACCTGTGGGTCCCCAGATGTTTTTGGACTTCAGCTCCCAGAAGCCCTGAGCATTGACCATAGTGGCTGGGGCTTCTGGGAGCTGAAGTTCACAAACATCTGGGACCCACAGGTTGAGAACCACTGGTATAAAGGCTCTCCAACTAGATGTTGGAAATGTAACCAGCTTGTAGGGACATTTTATCATACATAGTGACCATGTGAGAAAGCCAGTACATTTTGGATGATGATACATAGATTGATGGACGAGATTCTGAAAATTAAATTCTAAATGAAATCAGATTTTTTCTTGTTGGGACTAACAGATAATCAGATTAACAAGAACCATGTAAGAGTAATACAATACATACTAATTGGTGGTGAGATTATTCTTTGCTAAGAAGTGGAAGAACTCTAAGATTCCATCTCAAGAAGCCTGGATGATCAAATTATTAGATTTGGTGGAAATAGACAAGTAAATGACTTTAATAAGAGATGGCTCTCTTATTGAATACAAGCAACAGTGGAATAGGGTCATAATAAGATCAACTGAAGGAAAACTAGCTATAAGAGGTTTTGATTATTGATAAAGGTTGGGAATATGACTGGTTTGGTAGATTAAGATTAGTACTTAAGTGATAGAAATGTATTAGGTCTTTAAATTTAAATAAGTTTAGTAATATTAATGCTATATAGCATACATCAAGATGGAAGTTTTTCTTTATTTTTGTTTAACATTTTTATATACTTAAATATGAACTTTGGAGGCTGTATAACTACAGTAAAAACACCAACCTTTTTTTTTAATGAAGAGTTGGAAGTCAAATTTATATTCTCTGTAGTTAATGTTTGTTGTGGTATAGTATAGTTTCTTAGCTTGTTTGTTCAATAGGGTAGCTTAGTCTTATAATCAGGTTTGCCTTCCGTATATTTTTTTTTATTTTATATCAATATTGTGTTAATAAAAATATTTTTAAAAAAAGAAAGAAAAATTAAAGTGGTCACCATAAGTTGAGGCATATATGCACACAATATGTTTGCGTTAGTGATTAGTTTACTCAAGTTACTTTTAAAGTTTATTTGTTTCGCAAAACAATTAAAAATATGGATTCAGTTGAAAAAAAGTTCTAAAATATTTGTGAATGTTCCCTGAAACCCAATGTTTCAGAAGTAACAAGTAGACATTGCTTGTTACATTACGGAAGAAACAGTTGCAAAGCTCATTATATTACTTGGCAAAATCATATGCCTTCCTCATCACAGACTAAGACATTACAAGCTCTGCTCTCAGCCTCCACACAACACAAAAAGATTTTTTTGTATTCTTCAGTGTGTAACTAACCTAATTCCTTTTCATATATTGCAAGACTAGAGGCTTTTTTTCATGAAACTGAGGGGAAAATGAAAGCTCAAACTAAGCTGATGTTTCTGCTTTGTTGGCAAGAGTTGAGCAGAGCTTCATATATATCAGAGGCTCTGATGTTGGGACACTTCTCATCTGTCCCCTCACCCACCTCCTATAGGGCTGCAGCCTTATCCACTTACAACCTCAGAGCAGTTTGCATGCATAGGAACTATTTCTCAGTGCAGAGCTTACTCTTATAGCCACTGCTAAACCTTCAATACATTAAAATGCATTCAGTTAAAATGATCTCATCCAAGAAGTTCTGTTATGTTATCACCATAACATTTTATAAATGCTACACTAAATCTCGCTAATGTTAACGCCTTAGATCCAGCCTACTGTGAGAAAGTCTGTTCTTCTCAAATGCACATTCTGTGATATCACAACAAATGTTGATGAAGAGCCTATACATGACTATTGCTATCAATACCCTATGAAAGTCTTTATCCCTCAAGAATCTGGTGCCTTTACAAGTGCTGATTCAGTTTTGCATTAGGAGAAAATGTTGGGACTCCACAGCATACACCCTGATAATCTCTTAAAGACAAATACTTCACGCAGCCTTCCAGAGACTTACTGACTTGAAACTTCAAAAAGCCCAGGAAATGGGATAGAGGCTTTGGAATATTTCAGTCAATGGCTACTGGCTGCTGTTAACTTTTTGAAAGCCTGTATAATATATCAGGCTGAAAATATTGTATTATCCCCACTCTGAATTTCTTCTAGAGCATTTGTCACTAAGATACAGCAAGTAAACAAGCTTTTGAGAGCCATTTCTAAACTTCTGAAACGTTAAACTGCATGTCCAGACTGAAAACACAAACTGTTATCTATGGAAAGAGATCTAAGGGAAGTTCTAATGCATAAAGCATAAAGTGCCTTGAATAAAAGCATGTGTCTTATTCTTGTTCCCAGTTTTATGAAATCCAAATAAATTGTATGAAAAATCAGATACAAGAATAATATTTCATAGCATACCTGATAAGGAGGATTGCTATCAAGTTGTCCCGGTAAGAAACACAGACAGACACAGGTATTGTTCATAGTGGCTGATGTTGATGTTTTCTTGGATAGAACATTCTAGGGCAGACAGATTTGGTTTTTGAATATCCCCAGAGTGGCTTCAAGCCTCGCTTTCAAGCCCAGTCAAATGAGGACATGGCTTGGACAGTAGAACAGGCAGATCAACCACCCAGAAGCAGCAGCTCAGATAAGAACTTCCTGCTCATTTCCCCAGCTTTTCAGAAAATGCAGTATAACATAGAAAGGCAGCAAAACAAGCAGAGTAAAATGCTGTTTGTAAAATGAAGTATATTTAGGTTGATGGTAATTATCGAGATGTTGACTGAAATATAGGAGTGTCTTACCATTTGTATGGCAAAGAAGTTAGCTGTTTTAACAAGAATAATGTCAGAAGTCCCAGTCCACACAGTGGACAACCACCTTTTGGCTCTTACCTGTTTCTGTGCTGCTTTAAATTCTGGGTGGGATAGTGGTGGGGTAAGAAGGAACTGACATGTACTGTCTGTTCTGCATTACAGATATTCTCAGGCTTTGTTTTCATGGCACGGGAAGGAACTACTCTACAACGTCTTAGCAGAAAGGCATAAAATCCTGCTGTCAAAACTCACTTTATCTCAAGGCAACCTTTAACATTCAGGACAGGTCACAGACATCAATAGGAAAGTGTCTGGGCAACACAGAATCTGAGTAATAATATGTGTATCTGTGTATCATTATGCTGTCAGTTCAGGGCATTTCATTATGTTCACTGGGAATATTCAAATAGATTGAATTAATAAAAGACTGAGGCATGGCTTAATTGAGATCACATATCAATACCAAAATGGCAGGGACCTTAAATGTCCCTTGTGAAGGCAGCAACTCGCATGAAATGTTTAGGAAATGCTCCATAATCCTCATATCTAAGGTGCTCCCAACATGAAATGGTTATGAAAACCATAATCATTAGAATAATCTCTTGAAGTCACTTGTCTTGTCAAGACATTTTCTTGTGTGCCATCAAATTTTATCCGTGGCCTCACTCTTATTCTGTTCATTTAAAGAGCTTCTGGCCACTTTCCAGCTACTTGGGAGCCTGGTTGGCATAGTTATACTCTAAAATTAGAAAGTATAAATTTCATTGGGAGGTTAACTTTTTTTCCCCCTCAGCACTTTTAATCTATGTAGCCAACCTCTGTATGGGCCCTGAAAACATGGGTGTGGAGTGTGTGTGTGTGTTGCTCGCGCAATAGACTAGGCTAGCAAAGGTTGACCCCCTCGCAAAATCACCTAGCAAAATTGGAACCATCAAAATTCCCATGTAGAAAAATCTCCTGAGGTATTATCAGTCAGAAGTCTACTAAGGACTAAGAAATATTAAGACAGTTATTCTTGCTGAGTCTTCTTAGGAATAGTAAAAGCTGCCTGCAGTCTATTCTATGCATCCTTACTTGGGAGTATGCTACACTAGGCACATGGAATATACTTCTGAGTGTCTGTCAGAGTCTTCATATTAAGGATATTCAAGTGATGATGGATAATGAATGATTCTGCAATGGATAATGGAAAAGTAATTTGACTTCTACAAGCAAGCAGCTGCAAGTAGACCATATTTATAATAACTGCCTGGCAATGTTGTGGCTTTGGGGACCATTTGTGGACTCTTTACACTGTTCTTCTGGCATTAAAACCCCCCAGACTCCCTAGGCCTCCCCTTTTGTAGTAAAATAAGTAAAAAATAGAAGAGGAAGAAAGAAAGGAAAGAAAGAAAGAATTGCTTCCCCTAGAAACCTCTAGAAGTAGAACTTCACCTTTTAAATAGGTTGCAGGAATCCATTGTTCTGTTTAACATCAAAACACTCATTGTTCAAAACTGACAAGCTTGTGTACACTTCTAGTTTTTGTCTTTTGTTTTGTTTCATTGGCAGTCTGTAGAGCCCCAGAGGATGTTGGGGCAAAGAACTGGCCTGTGGACCTGTTATAATTGCCTGTCCCAAACTAAACCAGCTCCTTTAACCCTGCAAGCCACTTCAGAAGTAATCTAGCTATCTATCGTGTCTTTGCTTTTGTGGCAGAATGTCTCAATTTGGCCTTTCTTCTGTGATGAGCAAGTGCTGTATTTGCTGGCGTATAAGACTCGCTCCCCCCAAAAAAATACTATTTGAAAATGGGGGTGCATATTATATGCTGGTGTGTCTTATAATAATATTTGCCACTGTAGAAATGAGATGTGTCTTATACACAGGTGCATCTTATATGCCAGCAAATATGGTATTCATTAAGCTCCCAGTTCTTTAAAAAAAAGGAAGGAAGAAAGAACCAGAAACAGTTGATCTGTATTTCTCTGGTAACCTATAGATAAAGAGATATGACATATGCAGAAGATCCAGTCTGTACAGATGCTTTGTTTTTCAGGATGTCTGATTTTATTTGCCTCAACAATCCTGAAGAATTTCCCTGCATTCCTCAGAGAGGGAAAAAATCAGTTTAAGTGAAATTTGTTAGCAATGTCGCTGTTTTTTGGTCTTATTAGTTCTGTCCATTAAATTGAGAGTTTTCCCTTTGGCACCCAATAAAATATGAATGTCGGTGAAAGAGAAGTGAAAACCGCAGCACAGCATAAATTACAAACCTTATCAATATTCACTGTGGGTCCCACACAGGTTTATGCAACAGACATCCCTCCCTAATGTTGCTACTCTTACTCAAAGCTCTCTCACTTTCCTCAAAATTCTGAGTGGGTCTCTTGATATGCTTCAGATTTCACTTTAGTCAAAATTCTGTGGCACCTCTACTTAAATAAAGGGTATTTTGATGCAAGGATGATGTTTCCGTTGTCAAATAGACACTTCTTGAAATATATGAAGCGTGGTGATGAAAACAAGCTAGCCAGAACAGTGCTGGAGAACAACTGGAATGGGTCTCATCATGACTCATCATGACATGTCCAGTTTGGCAGCTGTATGGAGTCGCTCATATGGTTTCACTTTTCTCTGAAGTTCTGCCTCAGCCTTTTGATACTGTTGTGTTTCGCCAGCGCTGCGTTATTATTGTGTTTCTAATGCCCATAAAAACCTTTCATAACTAGAGTCCTCCTAGGAGCTAAAGTAAGGCATCTTTCAACAGTTTGCAATTTCTCTCTCCCTGGCTCTTTAAAGAAGTGGACTACTCTAAGCTTTTAGAATATTTTTGATAGTTTTTAACTTTTGTATTTTGTGACTGTCTAATTATGTTTTAAATTGTCGTAAGTTGTATTGAGTTGCAAATAGGAGAAGGATGGAATGATGGTGGTGGTGATGATATGTTGTGAGGAACAGAAACATTTATATTTCTAAGGCCTTATTCCACATAATCATGGTGAATGAATATGGTATAATTGTGCACATTTCAGTCTGAAAAGGAGGCTGAGTGCTTTTGTATGTATAAAACTTCCTGTGTGTAGTGAACTAGGAACCAGGGAGAGAAAGAAAGAGAGAGAGGGATACTGTAGTTCTCTTATGTTGTATAGGGCCTTTCCGCACAGCACTGTTACAGTGCTATTATTCCACTTTCAACCTCCTGTGGAATCCTGGGGTTTGCAGTTTAGGGAGGGGCCTTTAGAATGCTCAGCCAGGAAGTTCTTTGGCCTCAAGAAACTACAAACCCCAGAAACCCACAGGATGTTAAAAGTGGAATAATAGCACTATAACAGTGTAGTGCAGAATGTTTGCTGCTGCTGCTGCTGTTGTTGTTGTTGTTGTTGTTGTGTGCCTTCAAGTCATTTCTGACTTATGGCAACCCTAAGGCAAACTTGTCATGGGGTTTTCTGGGGTGGAGAAGGTGTGAGGCCAAGGTCTCTCAGTAGGTTTCAATGGCCTAGCAGGGAACTGAATCCCAGTCTCCAGGGTCATAGTCCTATGTTCAAACCACTGCACTATGCTGGCTGTGCTTTGTTATATGCAGGGACCTTTTTATTTATAACACAATCCCTCTGTACCTGTACTGCTGAAGTGCTACACTCCAGAATGTGACTGCTTCAGACTAGTGTCTCATTGCGTATAATACATAGGACAGATCCAAAGCACTTTTATAATTGATAAAAGTCATACTTGATGTTTTCATCTGAACTTGTGGAAACAAACTCTCTGCCATGGCTGCCACTGCAATGGCTGCAGCCAATGGGATCCTTAGGTTTGTGGTTTGGGGAGGCATTATTGCTCCCTGGCTGAGAATTTTAAATACCTCTCTCCAAACTGCATTGCACAGAATGTTGCTGTTCAAGTTTAAGACCTATAATTGCATACTCTGAAAGGGTACT
This sequence comes from Iguana delicatissima, assembly GCA_948472985.1. Lineage (NCBI taxonomy): Eukaryota > Metazoa > Chordata > Lepidosauria > Squamata > Iguanidae > Iguana > Iguana delicatissima. Next base: position 17,066 of record CAOKZL010001029.1, on the reverse strand, counting down.
GAGTAATTCAGATGCCGTTCTGTATGCATCTGTGTAATATGCTAGGGCAAGGCAGGTTTAATTCATAGAAGAAAGTGAGAACATGTGCACCAGGTGCCAAATAGAACATGCTATCTTAGATGTGAACCAAGGTTTATTTATTTTAAATTTAAATTTCTTTTAAATTTAAACTTCTTTGTGCTTGTTTGCAGCTCTTTGGAACCATTACCGCTCCACCAGGTCTTATGAGAACTGTATTCACCTTGCCTCCTGGATCACTGTTACATGGTTCTGGAGCACATCAGAAAGAATGGCAGAAGGAGAAAAACCACCCCTTCACTTATTGCTCTCCAGGAAGGAAGAGGAAGGGGTGGAATAAATTTCAGGAGTGGAGTGGGTAGGGATAATTTTGAGACTGGATAGGTGGGGGTGGAGGGGATTGGTAATTTTTTGTGTGAGCTGTTTTATTGGCAGTGAAAAATTACTCAAGTTCTCTCAGTTTATGGGATGAGAGAAAGAACTTAGATAGTTTCTGCGTTAACCAGTGGCATGGTTTGGATACCTCACCCTCCTGTTTAACTTGATGTCTTCATATGAATATCAAAGCCAAAACTCAAGATAAATGTTTTTTAATTTTTTTTAATAAAAACTGTACTTTTGCAGCTTATATTTTAAATCTATTTCTGAGAGGGGGAAATTAAAGCATATTAATAATGCATTGTATTTTCTTTTATTCAAGACTGCATTCCTGCATGTAAAAGGGTGTTCTTTTAAAAGTTAAAATGTCACTGCTACACATAAAGTTAAAATCTCAATTCTAATGCTTTTCTATCTGTCTCAACATTTTAATAGCTCTGCTGGATGGATTGACATGATATGATGGAACACTTGGTGCTTTCAAGTAGTTAATAGGTGCTTATAAATTGCCTAAATGTTCCTGTAATAGCTCCTCCCACCTAAAACTCCCCACTGGGAATTGAATCAAACAAGCCATATGTAAAGTAAAGGGAAGCTTCTACATTACAGAAGAGGAAGAAGAGAAAGATTATTGGGCTTTCTCTTGCATACTGTCTTATCTTAGAAGTACAGCAGCTTCTTATTCTTTTACTTATGATTTGTCAGTTTTGGTGTCAGAGAGTCATTTCTGATCATCTACAAGCAAAAGAGATTTCCAGTTCACAAGCAGTCAGAATATCAGAAATTCATATATTAGATAGGAATTTTGTAATTTTCTTTGTATTTGTTAACCATATATTTAATTAAGCAGTAAATCAACAAGCCCTAATTGTTCATACAAGCTGTCTATGCAGAATGGGAATAATCAATTTATGCCTCCATTTCTGTAGAGGTTCCACTTGCCTTGTTTGCAGAACTGAACTAGAAGCAGTGCACCATGTGTTTTCTGGAAGTTGGTTTAATATTGACAGAATCATTTATATTTGTATTGGTTGAACACACATACACATATATCATAATATATAATGGCAAATCACCTCTGAACAAATCTTGCCAAGAAAACCCCATGGTAGCTTCGCCTTGGGGTAGCCATAGGTCGGAAAGACTTGTAGGCATACAACAATTATATCTGATACTCTTTGATATCATCATCTAAGAGGCTAATAAGAATAAATGACTTAAATTTTGAATTTTTTTAAAAAAATATATATTTGAAATTCTGCTTTTTTGGTAGATTTATGGATATGACTTCAGTTCTCATACTTGTAACTGAAAAATATTGTGATTTTGGAGGTACAGTTTCATAGTGGAAAGTGTGACATCAATTTTACCTGAGAAGAAAACTCTTCCAGTGCAAATAGCAGTGTCATCAGCATAATAAACTCACTTGGAATACACATTTGGTACTCTTATGAACCATGTCCATACTCTTAACCCTCCTGCAGGGCCTAGTTTTTCCCCAGTGCAGATTCTAATCTGAGTCATAGGCCATTTCCGCATGAGAGGGGAGGAGCAGTTCTCTGCATGTCAAGAATGGTGTTTTTATACTCTGATTTGGAAATTGAATTCAGAAAATTCAGAATCTATGCTGTCTGCACCCCTCCCTTTTGAAATCATACTACTGCAGAGAACAGCGGTTGCTGCATCCACAACAGCAAGTCTCTGCCCACTCCCATTCCCCTCTCTCACCCTGCCCTGCCATCACTGATTGGTCTGTTTTTAAAAAAACACACACCTGTTTTTAACACATTTCTGTGTTGCTACATTTGTGGGTAGGAATGTATGTTTGTTGATACGTGGGGGAAAAAATGTCTTAACAGTCCATTACCAGATCCACTCTCTTCCTGCTGTCTGTTTAACACAGGGAGACAATAATGATGGCGGCCTGTCCTTTGATGGGCGGAGAGAGATATGGATGGAAGTGACATAAGGGACAGCCTGGGAATGTCCATAGCTGGCCACTTCTGCAATGTAAATCGATGCTACATTTCTGCATGTAGGCAAAAACTGAAGCAGAATCAGTTTGGGAGATTTATATCGGAATTTTTCAGATTTTCACATACAGTGGTTTCACATCGCAGTGAACTGTTCTAGGAGCTGAAAACGTGCAGAACCACAAGGAATTCTATGATGCTAGAACGGTACAACGTGCAGACTGGAGGGTAAGAATTTGATGCTGCTACAGTGTATCAACCTCATGCAGAAATGGCCATAGTCTCTCATCCCCTCCCAGCCAGGCTCTTACCTGTGGCTCTTCCAGTACTTCTCAACTGCTTGAAATGCTTCTGTTACAGTGTCACAGGTACAGAAATTCCTGATGTTCACGCTAGAAACACAAGATGACACAGTTAAATAACATTTTCAAGGGCTATGCTATGCTATGATGGGCAGAGAGGGAGAGAAAACTAAGCCATCCATTTTCTGCAGGAGGTAGCCACTGTTTGAACGCTATCTTGCAACTATAAAGTATACATTTTACAGCATTTCTTTTTTAAAAAGCCTTCTTTGTACCATGAAAAGGCATGTACCACATGGTTTTATCTATCTTCATTAGCTTACAGAGAGGTTTTTGCTACAGTACCAATAAACAAACAAACAGAGAGGTTTCACTACAGATTTTGGAAAGTTCTCCAGTAAGATATGCTTGGATGGAACACGCCATACAGCAGAAATCTGTAATTATTATCTGCATAAACAGTTAAATTGGTTACCTCTCCCCACAAAACCCCTGGTATTTGTGATTCTGCTGATAAAACTGATGACATGCACGTTTCAACCAATTAATTAGTATCCTATGTTCTTTTTAAAAAATTAGTGAGAGAAACAGTGAGTGAGAGGAATCCTGATAAAAGTTACAAGTGCAGGCAAGGGAAAGATTCTTCTCTGTTATGAAAACTCTCTTTCTGGTCTTAAAGGTGAAAAACCCATTTGAATGCTTGTACAGCATAAACCTCTGGTGCACTTTTTCTGATGTTCTGCTGCACTGATCAAGTTGGTGGCCAGAGGTATTAGACATGTAAGCATGTACTCCTTGCATCATCTTTCTCCAGTACAAAATATGATGTGGTATCGTACTTGGCCAAACTATGATGCAAAGTCTGTGGATTTTTGAAACCTTGAAGGTGGCAGAGCCGGAAATGGATCTTACCAGTGGGAAAAGTCCCTCTGAAGGAACACACAATAATGGAGATGGTGCAAAGCCACTTCTTTCTTCTTGTGATGCATTCATTTTTTTTATCACAGCGGAAGTACCAAAATGTGACTCTGGGACCACTTCCTTGGACTTACCTTTCTTTCTTACATATTCTTTCTCTTACAAAAAGGGAAAAATCAGAGGCCTTCATGAGGGATAACTCACCTCTTAAATCAGTTGTAGAGTTCCCTTTAATTAGGCTGCAGGGTTTAACAACAAAAATGCTTATTTTTTTCCAAACTGAACATTTGGCCACCTCCTCTTTGTTTTTATTTCTTTTTGGGCCATTTTAGGAGTCTGTACACTGCTTGGCTGATCCTGGGTCGGATATCTGGCTCGCAGACCTGCTAAAGTTGCCCAGCTTTGCAGTTTAAAGTCGTTTAATGACAGTAAGACCTTTTGGTTAATTATATTAGAATGTATGAGTGGGATGTTTTGATTTTTCTTCCTCAGACACTAAAAACATTTGGATAATTTCAACATGATAGTTGCAAAGAATTTATGCAATACTGCTACACCACTTTGATATAAAAGGTTTAGTTGCCTTTGGACGAGAGAGGACTTAACATTTATATTGTAAGATTTGCTTCATTTAAAAATATATAAGCAGAGTATAGGAGCAAAGTGTTACTCCCAGTGGTGGAGCTTGGAGTGTGTGAAGGGGTGGCGGGAGAGTATGTGGCTACAGCATGAGGGGTGTGGCCAGGGTGCGCAGGGGCATAGCTATGGGCAGGGGCACCCCAAAAACATTACCACCAGGGTGTGTATTGCCCCCCCACGTCCCTACGTGACTGATTACTCCTATAGTAGTCAACAAGTTGGCTGACAGTGCATAAGAGTTTTAGAGAGCTGCTCATTCTTTAAATACATTTAAATCTTAATACAAAGTATGTAGACAGCCTAAAAATTGGAGACTGGCTGAGATCCTATGTGGTCAAATATAGCATAAGAGTTCTAAATGCTGAACTCCAGTATGACTTCTCTGTCACCACCTCCAGGACTCATTGTTGCCCTGTGATAGGCTCCACCATACCTGTTCCATTGCTAGTGGAGAGCAAAGGGGATTGGAGAAGTGTCCAGCTATGCCCCCAGCTTCCCTCCCCTTTTTAAAAATTAAATATATTAAAACAACAAAACATCGCAAAATAGAATAAGTAGAAAAGACAATACTAAACAGATCTAAAAAATGAAAAATACACTGATTACACTAATTACACTAATACTCACTATGTAAATCAACATAAAATTCTAACATTAACTATGGCTAGAATAGCATTAACAATGAAAAAAACAAAGACAACATAATAGACAAACATCTAATTAAAAGATGGCTGGCCCCAACTATCAGCTATTCTTAGTATTTAATATATATATATATATATAACTAGCATAATATAATAAACCAAATATATATTATTAATAAATAGTATAATAAACCAAAAAGACACCTAGGTAACAACTATGCGTAATCTCACTTATATACTGTATTTACCAGTGTATAAGATGCAGCAGCATATAAAATGCACCCCATTTATATGCTGGCAAATACTATTTACCAGCACGTAAGATGCACTGGCATATAAGACGCTCTCCATTTTCAAACAGTATTTTTCAGGAAAAAAAGTGAGTCTTATACACCAGCAAATAGGGTAAATATAAAGCACTTCTAAAAAAGATACATAAACATATTTATGTCAATAACCAACTAGCATTATTAATCTAAAATATTTAAATAAAGTGGCTTCTACATAATTATATGTAGAAGATAACAGCATATGGCGTTAAGTACAGTCATCTAAATTTTTTTAGATTCCCTAGCATGTATTATAAATTCCTCTATTCTAAACAGAACCATATAAAATAATAACAGTAGCAGCAAGTTCAAAATACTAAAATCATAGTCTCACCCTCATTTTCTCTCAAATATTCAGTAAGCAAATACCAATTTTGAACAAAGTCATGTTCTGGTGAACCTTTTGGTCTTTCCATCAATCTATCCATTTCTACAATTGTCATCAGCTTAGTAAACCATTCATTTATGGTTGGGACTTGAGAATTTTTCCAATATTTTGCTAATAACATAAATTGAATTATTCCTTGCCTTGTCCCCAGCTTTCTTCACTGTCCAGCTTTCACAAGCATACATAGTAACGGGAAATTTGATGGCAATCCCATTCAATTACATATATATGTACTTCAAGAGCTTGTCTAGTTTCTTCAAAGTTCCTTTCCAAGTCCCTTCCATGTCCTAGCCTTCTTCTGATGTCTTGACTGCAGTCTCTGTTCTGATTAATGACTGAGCCAAGGTACAGAAAATCCTGAACTATTTTAATGTCTTCATTATCTCCTTTAAGGTAATAGAAATAATCTGTAGTCATTATTTTTGTTTTCTTAATGTTCAACTCTAAACTTGCTTTTGCACCCTTGACTTTCTTCAGTACTTCTTCCAAGTCTTTGCTACTTCCTCCTAGTAGTATGATGTCATCTGCATATTGATGTTCCTTCCTCCTGTTTTCATGCCTTTTTCCTCTGAGGCTAATCCTGTTTTATGTATGATATGTTCAACATACCAATTAAACAGATAGGGTGATAAAATATAGCCTTGCTTGACCCGCTTGCCAATTGGAAACCATTCCGTTTACCATGCCTTACGCTAGGTGAAAAGGGCCTACACCATAGTTGCAGCTCCTCTCCAGCTCAAGCAATTCTTCTCTTTCCAATTCAGCTAACAAGTAAAACTTCTTCCTTAGGATTTTTACACCCATCGGGCCAAACCAATAACTCATAGATAGTTTGATTCTCAAACTTTGGTCCTCTGGGTGTTTGAGACTTCATCTCCCAGAATATCTGAAAATCAGCAAATTTGTCAGGGAATACTGGGAGCTGAAGTTCAAAACATCTGGAGGAACTTATTTTTTCTAGATGCTACCCTTTTTTCCCTTGTTAACTGGTCTATCCACTACCTGTGCTGCTATAAGACAACTTGTACAACTTGCTGCACACTTTATTTATTGTAATATCAGGACTATATTCTAGGACACATAAAGGTTTACCTTTTCAATATTAAGTCACTGAAACATTTCTTCTCTGTGGGAATTTATAAGAAAAAAAGTGTTATTAGTTGTTCTGCCCATCTGTTTAGCAGTGACAAATTAGTGTCTTTTTCTGTTACCTTGGAAAGCTTCTGTTAAAAGACATGGTTTCCCACAACACCTTCTGGAGATGGATAAATCCATATTATTGATCTAAGCATATGACTGTTTTTTCTATGTGAATACAGTTTTTAGCAATGTGGTATTTATCACATCCAGCCTGACACTACTGTATGATTTTTCCAGATTTCATTCATGTAAACATAGGCACCAACATAGAGTGTGAGCATTTCTTCCTGCCTCCTGTCCTTCCTACATCTTCTTCATATTACTGGTCCCATTTTTTCATTTCCCTCTCTTTCCTCCCACCATCAAATCCAATTGGCTTGCCAGTTACAATTAGCTAGGCAAAGTCAGAGTGTCAAAGATGAGGCTGGCTGTGAAGAAAAGAGGATTGTGGGGCCTCATTTCCTTGTCAGATGGCTGCTATGTCAGGCTAAATACCACCAGGTCTGTTTTGCTTTTTATTTCTCTAAAATACAGCATAGCCTAAAGAAGAATGTGAGGTGGGAGGGGACGTGTTAAGGAGAGATCAAAGGAGAGTAAAACCTAGGGAAGCTGAACTCTCGGGACACCAAGGTATGAGTCCCTTTTAACAAAATGTCAGTGCAGGCTGATTAAACAAACTGTGGCTGCCAAAGGGAAGCTGATCAGTCTTACAGTACGTAACAAAAAATCAACATTGAATCTCTCAGTGGTTCTTAAATATTTTAAGGAGGGAAAGAAATTTTCACGGCTGTGATTAGATAAAACTTGGCAGAAAGCTATAATGTTTGCTAGACCTCAGTATGCGGGGGTGTTAGGTTTATGTCTAATTTGCTATTTGGTTGACAAAATTTTAAAAGCCTCTGGACATGGCGTGATGCCCAGACACAATGCGAAAATCCTAGCTGTCTTACAAAAGCAGGAGAAATTAGTTTTGCCATGCATATAGTTCCATTCATAAATCTTCACTGGGTAAATTCCTAAATCCTTTCTTGTTACTAATTAAGATAGGTTTTTGAAAAATATAGTTGCTTGATATGCAGTTACTGAAATGTAACCAATGTTTTAACAAAGTTTCCCCAAAGTCTCCCCTTAACAAAGGCTCCCCAAAACTGATGCTTTCCAGATATATTACACTACAATACTTGCCATCCTCAGGAAGAAAAACGTCCGCCATAGAGACAATCAGGGAACACTAATGAATGGGATGCAGCAGGAAGGAGGTGAGGACTGAAAGTCTGATGGAATCATCTTTCATGAAGACAGATCCATGAGGATTTAAGAATAGAACTTCTCACAGAAGAATAGCTACATGTTTTCTGTCATATCTCTGCTCCTACAAGTGCTTTTTAAAATATGAAAACTTGGAATCCGGGGCAAATGATAGTCCAAACAGCCCCAGTGTGGCATGTTGAGAATCTGGGTAAAAAACAGCTAAACTAGGGTATGACAACAATATTTATTGGGCCAGTTCCTGAGAGTGCAGTTGGAGGATTTCTGTTCAGCTCCATGGCTATTAAGATGTGGGGTAGTATCCCAATGCCACTCTCTGTCTTGTTTCCCATGGTGCTAAATATCCATAGGAAGCTACTAGGTGAGGTCACTGGAGTTTTGAGGCTGGGTGCCACTCAGCTCTCCCTCTTTGGATTCTGCTGGAGTTCTGCAGATGCTGTATAAGTAGCTGGATTCCATCTCTCTATATACAGGTTTAAGGCTGTTTTTACTTCTTAAATTATTGAACTTTTAAATTGTTCAGCTTTTAAATTGTTCAGCTTTTAAATTGTTTAGTATGTTTTTAGAATGTTTTAGAATGTTTAAATTATCTGTTTTACATTTTAAGTTGCTTGAACTGATTTCATTGTAAGCTACTCAAAGATTTTATGGTATTGGGTGATAAATATTTTAATTAAAACAAACAAACAAACAAGCTCCAGGCCGCTGAGATTGCAGGAGGAAGTGAAAAATAGCCTTTGGAAGTCATGGAGATGCCCATTTTTAGAGTTTTAGAAAAAAAATTTAGAGTTTTTTTTTTAAGAGAAAGTTTTGAAATATCTGTAACCATTTCTGTTAATAACAGAACACCAGCTATGAGCCCTGGTGGCGCAGTGGATGAGCCCTGGTGGCGCAGTGGTTAAATGCTGCTATTGCAGCCACAAGATTGTGTGACCAATCTGGCCAGGCTCCAGGTTGATTTAGTCTTCCATCCTTCTGCGGATCAATAAAATGAGTACCCAGCTTGTGGGAGGCAATTAGCTAACACATTGTAAACCGCTTAGAGAACACTTAGTTGATAAGCAGTACAGAAATACACATGCTAATGCTATTGCTCTAATAGAGGGGAAGAGATCCATGTATTGGGAAAGCTAACTGAAAACATGGGGGAAAATCGCTTTTAAGAGAGTTCCTTCTAAATTGCTATAGATTTGTTCCCCATAATAAACGGAACAGTAATGTTCCTTTCAGTGTCAGAAAGAGGGACTAGGACTAGGGCAAACATCTTTGGACTGGGGCAAACATCCCTGTAGCATGAAAGGCCTCAAGTCAGAATGAAATCTAATTCATCAGCATTGTTGAACAAATCTGCTCATACCCCACCCCCTTTCTAGCAAACAGTTATAAGTCTTCCATCAAACTACAAATCGAAGGATTCATAGGATGGATCTATGCCCGTTAAAGCAGGATAAAGCTACTAGAACTATGTAGTGTAGACACTCTCTGAGACTCTGCTTCAGAGCTGAGTCAAAACTATCTGAGGCAAATCAGCCTCCTATTCAAAGGGCTGAAATGAGTTCTGAACATAGTCTTGTCTTTTGTATATCAGTCTTCTATGCATACATGTATGTGTGCATCCATACCTTATAAGGGAACAGCACAAACTTTATTAGTGCTCCAGACTTGGATAACCATTTTAAGAAAGCCATCCTATGTAAAGCTCCAGATAATTTGATAGGATTTACTACCATTAAACTATACAAAGAATTGCCATCTGAGAACATGTTTAGCCTTTTTAAATCTGTTTCCTCCCAAAATTCTGAGACACTCCTGACCCAGATCTGTCAGATTTCACTGGAGTCAAAAATTAGTAGCACATTTATTTGCTTGTGCTATGTAATACCAAACAGAACAGTTAAATCTTATCCTTCTGGATAAGAAGTTTTCTGAACCCTAAAGTACAACAGTATTTGGTAAGTCAGGAAATTAATTTGCTTACAGCTTACTTCACCATACTGTACAGTTATGCCTGTTCTCAAAGAGTTAAATTCTTTCTTCCAAGCATACAGCAAGCCCTAGCAGTGGAAGATGCCACAGTTATTTGTCTTTATAGATGGTATGAAAGCACAGATGCTTGACACATTGACAAGAGATGATCTTGTAATTTAAACAATTACCCACAGTGTATAAGGGTGGTGATTCTGCCACAACTCATACCTAGAAGGAATTTCATAATCTCAGTTTCTCATTTGGCAAGAGCCTGTGCGCAAGTTACCATAAATTTCTATCAGTGCATTTGAAACTCCAAGCAGTACTGAGACCAAAGGAGAAATAAATTAAATGTAAGTTCTTTCTTTTGAAAGGCTCGGGTAGATTGCCCAGAAAACAAACAATGTAAATGCATCATGGTTTTCTGCGGAAGAAGAGAATGAGAAAGAGGAATGGCGGTGGAGGGGAAGAGGGAAGAACACACCCTGCATTAAATATTGTTACAGAACCTTCTTATTTTAGGTTATTCAAATAGCATGGAAAAGTCACTTACTATAAGACATAAAATCAGTGGATGCCATTAAGGACTGTCACTAGACTTGACAAGTTAATGAGGCCAAGATTATGAGAATATTATTATTTTAGTAGAGTATTATGTTCCAGTAAAATCCTCCTCATGAGTTTATAGAGAAAACCTTGCTCAGATATCTGTGCCACTGCCTGTTGTTAATTTATTATCTTTATGGGACCCAGACTCAGACAAAGAAAATACTGGAGTCCCTCAGGCACACAATGTTATTTATGAGAAGGAGGCACAAAGCTAAATCCTAAGTTACAAATAAAGGATTATATTTAAGATAAAAAAAGAAGGAAATTATAAAATTTTGCTTGATTATGAAATGGAGGTGTTGTCTTTTTTTTAAAAGACTTTTTCTTAAGGCCTGAAGAATATCTGGTTACTCTTGATTGAGTGGCTGCCTACTCTAAAATAAATGTGGAAGAGAGAATAGAGCAGAAATACATACAACTTGCAAATCAAACAGGAGAGAATTGATGAAATTCACATGCTGATTTCAATAAAATTTGGTTTTGCATGGCTCTAGTGCTTATTTTATTCCTTTTTACCACACACACACACACACACACACGCACACCCATGAATAAGTGGTTAATGTGTGAGAGAAGGCCTCATTAGGGATGGAAAGAATGTACAAAATACTGAATATTCAAAAATATGAGTGTTTGGATGAGGAGAACCCAAAACTGATAAGAAGCTTTGCAGCTACAAATTTTGTATGCAATTTCCTTTTTGCACAGAAATCATAATTGTCTTTGCAGGTAGTGCAGAAGTGTTGTTTTCTGCACAAAAGAATGTACAGAATTTGCTCAAGAGTTCTGCATAGCTGAGCTTTCAGCTTCTGCATAGCTGAGCTTTCAGCATATTCTGAGCTTTCTTGTAGTGGGAACAAAATTACTAAAATTACTCATGGCTTCCTTTGAGAATGAAATTAGTGAAGAATAACCTCCTTAGAATTCACAGGAAGAAAGTGGAAGATACTTCAAGGATTCTAAAGTCCACAGCTATGTTAAGGAAGCAGTATCAATTGCCAAAGTTGTATGTTAAACAGTAGCACATAAGCAACTCAGAAGAGACCATTTTGGAAAAAACTGTGTTCAGATGTTTCTTTTGTTATGTGAAATTTCATCCCTTCATATAGGCTGTAGGCAGAACCTCAATCTTCCAAACCTCTAGCTTTTCACATGTGTGCTCTGTTTTCTTTTGTCAATATTTGCTGGCAGTATGAAAGTACTACATGTGCGCAAACCTCAGTCTTAATCTGGGTTGGAAGATTTTGGAAGATGAGGGGAAAATCATGGATTTCTGTTAAACCAAAATTTCCCTGTACATCTCAGGTTTGCCATTACCTGAGGTAGGCAGAAACCACCTCCTGGTCTCTCTTTTGCTTGGTTTCACCACCTACTACATCTACCCAGGGGAAGGGCAAAATTAAAGTATTGTAATCCAAAATTAAAATATTGTTTTCATAAGATACATGAAACATTGGGCTTCAAAGCAGTGTGCCTTCTGTCTGAAGATATTTTAATAACTGGAATAATTACTGCAAGTCAGTGAATATCCCACAATTTGATATTTATTCTTTTTCCGATTTTTATTGTTTCTGTATTTCATAGGAATTACATAAAATATTTCACTAAGACTGCTTATCATGCAGGTGGCAGTAAAAATATGGATACAAGTGATAGGGGTGCAGTTTAGAGACTAAGGCCATTTCCGCATGACAGCGCTCTTTCACGTCATCTTGCTGCAGTCGCGGGTCCAGAAGGGAGTGCATCAGCAATGCTTCCCTCTTCACCTGCTCAGTCCATGCAGAAGAGAACACAATGGCACCATGTCTTCCTTCCACAGCGCAGCCGGGCTTTTCCCACTGCTGTGCTATGTAAGGAAGCATCACCAATGTGCTTCCATAGCTTCCGCATGGCCAGAAGTGATGGGAGCACTACGCGATCGCAGGCACGAAACGGGTTTTTTCTGTTTTGCGAAAACTGCGCTAGCGCAACGCTCTGCAACAGAATGGCAGTGGGACGGCAACGATGTCATGTGGAAGCACGACCTGCTGACTGCTGCCATTTTGTGAGAAACGAGACAGCGACGTCATGCGGAAAGGGCCTATATCTATGGCAAATCAGCAGTTTCCTTGCACATAGCCATCTACTTGTCTTCATGGTTACAGGGAACATGCACATTATTTTACTTTTTAAAATGTCCTTTAGCCTCACTGAAAGTCATTCATATCATACCATAAATCCGATGCAGATACAGTGAAGTCAGGATAGCAACTTATTTTAACACATATGTGAACCATATGCATTCAGACACACAATAATTTACCAAAACATGAACTTAGGAGAAACATCAAATGGTCCAATCATACTGGGTCTTCTTTGGAAATTGTTTTAAAGAGCACTTAAACTTGGGAAAACTGTTTGCACAAAAACAGGGGGACAAAACCTTATTCCTCTTGACAACATCACCTTTATTCTTAAAAGGTAAGAAACATCTTTGGATTATAGATTTGGACACAAACAACTATTTATTTTTGTCTTGGAACTCTGATCTTGAGAGAATTAGCCGGATAGAAGGTTGCAATCGGAAGAACTCCCCTCCTCCTTTGGAATGGATTGAGTTAATTGTATTGTTGAGGTGTATAATGGTGACAGGGAGGAGATTCTGAAAAGAACAGGAAACAAGTAGAAGGAGAAAACTAGACTGAGTTAAACTCCCTTTTTCCTTCTGGAAAAGACACTACTAAGACTTTCCCTTATAAATCAAGACTGGCAGCAAGTTGGGACGACGTGTTTAGAAGAGGAGAGTTAATAAATAAGTATCGTTTGAAAATATATTAAATTATAAAGTTTGGAAGATGAGAAGATATTTGGGTGATATAAATAATTGACTATTGATTATATTAATATATTGCTAATTTATAGTCCTTTGTATATTCTTATATATTAATATTTATAGTATATATAATCAAGTAATTTACATTATTTAAATTCTGATATATTGCATAAATGAATTAATTATATTTAGAAGGTATTTCTATATAAGGCATATATTTATATATTTATAAGGTATATAGGGTATACATAAAATATATTTGGGAAGATGTTCTCTATTTAATTAATGAATTGATAACATATATTAAGGAATTAATTAATCAAGTTATTAATTGTATTATTTACTTAGATATATGAATTGAAATATATAGGTATTTAAATTGTTGATATCTCAGATGATTTGATATTTGATTTGATTACATTTTGATATTAATACTAAATGAGTTGGATATATATAATTGAATTGAGTTCTAGTGGATGAAAACAAGGAGTTTTACTGCAAAGATGGCAAAACAATTTAGAAATTTAGAAATTTAGAAAGCAATTAGTGGAATTAGCAGTGAAACCCGATCAATTTCCATTTTTAGAGGAGATGAGGAGAATTAGGTTAGAAATGACACAAGAAATGAAGGAGACCTAAAAAAGGACTTTAAATCAGAGTTGAAAGATGTCAGGAAATCATTAGATATAATCTCTGAAGATTTAAAAGGTAAGTGGAAAGAGTTGAAATTATGGAAAAGAAAGTAAGAAGTATGGAAGATAAAATGGAAGAATCGGTATTAGAGAAGAAAAAAGATGGATGAAAAAGCACTTTTAGACCATTTCCACACAGGGGTAAATCCCCGCGCTGGGACGACCGGACACGGAGGTCATCTACACTGCGGGGTGCGCTAGAGCGGTAAAAAAAGGGGAGGTTCTAGACCTCAAACCACCCTCGCGCGGCCACGGCAGTGGCACTTCGTGTTTTATAAAGACTACTTTTCAAGTGGTCTTTTTAAAACTTGCGCACGCTACTCCGTTGCAGCGCCCCATTTAGAACTGCAGGGCCGTGCTAGTGCGTCCCTGCAGAGCTGCCCAGGGGCAGGCTTCTGGCTGGCATGCTGCCCCAATTGGCAGAGCGCCGCTGGAAGCCGCTGGCTGCCATTTTGGGCACTGCCAAGTGCCACCGAGCGCCGCCGATGTTTAGAGCGGCGAATTCACGCTGTTCCCCGTGGGGACGGAGTGCACCGCTGCAAGGTAAGCTCCATCCCCACATGCGCCCCCCCGTTTCCCCCTGTTTCGCCACCCCCCATGTGGAAAGGGCCTTAGAGTTTAAAATATGAGAGAATTGTGTGAAGATAAGAGGGCTGATGGGACAAAAAAATGAGAAGTTATATGACATACTTATACCTGCACTTGCTCACTATATGGACATGCTGAGACAAAAAATGGAAGCTGAGATTGACAGAGTTTTTAGAATTGATCCCTTGACATCAAAAGGAAGAAACTTCCCTAGAGATATGATAGTGGATTTTTTGAAGAAAAGAACAAGAGACAGTTTGATCCAACGAAATATTGAAAAGACCTTCAAATTGGAAGAAGAGACAATTTGGATTTTCAAAGACGTACCAGTAGGATTACTTTGAAAAAGAAGACAATACAATTTTTTCACTAGTCACCTAAGAAGGAAAGGAATCCCATATAGATGGGGAAGACTAGAAGGCTTCTCATTCAGATTTAGAAATGAAATAATTTTTATTAATTCTGTTCAGGAGGCCAAAGACTTTATGAAGAAATATGAATGGATCTTTCAAGGAGAATTTAGAGAGTGTAAAAGAAAAAAAAGAGAAAAGGAGATAGCTGTTGATAAATGGGTAAAGGCAGAGCCTTCTCGAGAAGATATCAGAGACAAAGAAGAAGATGGAGAGGAAGAAATCAATGAGGAAGAATTAGCAACAGGGGAAATTGTCAAAGGATTGGAGGAGGCTGTAAGAGCTGAGGATTTGGAGCTGGAAATGGAAGAAAGTCAAAGAAAAGATAAGAAAGAAAAAGAAAGGAAGTGAGAAAAGGAATATAAAAATTCTAACATGGAATATTAAAGGGATAAGTACACCTGAAAAGAGAAGGAAGATTTTTTATTACCTGGAAAAGGAAAAAATGTGATATAATTTGTTTGCAAGAAATAAGGATAAAAAGAGAGAAAATAAAATTGTTGCGAAATAAAAAATTGAGAGAAGTTGCTGCAACAACTGAGAAGAAAAAAAGGAGTTGTAATTTATCTCAATAACAGAATTGAAGCAGAAGAAATCTTTAAAGATGAGGAAGGACATTATATAGGGGTCGTAATTAAATGGCAAGACTAAAAAGTACTTTTGGTTGGAGTCTATGGCCCCCATAATGGAAAAGACAAGTTCTATAAAAAATTAGCTCAAATTATAGAAATTGACTGTGATGGAATATTTCTCCTTGGAGATTGGAGTGGTGATAGACCCATTGGTTGATCGTAAATTGGATAAGATTATTAAGAAAAACCAGGGGAAGCTCCCCAGATCATTCTAGGAGATGGTGGAAAATGTACATTTGCTAGATGCTTGGTGTCATTTATATAAGGAAAGACAGAAGATTTTACATTCCACTCTGATAGACACTCATCGTTATCTAGACTGGATATGTTCCTAGTCTCTAGGACACTGTCTAAGAATATAAAAGAAATGGACATTCTCCCGAGGAACTTATTGGATCATAATGCAGTGCTTTTACATTTAATACCTGGAAGAAGAAACTACAATTGGACATTGAATATGTGGTTATTGCAAGATGAAAATATACCTGCATGAGCAAGAAAGACTCTACAAAGTTATTTTGCTAAAAATTTGAATAACGGAACAGATATTGGAAATGTATGGGATGCTGGTAAAGCTGTGATCCATGGCTTCTTTATACAACAAAATGCAATTCTAAATAGGAAAAGAAATGAGAAAATTCAAAGAATAAATGATCAGATAAAGATAAAAGAGAATGAGTTAAAACAAAAACCTGCATGTAAAGCTATTCAGAATGAAATACGGATATTACAGAAACAGTTGGAGGCCGACTTAACATTACAGATTAATAAAAAAAACTACTCTATTTGAAACAAACAAATTTTGAGTGCGATAATAAGCCAGGAAAATGGCTGGCCTACCAATTGAAAAAGAAAAAAGAAAAGAGAATGATTACAAAAATTTGAAGTGAGGAAAACATCTATACAGGTTCAGAAAAAATTAAGAAAATGTTTACTAACTATTTTTCCAATCTATATCAAGGTTGGCCTTGAAGATATTCAACGATACATTGAGAATTTAGAAATTAAGAAATTAACAGAAGAACAAAGAATTAGTCTTAACCATCCAGTTACAGCAATGGAGATAGTAGAGGCAATAAATCTGGCAAAAAAGAAGAAAAGCCCCATGACCAGATGGTTTACCCCCAACTTATTATAAAGCTTTGCAGGATCAACTACTTTTACCATTCCAGGCAACAATGAATGCAGTCTTTAGAGGAATATTACCTAAATCCTGGAACGAAGGTTTTACAACTTTGATCCCCAAGGAGGATAGAGATGCTCTCGTGGTTAAAAATTATACACCGATATCATTGTTTAATGTGGACTGTAAAATATTCACATCAATTATGGCGATAAGGATGAAGAAAATCTTTAA